>CM068959.1:36752899-36781969 GCA_035128595.1 Eptatretus atami | reverse complement strand
GTGCTCCACCATGACAACGCCCCTGCTCACAATGCTCTGAGCATCCGACAGTTTCTGGCAGAGAGGAACGTGCCAACTCTGGAGCAACCCCTGTATTCGCTAGACTTGGCCCCTTGTGATTTTTTCCTATTCCCCAAGCTCAAGGGGGTGATCAAGGGGACCCCGATTTCCTGATGTGGAGGCCATCAAAAGGGCCGTGATGACGGGGCTCTGGCGGATTCCAGAAGAAGCCTTCCGGGGGTGCATCGCAGCATGAAAAAAGAGGATGAACAAGTGTGTGAGACTGGAGGGAAACTATTTTGAGGGGACAAGCTGTGATTTCAATATATTTTTGAAATAAAATTCTGTGGTCAGTCATGTTACTTTTTAGACGGACCTCGTACACACACACACACACACACACACACACACACACACACACACACACACACACACACACACACACACACAATGAAGATTGGTTAGCCAAAAGGAAGGAGAGCAGATGAGAACTAACGGCCTCTCAATACCTGGTGCAGTCGGCCGACCGCGCAACCCAGTGCGCTTTGGGGGACGCTCAGCTTGAGCGATCACACCTTAAGAGTCGGCGCGTTATCTCTTGCTTGTTCACTTTGCCGGGGCTCGTGGAAATGTGTGCTTCACACTGGTCCAGAAGAACATCTGTCGCACACCAACCCCGAGTGCAGATGCAGTGACAGGAAGACTACGAGGTGCAGTGAAGAGAGGGCGGAGCAGAGAGGCGGAGAAGTGGGTGCAGCAAACAGGAGACAGTGCGAGGGAGGAAAGAGAGAGGGCGGAGAGAGAGGGCAGACGGCTTCGTGATCCACCTTTTATAAGCCCCGGGCGAAGGGTGAGGCAACGACCCAAAGCGACATGCCGTCATCTGAATCTTGCCCTTCCATTGGATCCCGGCCCCGCCCTGCCAGGCTCCTGGGGCGGGAAATGGCCTCATTCGCACATCCGGCGCGACACGGCCGGGCCGTGTTCTAGCGACTGGATGAGGGTCGTGTCGGTCCCGCATGCCTGTTCGTGGCACCCCGGGCGAGCTGTGGTTGGTGCTGTTAATGTGCTTGGCCCGTCCCCACGCCACGCAGTCCGAGTAGCCTGGGCCGTGCAGCACGCTCGTTTGGTGGCAAATTGCATTGATGCGGAGGTGCGTGAGCGCGGAGTGATTTTTCCTGTGTGCGGGAGATGTTGGTGGTCGAGGTGGTGAGTGAAGGTGGAACAAGGTGAGACGCCGTTGTAAATTGGCGCGCAGATTCGAATGAAAGGGCACGCCATGCACGTCCTGTACAGTGTTGGTGGAGAGTCTCTCATAGGGTGGCTGCCTGGCTGCGGTGCCTGCTTCGATTTGTATCATGGATAAAAGTAAAGGGTTGGAATGAAAATCAAGATTGAATGGAAGATAAAGATATAATTAGACCAAGCTATAAGACCCACGCAACGCACTTCGTCCCGTTAACCCATTAGACATGAGGGGAAGGTCTGACTGCACAAAGACTAACGAGATAACTGCCTGGGGATCACTGTATGTTGGGTGACATTGCCTTAGAGGCATGCGGTTTTGCAGAACCGCAACAATAAGTTGACAATTATTGCGCAGCCTTGATGGGCCTAATAACCTCCTCCTATGTTGAAGTTTCTCGTAAAGGAATTCAGATTCCTTGTAAGTGTCCTACATCTCTTTTCTTACCTTCCATAGCTATTTATCCCATAGCCTATTTTCGGTCCTGATGCCCTGAATACCATAACGCAGATGGCTTGTACATACCGTGTACCATTAACATGCTGTGGAAGCCATCTCAGGCATATTTAAATACTGTACTTAAAACCTTATAGCCTATTACCCTGCGCTCACGAAGCGAAAAGCGGGGTTAAGTGATCGGTCGTGTCCATGTAACGTACGTACATACGTGTCTGCATTTTAAAAATTCATTTTCTCAGAAAGCGTTAGTCTAATTGACGCAAAATTTTGACTAGAGGTGCGCCTCCTCCTGTAAGAATTTATCATGATAATTATGACGTCATAGGTCATGTGGTGCAGGTGCCATCTTGGAAAAACCAAAAAAACTTTGCACCTCTATCTCCAAAACTGCTCCATGGAAAAAATTGAAACATGGCTCATTGTCAAGTACTCCCCATTCGGAATATGATATGTTCATGATGATGTCATCGGTGCCTTCATTATGATGTCATAATTTGACAAGTGCAATGCTTGATCCGGTCAGTATGAAAAAAAAATTATCTGCAATTGTTGAAACCGCTAAGTGATCAATGCAAAACTTTAAATAATTGATCAACTACCTATGGGAAATATAGTTTGATAAAAGTGACATCATCAGTCACTGGTCTCGCACCATATTGAATCAAAGAAAAAAAAAACCTTAAAAAAAACATGAGAGTTGGCTTTGTTCCTTCTCAGACGCGCAGGTAAAGGCGCTGTCACACCTTGACGATTTAGCCAGCGTATGCCGACTTATGAAAAATTTGTCTAAAACGCTGGCACAGTCGAATACGTTATGGGTAAGTTTTGATAACATTAAGAACACGCTGAAAAACACTGCCTACGTCGTAGTACGCTGGCTTTCATCGTTGTACTTTGCGGTTGTCCTCAAATTTTAGCATGCTTAAATTTTACGACATATGCAGCGTATGACTCACACGTTCCGCTACGCTGGCCATAAGTTGTGGCACGTTATGCGATCGTTGACACACGTCGACACACTTACTTGTAAGTTACTCATAAGTCGAAATACGTCGAGGTAATGATTAGCGTACCCGAAACTTATTTATAACCTATGAGTAACGTGTTGTAGGCACGTTACACGATCGTTGCACACACATCGGGCACGTTATGCGATCGTTGACACACGTCGAGGCACGTTACTTGTAAGTTACTCATAAGTCGAAACACGTTGAGGTAATGCTTAGCGTACCCAAAATTATTTCTCACTATGAGTAACGTGCTTTGAACCTATGTGTAACGTACCTCCAACGCATATTGACGTATGTAGACGTATTTGATTGACTCTTCCGGATGACCACAGAACTTACTGAACGTGTTTCTAATTTACAGCTACGGTATAATGGCGTATTGGCAGCGTTAAAAAAAAACAAACAAAATAACTTCCGATATTTCTCACGTGCCATTACGTCACGTCCGATTGCCTCTTCAGTTTGCTCATGTCTTATTCTTAGTTCCTCCTCTGTGAATATTTTCTGTTTAGGATATTGTCACGTCGACGTCAAACTTAAAAGCAAATGTCCGAATATATTTTAAAATTAGTGAGACAAAAAAAAAAAACCAACAACAACAACAACTTCAAGATATTTCGTCACGTCCGATTGCCTCTTCAGTTTGCTCATGTCTTATTCTTATTTCCTCCTCTGTGAATATTTTCTGTTTGAGGATATTGTCACGTCGACGTCGAAACTTAAAAGCAAATGTCCGAATATATTTAAAATTCGGTGATAGACTAAAAAAAAAAAAAATAAAAAAAAAACAACTTCAGATATTTCGTCACGTGCCTTCACGGAGCCAAGGAGAAAAAATGTGCCTTGACGGAGAAATAAGTTTCGGGTATGCTAAACATTACCTCGACGTGTTTCGACTTATGAGTAACTTACAAGGAACTTGTGTCGACGTGTGTCAACGATCGCATATCGTGCTACAACTTATTCCCAGCGTAGCGGAACGTGTGAGCATACGGCGAGTACGTCGTAAAATTTTCAGCATGCTTGAAATTTCACGACGTACGAGAGCTACCACGAAATATGACAGCATACTTCATCGTTTTTCAGCGTGCTCTTAACGTATACACAACTTACCCATACCGTATTCGACGTGTGCCAGCGTTTAGACACATTTTCATAGGTCGGCATACGCTGGCTAATTGTCAAGCTGTGACTGCGTGGTTGACACTTTCAATTCTCAGGTGGTTATGATTTAAATCGGCGTGCGGCAGGTTTTTAACAGGCTATGCCACGAGTTCGTCGGCGATACGTGCAGCGCACTATGCTAAGTTAGACTATCGTTGGCATAGGTTGTGAATGCCGACAACAGGCTAAGCATTCGTGGTATAAGTTATCTATAAGACAACGAAACGTTCTGTGCCATTACTAATATGTTATGCATACGACCAACACGTTATGAAACACCAAAACTTAAAAAAAAACATCAAAATTCAGCGTATGCCAACGTTTTACATACATTTTTATACGTTGCCATTGCTGGCTAAATCGTCAAGGTGTGACAGCGCTTAAAAAAGTTTATTCTTGATACCATCTCGTTTAAATATTTAAACCTTATAGCTTATTTAAACACTTCAAACCTCCTGGTTTATTTAAATACTTCAAACCTCCTAGTTTATTTAAATACTTAAAACCTCATGGCTTATTTAAATACTTAAAACCTCATGGCTTATTCAAATACTTAAAACTTCATCACTTATTTAAATACTCAAAATCTCATAGCTTATTTAAATACTTAAAACATCATAGCTTATTTAAACACTCAAAATCTCATAGCTTATTTAAATGCTTGATACCTCATAATTTATTTAAATAGTTGAAACCTCAGGTTAGGTCAGGTATGGGAGCATGCGCCGGATAAGTTGGAACCGACAGCACTCAAAACCTCACAGCTTCATTAAATACTCAAAACCTCATAGCTTAATTAAATACTTTAAATCTTATAGTTTACTTAAATACTTCAAACCCCATAGCTTATTGAAATACTGCACTCAAAATTTTATAGCTTATTTAAATACTTAAAACATCATAGCTTATTTAAATACTCAAAACCTCATCACTTAAGTACTCAAAACCTCGCAGCTTCTTTAAATACTCCACTCAAAACTTTGTAGCTTATTTAAATACTTAAAACATCATAGCATATTTTAATACTGAAGACCTTGTAGCTTATTTAAATACTTAAAACGTCGTAGCTTATTTAAATACTCAAAACCTCATATTTTATTTAAATAATCAAAACCTCGTAGCTTATTTAAATACTCCACTCAAAACTTTATAGCTGATTTAAGTACTTAAAACGTCATAGCATATTTTAATACTGAAGACCTTGTAGCTTATTTAAATACTCAAAACCTCGTAGCGTATTTAAATACTCAAAACCTCATATTTTATTTAAATACTCAAAACATCGTAGCTTATTTAAATACTGCACTCAAAACTTTATAGCTTATTTAAATACTTAAAACCTTATAGCTTATTTAAATACTTAAAACTTTATAGCTTATTTAAATACTTAAAACTTTATAGCTTATTTAAATACTTAAAACCTTATAGCTTATTTAAATACTGCACTCAAAACTTTATAGCTTATTTAAATACTTAAAACCTTATAGCTTACTTAAATACATAAAACTTCAAAGTTTATTTAAATACTTAAAACCTTGTAGCTTATTTAAATACTGTACTCAAAACTTTATGGCTTATTTAAATACTTAAAACCTGATAGCATATTTAAATACTTGGAACCTCATAGTTTATTTAAATACTTAAAACCTCATGACTTATTTAAATACTTAAAACATAGCATATTTAAATACTTCAAACCTCATGGCTTATTTAAATACTTAAAACCTTATTGCTTATTTAAATATTTAAAACCTCATGACTTATTTAAATAACTTATTCAAGCAATGTAAAAGGAATTAAAACCTCATAGTTTATTTAAATACTAAAACCTCATAGTCTATTTAAATGCTTTCATGAGAGGTGTGGTCTCCCCACACATGACATTTTGTATTTTGCCGAATTGAAGATTCAAATCAGGTTGACTTGTGATGTGACATATGATCCTCAGAAGTACTTTTAAGCTGTGGGAATAGCACAATTACAAACTGCCTACAAATAATGTGGGGAAAAATGGGCTGATTGGGGTGCTGTGTTGGATGGGGGGGGGGGGGTGTCCAAGTAGCACAGACATCACATCGAATAATCAGCCCATTGATCAAGTCCTGCTGACCTTGATCCTTATTGATCAAGTCCTGCCTGTCACCAAAGCAGCAGGCTGACCCTTATTACCTCTGCCACCAAAAGTGGATTTGGGTTGTGTTTTCATGAAAAAGTTATGGATGGATTATGACAAAATTTGTGGATTTGTTATGTAGGCGACAATAACAAGCCCATTAGATTTTGGTTCAGGTCCGATGCAGATTTGGCCTATCAATTGGATACAAAATTTAAACTGTTCAGCCTGGTGGAGGTATGTGCTCTACTGAGTGCCATTCTAGTTTTCCATTGTAACTTTGATGCAAGTTGTGCCTTTTGTATATATTAATGAATACATAGATCTGCATGAATTTAGACATTTGTGGAGACATTGCCGTACAGCATAAAAAGGTTGTGATTTTGGAAGTTTTTCAGTCGTGCTTGTTATTGAGTGACCAGTAAATACAAACACAAAATCAATTAATCTTGCCAATCTATTTGGAATGATGTTAACATTTGTAGATGACACGGACACCTCTTGGTAAAGCCCAGCCAAAGCCACGAAGTAAAGTGGTTATCGACACACTTAAAGTATTAGCTTTGTTGTCCAAGCCCTCCAAGCCATAATGGCAGAATCCCCAATGAGGCTATCCAAAATTGTTTATGCATTAAAAGTCGAGACGAGCTTGGTAGCTTCACACACCTGAGGACAAGACAAAAGTATTTCTGACATTTCAAGTCTTTGTGACCAAAAAACAACAACCCAATCCTTGGCAATGTGTGACAAAATTTGGGAATGTTATGACATTTCCTTCAGTCACCCTGGCCGAGAAGCCCACCCTCAGGGTGGGCTTGTTTGCAAGCTTGAACAGTCCAGTCAGTCAAGTATAAATGGCTCCATCCCCAGAGGCCTCTTTGGATTCTAATGTGTCATATCAACGAGCCTTTTCATCACCAAGTGCAAACATGTTTTAGTTCTTCTGAACTGAGCCAGCTTAACTTTATAGTTTGCAGCTTTGTTTTGCGGAACTCTTCGATCCCAAAGGAGCTTCAGTACCAAGCTGGAAATCTTCACAGGACCACTCCATCAGGAACTTGGCTGTCCACATTCCACAGGGGTACTTCAAAATCCGAATCGCTCTGGGGCCACTAAGCATTCCCCTCGTTTGCCCCACTTGGCATAATGGATTTTCTACTTCCCAGGAAATGCAGCTTGGGTTATTGACATTGCAATAAAAACTTTTTTGGCACTTGTAGCCGTACGTTTATCAAGAACGTAAATATGGTGGAAATTTTGACATCGCCCCCCCCCTCCCTGCCCCGTCCCCCTCGCTCCCCCACTCCCCCATATACACTGTGTTTGCACGAGCCCAACAACCCTTCCGTGCATACTTAATAAATATTGCTCTTTTCTGTAATCTCGACATTCTCAGACCTCCTGAAATCGTGTAAGGTACAAGCTGATAATTTGATGCATTCAGTATTGTTAAAACAAACATTTTAACGGGATCATGCATTTTGTACATAGGAATCATCATGGCTAGCTTTATGACGTGACCACGTGATCTGTATGAATTTAAATGGGTTTAAGTGTTTAGTTCACATCATTATTGACAAGCCAAGCACTGTACTTATGGTCTTCTCTTCTTCCGTATTCAGCACATGGCTACGGGTCATATCATTTGCTGGGGGAATGGCTGTACCGCTGTTGCAGTGCCCACTTTAGGTTAAGGCGGGAATTTGGAATTTGTTCAGGGTGCCAGCGATAGCTCGCGTACTCTTCATGAAGGACACCATGGGATAAATCAATGCAGGTTGTTATTATTCATCCAGTCAAATTAAAACAGAAAAATTTCAAAATCGAAAAAAGCTGGACACCTTGGTCACAAAAAATGTTAAAGTGAAGAAGAAGCTTAAGTGACCTCAGCCGTTGGTAAGGTGAGTTGGTCTGGAGACCAATCCGGGCATCACGTGATGATTGCAGTTGGTGTGGAAGAGATGTTAAAGCTTTGTTCCACGTACATGACGGATGAAATGGCAAATCGCCATTTTTGTTGAACGATGGTGGTTCAACTCTTTCCAAAATGTATTCCTTTAAACCTTGAGTAAGCCACCTATTTTCTCTGTCTCAGATGATGACTTGGCTCTTATCAAAGCTGTGACTATGCAGGTTCAAGTGCGTATACACATCAGAGTTCAAAGCCTCTTCATAAGCTGGACGACGATGTTGGTTCATATGGACCTTAAGGGTTTGCCGAGTTTCTCCGATGTTGGTCTCAGTGCATGATGGGTCTCCACATCTGATGCCAAACACCAAGTCACATTTCCTGTCCTTCTGGATCTTGTCCTTAACATGAACCAACTGGCTGTGAAGAATCCATCCATTGAGACCATACTCCGTGCAGAGTGTTGGTGCTGCTTAATCAGTCTCCTGGGCTATTGGGCACAATCCTGGACGGGTCGCCACTCCAACACAGGATACCAGCAAGCTGGCATTCATTTTGCCGACCTCGGAAGGATGACAGGCAGAGTCAACCCCACCTGGTATTAATTCAACAGCCGAGGGGGATTGGAATGCAGGATCCTAGGATCCCAAACCCACCACCCTCACCATTAAGCCAACACCAGGCATGTGAAGAATTATGTAGGGTTTATATGATGCAACAATGACAAACTTGGAGAAAGTTTTTCTCACTTTCTCAGATAGCTCACCCACATGCGGAATGGTCACTCATGTCATATTTTCTTGAGCTGTGTCCTGTTGTTTTTGATACTTCCCGCTTTTAAAAAAGACCGTCCAGGGAAACCACACTGACTGAGAGCACTCCTGATATTCTCCTTCTCACATCGTTTCCCCTCCTGTGTGGTCAGAATATAATCGACACGATGGAAAAGAGTGTGAATGACAGATAATAATTTGTGGATCAGTGGGCATGGTGTGAATGAAACTGCAAATAATGATTGGTATGTGTGGGTTTGCTGTGGACCTCAAAATCCAAGTGCCATCACCAGTAATGTGAATAGTGCAATCAGTAAAGGCTAAATGATAATTGTGGTGGTTCTTGTGTGAACTGGATGTTCATTCACACTGTTCAAGTGATTAAAACGTCGGCTTGACTGACTAGTGAGTCCAGCCTTTTTTTCAATGTTAAACTTTTACTGTTTTCATTTGACTGGATGAACACAACAACAACCTGCATCAATTTATTAACCTCCGCCATCGAAGATGGACGGAGGTTACGTTTTCACCCTGTCTGTTTGTTTTGTGAACAGTATTACGGAAAAACTCTGGACGGATTACGACGAAACTTGGTGGGGGATTAGGTATGGTCCAAGGATCATTCCATTAGATTTTGGACTTGGTCCAAAGTCCAATATGGCCGCTATGGCGGCCATTTTGAAAAAAGATTTGAATTTTTGTTTTTGCATTTCTACATGTTTTAAGTGATTTCCAACCAAAAAAAATATTTGTTAGAGAAAAAAAAGAAGAAAATTTTGCAACTTTGTTTCAAACAAATTTCGATTTATTTGAAAAATATTTGAATTTTTTTTTGCATTTCTACATGTTTAAGTGATTTCCACCCCCCCCCCCCAAAAAATTTGTTAGAGAAAAACCAGAAATTTTGCACCTTTTTTTTCAAAAAAATGTTTTTTTTTTTTTTTGGCATTTCTACATGCACATCGATCTAGTTTAGTTATTCAATCGTGTTCGTAGAGTCTGATCCGTTTGACCTACAATGAATAGGATATCAGGTTCACTTAAGTGACCCAGCAGTATTGGCGGCGGAGGTTTTGCACTCTACCGAGTGCTCCCCCTCTACTTAAAAATGAATTCGCACGAGAAGTTCTCGGATGGTGCAGAGAGCTTCAAAAGACAGCATGGAAGATCGCTGTAATTACCGCAACCATCTTCCTTTCAATGTCAGATGTCGCGCACAATACATCATCCCAAAAGCTTCAGGATCTCAAGCAACATAAAAGGACACAGAGCTGGTATGATTGTGCGTGAGGCCGAAAGGAAATTACTCAATGAAAGAATTAGACAAACCAATTTTCATCTGGAGGTTTTACGTCATAAATTTCAACATCGATCACGTGACATTTCCGCAACGGTTCCCCACTGTAATTTTGAAGGAGTGAAGGAGTTCATTTATGACAGACTCGTTTATGACAGACACATTTGATGCTCCCTTTGCAGACTTCATTTTGACACTCAAATCCATTATCAAACCGCGTGTTACCTATACCTTCGGCATCTCATTAAACATCCAGCAGATTTTTTTGTACCTTGCAGAATGGAGATTGTGTAAAGCACAAATACTGAAAATGATGATAGAGCAACATACAATAATCCCATATTTTGCTGATCTGAGATATGAAACACATTTTTTGGCCGAATTGTGAAACATGAAAAACTATATGGTTAGGAAAGGATGGATGCTTGGTTATTGGTTGTGCAAGCTGAACACAAAAAGTATTCTCACCGTGTTGCAGCCTCGACAGGGTGCCCCATCTGGACCGTCTCCATTGTGGCAAGTTCTGTGACGCAGGCGAGTTCCACCTCCACATGGTGCAGTGCAGCCCCCCCAGGCTGACCACGGAGCCCAGGACACGGGCAAGGGACAGTGAGCACGTTCGTTACAAAACCTGGCCGAGGCACAGAAAAACACGCTGTAGGGGGGGATTCAGGAGAGTGAAGTGAAGAATTCCTTCAGCTTACTGACTGCCTGATTCAACGGCCATCGGGATCATCAGCTGGGAATGGGTCCATCATCGAGGTTTCGACTCTTAAATCTCCTAACCTTTCCGAATAGTGGGTCCATGACTTTAAGTTGAGACTTTTTTGCTTGCAGGGTTTTCCAAACAAAGAGGAGGATAGCAGAAAAGGAATGTGGACACCAGAAAGGAAACTCATATGAAATTAAGAAAACAATTAAACACAGAGTCTTATTGTTGTTGTTATTGAATGGTCCCACGACGGCCTTATGCATCTGTGAAGTGGACAGTTAAATGTATGATAGTTACGGATTTAGACGGGTTTTTAAAAAACGATCACCGAACACTCTCAATCATTCCATAGGCAGGATGATTCATGTTGGTCAAAGCGTAAAGACCTACCCACAACAAAATAATCAGCAGAAGACTTTTCCCAGTAACTCCAAAAAAAAGTTAATTACACTCAGGTTTGTTTTCTTTTCCAGGAAAAAAAAGAAACATACGAATGAAATATTAATGAGTGCAATCCGTGTGATGATTTTTCGAAGACATACACTACTCAAATAAACGACGTTGCAGGTGTGTGCCATGCACTCTTTCCAATCATGTTCTCGTGCTTTCCACTCAAATGGGGGAGACCGAAAGTAAAATAAGAAAATAAATGCAGGCAGTTAATTCCAGGCCAGTTGCTGCAATTCCATCCTTACTTCTCAGCCAAATCACTTGATATCCTCACTTTTGTTCACAACCTCACAAACTCTCATTCCTTTCTCTTCCTCCCCTGACACTCCTCCCCCTTACATTCCCAGATAGTGCAGTTGTGTATGTCAGAACATCAACAGAAGCATGTGCAGCTGGACACATACTGTAGGAGAATGCAGCAGCAAGTAAGTGTAAACAGGGGAGAGGGAGAGGGAGAGGGAGAGGGAGAGGGAGAGAGAACTATTTTACATTTCCAGCAACGTTACACATCCACCTTGATCATCAGGCCATATATCTGTGTTCTTATGTTATACCCAAAAAGGCAATGCCAGGCCTCGCACACTCGCTATTCAACAACAATGCCCTCGATGAAGAGGTAAATGCAAAGCAGATTTGCTGTCAGGTATCTCATAGTTTACTGAAATGCAAACCAGACATAATTAATATTAATAGTTGCCACTGCAGGCTTGCTTGCATTTGTCATACTAAATATGATGAGTGGCCGACTACTCAAGATACTGCATTGGCATCCCAGATGCTGCGGTGCTGCATTGGCCGAAGGCTGCGGTGTTATGAGGACTTGGATTCTAAGGTTCTGGTAACTGAGCTCGTCTCAGGAGGAATTCCATTGCCATGAGTTTATTGTCCGTAAAAACCCAGCTGGCTCACTTATGATCTTCAGGTAGGAGGTAAATTCACGGTAAGTCCCAGGATTGATGCGAGAAATAACGAGCAGTACGAGGTATCACAAACTCCTCTCAAAGAGAAAGGCGAAGCAGTCATTGGTCACGTGGGATTACAACGGCTCTCAAGTCTGTGTTGGCTTACCGCCGACTCTTTCAGTCTTCCTACTCTTTAGCAAGACAAAGGTTGAGACGGACAAAGATAGACAGATTTAAACACCTAGTGAAACAAACAGTGCAATTCTTCATATTGTCTTTTAAAGACAAGATAAATGATGAAGAAGGTGAAAACAAAAGTAAGGTGAAGAATATCAGTAAATGAGAGGTTGTGGAAAAATGTAAAGCACCTTTCCTCACGGTTCTGCCCCACGCAGACACGTCCACCATGGCGCGGAGTGGGATTGCTGCAGCTGCGCTGGCGCACACGGAAGCCAATAGCACACGAGGTAGAACAGCTGGACCAGAGGGACCATGGTGTCCAGCCGCCATCCCTATAAAAAACACACGTATTGAATGGCGGAATTCCGTCGACCATGCCTGAAATTCTCCTTGTTGTCTCTGCCGATCCCTTGGATTATGTGACACACCTGGAGCAGTTGGCAACCTGCACGGTGTTCCCATTGCACGGTCGTCCACCACAGCGGGGCTTCGGGTTATCGCACGACCTCTGCCTACACTTGCAACTCCCCGTGACATCCTCAGCCGCCTGGTCACAGAGACTCCAGCTTGCCCAGGGTCCCAGGCTCCCGTCTCTTGTCAAATTTTGCACCTGCAATCATGCAGACGTGGATAACTTAGACGAGTCTGAACCCTTGAGGGGAAAAAAAAGAGTTGTAAAAGCCACAGTCATGAGCACCACCACGATTAAAGTGAAGTTGCTTCCAGGTTGTGCAAAATGGACGAATAAAATGTATAATGAATAGCACACGTACTGCGTGCTATTTGTTATACATCTTGTAAGAAAATTCGCCAAGTAAATAAATTAAATGTAAAAAAGAAAATCGAGAAGAAACTTGTTTCAACAAAAGATTCTGCTCCACACAAATGCGTACGGAGCCAAAAGATACAAGGACCTAATTCTGGCAGAAAGTCCAAGGTTGTGCCGAGACAAAGCAGGTTTAGCCGACCCTGAATGACAAATCATCGCTGATAGGAAACCCTGCTTTCTGGGATCACCTCCAAGGAACATTTGTGGCGAGAGAAGTCAAAATTTGGAGTCCATTTACTGGGAAAACGTGGAAATAAATTAAAGGGAAAATTTATTTGAGGAGAATGCAAGTGGTTTTGAAATGAGTCAACTGCACAAAAACTTCACAACTTTTGATTTGGTGGTTGCTCTTTATATCCGAACAAGGCCGTTCACATGAAACATGGCAAGTACCTGATCAATTTGTTTGTAGTGCAGAGGACGCTGCCCAGACAGCAACCACACTGCGGGATAGCAAGCGATGTAATCTGCTGTCAAGGAACTTCCAAGAAGACTAGACCACTTGCAACCCGCAGTTCAGGTAGGAATTTGTAATTTGTTCAGAGTGCTGGCAATAACTCACCTGCTCTTAGCACAAGACACGAAGATCTTTAACGTCCACCAACTAATGCGGGCAGATGGGACACCCAACCTAACATCCATTAGATAAACACCCACCCCCATACACCCAATCCGTCAGAATATGCCCCAAAAACTTCTCAAGCCTTTGCAAATCTTCACCTTATGGTTGTCCTTTCTTACCTGTGGGGAAAGGGAGATGCCAATCACAGCACTACACAAGCTACCTAATGCCAATGGGTCACCTCCCTCCCCCGCCCACCTCCCTGCACAGTCAGCCAGATGTGTACTTGCACAGAAATCCTCACCGGACATGCTGAAAGGTCTTGCTCCCAGTGCCCGCCAGTGATTGCCGTTCCATCCTGCCATGCTGTACACAGGCGCAGTGCTGAGTCCCACCCACAGTAAGGGTCCTGGGCCTGCAGACAGGCACTGTGGAAGGTTGACACGCGATGATTAAACTTAATTATGTACGTGCTACTCAGAAAAGTAAGTCATTTATACAGTAGCCTATAATGAGCTATTCGTGCAGAAATGCTGAAGCGGTAAAACCACGCGCTCGCTACAAAATCACCTGTGTGTTGTGTGCATGGTACAACGAGCTAGTGGGAGTCGTGTGACGCCATTAGGTAACAATACGAGCAGGGCAGTGCCATCAGGAGCGAGACGCAGGCCCTGAATGTCTCCACTGTCACCCATTGCCACAACCTGCAACTCCTCGATCAAACAGGGTCTTCGCTTGGTGTCAGGCCACGTCAGCACTTTCAACACCGATCCACCGTCTGCTCGTGAGAGACACGGAGTGCAACTTCTGTTTCTGAGTTCATACAGCTACGGTCACTACTCTGAGCTATACCATATTCTAAACATCGAGACATCAATCGATCATTTTGTAACCAGGGTTGGCCTTTAACTGCTTCTTCTTTCGTACGCAGTACATTGATGAGTACAGCATGATTTTGCTGCAAGCACAACTGTGGTGCTGATGCAACGTCCCCTTTAAGTCAGAGCATAAATTTGAAATATGTTCATGGTGCCGGTGATAGCTCGCCTACACTTCATGAAGTGACAGCGTGAGATCTTTTACGTCCACCTACTAATGCCGGCAGATGGGCCACCCAGTTTAGCATCCACCTGAGGGATGGCACACGCCTTGATGAACCACCCTGCCTGCAAAACAACAGGACGGCAGTTTATAGCTCAGTCGGGATTCAAACCCAGGCTAGTCAGCTTCAAGGTGAGTGTGCGTACCTCTAGGCTATCCTGCCAACCCCATTTAACTGCTGTAGGAATTCACTGCTTTGTGAGTTCAGAGTTGTGCACCATTTGGACTCGGACGTCTCAGAAAAGAAATTATACTCAGAACAAATCTATTTGTGGGTATTAAACGCACAGGTATCACCAAATGATGACGGCGGTGCCCGGGCTGTGAAAATGCGATTGCCTCCCAAGCAATTTTTTTGAGGCATATTTTGCAACTAGTGCAAACCGATCACATTAATTTACGGTAACCTGGTTCACAGACGTTCACAGATTATATCATTGCAATTTCATTTCAACTTTAAACTGACGACCACGGCATACGATTCCATCACAATGGAAGTGCCACTGAAGAACTGAGACGGTCGGTGGTATACCGGTGGCAGTAAAGATGACGTGTCGCGGCTCTCCACCCGAGCTCTTCAGCACATCTACGGCCAAGTGGCTGAGACTTTGCCCGAGCTGCACGAGTAGTGGATCGAAGAGAGGATGGATAGTTTCCTCCTTGAGCAGCAGGCGCTGGGCATCCACAAGGCTGAGCTCCGTCAGTTTTGTGTTTGGTCCTTCCGTGACTGTCCCACACTGTACGCGAGAAAGCAATCACTGTTTATCCCCATTCCACTTGATAACATCACACTGTATATACATAGGATTTGTATGCATGTCCTGTATGTGATTTGTCTACAGCTGTGATCAAAACCTATATCAAATGCATTCAGAAGACCGTGGTAACTGTTGTCGTCATCTACTGTATATAGTTCACTGAGGGAGATGATGGAAGTAGTAAAAGTTGCTTCATGCGGTTGATGCCGTTCTGGAGCATATTTCTCACCTGGAAAGTCGGGTTTGGGTTAGGGCTGTGCAACCAGGGACCACGAGATGCATCTTGTGTTAGGAAATCTCCTGCGAAGGCCTGAGAGATGCTGTTCATGCTGTAGATGCAAACGGCCGAGGACCTCAGGCCTCTTCTGTACAACACACCCAGACGCGCACAGACTTCAGTTAGACATATTCAAAACTGAACGCACCAATGACGCGTACAGCTAGCTGCCCAAGAGGCAAAGTTCAGGTCTGACTTTTGAACTCGTATTCGATGAAAGCAAGCATCATTATAACATCACGCCGCGAGATCCATCAACAAATCTAGCAGATCGGACGGTTGACGTCAAGCCTGTGGATATTGCACACATCGATGCCCAAGGCCTGCAAGGTTCCCTTGTATTACTTATATAAATACTGTATACAATCTTGACAGATTGAATGCTCATGCTAGTAGTGGTGGTGTGATGTACCACATAATTGCTCCATTTCTCATAGCCCCCATACCCTCCAGCTATCACTATCCTAATTGTGATTACTGCTGCGTATGAAGCTCTCTCAGACAATTTTAACTCCATTTTATCCTCTGATCCCAACTCTCTCTTCCTAATCTGTGCTGATTTTAAGTATCACCATTCAAGCTGACTCAGTATCGGTGTTCACATCACTGTATGTGGTATTGCAGTCAAGACCTTTTGTGACACCTCTGGCCTAACTCAAGCTGTTAGATTCCCAATCTACTTGACTTGATCGTATATGAACTATGTTCTTCCGCTGCTCCCCTTGGTTTCTCATATAATGTACTCTTGAAAGTTTGTCTTCCTATTTAAGCATGAGTCACATTTGCTCTACGGCTAGGATACAGCGGCCATACCCCCCCTGAATTGACAGAAACGTGCGGCGGCCGCAGAGTTTCTGAGGTGGCCTCAGTGGCCCAGGGTGGCCCTACGCCATATGGCTATCTTTACAGGCCGTAGGGTCTCCGTGGAATTAAAGCGCGGAGTTATAACTTTTTTCATTTCTAGGTTGGCCGTAGCAATTCGACAAGCCGTAGCCATGACGTAGATGTTCCACATCGACCGTACGTAGGGCGTACGGTGGGCTTGCGTTATTCGTGCGTTTTCCGTAGGCTCTTATCAATGAAAAATGAATTTTGCCAACCCCCAAAAAATTACGGCGGCCGCACTATTTCCACGTTCGCCTTAGGGCCCCCCTGCGGTCGCCTTGCGGGCACCTTGAGGCTACTGCGTCTGCCTTGAAAATTATATGGCCGCCGCAGGGACGCCCTAAGGTCACCGTGCGACATCAAATCAAAGACCGTACGGCACCCCCACGTTTTCGGTCTCCACAATTTCTAAATACCCGTGCGGCTCCCCGAAAATAAAAACATATGTGACTGCTACATTGTGTGACCGTGGAAATACTGCGGCCGCCCTATAATTGCTAGTGGCCGTAGATTTTTTAGACCCTACGACCGCCGAGCCAAATGTGACTAAAGCATAATAAGTAGTCTTCAGAGATCCACCAAGGTGCTGTCGCATCTGGTGGTTTAATCAGGCAGATTAGTCTGATGAGCAATCCATCATCTCTTGCGCTAACTGTTCTTCATTTAGTGACATAGAAGAGTGCCTGGGACTCATTTTTCAACACTCTACTATTCTCAACTACGCATCCATCTCTGTTGATATGGAGAAAAAAACGCAACTGGTCGTCCACCTGGAACAAGTCAATCAGTGGAAGAAAGGCCCATATTCTCATGACTTCTTCCCTCCACAAGGACTGGCAGGCAAATCTCCCAATTTCTCTTTGTGGTCAACCTCTGAGAGAGAGAGGTATAGATAGTCTCCAGAGCTCCTGATCTTCACCATTCACGATAACCTCTGCAGCTCTGCCTCAGAATTCCTTCCTCTGCCATCCTAAGTTTATAATGATGTGGAAAAACTTCATTCGGAATGTCTGGACTCCCCCCTGTGGAATGTAGCTACCATCTCCCCCCCCCATGCTTCCAACTCCACTTGAGGCCATGGAGACTAAGATGTCATTGGAATCTTGTGTCAGGAAGCCGAATATCAGAATCTGCTTCTCGATCACTGTATGCAGGCTGGTGGGCCTTGCAGTTGTTCATTAGCTCTATCCTCTTCTGGCTCCTCTTGTCCTCACACCTCAAAATCCAGCCCATGCCCCTTCAGGCTGCACACATTCTGCCACAAACAATTGAAGTTGCCCTTCCCAAGCCGAAACTCAATTCTTAATTCAAAAACCTCAATTTCACCAGACTCGGTGGTATGACGGTTCAATTATTTGAGTCCGCTCTGAGCCTGAGAGATCGTCAAATTGAACCACAGCCGAGTCATACCAAAGACTTTAAAAATGGTACGTGCTGCTTGCTTGTTAAACATTCAAGCTTTTAAAAGGACAGAGCACAGAGAAGCAACCATAGGTCAGCAACCGTTGTGCAGGATAGACAGGCCTAATGGCCTCCTCCTGCATTTCATTTCCTTGTAAAGGAACTCACATTATTATTTTTTAAAACCTCTTTTTTTCCCCCATGGAACTGTCTGCCTGAGTCCATTTTCATAAGCACTTCCTAACAGGATTTCAAGTCTGCTGCTCTCCACAACCTCATGGACTTTTCTTTCCCCATTGCCACTACTGAGCTCTAGTACAGCTGCTGAAACCCGTTCCTTATCCTTCTCCCATCATTTCCTCTCATTGTGACATGCTGCATCCATTTAATAGATGTCCCACTGTTTTCCTTTTGCTGCATTTTGTCTGTTTATTCATTGCCCCCCCACCAATCATTGTCTTCCATGATCCTCAACACTTATACAAAAGGTAATTAGAACAAGTTTAAAAAAAAGACATGAAATGTCATAGCCCCAGTTGTTTTAGTAATTTCGCTGGATGGAATTAAGGGCGAGACCATATTTATGTACAACTCAAATGGCCGCCAGTCTACTAGTCGGTCATCTTTGATCAGATCACTAAATAAAGTTAGGTGCAAGTGTATGCGATTGTGTCCTGTGCTTTTGCAAAGTTTGAACACTATTGGACCATGTATGTCGGAGAAATGGTTGGGGACACTTTTAAGTAACAAAATGGCCACCAGTCGGCCATCTTGGATCTGATGTTGAAAAAAAAAAAAACATGACGTGCACATGTAAGCCATCATTATGTATCTGTGTGCCAAGTTTGAACAACATCAGTGAATGCACGTCCGAGAAATGATTGAGGACTCGTTCGACACCGGGTTTCTTTCTTTAACAACTAAGATGGCCGCCAGTTGGCCATCTTGGACCTTACATTGAAAAAAACATGACGTACATATGTATACCATCATGTGTTGTCTCTGTGCCAAGTACGAATAAAATTGGTCCATACATGTCCGACATATGGTTGCAGACGCACGTGCACACGCACGCACGCGAAAATCGAGAGCAAATCCATAAGTCCCTGTTTCGGACTAAGTCCAACGGGGGCTAATAAAATGGTGTACATGAGCCAAAAGATTGTGAGGCTCACTAAGTGACAATCCTGAAGATCAGTTATATATTGCAGTTCCGTTACCTGCCATAATCTACATACAGGCAATGGTTTACTCTCGTCTCTCCACATACAATATCTTATTTTTTTTCAACTTTTTCAACTGATATAAAGCTCCCAGTGGAGCATGTACATAAATGACATGAAGGAAAGTAAGATACTGGTATACATCAGTGTACGTTCATGTGAATTACAAAGACATCAATAGAGAAGGGACAAATACATAGATGTATAATATAGAGGATTTGAACCCAGATTCCCGGCGTCGTGGGCGAGCGGTTCAAATGGGACCATTAAACAGGCCGACCCAAGTCTGAGACACCAACTCTATTTACTCTCTCTATCTATTTACTCCCACCTCGTCTGAAATTCCTTTCCCTTTTATCCATCCTCCACTGTCCATTTTCTCCCGTATCCTCCCGCTCTAGGTTTACACATTTTAATTTCTCTCAACAACTCCCCCCTCCACCACGACTCCCTCTCCACCATTTATGTCTGAAATATCTTCTTCAAAATCCACAGATTGTCATCCTCTCCTGTCATTGGCCGTGAACTTTTTTCTCACTTATAATTTCCCTTTTACACTTCACAAGTTTTCCTGCTTATTTACAATTGTTGTAAGACCCCACAAGCCTTTGATTTGATTCCTTGGGTTTGATTGAAAGTGCTCCATAATGAGTCAGTTGCGTGAGAGTCAGCTTAAAAGTCCTGAGCACTCAGTCCGAAATACTGTTGAGGCTCTGCAAAACTGCCACTCTTTCGAGGCAATGGCACCCAACATAGAACGATCCCGAGACGGTTATCTCATTCGTATCCGTCTCGTTATCCCTTTCCATATGTCTGGTGAGTAACTGGGACAAGATGCATTGCGTATTCTTTTGTTTCTTTCACTTATTTTACTTCCCTTTATTTCTTTCACAAACCCCCCAAATGCAAGCACGCACGTCAGATCAGTGAGGTTATTCACCGGCGGAAGAATGCAGCATCCACAACCGCCTCATTTGCATATGCACGCCATTTCCTTATTCAAACGGCATGCCATATACCAACCGACACCTCACCTCAGATCCTCACCGTGATCACCACGACGCTACATTGCTCACCATGACGCTGCAATGCTCACCATGATCACTACAAATACCTCCTAAAATTCCTCACAACAACCTACGCCCAAACTCTTCACCACAAACACCACAACCACTTCAACCTCCTCACTAAAATCACTTCAACCACTCCCAAAGTTTCAACGCCTTCACCACAAATGTCACAGTGCTTCCTCTACCTCACAACAAGCACTACACACCGCCCCAACCACAGATAGCTCACTGAACGCTCACCAGTCTCTGAGGGTGCCGGAGGAACGAAGGACATTGTGAGCCGGGGTGTTTCGGCATGCAACTCGAAGCACAGGCATGTGCTGGGGTTTGTTTGGTGGTGATGTGCGGGTAGCTTCAGTGTTTCCCGAAACAACCACGCTCGAACAGAGTCCAGCACATGTTCAGGGCCGGAGAGCGCTCACGAAAACCCTCAGCCAATGTTAATTTGTGGAGTTCTGTCACGTGGCCCAGTCAAGAAGAAAATGAGGCCATGTTCGACTCCATAGTCTGATGGGGCATGGCTACTGCGAGAGGCGATTGCCATTCGCCAATGAGGAAGCTCGGGAACGCCCACCAGGCCTCCTGAGCCGCTTTTTGGCCCCTCCTTCGCACAGGCGCTATAAAAGAGAGCAAATCAGGCTCAATCTCTCTCTTTTTCATCCAGACTCTCTTTTTTGTCCAGGCTCTCTCCTTCGTCCAGCCCCCGAGACAAATCTCTTCACCGAGCCAAGCGCAACCGAGCGGAGGGGGCAGCGCAACCAAGCGAGGTGAGCGGGGCAGACCGAGCTGTTCCCAAGATGTGCTGGGGTCATCCGCATATCATTGGCGCTCGGCTTCAGCGACGTTCTGCAGCCAATATTCAAAACACTTACAGACCTTCTCACACGTCCCTGTTAAGCTTTCTCTCACGCATGTTATCTCAATCTGCCTTGTTCACGAAAAGAGCGTTACTGACTTGCACCTCTCACACCTTCCTCTTGCACCACGCTGCACTACACACATTTTGCACCTCCCACTCACACGGTTCGTAAACATCCCCAGTTTTCTTCCCTCCTCTCCCTTCATAAACGATTGGGTTGCTAGGTCTGTCGACCGCACCAGGTATAACGAGGTTATTTATATAAACTATAAACACCTCAACTGTTTTTCCTCTTTCTGGGCTAATCTAATTTCTTCGTTGTGTGTGTGTGTGTGTGTGTGTGTGTGTGTTGTGTGTGTGTGTGTGTGTGTGTGTGTGTGTGTGTGTGTGTGATGGTGCCTGTAACCTGTGTAACATAAGTAAGATTGTCGAAGGTTATAGGGTTAACTCTGCACTGTGTCTTCTTTTATAAATAACTGAATTTATTTTGCCGCACCCACAAATTCCTTGCTTTCCCCTGCTGTACATAATTGTGAATAAACCCTTTTTAGCGTGCCACGTAATTTTCCTTGCCTTGGTGTAATATTGTTTTGTTATAAATGTACCAAGCTCGTTTTCCTCTTTTCCTTCATTGGTCCAGCATGTCCTCACATTAGCTTCGCCAGGAGATTATAATTACCCCAAAGGATTGGCTCTCACATCAGTGCAGCGTTGTGCTAGCGGTAAGCTCGGCCCCGTAATCAAGATCCAATAAAGATAAAAGTACCACAACCGCCGAGGATGCGATTCCCCGATAAGGAGATTGTGTGTATGTACCACAGTTAAACGGTAGCCAGATGGAGGACTCTGGGTCACGTGGCTAAATTGTTGGCATTCGCGGTCGATTAGCGACCTGGCGTGACACGGACTTATTCGTGTGCGAGGGCCTCGATTCCTGGTGATTCCAGGGACAACCGGGGATACCCTCACCCCCGAAGTACCCCTGCAACCCCAGGTCCGCAACTGTGACCATTAAACAGGCCGACCCAAGTCTATACACTAACTCGACTTACTCTATCCATTTACTCCCACCTCGTCTGAAATTCCTTTCCCTTTTATCCATCCTCTACTGTCCATTTTCTCCCATATCCTCCCCCTCTAGGTTTACACATTATAATTTCTCTCAACAACTCTCCTCCACCACGACTCCCTCTCCACCATTTATGTCTGAAATATCCTCTTCAAAATCCACAGATTGTCATCCTCTCCTGTCATTGGCCTTGAACTTTTTTCTCACTTATAATTTCCCTTTTACACTTGACAACTTTTCCTGCTTAATTACAATTGTTGTAAAACCCCACAAGCCTTTGATTTGATTCATTGGGTGTGGTGGAAAGTGCTCCATACGTGTCAGTTGCGTGAGAGTCAGCTGAAAAGTCCTGGGCACTCAGTCCGAAACACACTTGCTATACATACACAACCCACCATGCTGGAAATTCATTCTCGAGGCATTGTGACCTCAGGAAATGATGGTGCCACAGAAGAGGTGTTTCATATAACCTTGAGCACAGACTGCAGCAGAAGACGTAAATAAAGTGAAAAGCGATAATAACCGATAAACGAGACAATACGTGAGGTTACAACTCAGTCGTGTGATTGTTATAGCATCCGCTCTGAGTTTAGGAGGTTGGTCGTTCGAACCCTGGCCGAGTCAAGACTTTAACAATTGTATGTGATGCTTCCTTGCTTGACGATCATCCTTTAATGGAGCACGGACAAACAACCATAGGTTGGCAAACACTGTGCAAGTTTTGATTGGCTAAACGGCCTCTTCCTGCATTGAAGTTCCTTGTAAGGGAACTCATATTAATACAGAAGCTTAGAACTGTGTTTGGAATAACTTTTGTTTGGTGTCGGTAGTATCACAGAATTTAGACTGGTTTCAACCCAAGGAATAAAAAAGTCCTTCATGATGCACTCTGTAATAGTACACATTGTGATAATTGTGGTGGACGTGGTGGCCCATCCCTTTTTTAGAGCCAGCATCAAGGCGCTCACAAGTCCGGTGAATGTTTCGGTGGTTAAGGAACAATCCCGAATAGGTCACCACTCCATCACAAGGTGCAGCCATGGGAATCAAACCCACAGCAGTGAGGACTATGCAACAAAGCTTTCGCCGCTTCACCAGCAAACTGCTCACGGTGATAATGATCCAAATTATTTTGTGCTTTCTTGACAAGAAAAACAAAGCATGGTACGTGTCACGCAGCATGGCTGCCTGTCATGAAAAGACCAGTCATGTATACAGCTCACCTGCCTCCTGTGAAGAGACCGTAGAGAAGGCCAGAGCTGGGCAGAAAGACGGCAGCCTTGAGCTCTGAGAAGCCGTGGCCATTAGATCCCGGTGCACGGCACTCCAGCCTTGCCTTGCTAAATGTCGTCCATGTATCTTCGAGCAGAAAGCGGCCACCCACATCGTTACGGCAAAGGCGCGCAATGCGCGAGGCTACCCCGGTGCTGGCTCCACAAGCTTGTAGCTCCATCGCCGTCTCGTGGAACAGAAAGAAGATGAAAGGCCCGGACTCGAATGCTGACACAAAAGTCGGCTCTGGAAGGTTGGATAGATGTGTACGGTTGAAATGTTGCGTGTGAATACACAAGTTAAAAAGGTCTCCTTCAATAATTTTGACAACTGTTCTCCATTATACTCACCATTCAGCCAACGTGAGTTATATTGTGCTGTGCGTAGAGAAGGTGAGCCGCCCAGGCTGCGATAGATCGCGGGGTCTCTGCCTGCAAAGTCTATCACTGTAGCGACATACACTTCTCCTCGTTCAGTCGACAAAGCTGCCAAGCTCTGACTTGGGTTGTAAGGGCAGCGTGCCACCCCATTGATCCTCTCGAGTTCAACACTCACGTTCTGAGGCTGGAGAGATTATTGAGTGAAGAGGGAAGTTGAGGATTTAAAGTTGAAATTAAAAAGGGGTGAGAGGGAGCAATGTGTTCATGCGAAGGCAACAGAAAAAACTATAAATCAATACCAGCAGTATGGAAGTTGCTCCAATTGGTTTAATTAAGGCAGTAACTGCCACATAGAACATGCTAACTATCCCAGCAACGAGTACCATAGACATACCACGTGCATTCATGATATTCTGAACAAGCTTGTTTCATTGTTACTCTTCCGATCCGATCCACCGTACTCTGTGATACAGAGCGTTGGTTCTGCCGAAGCAGCTTCTAGGCCTGGGGTCATGCTGGCCAATTGGCCATCCCTCTCTCTCCCAGCAGTAGTTAGGGCAGGAATTTCGAATTCGTTCATGGTGCTGGCAATAACTCGCTCGATGCAAAGTACACCAGGGATCTTTAACATCCACCAACTCTTGACGGCAGATGGGATTCCCGTTTAACATCCTATGTGAAGGACGGCACACACATTGATGAATCACCCTGTCTGTGAAACACCAGGATGACAGTTTATAGCTGGATAAGGATTCAAACCCAGGCTCGACGGCTTAAAGGCGAGCGTGCGTACCTTTAGGTCATCCTGTCATCCTTGTTGCTCATCATATTATTACAAAAACGTATTTGCTTGCCTGCATGATGAAGATACAATAATGAAGGATTGAATGATGTGAATCGGGTTACAACAGAACAAATAACCTGATGGCAATTAATACACAGAATACGCTTATTTATGTTTGTTCAGGGGGGCAATGGTGATTGAGGTGTTGTTTTCATTACTAGACATGTTTTATTAGCATGCAGCCGTGATCAGCACCATAGCGAATCAAGCCACCGGGCCTGGCGGAGAGGCACAGCTGCGGAATCACTCGACGGTGGCACCGCTCTCTTTCAAAAACACTCCGTCGCTAACCCGAGGCAATAACCCCGTCGCTGTACCACCAACCCCAGCAGAAACTTTATCCACATGCCAAGAAACTGTAAACACCCATTAATTACAACCCTGGTCAACAAGTGGATCCCTAGACTTAGAGTCTTAGACAATCACCCACAGCCATTTGTTGGTCACTTATTATACACCTTGGATTACCGCGGGCATTATCGTTATCGTTAAGCGTAGGTTTAAACAATAACCGGAGCCAGAGATCCGAGAGATGACTAAATTGCTGTGATGCCAACTTGAAAATGAGTACAGATGTAAAGTTGGAATCAGGAATCATTTTCAGTACAAGTTTACCTTGCGGTAAACGGGATTCATGCAATCTGTTGCAAGCTCGTATCAGTTTGTCCCACTGGGAAGGTTTCCAACATCGACAGAATCATAATAATAATATTTATGATAATAATAATAATAATATTTTTCTCACAAGCAACTTCAACACAGGAGGCCATGAGGCCCATCAAGCCTGTGCAATCGGCACCAACCTATGGTTGTTTGCTCATGCTCTATCCTTTTTAAATCCCTAGCATCAAGTAGGGAAGCAGACTTTTTGGGGCCTTTGGTATGACTCGGCCGGGATTTGAAACGCTGATCTCCCACACTCGGAGCTGGTGTCATTGTCACTGAGAAAGCCCAATCTGTGGCTTAAACTTTCTGAACTTACGTCGTTTTGAGACAAAAGTTGCTGTTGGTCCTCATGCCATGACAAACTTCGGTTTTCAAAACTTATGTGAACTTCTTCCATTGTTAGATTCCAAATATTTATCGTTCGATACGTACTTCGAGTCAACTGCAGCAGAGAGCCTGAGAAATAATCCTCACTCAAACTGAAAGCTAATCTTAAGCTTTACCCCGAGTAAAAGAGGCCAAGGCTGAACGCTCGGCTAACCTTAGGCCTATCTTCACCGCTCAGCCTCAACAAGCACAAACGGAGGCTCTGCAACCGCCATGTCTGTTAGCAAATTCCTGAATTGTGATCACACATGTACTATTTTAAAGATGATAACCCCCTTGACCTATTGATGAATAAGCAAACCCAACACTCGGCTGAACACACATGTGAAGTTGTCTCCTTGACTGAGGCAATGCTGTTTAATTACATGTAAAATGTTTGAAGTTGAAGGACAGACACGGAGGTGCAGTCGGTCAGACATTTGTCCATTTAGCAAAACTTGGGAGTTTGAACTCAATAAGGCTGCAGTTTACTTCAATGTTTCTTTTGCAACTCTAACGTGGCCCTGAAAGGGGGCGTCCATCGCTATTTAAAAGTGGGGGGGGGGGGACATTGCAGGTGCAAATCGTGTAGCCAATAGTGATGACTGGGCAAGTCTAGCCCCTGCTAACTGTTGATGTGAGACACTCTTTTCTGGGGTGCGTTCCGAGCATTTAATCCGGCCCGCTCCGCCAGGTTTCTTCGAAATAATTCAACTCATAAAAGGGTCCGCTTTTAATTTCGAGTTTCCTCTTGGTGTCAAAGCTTGTTGTTGCACTTAAAAACCAAATGAGAAAATTCAACATGCCAAGTTCACCATCGATCTCGGTGTACGTGACAGATCATGAGATGGTTGAGGGTTGAGGCGTCGCTGGGTCATTGTACTATGTAGCCACGTCGTCATATGCCTTAATGCAATGAATGACCGTTCAGCTTCGCACAGACTTGTTGGGGAGACCAAGAGAAACCTGAGCAATCGCTCGACTTGCGTGATCATTCGACGGACTTTGAGAACCATGGCTCGGAATATTTTCTGGTAACCCTCAACTGGTTACAAAAAAAGCCAAGTTCTTGCTCGAGGGAATCTGGACGTTCAGGAAAATTGTGGAATATTTACGGCTGGAATGACTCAGTTACGTAGCACATTGCGTTCAAGTCCTTATATTCCGTGAGGTCGGTTGATGTAAAATATTCTGTCAAGTTATCATATGCACTGTCACTGACCATGAAGAAATAAACTCTGCATCACTCCTGTGCAGAATTGGCAGTGTACTCTGGGGTAGCTCCATCATTGAGTCTCTTTGGAAGCTTGCACTTACGTGGAAGAGTCACAAGTCCGAGCTGGCATTGCTCGAGTTTCTGCTGTGCGGCTTCAAAGACCTCCTTAAACATCTGGTCACAACGAAGAGATTTAAGATTCTGTGCGGTTATCTCTGAATCAGCAAACATCCCAGAAACGGTTACATCTGAATCCTGAAGGGCCTTGTTGAATTGTTCAAGACAATGAATGATGAGCAATGATACAAACAACTGAAGAGCACATTTTCCTGATGGCAGGCAACTGTGAATGCCATTAGCTCACGATGCAGTATACGTCCCAAAGTCATCAGTTGCTTCCTGGAAAACATCCAGTACAACGTCATAGTTTCCTAAGATAGGTACTTAACTGCAGGGGAACGAGTTAACCAACGTGTTGGGCAAATTGACTTCAGTCGTGTCGGGCAAGGACTGTCAGCATCTTCGGCGTGAATATTCAAGTACAGGTGTTTTAATTTTTCCAGAGCTGTTGTGGAGGTTGCCAAGCTCCTGGACGTGATCGAGGGCATTTCTTATGAATGGTGAAGTTTTCAGGGCTTTGGAAGCGATGAGTTTGGTGATATGAACTCCACAGTGGCCATAACTGGCCAACGGTTGGATTTTCTTTTCCTTTTGGCTAAAAACCTTTGTACTTCCCAGCCACATTTCTCGCTCCATCGTAAATCTGTGCTCTGAGGTGTTCAATCGGCAGTTGAAAGAGAATGCAAGTATTGGGATACCTCAGGGGTCAGTACTGGGACCATTATTATTCATAATTTACATCAATGATTTGGATAGTGGGGATAAGAGTATGTTTTCCAAATTTGATACAAAGCTTGGAGGTAAGGCAGATAGTAAAGAGAAGGGGGGGGGGGTGATCAGATTCAGGAAAGTCGAGATATTGTCATAGATTTGGGTAAAAGATTGGCACATGGAGTTTAACATAAATAAATGTAAGGTGCGGGAGATGGGTAAGAATAAAGACAATGGAGATCACATGATGCAAAGGGCAATCTGGGGCATGTCACACAGGAGAAGGCTATGGATGGTAATTGATATTGGGTGGAGAAGGTGGGGGGGGGGGGTAAACAACAAGGATAATGACAGGTAGCTACAGGTAAAGGAGACAGGGTTTTAGGTTGGATTTGTAGGGGGACAAATTAATCAAAAGAGGTATTTTCAACACTGTACTACAGGAATTTAATGAGGGCTTCATCCACAATATTGTATGCACTTTTGGTCAACACATCTGAATAAGGACATTGCTGTCATAGAGAGGGATCAGCGTCGCCGGGCTACGAGGATGATTCCGGGGCTAGCTCGACCAAGCTATGAGGGACGGTGTTGGTATAGCACAGATATGATGATGATGAGCCGAATGGTCTCCTTTCATTGCTAAATAGGTATAAATGTAAAAGTTAATCACCTCCTGCATTAACCCCTTCCAGGGTTTATCATTTATCACGATAATCTGAATGGATAGACACCAGAGGCTTTTTTCACAGGGGATTCGGTTCAGCTAGCGGTCCGGACTGAAGATGCCTGCAGTCCGGATGTGGACCGTGGCCAATGAGGACCATTGGTACTCCAATTACACATTCATCTCCGTTGCAACAGTGCGGAAATAAACTTTTCTTCCATGAAAATTCCGATATGGGTGAGCAAAGAAGCTCCTTTAGAAGAGCACTTGAAGCGACGACACTCGCAGCACTCACTCATAAGTGACACATTTTCAGTGCATGCGCACCGCACCACACAGTACATGTGCTTACTCCAACTAATGGAATCCAGAATGTGCACAAGCATACACCGGTCTCTCATCAAATAATGGACTGCCCACCAGCACAGTCTTCCTTTAAGAGATGAAACAACTTATTTGGGGAAAGTTAACATTGATTTATACATCATTCGATGATTTGGGGAATATCCTGCATCCGAGCCTGTGTGGATTGTACAGAGCAATGCATTTGTGTTATATTCAAGCAAAAAGGTAGGGGGC
>CM068959.1:36728042-36747254 GCA_035128595.1 Eptatretus atami | reverse complement strand
GCATGTGACCATTAGATCAATGCTCACTTGAGTTAGTCACCGCATCGCCTGCGAGGACTGACCAAATGCTCAAGGTTGTGACCACTGTTTAACTGTCATCCGGTGAATTCCCAAACCTGACTTTAACTCTCCCTGTGCTCATACCTCAAGGTGTGCATTCAGTGAGCTGTTCTTCTGATATATAAGCAGCTGTCCATCTACTCCATTCATTGTGAATTTTAAGATCCATCGTTGTTCTAACCCTGCGTTGATTTTATATTCTTCCGCATATCTGAAGAATGATCATCATCTGACAGCTGCTCTTCTGCAACCCCCCCCCCCACCTCAAAAGACTCACCACCACGCAAGATGTGAAAATGCATGATGGATAGCCTTGGTGGATCAACAAACTATTGTTTTTTTTAATGAGGTGCATTTTTGATGTTTCCTGTTTGTCCCGCTGATGGCCTTGCTCAAGTCTTCTTATTCTTCACTCAAAACAATCGATTATGGTGGCAATGCGTGAGAGTAGAGTTGCATTTAAAGCACACAATCTTGGGTGTCCTTTCCTCTGTAGCCAGCCAGTCCATGACATTTGTTTGCCAGACACGTGGAACCCGTGTCTGCCTGTCACTGGATCGGTTGCATTCACAAGAATGCCATTGTCATTGTTTTTGACCCGGTCTCACATGCCCTCTTGCTCCCTCTCATTCCTCCACCGGCATTGCCCGTCCGCCACCTGTCGCAGGAATTGAAACAATGATAATAGCACTTGACAGTGACAAAGACATTGGTTCTGTCAGCGCTAAATGACAAGGGTCTCTTCTTGTGTAATGTGCTGTTGTTTTCTTAAACGTTTCCTTCCCACTTATACCAATTTAGATATTTTTGTTGTTCTTGGGCTGTTTTCACTGTCTTCATTAGCGTATGTCTCGACATTTATCTGGCGTTGTTCCCAACCTAGACTGTAATTGTCATCTCGGTGCTTCGCAAACAGCTTATCTATGAGTCACCTTCTTGTTGGAGACGTTTTGAGGCAGCTTTCCTATCTGCTAACATTTGATATATCCCCTTATGACTGTTCAAAAAGAGTTACCACGCTTTATTGCCAAATTCTAAATTTCTCCTATCGATGAGGCTTCCTCAGTGGACATCCCCACCCCAGCATTATCAAACAACAGCTATACTGTGCATAATCGTTGTATGTTGTACATTTCTTCAGTCTTTAGTCGACAGAATGTGAGGTTTATTTCATAAGTCACCCTCAAGGTACATGTTGTTCCTGCTGAAATACCTTCAATATTCCTAAAAAACTTACTGGCATCTCTTCGTTGGGGCTGATGCCTCCCCAAATCCCTGCTCCACCATTCCCCACAACCGACGACGCCTTCACCACTCCTCGGATTGATTACTATTGTTCAGAGAGGGGACTCAGGATGCCCTAGGAGATTATCCGTTGAGCCTCAGCACAATCTTCAGCTCTTCGATGTTTCGAACGTCACCTGCGCTGCTAACACTCTTACTTGATAAGATTACCACAGAGCAACACCCAACAGACATCTTTATAGGGCACAAATTCCACACTTTTGTATAGCTCTTCATCATTCATCTTCACGGTGCTGAGAGATTATTAACGGTGTATCAAATGTCCCTCTCCATCATTACTTTGCTTCCACCTCCGCAAACTTAACCATTCTTATGCATTCACGATTCCTCTCAGAATTTCTCCGACCTCGTTTTGATCCCACGATGCAGTGGTTCATCGGGCAATACAGCATGTATGTGAATTTAGAACGCCATTGGTAGATATTTGTTTTCCGAAGTAGATAGTCCTCTCACCCAGGCTTTTCCGAGTCATCCTATCCATTGATGTCTCGTTTCCTTACTGTTCCTAACACTCCTCACAGTTTTCTTTTCCCCCCTAATCACGAGGGCTTTAATTTACTTCTGTTTGCAGAATTACCTTTCCAGTTGAGCTTTGCTAGACCTTTTCATGAACAGTTAAGCTTCTTCTGGGTTACTGGCTTGATATGCCACACACGTGCTTTTTTTCAGTCAAACTATGTAGTTGTAAACATAATGTATATCATGAGTTGTATGACTGTACACTTCTCATTTCCCAGCTACCCACTGCCACATATGGCCTATACTACATGTTAGACCACAAGGCTTGCGCATCGTCACATCGGCATTCAATTGCCGCAGTAGTGAGTTGCAGCAAATATAACTTTTTGTTACGTTTCGAAAGAATATATCCACCGTGTTTGCACTGTGGATCTCAAAAGCTGTTCCTACCTCTAACGACCGCAGCATTGACAAATTATGCGGATTCCATTTCTCCTAACACAAACAGTGAACTGTTTCTCAGGCCATTTTTTTGTGCTAACCAATGACGCATGACCACGAGCTGTGTAACAATGCTATCGAGGGATGGGGAGAGGAGACGATGATGCTTACGAAAGGTTTCATTCACTTCCAGTTCAGTTCGGTAATGTAAGGATCTTCACAGATGAACCGTCATCGTTACTCCCTCGCAGATCGGAATCTTGGACTCCAGCTCATCTGGGTGACTATGTGCACCGTGCCAAAAGACGGTTTTAACCCATAGCACAATACAAGTTTCGCGTTGCTTCATGGTATCATTACACACAGTTAGCAGTTGTTGTAATAGTTCAGATTTATAACCTGGTATCATCATTATTACCGCCAAAAAATATAACAAAACGTTTCTATTGCTGTTAATATCATTTAGGTCTTTGTTGTGTTAAGTTTTCTACATTGTTCTCTTTTGTTAATTGCACACCGCATGATTTGCCTCTGCTCTTCTTTGCGCAAGCTTATTGGAATATTTTCCAGAACCTTGGCCGAAGACTCTTTCATCGCAAAGTTTTTTTTCGAGAACATGCTCAAGATTCTCTCTTGTTGAACACGTTCCGATTGCCTCTCGGTCATTTGCGGGCATTTCTAAAGTTATAGCAATTTTACATTGAGTTAGCACCATAAAACAACGCATGCCACCTGATCACTCTGCATTGTGTCAAAGCTTTGCTTCATAGTGAGGCAGAGGAAATACATGAATCCCAACAGCTTAAATTTTGCAGAGTGACTCACCAGCTTTTTTTCTTCCCACTCTTTTGCATTGTTATACTTTATTATGGTCCCTTCAGATAACTTCACCCATAGGAAGCCGCTCGCCATCCAAGCCCACATAATGGTGCCAAACATTTATCCTCTTATCTTTTAACTGTGAGCTCAACAAGAAGCACACGTACCATTTTAAAGTCCTTGGCATATGACTCTGGTCGAACCACTGACCTCCCAGATCAGAGCGAGGTAACCCAACCGTTCACCACCAACGTCTTTTGTTTTATATCTCGCACGGTCCTTCATGACTCAGCACACCTTTAAATCTGTCACTAATCGGAAGTTGAACATATAACAAAACAAATTCACAAGATAATATCAGAGAAATGTTAGCATTTTAGCAACAAAAGCATGCTTTTTCCACAATTTACATCAATTTACATGCGCGGTGTCCTCCTTCGAACCCCGAGGCATTGTGTCGTTTCTTTGCTTCCGCCGCCTCGCATCGACTCCATTTCTTCATTAAGTACAACTGCACAAAACCTGCAGGTTGAGGTCGCTTATCCTTGAGATGACACAGACATCCGCTGAGGCTTTGCATTTCTGGATTAGCCAATTTTTAATCACACGACTCTGCGTCTTCCAGTTCATTCGAAGAGATGCGATGGTTGTCTTCTCTCAGTCCATTTCTGAACCTGATCTTCATTCACGAAAGAAAATTGCAAAACAGAGGTGCAAATAGTCACATATGTAAAATGAACGGAGGGCAAGCCATCCTGTAACGGGATCACCAACAATTGCCAAGTCTTATTGCTCGGGTCCTGGGCAATCATCAGAGCGACATCATTTTTTTCTTCTCGTAATGCAATACGAGCTTGTGAGTTTCACATTCCAGCATCGCCCTTATATTGAGGACGGTTCTTTTTTTCTCCCTATGTATTGTGAGGAACCCACCTTGTGAAAAACATGAACAACTCATTTGGATATCCATAAGCAGCAAAATGTCTCCTTTGTTAATGCATTCAAGATTCTAGTGATCACAAACCATCAAATCAAGCATCTTTTTATTCTCTAACCCTCATGTTTGATCAACATGGTTATCAAAAAAAAGAAACGGATCAAGAGTCTCGCATCGTAACGTCTCGGAGCCTGTTCGACCCCCGTGGGGGGCGCCAAAACGCCGATGAGGCTGTTGCTTGTTACTTTATATGCAGGTGCTGACTTGACCCTGCAAGAACAATGCAGGGAGCTTTGTACGCTTCCGTATTACGCATTTGTGCCGCGAGATAAACAACTGCTTTCCAAACGAGAATCCTGCCATCAAAGGGGACTAAGAATTTCGACCTATTTCGAACCAAATAATATAACCATTCATGTTGAATCGAGTACTTTTAATAATTTTGAAGCAGCACTCCAATCGGAATTTATCCATTAGTTCGTCATTGAAGCATCTTGGCGTGTCATTCTCCTTGTTGCAATTTTTTACAGCTGTAGGTGTGTGTGTGTGTGTTGTCTGTGTGTTGTGTTCTGTTTGTGCACCCTTATCACTTCGCAGCGGCTGATAGTTTTAAGAGGCAATCATTTGTTCAGTGCTAACGCTGGTGCTTGAAATTCTAAGCCATCACAAAATATCCATTTCACAAAATCAGGAAGGAGACAGTGAGCGGATAAATGTTTTTCGACATGTAACGGCAATCTTGTATTTTATTTTTTTTGCCCATATCTCTTACCCACAGCCTGGCTGCATTATGACTAGGAAAACCAAAAATAGGTTACTCGATGTCGACTACACCGGCTGCAATCAATATCGCTGTGTGCTTGTTCGTGCAAAACTAATGTTTATCTTTATGTTGCTACAATCGTCCACTTCACACATTAGATTGCTCACATCTGTCCGTGCCGACTTTGTAGCTCATTTGTGTTTTTTTTACAAGCCATGCTGATCTCTAAGAAGATAAAATAATATTCTGTGTATTTGTTTTCACTTTTTGAATACCCTCTGAATTGTGGCCTCTATTGGCTTTGCCTCATGCTTTTATGTTGAAATATGCTGCAGAACTTGTTCCTGTGCAAACAAGCTGTGTGATAGAAACTCGATAGATTTATGATAATGAGTTCAAAAAACGTTCAACAAATGAGGTGCTCACGAAAGTCCGGAACACACCAAAAATAAGGATGATGAGCAGTCATATTCTGAATGTGTACTCAAGAAAAGGATATGGGGTGAATAATATGGAGTGGTTGAGGTAAGCAACAGCACAATGTTTAGCAAGCATAGGTAAAGCAAACGGGTTTTAGTGTATTTTAGCGGGTAAATTATAAATCAAACCGAAGTACTCAGTAAGAGCATACCTCTCCAGGCTGATTCAGCTTATGTTTTGTCCCATGATGGCTGATCTGATTTGACCTCGAACTAAAATTTAATCACTTCTTTCTTCTCACTTAACCAACTCACCCACCAATTCGTCTGAATCTGTCCATAACCTTTGAATATTGTCTATATATCAATTTAGCCTGTCACTCCATTGAGAATCACTTTAAAAATTCTCGTATCAATTCGGATCTTCACAAAAGTTCGAATCCAATTCTCCTTGTTACATACCTGAACCTGCCCACCATTTCTCGAACGCCACAAATTGATATTTAGATTTTGACCTCTGAGTGACTTTGACCTTTGACCTCAAAATTAATTGCTTTGCAATTCAATAAACCATGCAATTGAGCTTAATCTCCTGGTTAATTCGAATAAAATGAGATTTCAGATGAATTTCATGATATTAGAAGCTGAATTGAGTTACTATTGACCTTTTACTCTCAAAAGAGTTCTTCTTCAATTCAGTAATATCCATGCAATTGCTATTTTTAATTTTCATCAATCGATGACATTGACAATTTTTAGATAAATATGACTTTTAAAGTTGCGTTGTTTTAATTTGACCTTTTATCTCAACATTCGTTTTGTTTCCAAATCAGTTGATGGAATTGCCATCCTGTTTCAATTTTCAAGTCATCGGATGAAAAATGACATTTAGAATGATAATCAAGATACCTTTGACTCAAAATTAATAGCTTCTCAGTTGAGACTACCTCTAAACTGTAAAGTATAATGACGATCGTTTAGAATGTATCTGTAGGCGATTTGACAAACAGCCAAACAACAGAACAAGCCGGTAGCGCAGGTTCGCCGAAGCATCATAATACCTTGACCCTATTGAGTTAATCTATACTAAGTACTTACGGAATTGCACGATCGTACCGTTATGAGCAAGGGCTTGAAGTTGTGCACCGAAAATGACTCATTACCTTGACCCGACTAGCCGAGACAAGTCAATATTCCTGAGCAGTGTATACCCATGATTACTCTGTACCTCTAACCTTCATTCTATCGTTAACCCTTAGACAGGCTTGATGGTCATTTTGCCGACAAAATCAACTAACCTTTACCACTACATCCCAGACGAATAGTCAATTTCTTGAAGCTAGTTGAGTATCATTGTACTTATTACCTATAACTTCATTATCGGTACCCGTGTTCAGGACCAAGGGCTTCGAATGGTCATTTTTGACGAAAACATGCACTCATTACCTTTGACCCCGACCTAGCCGAGAACGTCATATGTCCTGAAGCAATTGTAGTAACTCATTGTAGACTAATGTTACTATGAACTTCATCGTATCGTTAAATCTCTGTAGGAGCAGGGTCCTTGAATGTAATTCCGCCCGAAAATGCACTTATATACCTTTGACCCTACCTACGTTATCATATGCAAAATGACCAATTTGTCTCATTTTCAATTACAGTCTATAAGCATGTAAAGATTCATTCGATCGTGTAACCGTCTTGAGGCTAGTGACTTGACATTTTCCGGAATGTCAAGGCACCTCACACCCCAATTGAGAGGTTGCCATTCTGGAAACTATTAAATATAGAACAAAACGGATGTCAAATCGCGATGAGGAATCCCTTAAGATTATGCATACCACCATCTGAGTTCCCATCTCCTGATAACTACTCGTATCAATCTGAATGAAAAGAACCGAAAATCGTTGATATCGTAAATCCCCAAAGTTCGAGGTGCTGTGGGTAAACAAAATTATAAATCGAAAATCCGGCTCGATGTTGTGCACAATTACCAAGGTTAGTTGAATTCTCATGCCATCCGACCATAACCCTAGAGGATACATGCGCAAGCACCTCCAGCTCATCGCATATATCGATTGTTCACTAATTGACCTTGACCCCGGACCTAACTAATATCGTTCAAATTCCGGATCAATGTAGCACCTCCGTGCTATGAACCTGCAAGTTTCATCGACATGCACTCACCTGTCGCTTAGGGCTTCAATTTCGTCAATTTTCGGGACATACCCAATTTGTACGGCCTTCGCGTAAACTATCCATATACACAAAAAACGAAATATATTTGTGGCGCTCACCTGTAGATTTGATGCATGCCAATTTCAACCTACGTGGGATAATAGGCTTTCGGAATTGATTCCTGGTACGCACCTATTTGAAGGTCTTTTCGCTTCTAGGGACCAAGACGGTCCCTAGCAACATCCAATTTCAAGCACTAGTCATAGATGTACCTACCACCCGAGTTTTTCAAATCGGCCCACGTTTACTACCAATTATGCTGATGACAAACGACACAACATCCCAACAAAACCAATTCACCCGAGGGTTTCCTATCTTGCCAAGTGACACGTGTATCTTGAATCACACTGACTGAACAAGCTGCTATCCACCAGTACGCGACTCCTTGAGGAATTCTCTACAGAATATTCCGCTGAGGAATCGTTCTACAGTATTACCATGAAATATGTTGCTCAGTTAACGTCACAAAACGTCATAATGTCTCAAGCTTGATATAATCTAGAAACACTCATCGAGTGTCAATTTACTAACATATGGTTCCTAAAACTTAAAATTTGACGTTGGGTCAATATGTTTGACCTCACGCTAACCATGAAGCTCTAGCCAATCGCCACCAAAACTAAGCAGCTGGCGCCAGCCATATACACTAACATTCCCATAAATTTGGAGACTTCATTAAAAATTCTCAAAAAATAAGGTCTTCGTTCGACTCCCCTGCATTGCGACAGTGACCTTGACCTTGACCTTACCTTCAAAAATATCCCTGAAAGACCCTATAGGCCTCTGATGTGCAGTTACAAAATTTCCAATATAACGCGCTCTCAGATGATTATACTGATTAGACAAAAAAAAAACACCATGAAGTCAAGCCAATCGCCACCAAAAAATTAATCAGTCTGGCGCCAGACCTAAACATTCCCATGAAGTGAGACGATCCATCAAAACTTACTCAAAAAATACGGTTTCGTCGATCTCCCTATTTGTGACAAGTGACCTGACCTTCAAATTTCTCCGCTAAAGACTTATAGCCTCTGATTGCGAATTACAAAAATTCCAATATAACTGTGCTCTGCAGAATTATAAGTGATTACAGTACAAACAACAAAAAACAAAATAAAAAAAAAAATAAAAAAAAAAACATACAAGGACTAACATATCTTCAAACTTCGTTTTGCAATTATAACAAACAGTACAGAATTACTACAATAGGTCACCATGATTTGGCGACCAAAACAAAACCGACAGAAATATACTTGAAAATCTTCGATTTGCAAGTCACAAACATAGAACAAAGGTAACCATAACCTCCTCCCTCGGTGGGATTATTAAAGATAAGTTTTAAACATCTGTAGGAATACTATTAGTGCCTCATCTGGAAATATGTGTGCAGATTTGGCACCACATCTGAATCACACACAGAGGTCTGTCGAGCACCACATCTTGAGTCGTGGAGAATTCACTTATCTTGGCACATGATATTCATGTTTGCTGCTGTGAATCATACTCAATTACGTCTTCTGGCCTGCGTATCATGATTCACTGATAAGGGTTGCGCTGCGTACTGGGGAGACAGAACCTGTGGAGGACAAAGTCTGAGTCTTCAGTATGTCTTCCAGTTCTTCTCTATGGATTGCGACTTGACTCGACCAAGACTGAGATGAGAAAAAAACCTTTTTTTATTTTTTTCCCTTTTTAAAAAAAAACCCCAGGGGGGGGTCTTTTCTTTTTTCAAGCGAGAAAATTCCTTGGGCTCGCTGGTCGACTTTGTATCCAACACGTTGTTGAGAAGACGCAACATAGATTTGTACCTGCTAGCCTGAATCAGATGGCGTATGACATTGGCCTTCTTTTCCTTACGCTATCCCTGCTCACCAGATCTCTCAGCCGAGGATCTCTGAAGTGAACCAAGGACCGACACATGCCTCGTGTATCCAGCAGGTTGCATCGGAACATCTCAAGGAGATGGATGGGCCAGCACTCTCCGTGAGATGCAACGAGGCCCCTGGCAAGTTACCAGCGGAAGTACGACAGCGACGCGCTGCTTGCGCATCCTCCATACCTGACCGACTGACAGAGACTGTCTACTAGTGCATCCCTCCTTGCTAGTCGACTAAGCTAACAAGATTGTCTGAACTGAACCGGATATTACACATAAGAAGGAGTGCATTACGAGGAATCTGAACATGGAGAGATTTAAAAGTGATGCGTTCCATCCATCATCCATTACATTGGCACCTCCTCTGTCGGACGTTGATGCTGGTAACCGAATCACTTTGCTCACCGGGAACGCGCGACCCCAATGAATGACAAGAAACGTTCGCCCAAGTCTTTCTCCGGCCACAGGCCTCCGCCATGCTTATTTTACAGGCCTAGGGTCCGTGAATATACGCGATGATAACTTATTTTCATTTGTTTCCTAGCAATCGACAAGCCAAACAAAAAGAACTGAAAATAAAATAAAAAAAAAAAACCCACTTACCTCCTCTGCCCTCGATCGCTCTTAGGGCCCCCCTGCGCCCCCTGCTCGAACAATGGTCACCATCGTCTGTCCCTTAAAATTCTATGGCCCCGCACTACGCCCCTAAGGTCACCGGTCACATCAATCAAGACGTACGGCCCCCACCTTTTCGTCCACACATATAAATTTCGTCCGCTACCCGAAAATAAAACACTATGTGACACTACATTGTCGTGACCTGAAATACTGCGTCCACCGAAATTCTACGTGGCCGCAGATTCTTGGACGACCCCACGCCGACTGTGGCAAATTGACCTAGCCTTATTCTGTCGACCCGACAACATACAACAGCAACAGACATAGATAGATGATTAGAGACCATTACTCGTGCAGAGCATTCGTGTGCGCTTAAGCAGTCTCCTCTGGCATTGCGGTACAATCCTGATGGGTCGCCACCCGACACTGTCGCTAGCAACTGCACTCATTTGGCCGCACCTCGTAGAGGATGAACATGGCCGATTATCCCACCTGGTATAATTCAATAGATGAGCTGGATTAACTCAGAAACCCGAGGACATTCAAAAAGCCCACCCCACCCTAACCATTGAGCCACAACCCAGGCACTGGAACAAAAAACAGCAAAAGAATGGGAGGAAACACCAACAGTGGAACTGAAGGACAAAATATAGGGGGAGAGTTGAGACTAAACAATGGCGAGAGGGCAAATGGCAGGAAAGGATGCAATGCATGTACAGAATGGAAAACACAGCAACTCTCAGGAAAGAAAAACCGGACACATTGAAGGAAGGTGGGCTTGCGTGGAAGGGTGACCTGTGTTAAGGAGGGTAGAAAAATCATACAGAAGACCACCAAAATATTTCCACATAATATCTTAAATATATATATACTATATATATTATATAATATATATATATATTATATATATTTGGTTACGCAATTCAAGGCTTCAGTAAGAGCGAACACCAGAACTATAACAAGGCAATGAGAACAAGAAGGGTGGGAAAGAGAAGCACAAAGATAGTAGGAAACAGCAGACAGTAAGAGAATCTGTGAAAGGAAGAGGGAATGGTCTTGGGGTACATGGGGTAAACAAGATGATACTACAGGGATTTAAGGACAGCAAAATGGGGATTTGAAGAGGTGGGTTTTGCGGTGGATAACAGGGGTAAAAAATCATGTTGGATGGGGGGAATATGAGATGGTGGTAAGCAGCTGTTTTGAAGACGGAGGAAAGAGTGGGATTGGAAAAAGTGTGGGAGCTTTGTCTTAAGTGGCGAAAAAGAAATGAAAGATGAAAGTGTGAGCAGTGATTTCTCATTTTGGTCAGAAGGTTTCCCTGATCCGCCAAAAAAGTTAGTTGGGACTAATGCTGCAAACAACATAGAGGCAGGCAGTCAGAGCAGAGCGGGCAGGCAATAAGGCCATAGACAGAAAGACCACCACCGCCTGCATGAGAGAGTTGAAATCCAAAGATTCTAGCTTCATCGCTGGGAGATCGCAATGATCATAAAGAGCCTTGTTCGCCACCAGTGTGAATCAAGCAACGTTTGAGGCTAGGAGCACCCAGCCCAGAGGAAGAGCAGTTCTCCCATCAGACTGCAATGAAAGCTGTATATGTCAAAGCTCAGTGCGCCGGAAACTTTGCGCACATTCGTAGATGGTTGTGTGTGTGGTGTTTGTGTGGTGTTGTGTGTGGGGATTGTGGTTTGTTTTGTGTGTGTGTGTTTGTGTGTGTATAATCACCACGATGCATTACCCATATTAATAGTAACTGATATATAAATCCAGCCAGAACTTGGGGGTAAACATTGAAACATAACATTTCTCTTTAAAACCTTGGCAAATACTTGTACCAGTGCAAGTATTCATTCGCAAGACTTTTTGAACTCTCCCTTGTATAATGTGGTATCGTTCTTAAGTCATCATTAGAGTAGCATGTTTTTACAGCATGCTGGCAGCACTTTAGCTGGCTGGATCTCATTCTCATCCTGGAAGCCAATCACTGAGTCAGCAAAATTGCAACAAGGTCAGCGGTTTACTTTAATCCATCCTCTGCTCACATTATCGTCCATAAAAAAAAACTCACAGTCATATCCCATCAACATACAAGTTCTGCCGCATGGCAGATTACCTTGGAGGCAGATTGATAGGGGTTATGATTAACTGGACGGGCAACGGACAACAAAACTTTCTGCACCTTTAGAATGTTTTAATCCCGAATGTCAACAAACCTGTTTCATTTTGCAAAGTGAAACCACATTTGCGCCATCAGCTGACTGCGGCTCTACTTTAAGCAAGTGCTTGGCCATATTTTATGATTAGTATTATCTGTGCTATCCCATAATCCTCATAGATAATATAAACTAATCTGTCGGCAACCTCCTGTGACGTCCAAGACGTAAGCCTTGTAATGACTCCTGCATTCCTGTACTTTATTCTAAATGTACTATTACTCAAAAAAAAAAAAGAAATAACAAAAATCAAACAGTGCATTGAATGAATATTATCGTTCAATTTACATGAGCCTACACTTGTGTCCAAATGGTGACATCAGAGCTATGCGTTCTCCATGACACTGTGAAAGACTTCACAATATTTGCTTATGAAAGAGGAACCATCGAACGCATCAGGCCATAATGAGCATGCGAAGAGTAACGATTTGAACCCATCACGGGGCTTTTTTTTTTGTTGGAAACGATTGTTGAGCTTTAGAAATGCAAGTCAGCGATGGCAGATTTGGCAGAGCTTAGCCTTTTACCCTGAGATTTGAAACAACCTCAGTTACACTTGCTCTCTGCCATTGTTGATCCTCTCAACAGCTGTTTGTGTAATAGTGGGATAGCTGCGAAATGCATGGGCCATTCGAGGAGATTCCTTTGTGTGGACCACCGCTTCCCAGGGCACTGTTTAATCCCGCTGCAGTCAAGGAGTACGCGCTCCTCATTGGCAGGCAGCTTGGAATCAGCCTTCAGACGCCAGAATCTGCCTTTTGCCAGCTGTGGAAGAAAGAAAAGGATCTTAAGCGCAAACAAACACTTGTGGGTACTCCCGCTAAGTTCATTCACCAACCGAAGCACTTTCTCCGAGGCAGGTCGCCTTATCTGGCCTTGCCGAGCTCAAACCAGTGTTTTGGAATTTCTTGGTGCCGTTCATATCTTTCTCCCCCTATCTGTATGAAGAATTCCAAAATAGCCTCCCTGCTCATCTCCCCAGTGTGGTGCCGGCTTTGCTTGAGCTCTACAGAAGTCCTTCCACACCATCAAGGCTCGACGAATGTCAGCAAAGCCCCACCCATGCCTCTCCTGACCTTGATGCCATTCTCTCTCCAGTTTTAGTTTGTTTTTGTCAGGCAGACCTCCAAACCCCTTTAGGGATCTGCCATGACCACAGAAATTCAATCCCATACGGCTTTTCCTTTTGAATGTATGTGATTACTCACAGCAGATTCAAATATCATATCAAAAAACATGCTGTACGATTAACGAGCTATTAAAGCCATATGTTCATTCTCTCATTCATTACAGTCTACCAACAATGCCTTATTGGCTCAAAACTCACTCAATTTTACTAGATTTCCTATTCCCCCCCCCCCCCCCCCCCCCCGCCAAGTGGATAACATCCCTCTAGTAGAGTTTGACAAAGTAGAAAGAAGAAGAAAAATAAAGTGTTTTCCTCTATTGTTTAAGATATTATGATGCAAATATCTTCATCAATTCGTATTAAAATTAAAAGGTATCATTATTTAAAAAATATTTTCATATAATTTAGCCTACAGAACATAACTGGATACAAACGTCACAAACTCGACAAACATTCAAAAGGATACAATACAACTACACTGGGTTACAAAAATGGTGAGAGTGTCCACTTGGGTTCTGGGAGGTCGGCAGTTCGACAGCCGACCCCGCGAGTTAACGAAGACTAAAAATGGTATTGCTGCTTCCTTGCTTGACGCTCAACATTTGCAAAGGATAGAGCATGGACAAACCACCATAGTTTGGCAACCATTATGCAGCTTGATGGCCAAATGGCCTCCCCTGTTGAATTTCTTGTAAAGAAAATATTACTAATATGGAATAGGCAAAGCCGAGAAGGGAACGTAGAATTCCTTCCTTACATTCGCTTCTGACTTTACCTATTACCTCACATTACCTTCACAACAACAACTACCACCGCCAAGAACAGGATCTTCATCTGAAAAAAAAAAAAATTCCTCAACATTACCTTCACAACGCCAACTACACCGCTAGAACAGGATCTCATCTGCAAAAAAAATATTACCTGCAACATTACCTTCACAACGACAACTACACCGCCTAGAACAGGATCTCATCTAAAAAATAAAATATACTCACATTACCTTCACACACAACTTACACCGCCTAGAACAGGATCTCATCTGCCAAAAATAAATATTTACCTAACCATTACCTTCACAACGCAACTCACCGCCTAAACAATCTCATCTAAAAAAATAAATTACCTCAACATTACCTTCACAACGACAACTGCACCGCCTAAACAGGATCTCATCTGCAAAAATAAATATTACCTCAACATTACCTTCACAACGACAACTGCAGCCGCCTAGAACAGGATCTCATCTGCAAAAATAAATATTACCTCAACATTCTCTTCACAACGACAACTTCACCGCCTAGAACAGGATCTCTCAAAAAAATAAATATTACCTCAACATTACCTCACAACACAACGCACCGCCTAAAACAGCGTCTCATCTAAAAAAATTAATATACCTCAACATTACCTTCACAACAACAACTACACCGCCTAGAACAGGATCTCATCTGAAAAAAAAAATCTCACATTACCTTCACAACGACAACAACCGCCCTAAGACAGGATCTCATCTAAAAAAATAAATACGAGAAGCGAACGTGAATTTTTCTGCATTCGCTTCTGACTTTACCTATAACTTGTTTCACAACTTATACGCAATTTCCGTTACTTCGGCCTGGATTCGGGACCAGCGATCAAATAACGTAAATCACGATTAAAAATTATTTTTGATGATGCGGGAGATATCGTTATTAAAATCAGTGGAGGAAATATACACCATGTCTATATTTGGGGTCTTTCATGTCTCCGAGCGATGCCTTTACTCCCGGCATGCATCATCCCCATGACAAAAACCGGAAACAAAAAAAAACCAGAAGCAAAAAAAAACCGGAAGGCAAAAAAAAACCGGAACAAAAGGGTCATAGCCAACCGACACGGATTTCCAAATTGCCAGGGTATTGTGTTGTTGTTGTTGTTGTTCCTATTCTCTCATGTGCATGCGTTAATAAATATCACAAGATAGAAATAAACCCAATCGTGTTTATACACCGCACAGCGTTTAACAACAACCGGAGCAAAAGGTCATAGCCACGACACGGATTCCAAATGCCGGGGTATTGTGTTGTTGTTGTTGTTCTTTCTCTATTCTCTCACTGCTACCGTTAAGTAATATTGCACAAGATAGAAATAAAACCCAATCGTGTTTATACACCGCACAGGCTTTAACAACACGGAAGCAAAATCATATGCTAACGACAGGATTCCAATAGCCAGTGGTATTGTTTTTGTGTTCGTTTGTTGTTTCCTATTCTCTCATGTGCATGCGTTAAGTAATATTCACAGAATAGAAATAACCCAATCGTGTTATACACCGCACAGCATTTAAAAACAACCGAAGCAAAAGTCATAGCCAACGACACGGATTCCAAATTGCCAGGGTATTTGTTGTTTTTGTTTCCTTTCCATTTCCTATTCTCTCATTGCACGCGTTAAGTATGAAGCTCACTACGTTCGCTATATTATTATTTATATGATTATTATTCAAAAGTGATCATACTCTTGAGTAGCATTCTTTGCTAAACTCCCGATACGAGGCTCTGATTTTATTGTTGACAAAGTGGAGGTTCATGGAAATCAATCCTTCAATTGAGAATTAACTCCTTCTCTGCATGCTTCACCACAGGATGCTCTTCATAATGCCCCGTGCTCCTCCTCACACAGCCTGCTCTCATCCCTGTAGCATGCTTCAGGCTCTCATCATGCATTGTGCTCTTCGTCCTTCTGCAAGCTCTTCATCACACTCTTCATGCAGCATGAACATAACCACATTCTTGTTTCAGTGCACGAACCTCGTCATAAAGCAGCTGAGTCTATGGACCTATCACTTTGCTATCGCATACTGGTCGGTGTGTCTTCTGTCTTCTTGTTTCCTTTCTTGTCTTGCCCTTTTGCCTCTCCGTGCTTTCCCCCCCCTCCCCTCCACCCTCTCAGTATCTGCAGCACACAACGGTCCACCATCAACCCCTTTTGGTAAATCCCAAAATCCAGGATCACTCCTCACCTCCACCGCTCGTTCCTCTTTTTTCCACACCTGGGGAACAACTTCATGTCTCTTCAATATCATTCTTTCCTCCAGTCTTCAAGACAGCTGTCATCACCATCTCAAATAGTCCCCAATCCAAAAAATAATCTTTTCTACACCCCTTACCCACCCCCCCCCCAAAGTTTGTATTTTGTATCCATCTCATACACCCTTGCTATCTCCCCTACCCCTCATCCTCTTACCCACGCATTCCTTATTGTCCATCTCCGTTTATTTTTCTCCCTCGACCTGTTGGTGGTTCCCACCTTCTCTTTGTGTGTTCAGCTTTGTCCTGATCACTCTTTGTCGACTCTTCCACGAGCCTGTTCTGTTTACACAAAAAAAAAAAAAAAACTTCACTAATTACAAAAAAACTTCCACTTTTCACAAGCTACACTTCACAAACACGGTTATCCCACCCACAAAGCACGGAGAGGGCAAAAGGTGCAAGACAAGAAAGGAAACAAAAGAAGACAGAAGACACCACCGACCAGTATGCGATAGCAAAGTGATAGGTCCATAGACTCAGCTGCTTTATGACGAGGTTCGTGCACTGTAACAAGAATGTGGTTATGTTCATGCGCTGCATGAAGAGTGTGATGAAGAGCTTGCCGAAGGACGAAGAGCACAATGCATGATGAAGAGCCTGAAGCATGCTACAGGATGAAGAGCAGGCTGTGTGAGGAGGAGCACGGGGCATTATGAAGAGCATCCTGTGGTGAAGCATGCAGAGAAGGAGTTAATTCTCAAAATTGAAGGATTGATCTTCCATGAACCTCCACTTTGTCTCAACAATAAAATCAGAGCCTCGTATCGGGAGTTTAGCAAAGAATGCTACTCAAGAGTATGATACATTTTGAATAATAATCATAATAATAATAATAATAGCGAACGTAGTGAGCTTCATACTTAACGCGTGCACATGAGAGAATAGGAAATGGAAACGGAAACAACAACAACACAATACCCTGGCAATTTGGAATCCGTGTCGTTGGCTATGACCTTTTGCTTCCGGTTGTTTTTAAATGCTGTGCGGTGTATAAACACGATTGGGTTTTATTTCTATCTTGTGAATATTACTTAACGCATGCACATGAGAGAATAGGAAACAACAACAACAACAACAACACAATACCCCTGGCTATTTGGAATCCGTGTCGTGGCTATGACCTTTTGCTTCCGGTTGTTGTTAAACGCTGTGCGGTGTATAAACACGATTGGGTTTTATTTCTATCTTGTGAATATTACTTACGCATGCACATGAGAGAATAGGAAACAACAACAACAACAACACAATACCCTGGCAATTTGGAATCCGTGTCGTTGGCTATGACCCTGCTTCCGGTTTTTTTTTGCTTCCGGTTTTTTTTTGCTTCTGGTTTTTTTTTTGTTTCCGGTTTTTGTCATGGGGAATGATGCATGCCGGGAGATAAAGGCATCGTCGGAGACATGAAAGACCCAAATATCAGACATGGTGTATATTTCCTCCACTGATTTTAATAACGATATCTCCCGCATCATCAAAAAATAATTTTTAATCGTGATTTACGTTATTTGATCGCTGGTCCCGAATCCAGGCCGAAGTAACCGGAAATTGCGTATACAGTTGTGAACAAGTTATAGGTAAAGTCAGAAGCGAATGAAAAAAATTCTACGTTCGCTTCTCGTATTTATTTTTTTAGATGAGATCCTGTTCTAGGCGGTGTAGTTGTCGTTGTGAAGGTAATGTTGAGGATTTTTTTTTTTCAGATGAGATCCTGTTCTAGGCGGTGTAGTTGTTGTTGTGAAGGTAATGTTGAGGTAATATTAATTTTTTTAGATGAGATCCTGTTCTAGGCGGTGCAGTTGTCGTTGTGAAGGTAATGTTGAGGTAATATTTATTTTTTTAGATGAGATCCTGTTCTAGGCGGTGCAGTTGTCGTTGTGAAGGTAATGTTGAGGTAATATTTATTTTTTTGCAGATGAGATCCTGTTCTAGGCGGTGCAGTTGTCGTTGTGAAGGTAATGTTGAGGTAATATTTATTTTTGCAGATGAGATCCTGTTCTAGGCGGTGCAGTTGTCGTTGTGAAGGTAATGTTGAGGTAATATTTATTTTTTTAGATGAGATCCTGTTCTAGGCGGTGCAGTTGTCGTTGTGAAGGTAATGTTGAGGTAATATTTATTTTTGCAGATGAGATCCTGTTCTAGGCGGTGTAGTTGTCGTTGTGAAGGTAATGTTGAGGTAATATTTATTTTTTTAGATGAGATCCTGTTCTAGGCGGTGTAGTTGTCGTTGTGAAGGTAATGTTGAGGTAATATTTATTTTTGCAGATGAGATCCTGTTCTAGGCGGTGTAGTTGGCGTTGTGAAGGTAATGTTGAGGTAATAGGTAAAGTCAGAAGCGAATGTAAGAAGAATTCTACGTTCCCTTCTCGGCTTTGCCTATTCCATATTAGTAATATTTTCCTTACAAGAAACTTCAACACAGGGGAGGCCATTTGGCCCATCAAGCCTGCATAATGGTTGCCAACCTATGGTGGTTTGTCCATGCTCTATCCTTTGCAAATGCTGAGCGTCAAGCAAGGAAGCAGCACATACCATTTTTAGTCTTCGGTTAACTCGGCCGGGGTCGGCTTCGAACTGCCGACCTCCCAGAACCCAAGTGGACACTCTCACCATTTTGTAACCCAGTGTAGTTGTATTGTATCCCCTTTTGAATGTTTGTCGAGTTTGTGACGTCCTTTGTTAAGCCAGTTATGTTCTGTAGGCTAAATTAATGAAAATATTTTTTAAAATAATGAATCCCTTTTAATTTTAATACGAATATGATGAAGATATTTGCATCATAATATCTAAACAATAGAGGAAAACACTTTATTTTTCTTCTTCTTCTACCTTGTCAAACTCTACTAGAGGGATGTTATCCACTT
>CM068959.1:36714489-36719489 GCA_035128595.1 Eptatretus atami | reverse complement strand
CAGATTAAATCCTGTTCTAGGCGTGTATTGTCGTTGTGGAATGTAATTTGAGTATATTATTTTTTTAGATGAGATCCTGTTCTAGCGGTGTAGTTGTCGTTGTGAGGTAATGTTGAGGTAATATTTATTTTGGCAGATAATCCTTTCTAGCGTGTATTGCGTGTGGAGGAAGTGTACGAATTATTTTTTTCAGATGAACCTGTTCTTGGCGTGTATTGTTGTTGTGAAAGTAATGTTGAGTAATAAGTAAGTCAGAAGCGAATGTAAAGAATTTCTACGTTCCCTTCTCGCTTGCCTATTCCATATTAGAATATTTTCCTTACAAGAAACTTCAACAAGGGGAGCCATTTGGCCGCATCAAGCCTGCCATAATGGTGCCAAACCTTGGTGTTTGTCCATGTTATCCTTGCAATGCTGACGTCAAGCAAGGAAGCAGCACATACCAATTTTTAGTCTTCGGTTAACCGCGGGTCGGCTTCGAACTGCCACCTCAGAACCCAAGTGGACACTCCACCATTTTGTACCATGTATTGTATTGTATTCCCCTTTTGATGTTTGTTGAGTTTGTGACGTCCTTGTTAAGCCAGTTATGTTCTGTAGCTAAATTAATGAAAATATTTTTCAAAAGAATGAACCCTTTAATTTTAATACGAATATGATGAAGATATTTGCATCATAATATCAAACAATAGAGAAACACTTTATTTTCTCTTCTCTACCTTGTCAACTCTACTAGTATGGATGTTATCCACTTGGACCGGGGGGGGGAATAGAAATTCTAATAAAATTATGAGTTTTGAGCAATAAGCTGTTGGAGACTTGTAATGAATGGAGAAATGAACCCATACTGGCTTTAAAGCTCCGTAATCTTACAGCATGTTTTTTGATTATATATTTAATACTGCTTGTGAGTAATACATACATTCAAAGGAAAAGCCCTATGTGATTAATTCTGTGGTTCATGGCAGATCCCATAAAGGGATTTGAGGTCTGCTGAACAAAACAAACTTAAACATGAAGAGAGAATGCCATCAAGGTCAGGAGGATGAGGCATTGGGGGGCTTGCTGGACATTCGTCCCGAGCCTGGCCTTTGTGACAGGAACTTCTGCAGCACTCAACAGCGCACCACATGGGGAATGAGCAGGGAGGCTATTTGGAATTCTATCACAGTAGGGAGAAAGTATATGAACGGCACCAAGATTCAAAACATGTGTTGAGCTTCTGGCACACCCAGATTTAAGGCACCTGCTCTGAAAAGTGCTTGTGCTAGTACAACTTAGCGGAAGTACCCACAAAGTGTTTGGTTTTGCTTAAGAAGTCCATTTTCTTTCTTCCACATCATCTGACAAAAGGCGATTCGGCGTCCTGAGCTCATTCCAGCTCCGGCAATGAGGAGCCTACCTCCTCGAACTCAGCGGCATAAAAACCAGGCCGGGAACCGTGTCCAACAAAGGAATCCTCGAAATGGCCCTGGCATTTATCCAGCTAATCCACTTACACAAACACGTGCAGAGGAATCCAAATGGCAGAGAGCAAGTATGTAACGAGTTGTTAAATCTTCAGGGGTACAACGCTAACTCTCCAAAGCTGCCATCCTGACTTTCATTTCTCTAAAGCTAAACATCGTTTCCAACCAAAAAAACCCCGCTGATGGTTCAAATCTTTACTTCGAACATGACTCATTATGCCTGGATGCTACGATGTTTCCTCTTTCTACTACAAATTATTGTGAAGTCTTATTCACATTCATGGAAGACATATGCTTCTGATGTCCACCATCTGGACACAAGTGAGTCCATGTAAAACTTGAACATTAATATCTATGTGCAGCAATGTTTTAGTAAATATACATTTAGAATAAAGTACAGGAATGGCCAGGAGTCATTCCACAAGGCATACGTCTGACGTCCCAAGCGCAGTGCAACGACCAGATTAGTTTTAAATTACTCTATGATTAATGGATAGCACAGAAATACTAATCATAACAATATGGCAAGCGAGCTGCATTAAGGTGACCCAGTCACCTGCATGGCCAAGAAGTGGTTCACTTTGCAAAATGAAACAGGCTTTGTGGACATTCGGATTAAACATCTAAAGGTGCAAATTGTTCCGTGCCCGGCCGTTAATCATTAACCCCTTCAACCTGCTCCAAGTAATCCATGCGGCAAACTTGTCATGTTGATGGATAGACCTGAGTTTTTTTTTATGAATACGACTAGATGTTGAGCAAGAGGATGGATAAAAGTTAGCCCTGACCGTGTGCACATTCTTGCTGACTCAGTGATTGCTTCCCAGGGATGAGAATGAGATGCACAGCTATAAGTTGCTTGCCAGCTGCTAAAACCAATGGCACTCAAGGATGACTAAAACATACCCACACTTATACAAGTGAAGTTCAAAAAGTCTGCGAATGACTACTTCAATGTACAAGATGCCAAGGTTGTTCAAAGAAAATGTTATTTTTCAAGTACAAGTGCATGGATATTATAATATCTTACTAAATGGAGCTAATGCATGCGTGGTGATTATACACACACACACACACACACACACCACACACACACAACCACAACCACACACACCACACACACACACATCCTAGATATGCGCAAAGTCCTTCCTCGCCACCTGAGTCCTGACCACTATACAAAGCTTTCATCTGCAGTCTGATGGAGAAACTCTTCTTCCCCTCTGGGTGGTGCTCCTGCCTCACAAGCTTGCTTGACTTCACACTTGTGGAAACAAGGCTCTTATGATCATGGCATCTCCACGATGAAGTGAATCTTTGGATCTCTCACTCCTCTCACTGCAGGCAGGTCGGTGGTCTTTCTTCTTTCTGCCGCTCTCTCTATGGCCTTGGCTCGCCCTCGCTTCTGTCTGCTGACCTGTCCCCTCTATATTTCTTGCAGGGCACTCAGCTGCCAAAACCCCTTCTGGTGAAACTACCAAAAATGAAGAATCACTGCTCACCTCACTCTTTCATTCCTCTTTTTCCCACTTGAACAAACTCCCACACTTCTTCATCCATCTTCCCTCCAGGTCTTCAAAAACACTGTTCCACCATCTCATATTTCCCGCCATCCAACAACACATGATCTTTTTCTACCTCTGTTAATCCAACTACCCAAACCCACTCCTTTCAAACTTCCCTTTTCCTTCCTTAAAAAGCCCTGTAGTACCATCTTTGTTCCCATGTACCCCAACGCATCCCTCTCTCTTTCACACATTCTCTTACGTCTCTGTTCCCCTACTATTTGTGCTTCTCTTTCCCACCCCTCTTGTCTTCTGCCTTGTTATATTTTCTGGTTTCGCGTGCTTACATGAGCCTTTACATGTATGACCAAATTAGATTATATATTGAATATATATATAATATATATTATATATTATATATGATTATATTTATGTGGAATATTTCGGTGGTCTCCTGATATACTTTTTCTACCCTCCTTACCCAGTCACCCTTTCCACGCCAAGCCACCTCTTCCAAATTTCCAGGTTTTCCTTCACTGAGAGTGCTTTTTCCATTGTACATCTATCTGCATCCTTTCCTGCCCCATTTGCCCTCTTCGCCCATTCGTTTTGTCCAACTCTCCCTCTATTTTGTCCTCAGTTCCACTTCGGTGTTTCCCCATTCTTTCTTGCTTGTTCCCTTGTTCCATGCCTGGTGTTGTCATGCTGGTAGGGTGCGGGGCTTTGAATTCTCGGGTTTGAGTTCAATCCAGCTCATCTATTAATTAATTACCAGGTGGGATAACTCGGCCTGTCGTATCCTTACGAGGTCGTGCAAAATGAGTGCAGTTATGCTGGCACGAGTGGTGGAGTGGGAACGCCCATCCAGGATTGTAACCAATAGCCAAGGAGACTGCTTAAGCAGCATCAATGCCTGCACAAGAGTATGTCTCTATCTCTATCTCTAATGTCTGTCTGCCTGTCTGTCTGTCTGTCGGGTCGCGCGAAATAAGCGCCTAAGGTCACATTTGCCACAGCGGGCCGTGGTGGTCTCCAAAAATCTGCGGCCACTAGCAATTATACGGTGGCCAGTATTTCCACGGTTCCACACAATGTAGCATGTCACATATGTTTTTTACTTTTTTCGGGTAGCCGCCAGCAAATATTTAAATTGTGAGACCGGAAAAAAGGGTTGGGAGGGGGGGTGGCCGGTATAAAGGGGGGTTCCCTGTTGATTTGATTTCGCACGGTGACCTTAGACGTGCTTCGCTGGGCGGCATAGAATTTTCAGGCAGACGCAAGCGTACCGGCAGGGGACCGCAGGGCCGCTAAGGCGAACTGTGGCGGCCAAGACGGACGGTTAACCGAGTGGTTGCTTTTTTAATTTCTTATTTCTTATTTTACAGTGTCTTTTGTTTGGCTTGTGAATGCTACGGCGAACGTAGAAATGAAAAAAGTTATTAACTCCGGTTATAAATTCCACGGTCGACCCTACGTGCCTGGTAAATTATAGCCATACGGCGTAGGGCCACCGCTGTGGCCACCGCAGGAAACTCTGCGGCCGCGCACGTTTCTGTCATTCATAGGTGCGTCATCGGCGGCCCGTAATCCTCGCCGTAGAGCAAAATTGACTTCGGCTCTTACGCAGCATCACGCTCCGCACAGATGATGTCCCAATGAGATGGATGGCATGATGGACCCATCCTTTCTTAAATCTCTCATGTCAGATTCCCTCGTATCACTCCTTTTTATGATGTACATCCGTCTCCTTACAAGCATCCTTGTAGCTTAGTCGCTAGCAAGGCCAGATCAATCTGTAGACCATCTGCTGTCAGGGTCAGAGTCAGGTATGGAGCATCGCCAGAGCGCGCGTCGGCTGCTTACATTTTCCACCGGACTAGCTCCAGGGCCTCGTCTGCCATCCCCCGGCAGAGCTGGCCCATCCCATCTCCTTGAAGATGCCATCAACCGGCCTGCAACCACGAGGCATGTAGGTCGGCCCCATTGCCTCCTCCATCACGAGACTCCCATCGTGAGAGAAAGAGAA
>CM068959.1:36700948-36712749 GCA_035128595.1 Eptatretus atami | reverse complement strand
GGTGATGCTCCACCAAATATATTCCGTTTTTTTGTGATATATGGAATAGTTTACCCGCAGCGCCCCCTACAAATTGGGTATGCCCGAAAATTGACGAAAATTGAAGGCCCCCTAGCGACCAGGTGAGTGCATCGATCCGAATGAAACTTTGCAGGTTCATAGCATTATAGCGGAATGAGTGCTAAAGATTGGCCTCGAGACAATTGACCGGATATTGCTTAGGTCAGGGGTCAAGAGTACTTAGTGAAAATCGATAATATGCGAGAGCTGGAGGTGCCTTCGCGCCAAATGCTACTCCCTAGGGTTATGGTGAATGGCCATGAGAATTCACACTAATCATCTGGAATACATTGTGCACAACAATCGAGCGCGATTTTCGATTTATATCTTTGTTTACCACAAGCACCCTCGAACTTTGGGGTTTCCGATATCAAACCGCATTTTCGGTACTTTTTCATTAATTGATACCGAGTAGTTATCAGGAGATGGAATCCGATGAGATTTGGTATGCATAATCTTAAGGTGATTCTCTATTCGCGATTTGACATCCATTTTGTTCTATATTATAGTTTCCAGAATGGCAACCCTCTCACTTGGGTGTCGAGGGCCTTTGAGATTCCCGCTGAAAATTCAAAGTACACTAGCTCCAAGACGGTTGAACCACCAGAATCGAATGAATTACATGCTTATAGCCGTTAATGAATAACGACAACTTGGTCATTTGCCTAATGAATCTCGAGTGGTCAGGGGTCAAAGGTCAATAAGTGCATTTTTCGGGCGAAATTACCATTTCAAGGCACCTTGCTCTACATCGATTACAGATACGAATGAAAGTTCATAGGTAAATAGTACTCAATGAGTACTACAACTTTGCTTCAGGACATATTGACCTGATCTCGGCTAGGTCAGGGGTCAAAGGTCAATGAGTGCATTTTTCGGTCAAATGACCATTCGAAAGCCCCTTGGCCTACACGGGTTAACCGATATGAATGAAGTTCATAGGTACATAGTACACAATGAGTATACAACTATGCTTCAGAACATATTGACCTATCTCGGCTTATGTCAGGGGTCAAAGGTCAATGAGTTGCATTTTTCGGGCAAAATGACCATTCAAAGCCCCCTTCCTACACGGGTTAACCGATACGAATGAAAGTTCAGAGGTAGAGTACTCAATGGGTACTACAACTTTGCTTCAGACATATACTATCTGCGCTACGGGTCAAGGTAATGAGTACTTGTTCGGCAAAGCAAGTATAAAAATGACCATTCAAAGCCCCCTTGCTCATACACGGGTTAACCGATTCGATTGCAATTCCGTAAGTACTTAGTACTAGATTAACTCAGATCAGGGGTTCAAAGGTCATAATGATGCTCGCAACCATGGCCGCTCTACCGGCTTGTTCTGTCTGTTTGTCTGTTTGTCAATCGCCTACAGATCAACAATTCTAAAACTGATCGTCATTAACTTTACAAGTTGTAGAGGTAGTTCAACTGAGAAGCCTATTAATTTTTGAGTCAAAGATATCTTGAGTTATCAATTCATAAAATCGTCATTTTTCATCCGATTGACTTGAAATTGAACAGGATTTGCAAATTCCATCACTGATTTGGGAAACAAACGATTTTTGAGATCAAAAGGTCAAGTTAAACAACGTCAAACTTCTTAAAATCAATTTTTATCTAAAAAAATTGTCAATGTTCATCCGATTGACTTGAAAATTAAATAGCAATTGCATGGTACATTAGAATTGGAAAAGCAATTCTTTTTGAGGTCAAAAGGTCAAAAGGTCAACTCAAGTTCAAGCTTCTAAAATCATCAAATTCATCTGCAAAATCGACAATATTTCATTCGTAAAGGGATTAAGCATCAATTGCATGGTACATTACTGAATTTGCAAAGCAATTATTTTTGAGGTCAAAAGGTCAAAGATCAATCAAGGTCAAACATCTAAATCATCAATTTGTGGACAGGATTCGGACGAACTTGGTTCGAGGTCAGGTATGTAACAGGAAGATTGATTGACTTTGGTGAAGATCCGAAAATGGATCCGAGAATTTTAAAGTGATTTCTTCACCATTGAGTGACAGGGCTAAAATGATATATAGCACAATATCTCAAAGGTTATGGACAGATTCAGACGAAACTTTGGTGGGTGAGTTGGTTAAGTGAGAAGAACAAGTTGATTAAATTTTAGTTAGGTCAAAATCCAGATCCAGCTCAGTGGATACAAAACATAAACTATCAGCCTGGCGAGTATGCTCTTACTGAGTACCCTTCGAGTTTGATTTATATTTTACCCTACAAATACAACCTAAAACCCGTTTGCTTTACCTATGGCATGCTACATTGTGCTGTGTGCTTACCCTCCACACCCTCCCATATCTATTACCACATATCCTTCTCTTGAGTCACACATCAAGATATAATGATATGCCTCATATCCTTATTTTTGGTGTGTCTGGACTTTGGTGAGCACTCATTTGTTGAACGTTTTGAACTCCACTTGTATCATAAATATAATATCGAGTTTCTATCACACAAGCTTTGTTGCACAAGGAACAAAGTTTCTGCCAGCATATTTTCACAACAGAAAAGCATCAGCGGCAAACCCAATAGAGGCAACATTCAGGAGGGTATTCAAAAAGTGAAAACAATGACAAAGAATATTATTTTTTACTTCTTAAGCTCAATCAGCATTGTGCTTGTGAAAAAAAACACAAAGACTACAAAAGTCTGCACGGCAGCATGTGAGCAATCTCACATGTGTAAGGGCACGGATGTGGTACAACATTAAAGATAACAATTAGTTTTAGCAGAACAAGCACAACAAGCGATATTTTGATTGCACCGAGTGTAGTCGCACATCGAGTACTAAATATTTGGTTTTCCTAGTTCATCAATCGTGCCACGGCGTCGATGTGGTAACGAGATATGGGCACAAAAAAATAAAATTACAAGATCCTTGCTCTTTACATGTCTGAAAACAATTTATCGTCTCCCTGCTTTCCTGATTTTGTGAACATGGATATTTTGTGATGGCTGAATTTCAAGCACGCGCGCTTGCACTGGAACCAAAACTGATTGTCCTCTTTAAAAACTATCATGCTCAGGCTGCCGCAGTGATTCAAGGGTGCACACAAGCAGGAACACACACACAGACACACACACACACACACACACACTACACTGTAAAAAAATTGCAACAAGGAGAATGAACACGCCAAATGCTTCATGCACGAACACGAATGGATCAAATTCCGATTGGATGCTGCATTACAATATATTTGATTTCAAAGTACTCGATTCAACATCGAATGGTTATATTACTTTGGTTCGAAAATATGGTTTCCGAACATTCTTAGTCCCCTTTGATTCGCAGGATTCTCGTTTGGAAAGCCAGTTGTTTATACTGCGGCACCAAATGCGCTCACATACGGAACGACGCGTACACATAAGCTCTCCTGGCATTGTTCTGCACTGGCGTCAAAGCTACCACGCACCTGCCACTATAATGTACCACAAGCCCACACAGCTCATCGGCTTATCGCCGCCCCACGCCTGACTGTCCGAACAGGCCTCCGCGCAGACGTTACACGCGAGACTCTTGATTTCGTTTTTTTCTTGATCAACCACTGTTGATCAAACCATGGGGTTAAGGAGACAACAAAAGATTCTTGATTCTTGATGGGCTTTGTGCTCCTAAATCTTGATGCCATTAACAAAAGGAGATCATTTTGCTGCTTTGGATATTCCAAACTGCAGTTTGTTTCATGTTTTTCCACAAGGGTGGGTTCCTCAATACATAGGGAGAAAAAAAGAAACTCCTCAATTCTAAGCGAGCTGGAATGTGAAACTCACAAAAGCTCGTCATTGCATCTCGAGAAAGAAACAAAATTGATGTGCTCTGATGATTGCCAGGACCGAGCACATAAGCCTTGCAATGTTGGTGACTCCTTACAGATTGGCCTGCCCTCGTTCATTTTTACGTATGTTACTTATTTCACTCTCTGCTTTGTGCATTTTCCTTTCGTGATGACGAGTCAGGGCGATCACGAAATGGATGCAGAGAACAACTCTCTCGCATCCATCTTTCGAAATGAACTGGAAGACGCAGAGTCGTGTGATTAAAAATTGGCTACCATCCAGAACAAAATTGCAAAAGCTCAGCGGATGTCTTTGTGGTCATCTCAAGGACAAGCGATCTCAGCCTGAAGGTTTTGCTGCATGTTGTCATCTAATGAGAACTGGAGTCGATGCGAGTGCTGGCGGAAGCAAAGAACGCACACAAATGCCTCGGGGTTCGAAGGAGAGACACCCGCTCTGTAAATTGATGTAAAATTTGGGAACACATGCTTTTGTTTGCCTAAAATGCTAGAACATTTTCTCTGATCATTATTCTTGTGACATTTGTTTTGTTATGTAGTTCAATTCCGATTAGTGAACAGATTTAAGGTGTGCTGTCATGAAAAGGACCGTGCAGAGTATATAAAGAACAAACACTTGGTGGTGTAACGGTTGAGTATCCGCTCTGAGTCTGGGAGGTCAGTGGTTCGAACCCAGCCGAGTCATATCCAAGGACTTTATAAATGGTACGTGCTGCTTCTTGCTTGATGCTCAGCAATTAAAAGGATAGAGGCTTACAATAGGTTGGCAACCATTATGTGGGCTTGGATGGCCGAGCGGCTTCCTACTGCGGTGAAGTTCCTCGGAAGGGAACTCAATAAATAAGTTAACAATCGCAAAAGAGTGGAGAACAAAAAGCCTGGTGGTCCCTCTTTGCAAAATTTCAGCAGCTGTTGGAATTCATGTATTTTCTCTCTCCTCCTCACTATGAAGGCAAAGCTTTGACACAATGAGAGAGTGCCATCGGTGGCATGACCGTTGTTTTTCATGGTGCTAACTCCAATGTAAGATCTGCTATAATTTGAAGCTGCAGCCGAAATGCAACGAGAGGCAATACGGCACGTTTTCAAAAAGAAGAGAATCTTGAGCATGTTCTCGAAAAAACTTTGCGCAGAAGAGTCTCTCGGCTCAGGTCTCTGGGAACATCATTCCAAATAAGCCTTGCGCAAACAAGAGCAGCGGCAAATCATGCAGGTGTGCAATTAAGCAAAAAGAGAACCAATGTAGAAAACTTACAAAAAAGACCACTGACATATTAAAGCAAGAACCGTTGTTTCATATTTTTTGGCGGTATCATGATGAACCAGGTTATACCTGAACTATTACAAACCAACTAGCTCAACTGTGTGTACATCTGGATCACCATGACAGCACAAAACACTTGTAGTTTGTGCTATGGTTTAGAGATACGAGTAGACCCGTCCTTTCTGCACGAGTGCACATATGTCCACCCAGTGGACTGGACGTCACAATCCCGATCTGCATCGGGGGTACACGATGACCGTTCATCTGTGAAGACTTACATTCCGAAAGCTGAACTGGAATGAATGAACTTTCGTAAGCATCATCCGTTTCCCTTCCCTCTCCCCATCCCCCTCGATAGCATTTGTTCCCACAGCCTCGTTTGTCATGCGTCCCTTGGTTACAAACCACAAGCCAAAAGCATGGCCGTGCAAATCAGTTCACTGTTTGTGTGTAGGAGAAATGGATCGCATATTGTTCAAGCTGGGTAAGTTATGAGGATAGGAAACCACTTTTGAGATTCCCACAGCTGCAACACTGGTGATTATTGCTTTTCTGGCCTGTGCTGAGAATTTTTGACGTCGCCTAGAGCCAAGCACAAAGCCCCAAAACGTTCTCATTTTGCTCAAACTCACCTATTGCGGCAATTAGAATGCCGGAGTGACGTAGCCGCAGCCTTGTGTCTAAATGTAGTAAGGCCGATGATGTGGCAGTGGGCTCAGCTGGGAAATGCGATGATGTACAAGTCTTCATGATACACATTTGTTTACAACTAATGTTTGATGTCAAAAAAAAGCAACCGCTGTGTGCAATTCAAAGCGCAGTACCAGGCCAAAATGAGAGAGCTTACCTGTATCAATGAAAGGTCTGCAAGGCTCAACTGGAAAAAGTAATTGCCTGCAAAACAAGTAGATAAGATCAGTGATAGGGGAGACTGTGAGGATGTGGGTTAGGAACCAAGTCAAAGGGAGACGAGACATGCATATGGATACGGAATGATCGGAAAACACCTGGGTTCAGAGAGGCTATCTACTTCGGACAAACACATACTAGCAATAACGTTCTAATTCCACACTACCATGCTTGTACCTTGCTCCGATGACCAGCTGCATTCGTGGGATCAAAACGAGGTCGGAGAAATTCTGAGCACGGGAAACGTGAATGCATGAAGATATGGCTTCAGTTCTGCGGAGTATGAGCAAAAGAACGATGGAGAGGACATTTTGATACACGGTATAAAAATTTTCCAGCACGATGAAACGATGATGAGTGCTTGTGCCTTCATTCGAGGCTAAAAGTGTGGCTACTGTGTTGTGCACCCTATAAGATGTCTATGTTGGTGTCTCTGTGGTAGATCTTATAAGTACCGGTGTTGCAGCGCAGCGTGACGTTCGGAAAACATCCGAAGAGCTTGAAAGATTGTGCTGAGCTGCAAACAGGATTTAATCCCATGAGCCACTCCTGCGTCCACCTCTCTGAACAATAACTGTAATCAATCCCAGGAGTGGTGAGGCTCGTCGGGTTGGTGGGGAATGTGTGGGGAGACAGGGGATTTGGGGGAGGCATCCAAGCCCCAACGACACGACGATTGCCAGTGTTTTTTAGGAATATTGAAGGTATTCATGCAGCTGAACATACTGTACCTTGAGGGCTGACTTATGAAATAAACACATGTCTGTCGCATTGATAAGACTGAAGACCAGATGTACACAAACTATACAAAGGAATATCTATGCACATGATAGCACCTGGTTGTTTGCATAATGCTGGGGGTGGATTGCCACTGATGGAATGCCCTCACTCGAATCAGGAGACAATTAGAATTTGCAGATACCAGTAATGCAAAGCGATGGCCTACCCTTTTTTGAAAGTCATGGAGATTCAATATCCACAATCAATGTTAGCAGATAGAAAGCTGGCTCAACGTCTCCAAGAAGGTGTACTCATGGATAAAGCCATGTTTGCGAAGCACGAGATGACAATTTACAGTCAGGTTGGGAAACAAACCCAGACTAGACTGCTCGAAGACGAGTACGCTATGAAGGACAGTGGAACTAAACCAGGCCAAGACCACCAAAAAACGCATCATCTCAAATTGTATATAGTGGAATGGAAACGTTTAAGGAACAACAAAGCACATTTACACAAGACAGACCTTGTCACCTTTAAGCTGGACCCCTGACCAATGTTTTGTCACTGTCAAGAGTGCTATTCAGTTGTTTCAATTCCTTGCGACAGGTGGCCGGACGGATGCCGGTGGAGGAAGATGAGAGGGCAAGAGGGCAAATGTTGAGACCCGGTGTCAAAAACAATACCGATGACGGCTTGGTCATTCTGGTGGCTCGTTGCCACCCTGATCCAGTGGACAGGCAGAAACGGGTTCCACAGTGTCTGGCCACACGCAACGGCATGAATCACTGTCATGGAGCCTGGCTGCATACAGATGGAAGACCCACCAAACACAGATTGTGTGCTTTAAATGCAACTCACTACTCTCACCATTGCGCGACCATACTCGATTGTTTGAGTTGAAGAACTAGAGACTTGGCAAGGCCATCAGCGGGTGACAAGACAGGCACAACATCACGACAAGTAGATCCACCCTCCATAAATGCTTTGATACAATGACAAAATAGTTTGTTGGATCTCACCAAAGGCTCATCCATTATGCATTTTCAACATTTGGCTGCTGTGTTGAGTCATTTTTGAGGTTGGGGGGGGGGGGGGTTGCAGAAGGCACAGCTGTAATGATGATGCATCATTCTTCCAGATCATGCAGGAAAATAAAATTCAACCGCGGTAGACAAAATGACCCAATTTTTGAAGGATACGATGGATCTTAAAATTCCACCAATGAATGCGAGTAGATGGGACCAGTGGCTTCCATATCTCAGAAGAACAGCTGCAATCGTGCAACACCTTGTGTATGAAGCACAACAGGAGACAGAGTTTAAAGTCAGGTTGGAATTCACCCAGGATAGACAGTTAAAAGGTGGGTTACACATCTGAGCAATTTTGTCATGTCCACTCAAGGCCGATGCGGTGACCTAACTCACGTGAGCATTGTCTAATGGCTCATATGCCAGTAAGGTGTTCACGGTGTCACTGAGAGTTCACAGGTTAGATTCTCGGGTCACTGCTTTAGAAAACTGTACGTTATAAGATCAACACCTCATAGGTTTAAACAACTCTCACTGGTAAGAGATGAAGTTTTGCACATGAAATTGGTTATGATAGCAACTCCCACAACACCCATCTCCCATACAGCTCCCTTCTAGACCCATAAGTCATAATTCTCGGGGGAAAAAAAAGTTTTACAAGCACAGCTGAATTTTCAAGATGTCGTTTGATTTATAAAAAAAATAAAAAAATTGAACAAGTGAATAATTCCCCTGGATTTGTTTTAGTGGTCTCTTCATCCATCCGACGTAATTACAGTTCACAGATCCGATTTGATTAGTGCGTTAGCTTCATTCTACATCTCAAATTGTGGATTTCTGAAAAAATCTTTCTCGTCCAAATAAAATAGAACGTTCTTGACAGAAGTGAATCAAAAATTGCATTTTGTATTCAATATGTCAAATGATAACTGCTGGCAAGCTCGGAATTTGAGGAACAGAATGATATTTTTCAACCTGTGACAGATTCCTTTTTACCAATTCTGTCATAATCGAACACTATGTTAATAATCCTTTTACCAATATCGGGGCCGTATGACAGGATCGTTATAGTTATTATTTGAGGAACTCATCTCATTCATTGCACAAACACTCATTATTCAACCAAAATATTTGCCCACTTTTGGAGAAGGGATGACTTTCTCTGCTATAAGCACCGATGCAAAAGTGAAGTTACGCACAACACGTGTTGGAAACCTCGGGGATAAAAAAAAAGTACACAAATTGGTGAATATTTTCCCAACCGCTGAAGATGATGTTCAAAATAGACTTGTTTTTAAATTTATTTTTTTCATAATTCACGAAAAACTACAATAATTAATCTATAGAGTTGGAGCAAGGTGTATTATCGTCTACTCCTCCGAGGATTGACCGAGGAAGCTGAAACTTTCAGATCATGAGATCCTGACGTTGTGCATTGCAAGTTTTTTATTGAATTCAATAAAGTTTTGGATTTATTTTTGATTTCACCTATTTTTGAATTTTTTCCTTTTGAGGGAGGTGGGTGCAATTGAATTATCCTAGGTATAATAAACCTAGGTACAATATATTATATATGCACATAGCAGTACACATTTGTTTTCGGTCATATACATAACCGAGACGTTAATTTTATTTTTGGGGTGATCGAGGCAGTGGTTTGTTGCCTGTACACCAACAAAATAAAGGAATGCGTCTGCAGAAAACGTGTTGCACGCTCGAACAAGATCACCCGTAGGGTGGGTACTCTACTATATGTGTTAATAATCATAAAGATATAACATGACTATTCCGTTATTGGTCTATGGTCTGGGTGGCAATATTGGATTGAAAATAACAAGTAAAATAAATAAAAACTTCTCCACGAACTGCTTGACAGAATGATAATGAGAAGCTGCTTATAGATGTTCGACTAGCCATGGGAATATAGTTTGAGACTTTTTTCATATTCATTCATTGGAGCAATTTAGCCTTAGTTTAATTGTGCACAAAAGTGATGGATAAATATCCTAATAATCATCAATCTAAAAATAAATGTCGTGTGTGTGTGTGTGTGTGGTGTGTGTGTGGTGTGTGTGTTGTGTGTGTGTTGTGTGTGTTCCTCCATAACTCCAAAACCTGAAAACGTAACAGCTGAAACTTTGCATGCACACTAGGGAACTCAAAGGGAGTGCAAGAGTGAAATTGATGTGGGTAATTAAAACCCCCTTTGAAGATAATTGACAGCTTATTTAATTGTCTTAGCAGGCTCTTCATCCACTTTTCCTCCAGTTTAAAACAGCTGTTAACATCACCCCCCTGTCTCATCTCTTTTACATATTTTCCTTTTAATTTTTTATTCATCTCTTACTATTTTTTTACCTTATGATTTCTTTCTCTACCTTTTTTTACCCGTTAATCCACCCAACCCACCTCTTCAAATTCCTGGTTTCCTTCTGAAAGTCCCTGTTGTGTTAGACCTGAGAGTCCTGTAATGTCCATCTGTATACCCTGTGTACCCCGCCCTGTCTCTCTCCCTTCACAGATCTTCTAATGTTTGTTCCACACTGTTTTGTCCTTCCCTCTCCCACCCCTCTTATCTATTTCGCCCATTGTTGTACGTTCTGTGTGTTAGCTCTCATATGAGCCTCGACATTGTATACAAAAAAGAAAAAAGGCTCATCCTTCGTTAGCCCTCCGTCAGCTTGCTGGGTCTTAATTCGCATTTTGTTTGGCCTAGAATGCCTTGATTTGAAACACGATCTCCTCTCACAAACGAATTTAAAACGATACTAATAAATTGAATATTATGTCTGATTAGAGATGGGTTTGTGGATAAATAACGTGTCGAATCTGGTGTGAAATCTGAAATTTTTAACAACTACCTGATTTTCCATAACTCAGTGTATTTATATTAAAAAGAAAAAGCATTAAATTACTTTTTACTACTGTTCCGACGATTATATTGAGTTGAAAAAAACATGGGAGAGAGAAGCCCTGGGTGCTCACTAGTCAGTGGCTGGAAAAACCTAACAGGGGACACACATGGGATGCCACTGGTCGGCCAACAAAATATGATAACGGAGAAGAAAGTAAATACCTATGGATATTTTTAATGCTGTGAAACACTATGGTACAATCACTGGAGATGTAGGTTTGTGGTTGAAGTTTCATCGAAATAACAAGTATGATTAGTTTCAGGAAAAGTTACAAGTATTTGTGATGGAAAATGATGTACGGAACGGACGGATGGTGGACGGAGGACGTGCCATCCATAAGCTACCTGCCAACTACACTCAGGTGAACTCAAATTAGCAACGTGCAGAAAGTGGATTCACTGGCACAACACCGTGCTCTTAACCTGCATGTTGACAGCGATGAGATACGACAAAGGGTCATTGTATTTGGCAATACGTGCAAGTTTCTTTTCACCATATTTGTGTGATCTGCTTTATCATTACAGATATATTTATATATGTACAATAGATCGCTGGCAATATATAGTCGTATGATTGAATGACTAATAGTTGTAGCCAATTTAAAGTTGGCAGTTCTGCAAGCGAAGAGGTGGAAGAGGTTTTGACTTTATTTGTTGCTGTCAAGTGAAGAGGTTTTATTTTATTCTTGACACCCACTTTGTCGCGAATCTGTTTTCATTACAAAGTATTCATTGAATATTATCATGTGCAATATAATTAATTAGTAAGTAGTATGCTGAAAATGAGAGGTATGTAGACAGCTACACATGGATGTGGTTACAAATGGGTAAAAGATTCTAGTGTGCTGTGGTGTACTGCATACTTGGTTACGTGTGTGCCGGTTGTGCCGGTTTCCTAGTCACGCGGTATTGAAACTCGGCACTAGGGCCGTGGTTTGGAGTGGAGATAGCGCGGCGTTCTTGCCGAACCATGGGCTTCTACACATGGAAGCAGACATGCCGCGCGCCAAAAGCACATGGGGACAGGACGGCTCGGCAGTCAAAGCACACGGGATGTGCACTTTGCAGTGGGATGTGG
>CM068959.1:36647482-36693470 GCA_035128595.1 Eptatretus atami | reverse complement strand
TGCAGAAGGCACAGCTGTAATGATGATGCATCATTCTTCACAGATCATGCAGGAAAATAAAATTCAACCAGGGTAGACAAAATGACCCAATTTTTTGAAGGATACCGATGGATCTTAAAATTCCACCAATGAATGCGAGTAGATGGGACCAGCTGGCTTCATATCTCAGAAGAACAGCTCACTCGATGCAACACCTTGAGTATGAAGCACCAGGGACAGAGTTTAAAGTCAGGTTGGGAATTCAACCCAGGATAGACAGTTAAAAGGTGGGTTCACCACCTCTGAGCAATTTTGTCAGTCCACTCCGCAGGCCGATGCGGTGACCTAACTCACGTGAGCATTGTCTAATGGCTCACATGCACTAGTAAGGTGTTCCAGGTGTCACCTGAGAGTTCACAGGTTGATTCTCGGGTCCATTGCTTTAGAAAACTGTACTGTTATAAGATCACAACCTCATAGGTTTAAACAAACTCTCACTGGTAAGAGATGAAGTTTCTGCACATGAAATGCATCATGATAGCAACTCCCACAACACCCCATCTCCCATATACAGCTCCCTTCTAGAGCCCCATAAGTCATAATTCTCGGGGGAAAAAAAGTTTTACAAGCACAAGCTGAATTTCTCAAGATGTCGTTTGATTATAAAAAAAAATAAAAAATTGAACAAGTGAATAAATTCCCCTGGATTTGTTTTAGTGGCCTCTTCATCCATCCGACGTAATTACAGTTCACAGATCAGATTCGATTAGTGCGTTAGCTTCATTCTACATCTCAAATTGTGGATCTCTGAAAACAATCTTTCTCGTCCCAAATAAAATAGAACGTTTCATTGGACAGAAGTGAATCAAAAAATTGCATTTTGGTATTCCAATATGTCAAATGATAACTGCTGGCAAGCTCGGAATTTGAGGGAACAGAATGATATTTTTCAACCTGTGACAGATTACCCTTTTTACACAATTCTGTCACAAATGAACACTATTGTTAATAATCCTTTTACAATATCGGGGCCGTATGACAGGATCGTTATAGGTTATTATTCTTGAGGAACTCATCTCATTCATTGCACAAACACTCATTATTCAACCAAAAATATTTGCCCACTTTTGGAGACAGGATGACTTTTCCTGCTATAAGCACCGATGCAAAACGTGAAGTTACGCACAACACGTGTTGGAAACCTCGGGGATAAAAAAAAAGTACACAAATTGGTGAATATTTTCCCAACCGCTGAAGATGATGTTCAAAATAGACTTGTTTTTAAATTTATTTTTTTCATAATTCACGAAAACTACAATAATTAATCTATAGACGGTGGAGCAAGTGTATGTATCGTCTACTCCTCCGAGAGGATTTGACCGAGGAAGCTGAAACTTTCAGGGATTAATGAGGACATCCTGACGTTGTGCATGTGCAAGTTTTTTTTGATTCAATAAAGTTTTGGATTTATTTTTGATTTCACCTATTTTTGAATTTTCTTCCTTTTGAGGGAGGGTGGGTGCAATTGGAATTATCCTAGGTATATAACCTAGGTACAATATATTATATATGCACATAGGCAGTACACATGTTTTCGGGTCATATACATAACCCGGGTTAATTTTATTTTTGGGAGTGATCGAGGCAGTGGTTTGTTGCCTGTACACCAACAAAATAAAGGAATGCGTCAGAAAAACGTGTTGCACGCTCGGAACAAGATCACCCGTAGGGTGGGTACTCTACTATTGTGTTAATAATCATAAAGATAATAACATGACTACTTCCCGTTATTGGTCATATGGTCTGGTGGCAATATTGGATTGAAAATAACAACGTAAAAATAAAATAAAAAACTTCTCCAGAACTGCTTGACAGAATGATCAATGCGAAGCTGCTTATAGATGTTCGACTAGCCATGGGGAATATAGTTTGAGAATCTTTTTCATATTCATCTTCATTGGAGCAATTTAGCCTTAGTTTAATGTGCACAAAAGTGATGGATAAATATCCTAATAATCAATCAATCTAAAATAATAAATGTCTGTGTGTGTGTGTGTGTGTGTGTGTGTGTGTGTGTGTGTGTGGTTGTGGCTGTGTGTTGTGTCCTCCATAACTCCAAAACCATGAAACGTAACAGCCTGAAACTTTGCATGCACACTAAGGGAACTCAAAGGGAGTGCAAGAGTGAAAATTGGATGTTTGGGTAAATTTAACACCCCCTTTGAAGATAATTGACAGCCTTATTTAATTGTCTTCAGCAAGGCTCTTCAATCCCACTCTTTCCTCAGGTCTTCAAAACAGCTGTTCACCACCATCTCTTTTCTTTCCCATCCAAAACCATGATCTTTTCTACCCCCGTTAATCCACCCAAACCCACCTCTTCAAATTCCCTGGTTTCCTTCCTGAAAGTCCCTGTTGTGTTAGGACATGAGAGTCCTGTAATGTCCATCTTGTATACCCTGTGTACCCCGCCCTGTCTCTCTCCCTTCCACAGATCTTCTAATGTCTCTGTTCCACACTGTTTTGTCCTTCCTCTCCCACCCCTCTTATCTATTTCTCCATTGTTGTACGTTCTGTGTGTTAGCTCTCATATGAGCCTCGACATTGTATACAAAAAAAGAAAAAAGGCTCATCCTTCGTCAGCCCTCCGTCAGCTTGCTGGGGTCTTAATTCGCAATTTTGTTTGGCCTAGATGCCTTGATTTGGAAACACGATCTCCTCTCACAAACGAATTAAAGTATATAAATTGAAATATTATGTCTGATTTGAGAATTGGGTCTTGTGGACTAAATAAGTGTCGAAATCTGGAGTGAAATCTGAAAATTTTAACAAACTACCGATTTTCATAACTAAGTGTATTTATTTAAGCAAAAGCATTAAACTTAACCTTTTCTACTGTTCCGACGACGATTATATTGAGTGAAGAAAACATGGGAGCAGAAGCCCTGGGTGCTCACCTAGTCGTGCTGGATAACCTAACAGGGGAACCACTGGGAGGCATGGATGGCCCACAAAATATGCAACGGAGAAGAAAGTAAATACCTATGGATATTTTTTTTTAATGCTGTGAACAACTATGGTACATCACTGGAGATGTAGGTTGTGGTGAAGTTTCATCGAAATCGTATGTGTAGTTTCAGAGAGGAAGTTGCAAGTATTTGTGGATGGACAATGGATGAACGGACGGACGGATGGATGGACGGAGGACGTGCCATCCCATAAGCTACCTGCAACTACACTCCAGGTGAGCTCAAAATTAAGCAACGTGCAGAAAGTGGACTTCACTGAGCACAACACCGTGCTCTTTAACCTGCTGTTGCAAGCCATGACGATACAGACCAAAGGGGTCATTGTATTTGGCAATTACGTGCACAGTTTTCTTTTTCACCATTTTGTGTGATCTGCTTTCATTACAGAATATTTATATAAATATACCAATAGTCGCTGCAATATATTAATAGTCGTATTGATATGAATGACTAATAGTTGCTGCAATTTAAAGTTGGCAGTTTCTGCAAGCGAAGAGGTGAAGAGGTTTTGACTTTTTTGTTGCTGCAAGTGAAGAGGTTTATTTTTTTCTTGACACCACTTTGTGCGATCTGTTTTCATTACAAAGTATTCATTGAAATATACTAATCATTGCTGCAATATATTAATAGTCAGTAGTTGCTGAAAATGAAGAGGTATGTAGACAGCACACATGGATGTGGTACAAATGGGTACAAATGATTCTCAGTGTGCTGTGTGTGTACCTGCATACTTGGTTACGTGTGTGCGGTGTGCCGGTTTCGCAGTCACGCGGTTTGAACTCGCACCAGGGCCCGTGGTGCGTGGCGCTGTGGAGGAGGTTATGCGGCCGTCTTGCGAACCATGTGCTTCTGCACATGGGAAGCAGACATGCCGCAGCGCCAAAGGCACATGGGGAGCAGACGTGCTGCGGTATCGAAGCCACACGGGATGTGCCACTGTGCAGTGCGGATGTGGGGAAATCTTCTTCTTCTTCTTGCGTATGGCAGCTTAGCTGCCAGGGTAGCTATCATTTATTGGAAGTGAGACTGTGTCGCTGATGCAGTGCCTCTCTAGCAGTACACACTGGTACTCATTTTGCCGACCTCGGAAGGATGACAGGCTGAGTCACCCCCCCTGATGTATTAATTCAGCAGCCAACGGGGCTTGAACTCAGAACCCTAGGATCCCAAGCTGCCACCCTAACCACTAAGCCAACACCAGGCTCGATGTGGGGAAATCCATGCACATGTGCGAGTGAAAGGATGAGTATATCGCCGGTGCGCATACACAGTTAGCATGGACTGCAAGGAGGTTTAAGGAACGCATATGGGGGAGGGGGGTGTGCATGCACACAGGCCTTTTCCAGGTAGATAGCATGGGTATTAAATTTTAAATGATCCTGCCTGGTTTTATGAAGAACACGGCGGTTAAAAAGAAAACATTGCTGTTTGGGCATGTTTTATCGCCCTGGCAACGCAATGGTTATCTACCTTCTCTCCCCCTCCCCACAACTGCCTTCTTCTGCCTCCATTTCCTGACACTGCCTTCCTTATCCTCATGTTGCCTCCACCCCCCCCCTTGCACCACCACCTCCCCCCCCCCATCGTCAGGGCCGGATTTAGACATGTGGTGGCCCTGGGCAGTCTTCAGTGGTGGAGGCCCATCCTACCTTAGAATACTAAAAAGGTGACAAGACATATTTACAGTCATCCATAAAGTATATTTTTCAAGAACAAAGAATCTGAACTTCTATATAAAATAGAGAATGAGATAAGATGAATATCTTATATCTGTGATAGATGAATATCTTATATCTGTTATAGATGAATATCTTATATCTGTGATAGACGAATATCTTATATCTGTTATCGATGAATATCTTATATCTGTGATAGATGAATATCATATATCTGTTATCGATGAATATCTGTATCTGATATCGATGAATATCTTATATCTGTTATAGATGAATATCTTATATCTGTTATAGATGAATATCTTATATCTGTGATAGATGAATATCTTATATCTGTTATAGATGAAATTCTATATCTGTGATAGCGAATATCTTATATCTGTTATCGATGAATATTCTTATATCTGTGATAAATGAATATCATATATCTGTTATCGATGAATATCTTGTAATCTGATATCGATGATATATCTTTATATCTGTTATAGATGAATATCTTATATCTCTATAGATGAATATCTTATATCTGATATAGATGAATATCTTATATCTGTTATCGATGAATATCTATATATCTGTTATAGATGAATATCTTATATCTGTGATAGATGAATATCTATATATCTGTATAGATGAATATCTATATCTGTTATAGATGAATATCTTATATCTGATATAGATGAATATCTTATATCTGTTATAGATGAATATCTTATATCTGTTATAGATGAATATCTTATAATTCATATAGATGAATACTTATATCTGATAGATGAATATCTTATATCTGTTATCGATGAATATCTTATATCTGTTATAATGAATATCTTATATCTCATATAGATGATATCTTATATCTGATATAGATGAATATCTATATCTGTTATCGATGAATATCTATATCTGTTATAGATGAATATCTTATATCTGTGATAGATGAATATCTTATATCTGTTATAGATGAATATTCATATCTCATATAGATGAATATCTTATATCTGATATAGATGAATATCTTATATCTGTTATCGATGAATATCTTATATCTGTTATAGATGAATATCTTATATCTGTGTGATAGATGAATATCTTATATCTGAATAGATGAATATCTTATATCTGTTATAGATGAATATCTTATATCTGATTATATGAAATATCTTATATCTGTTATAGATGAATATCTATTATCTTTATAGATGAATATCTTATATCTCTATAGATGAATATCTTATATCTGATATAGATGAAATCTTATATCTTTATCGATGAATATCTTATATTCTGTTATAGATGAATATCTTATATCTGCTTAAGATAATATCTTATATTCTCTATAGATGAATATCTTATATCTGATATAGATGAATATCTATATCTTTATCGATGAATATTCTTATATCTGTTATAGATGAATATCTTATATCTGTGATAGATGAATATCTTATATCTGATATAGATGAATATCTTATATCTGTTATAGATGAATATCTTATATCTGATATAGATGAATATCTTATATCTGTGATAGATGAATATCTTATATCTGATATAGATGATATCTATATCTGTTATAGATGAATATCTTATATCTGATATAAGATGAATATCTTATATCTGTTATAGATGAATATCTTATATCTGTTATAGATGAATATCTTATATCTGATATAGATGAATATCTTATATCTGTTATAGATGAATATCTTATATCTGTTCCACTAACTACCATTCAGGCACTCACAAATACATTTTTCCTTACAATTTTTTTTCATGAAATATGTGGAGGCCCCCTGATTGTGGAGGCCTGGGCAACTGCCCAGCTTGCCCATGCCTAAATCCGGCCCTGCTCATCGTGCTGCCCTCTCACTCCCCTCGTGCTGCCTTCCCCTCCCTTCACGCTGCCTCCCCCCCTCGCCCGCGTCCCCCCCCCCCTCGTACTGCCTCTCCACCTTCCATCGTATGATTGGAGACACCACAGTATATACGACATATGTATTCAAAAGGTTTTATTAAAACTTTATTGCAAAAATTTATTCAATTGCTACTCACTTCAATGGGAGCCCTGCCCTTGACGCTGGCTGCAGATTTGTTTGATTCGAGGAACCAATTTTGTCAGTTTCAGCCTTAAATCAGCACGTTTCGTGATTTCCAGTCGATTTCTCTTAGCTTTCTCTCTCTCTCTCTCTTCTCTCGGAAAGGCATCATATATTAATTCATTAATTCTGAATCCTCATGCCCACCGGTGGGGCGTGCACCCCACCTGAGAAACACTGTTCTCGAGCTTATCGTATGTGTGGTAATTAATAAAGGCATGAACACTAGTGAGGCTTTCTCGATGATTGAATGAAAATGTCCTTGCTTCCCTTACTTCCTCCCAAAGCCCCCTACCTCCCCCCCCCCCACCCCCCCACCCCCCACCCTGCTTTCCCTCAAGTCCCTCTGCCAAACGCATGTCCAGAACATTCCTCTCTCGCCTCCCCAGTACTCCCTCTCTCCCCTCCCCTGTACCCCCTCTCTCCCTCCCCAGTACTCCCCTCTCTCCCTCCTCCCCCAGTACCCCTCTCTCTCTCCCTGTACCCCCCTCTCTCTCCTCCCTGTACCCCCCTCTCTCCTCCCTGTACCCCTCTCTCTCCTCCCTGTACCCCCCCCCTCCCCGTACCCCCTCTCTCCCCTCCCAGTACCCCCCTTCTCCCCTCCCCCAGTACTCCCCTCTCCCCCCGTACTCCGTACTCCTCCCCGTCCTCCCCCCATCGCCCCCCCAGTACTCCCCTCCCCCCCCAGTACTCCCTCCCCTCCGCCCCCTCCCCCCCCCCAGTACTCCCCTCTCCCCCCCCCCCCCCCCAGTACTCCCCTCTCTCCCCTCCCCAGTACCCCCTCTCTCCCCTCCCCAGTACCCCCTCTCTCCCCTCCCCAGTACTCCTCTCTCCCCTCCCCTGTACCCCCTCTCTCCCCTCCCCAGTACCCCCTCTCTCTCCTCCCCTGTACCCTCCTCTCTCTCCTCCCCTGTACCCCCCCTCTCTCCCCTCCCCAGTACTCCCCTCTCCCCCCCCAGTACTCCCTCTCCCCCCCCAGTACTCCCCCCCCAGTACTCCCCTCTCTCCCCTCCCCAGTACCCCCTCTCTCCCCTCCCCAGTACTCCCTCTCTCCCCTCCCCTGTACCCCCCTCTCTCCCCTCCCCAGTACCCCCTCTCTCCCCTCCCCAGTACTCCCCTCTCCCCCCCAGTACTCCCCTCTCTCCCCTCCCAGTACTCCCCTCTCCCCCCCAGTACTCCCCTCTCTCCCTTCCCAGTACTCCCTCTCCCCCCAGTACTCCCTCCCCTCCCCAGTACTCCCCCATCCTCCTTGCTCCCTCCCCATTCCCAGAGTGTTATAGCGACGTGTGGTGAGTTCTCGCTCTCCCCACTTCCTAGCTCTCATTTCCTCACCCGCTTCGCTCCCACTCCCCCGTAATAGTAATGTGTTCAGTTAACAATCGGGGAGGGAGGGGCATGCATGAAATGTGCAGGAATGAGTTCGGAATGAGTTCGAAATGAGGAATTGAGTAGAATGAGTTAGGAATGAAGAATGAGTTAGAATTTTTTGTTCAGAATGATCACGCGAGGTGAGAATCTGTGTTCCACCGAGCGCTGTTCTAGTTTTGAGTTTTGTTCCCATTTCCAGTTGCTGACACATCTTCAAAATGTCCCTCGATGCATTTACAACGAGTTAACCAAGCTGTCCGTAGCCTGGGTCCGAATCCCGACCCAGCTATAAACTGTCATCCCGGGTGTTTCACGGGCAGGGTGATTCATCAATGCGTGTGCCGTCCCTCGGATGGACGTTAAGCTGGCCACCCTATCTGCCAGCATTAGTTGGTGTACGTTAAAGATTCCACGGTGTCCTTCGCGAAGAATAGGCGAGCTATCGCCGGCACCCTGAACAAATTACATCAACATCCTGCCCTGATTCCCACTGGCAAGGCAACGACAAGACACCCAGTGTAATCCTTGCCATGAAGTTGCTTCGGCAGCACCGATTTGTGCAGTCAGGGAGAGAACCAGAATTAGATTACATATGTTCAGCAATTATGGAGAAATTCAAACCCATAATGCACCAACCCAGAGCAAGGTTTAAAAAAAAAAAAAATAATAGATATATAGATATACAGGTAACATTTTGACCAACTAGATATATAGATAATACAGGTAACATTTTGAACACCTAGATAATAGATAATACAGGTAACATTTTGAACCAACTAGATATCTAGATAATACAGGTAACATTTTGAACCAACTAGATATATAGATAATACAGGTAACATTTTGAACCAACTAGATATATAGATAATACAGGTAACATTTGAACCAACTAGATATCTAGATAATACAGGTAACATTTTGAACCAACTAGATATACTAGATAATACAGGTAACATTTTGAACCAACTAGATATCTAGATAATACAGGTAACATTTTGAACCAACTAGATACTAAGATATACAGGTAACATTTTGAACAACTAGATATATAGATAATACAGTAACATTTTGAACAACTAGATATATAGATAATACAGGTAACATTTTGAACCAACTAGATATCTAGATAATACAGGTAACATTTTGAACCAACTAGATATATAGATAATACAGGTAACATTTTGAACCAACTAGATATATGGATAATACAGGTAACATTTTGAACCAACTAGATATCTAGATAATACAGGTAACATTTTGAACCAACTAGATATATAGATAATACAGGTAACATTTGAACCAACTAGATATATAGATAATACAGGTAACATTTTGAACCAACTAGATATATAGATAATACAGGTAACATTTTGAACAACTAGATATTAGATAATACAGGTAATTTTGAACCAACTAGATATATAGATAATACAGGTAACATTTTGAACCAACTAGATATCATAGATAATACAGGTAACATTTTGAACCAACTAGATATATAGATAATCACGGTAACATTTTGAACCAACTAGATATATGATATTACAGGTAAATTTTGAACCAACTAGATATCTAGATAATACAGGTAACATTTTGAACCAACTAGATATATAGATATACAGGTAACATTTGAACCACTAGATATTAGATAATACAGGTAACATTTTGAACAACTAGATTATAGATATACAGGTAACATTTTGAACCAACTAGATATAGAATAATACAGGTCATTTTGAACCACTAATATTAGATACAGTAACATTTTGAACCAACTAGAATATAATAGATAATACAGGTAACATTTTGAACACAAGATATATAGATAATACAGGTAATATTTTGAACCAACTAGATATTAATAATACAAGGTAACATTTTGAACCAACTAGATATAAGATATACAGGTAACATTTTGACCAACTAGATATATAGATAATACAGTAACTTTTGAACCAACTAGATACTAGATAATACAGGTACATTTTGAACCAACTAGATATATAGATAATACAGGTAACATTTTGAACCAACTAGATATATATGTAATACAGGTAAACATTTGAACCAACTAGATATTAGATAATACAGGTAACTTTTGAACCAACTAGATATATTAGATAATACAGGTAACATTTGAACCAACTAGATATATAGATATAACAGGTAACATTTGAAAAAACCATAGATTCTAGTAATCCAGTAACATTTTGAACCAACTAGATATATAGATAATACAGGTAACATTTTGAACCAACTAGATATATAGATAATACAGGTAACATTTGAACCAACTAGATATCTAGATAATACAGTACATTTTGAACCACTAGATATATGATAATACAGGTAACATTTTGAACCAACTAGATATTAATAATACAGGTAACTTTGAACAACTAGATATCAGATAATACAGGTAACATTTGAACCAACTAGATATCTAGATAATACAGGTAACATTTTGAACCAACTAGATATATAGATATACAGGTATTTTGACCAACTAGATATCTAGATAATACAGGACATTTTGAACCAACTAGATATCTAAGATAATACAGGTAACATTTGAACCAACTAGAATATCTAGATAATACAGGTAACATTTTGAACCAACAGAATATCTAGATAATACAGGTAACATTTTGAACCAACTAGATATCTAGATAATACAGGTAACATTTTGAACCAACTAGATATAAGATATATCAGGTAACATTTTGAACCAACTAGATATCTAATAATACAGGTAACATTTTGAACCAACTAGTATAATGAATATACAGTAACTTTGACCAACTAGATATTAGATAATACAGGTAAATTTTTGAACCAACTAGATATATAGATATATACAGGTAACATTTGAACCAACTAGATATATAGATAATACAGGTAAATTTTGAACCAACTAGATATATAGATAATACAGGTAACATTTTGAACCAACTAGATATCTAGATAATACAGGTAACATTTGAACCAACTAGATATATAGATAATACAGGTAACATTTTGAACCAACTAGATATCTAGATAATACAGGTAACATTTGAACCAACTAGATATTAGATAATACAGGTAACATTTTGAACCAACTAGATATCAGAAATACAGGTAACATTTTGAACCAACTAGATATTAGATAATACAGGTAACATTTTGAACCAACTAGATATCTAGATAATACAGGTAACATTTTGAACCAACTAGATATATGATAATACAGTAACATTGAACCACTAGATATATAGATATACAGGTAACATTTTGAACCAACTAGATATATAGATAATACAGGTAACATTTTGAACCAACTAGATATATAGAATATACAGGTAACTTTTGAACCAATAGATATATAGATAATACAGGTAACATTTTGAACCAACTAGATATATGATATACAGGTAACATTTTGAACCAACTAGATAATACAGGTAATATTTTGAACCAACTAGATATATAGATATACAGGTAACATTTTGAACCAACTAGATATATAGATAATACAGGTAATTTTTGAACCAACTATATATAGATAATACAGGTAAATTTTGAACCAACTAGATATATAGATAATACAGGTAACATTTTGAACCAACTAGATATATAGATAATACAGGTAACATTTTGAACCAACTAGATATATAGATAATACAGGTAACATTTTGAACAACTAGATATATAGATAATACAGGTAACATTTTGAACCAACTAGATATATAGATAATACAGGTACATTTTGAACCAACTAGATATATAGATAATACAGTAACATTTTGAACCAACTAGATATCTAGATAATACAGGTACATTTACCAACAGATATCTAGATAATACAGGTAACATTTTGAACCAACTAGATATCTAGATAATACAGGTAACATTTTCTTGAGACTCCATTTTCATGTTCTCCAACAGTTCACACAATGGATTGATGAACACAGCTGAGACAGCGCAACTCGATTGCAGTCGATGTAGGCCATGGAATGTCAGAAATCTCTGCCATTGGGCCGTAAAAGAGTTTTGTTCTCGGAACAGCTTGTTGGAATTGTGAGAATATCTCCAAGCTATGCAAGCACACATCCCTGCAGCCAGGTTTAGGGGTTTCAGCATCTGCTGCTCAAAGTGCAACGGTTATTGACTAATGTCAGCAATAGAAACCAGGTGCCCATTGTCGACTCGTGATATTGTCGAAAACCTAATATATAACCGAAAGCGATTTATGAACCAAACCCGAGCGCTTGTTCCCACAGCCGACCGGTACAAGCTCGAAGAGCAACCTGAGCGAATGCGTCGGTCTGGTGTCCATAATAAAGCTGTGCTTTACACGCTAGGCCCAGATGTCGTTGTGGGAGCCAAGAATCACTTGCGTGATCCGATGAAGGAAATGGTGTGCCGAAGAAAACGGATTGCTTTGAAAGATTTCTTTCACAGTAACAGCCATACATCCATTATGAAACTTGTCGAATAAATCAAATACAAGGATTATATGTGGTGGGATACAAATTGTACGCAGGTTCAGAGAGGAATGTTCAACGCTTCGAAGGTAAAAGATGTGATCGAGTATCGAAACGCCGCTCTTGTGACCCTCGCATGCGTCTCTGAGAACATTCTCACTTGCAGTGCCGGAAAACCAAGAAATGTAGTGAAATTATAGCTTCGGCTAAGAGGACCTGAGTGGAGACAAAGTGCCAAGAACTCACAGTCCTCAATGGGGGGAAATTGCTCCGATTCCGTGTTTTCCTTCCCAAAGTGATTCCTGCTGTTTTCTTTCCCACAAGGGGGGTTATGATCGTTTCCCCAGGCGGAGCTGCGTCGCATCGCAAGAGGTCAGCCGTATTCTTCTCGGCTTACACGGGGCCTGTGTCAGCCTTGCCTACTGTATGAAGAAAAAAAATGTACTATTTGCTCTCGTGAGAGTCAATAGTACATGGCCGATGGTACCCAGCTGATATTTTCACATCTCTCTGCAACTCAGGCTACACAGATGCACTCTTAGAGTAGATCCAAAAGGTTTCCTTCTTCTTTCACTCATTCCATCTCCATCCCCATCCCCATATAGTTTTTTTTTGGGGGGGGGGGAGAAATCTCTCCACCACGTATTCATCCCCTGGAGAGGTGGAAGTACCTGTTTCTCTTACCAATGCAGTCGAATACCTTGTGGATTTTCAAATCATGGCACGGATTTTTTCAGAGCAGCACCAGATGTTTTGAACTTACCAGTGCTATTCTGAGCAATACCAACTTGGCAATTTTACATCCGACCCACCTCTACCGACTCCCCCCTCAAACCAACTACTCACAGACTGCTCATCACTTTACCCTTTCTCCCCCCCAGGAAAGCCTCAACTTGGCAATCCTTCCCATTCCCAGCAATCCTCCCTCTCTGCCTGCAGATTGTCATAGCAAATGCTTTGGCAAATGACATCCCTTATGGGAAAGGATTTTATATGGATCTTGCTATTTCCTCCTATGTATAAAAATAGGTTCATGTGTATCGTGAAACTTGCATGACATAACGTTTCGATCATGCAGCTAAACTGCCATGTGTATCGTCAATCGTGCAAGGGAAACATCACCTTGATCACATATACACCTGCTTAACACACCTGGGTGACAATGTTCTAAGCAGACACCATTTTCATGGGGCAGACGTCGCATAATTCCCCATCATCGTTAAGTGTCATCTATTTGTTACGTGTGTGTGTGTGTGTGTGGTGTGTGTGTGTGTGTGTGTGTGTGTGTGTGTGTGTGTGTGTGTGTGTGTTGCGGGGGAGGGAAGATTGAAAAAGTTAAAATTTATAAAAAATAGAAAGGGAAAGCACTACGACAGGAACGAAGAGAATGGGAAAAGTAATTTGTGAGAGGAGATTGAAGGAAGGTCGAGGATGTGGAGGAATAAGTTTGTTTTGGAGCACATTTGAGGTTGGGGATGACAGCAGGAGGTGATGGCCAAAATGTCATCTTATTTGTATGTGGCAATATGGATGACTGCTTCACGTTCTACTTGGATTCGTTGGACATTTTTGGGGGATAATCAGAGATGTCAAGTGGTCCCATGACCATGATATGCTCGCTTTCCTCCCTCCTTATTTTTAAAACCATGAATCCTTCAGTCCCCTTATCAGGGGTCCCGAGCCACCGATGCATCGTTATGGGATGGTGTGAAGGTAATCTACTTTCGATGCGTGCCGGTACACAAGGTGCCAGACGTGGCTGCCAAATTACATGACAATGTTCCAAGTATGGACGTTTGTGTACGATGGAACCATAACTTCTCTGACACGAGGAAAATATCTTCTCGATTAATCCTACAATTATGTTGGCCTTCTTACAAACCAACATCTGTGCGAATTGAAACCTTTAATGATCAGTCGAAGGTCGACACTAAATCTTTTCCTTTTGTTACTTCGATCATTCAACGATGCAAAGGATCTGCACTTCACGTATACCACATCCATATGGTACTCGTACCAAGGACTGCTTTGCCCATAATGAAGGATTTTGTATTTGTGAACATGAATCTTGATTTACCAAATGAGCTTGGTGTGGCTCAGTGGTTAAGGCGGTGGCTTGGGATCCTTGTTGGGATCCTTGAGGGTTTCTGAGTTCGAGCCCCGCTGGCTGCTGAGTTAACATCAGGGGGTTGACTCAGCCTGTCATCCTTCCGAAGGTCGGCAAAATGAGCACCAGTATACTGGTAATTATCCCTGCAGGGTCGAAGCGACTAAAGGGTTGGCGTCAGGAAGGGCATCCGGCCGTAAAAAACATTGCCACAAGAAAGGGTACCATGATTGGAGCCCGCAAAAATCTGACCCCTGCTCAGGATAAAGGCTTTCCAATGGTGTGATGATGATGAATCTTGATTTATCAAGTCTCCGAACAGATGTATGTACTATTTCTTGAAGTACCAGGCGAATACAACCCGTCGCTTCGCTGGTGAGGATGTTAACATATCTCGATCTCCAGTGTAATCAGGGGTGTGCTCTGTTAGCAAGCGGCATGTTATCGCTTTCCAAGCCAGCCCTTCCGTATAAACTGCTTTGCAAGCCGCTTGGCAACTGGAGCAAGCGACTTAAAGAGGCGCTTTGATTGTTATGTCAGCAAAAATGACCACCATAGTCAGATTCAAAACGATACCGCTACCAATGAAATGTTAAGAGGCATACATACCCTTGTTATGTAGACTCATAATATTATTGAAATGTGCATTTCATAATTTTATTGTTACTTATATAGTACTTTTCATCCTAATTGTTCAACATTTACAAACATGCATAACCCCTACCCAAAAAGTACAGGTAGACCCATAGATAAGATGGGCAGGGGGGGGGGGTTCTCCTTCTGACTCATTTCTTTATCTTCCTTTCCCACTTCCTCATATTCTGTAGCTGCTGCTAATAATGCAATAAAATTGTTTGGGGAAGTTGCCACAAGAGGATCGAGTCAAACTGAAAATGAGAGCATTCGTTCGAACACCATGATAGCATGGGTAAATTATACATCTACATCCAAGTACAGAAACAACGTGAACAGAAACCCACGAAAGTAGAAACTGAACTTGTCATGAAAAGTAGTCATGGCTGAACTCATGAAGAAAATAATTTCAAATTGGAAAAAAACCCCCCACAAAACCAGACATTTACTTATTTTAAATGTACTGATTCGTGAAAGAAACTTTTGCATCAATGAAAATATTAACCACAAGTTAATTAACAAGTCAAACGTATATTATTTGTACGATCGCTCGGCCCAAGTCCATCCAGCCCGTCGGGGAGATTGAGAGAGGGAAAGAGGGATTGAGTGAAGGTAAGTTCACACGAGTCATCCAAGAATGGTGTATCGAAATTCAATGTCTGAGAGTATTAGCACCATCTCTTGTCAGGATAACTTTAGCCAAGTGGAAGAGCTTCCGGTGTCTGGTGAGGCTCAATCTCGACAGGATTTCCTCCCAATGCCAATCGCTCATGCCTTGTGAAATCTGCCTCCTCATGTGAAATCTGCCTTGATCTGCCTGTCCGTGCTTTAGCATGGACTCCTGCAGCAGATTCACTCTTTCAAGTCAGTGCTGTCTCCATCTCATGCCCTGAAGAAAGCTTTACCCAGCTTTGCATACACCAGCTAGAGCATATTGTCAAGCTTAATCTATTTCATCTATTCTTTTAGCTCAAACCATTTGTCGCTGTTGTTCTTAACAATGGACTTTTAGAAATGAAGTGTGCTGCATGGGGGTGAAGACTGAAATCATGCTCTTTCCCCCCGTGGTGGTGGTTGGGTGTGTCGTGGCGTTTCTCCCATTCTGGTCGAGGGCTGACACCATTCGCTTCAGCCATTTAGTACTCAGATGGGATTTTTAACAATTCCAATGGTGGAGTTTTCACTCACAGCTCTCAATATTCATTGGAAACTCCCGGGATGAGACTAAAGCTGAGGGTCTGTTTCTTTCACATGACAGGCAGGTCGGTGGTCTCTGTTTTCTGCAGTCTATTCTCCAATATTTCTCCCTCTACTATCTCAGTTCACTGACCCTCCATCTCGACTTCAAGATTCATGTGTTCTTGCAATAACCCTCTCCTGGGAAACTTCCAAATTCTCGGCCGACTGCACACCTCAACTCCTTTTTGTTCCTCGCTTCTCCCATCTATGGAATTGTCTTCCAGAGGCTATTCTGTGTCCCTCCAGTCTCACTCTCACTCTTCCCTCCATGACAGCCAGTTTCCTAATCATACTAAAGCACACAATTTGGTATCTGTCTCTGTCTGTCTGTCTAACCATGCAATCAGCCATTACTTATCCAATCTCAACCAACCAAACTTTCCAAGGGGACTAACGGTCAAACAACGAAGGTTGTAGAGACTTCATCCCCCCCCCCCCCCCCTTTCTCTCTCCCAGGAGTTTTTCCACCTTGGACAAATACTGTGTGAAGGTGTATAAATATCTTATCATGGCATTTCATAGGGCACACCTTAAGGAAGTAAAAATTATTACCACCGCAAACTGTTCAGTTAATTCCGCCCAATGTATGATTACATTTTTAAACAGTCGCTACTGTTGTTTAACACGAGACTGAAAGAAATTTCGAGGAAACCCGATGTCCTTGAGGTATTTTATGCTTCTTGCATTTCCTACAGACAAACGTACCCAAGCTGCCTTGACTACATAGGCCTCGAGGTAGGCCGCTAGCTTGGCCACAATGATCCTTGGCTTATAAAGGGGCTTAAATGGGTCTTTACACATGAATGATGTATTCCATTGCCTGCCCAATTTTTCTAGCACTCATATTATATGTGGACTGTATATGGATTGTTTCGAACTCGTATCTTGGGGCCTCGTATACGATTTCTCCCAGGCATGGCTTCAAGTGTGACATGCGATATTGCCGCCAACACCCTTATGGTCCAATTGTGACCTTTATTCGACTCATAACCACATTCCTAATGGTTGCTAGCATTATTTAATACTTACCTGAGGGAAATTTGGAGAAAAGGAGGATGTATACATGTATACCTACACACAGACGGGGTATAAGCTCAGAGTTGCTGATCCACAAACCGACCAGAAGTAAAACATTATTATAAGTTATAACCACAAATTAATCAGTCAGTTCTGTCCGATGATAATGGCATAACAACAGTGTTGTTGTTCGTCTTTCAGCTGCTCCCGTTAGGGGTCGCCACAGCGGATCATCCGTTATGATCCGCATACTGATTTGGCACAGGTTTTACGCCGGATGCCCTTCCTGACGCAACCCTGGTCGCCTCTTACGACATAGGGATAAGGATTGGGTTTCACCATGATTCCGGGCTGCCCTACACACTCTCATAGCGCAGCCCAGCGAGGGCTCCCGTCTTCAAGCGATCCTCCAACCCAAGCCTCCGAGTCGCCGGATTACAGGCGCACGCCACTACGCCCGGTTATGGCATAACGACAGTGATAATGGCATAATGATTTTACAAAACAATTATATTAATAACTGGAATGGCACTCGGTCGAGCGCACACCACCACCATGCAATGCCTGATCCAAGAGAAGATAATGGGCCCAATACATTTTTGAAATATCGTGCTATATATCGCTTTGGCCCTATCTCTCAAAGGTGAAGAATCACTTTGAAAATTAAATAATTCTCGTATCCACATCCGGATTCGGATCTTCACCGAAATCGAATCAACTCATCATGGTCAAACACCGAACTTGACCACCAAGTTTTATCCGAATCCATCTACAACTTTTTGAGATATCATGCAATATATCCTTTTTGGCCCGATCTCTCAATGGTGAAAAATCACTTGAAAAATTATAGTAACCGGATCCGGATCCGGACCTTCACCAAAATCTAATCACTTCATCCTTGTGAAACGCCCAACCTGCCCACCAAATTTCATTTGAATCCATCTGCAACTTTTTGAGATATCCTGCACACAAACAGACAAACAGACGGACAGACAAAGAAACAAGAAGACGTCGTGCAGAGCACAAGACTTGCAAATTCCATAAAACAAATTTGACCTCAAAAATAATTGGTGGTTGAATTCAATGACCAAATATGCAAATCCTCTTCAAATTTCAAGTCAACAGGATGAAAATTGAGTATTTTAGAAATCTCACCTAAGTTGTTGACCTTTGGCCTACGTTGACCTTTTGACCTCAAAAACAATAGGCTTCTTCCTTATGACAAACTCTACCATGTGGTGAAGTTTCGTGAAGAGTGGTTTAAAATTGTGACTGATAGGCAACAAACAGAGAGACTGACAGACAGGCAGACAGAATAAGAAAATCGACTGAACAACATACTTGAAAAATCTTTGATTTTGCAAGTAACAAACAGGGGTGAAAACATAACCTCCTTCCACCTTCGGTGGTGGAGGTAATAATAATAATAATGATAATAACATAATAATAATGACAATAATAATGACAACAATCCTCTGGAAGAAGTCGTTTCATTCAAGCTGTTGGGTCTCACTATCTGCCACGATCTTTCCTGGGAAAGCTACATCTCCAAGCTGGCCTCCAAGGCCAGTTGTCGACTGGGTATCCGATGTTGTGCAAAGTCCTTCCTTGGCACACCTGAGCTTCTAACCATTTACAAAGCTCTCATCTACAGTCTGATGGAGTACTGCTCTCCTCTCTGGGGTGGTGCTCCTGCCTCACACCTAGCTCGACTTCACGTTGTGGAAACCAAGGCTTTTATGATCTTTGGCATTTCCCGCGATGAAGCTGAGCCTTTGGGTGTCTCACTCTCTCACCAGAGGCAGGTTGGGGGTCTTTCTGTCTTCGACTGTCTCCTCTAAGGCCTTGCCCTCCCCCCTCCCCTGCTCTGTCTGTGCTCTGTCCCCCCTATATTTCTGCAGGGTGCTCAAGGTCCACCAAAATCCCCCTTCGAGTGAAACTGCCAAAATCAAGAATCACTGCTCACCTTCACTCTTTCATTCAAAAGGGAGTGCAAGAGTGAAAATTGGATGTTTGGGTAAATTTAAACACCCCCTTTGAAGATAATTGACAGCCTTATTTAATTGTCCTTCAGCAAGGCTCTTCAATCCCACTCTTCCCTCCAGGTCTTCAAAACAGCTGTTCACCACCATCTCTTTTCTTCCCCCATCCAAAACCATGATCTTTTCTACCCCCGTTAATCCACCGGAAAACCCACCTCCTTCAAACTCCATGTTTTCCTTCCTGAAAGACCCCGAGGTGTCCATCTTGTTTAACCCGTGTACCCCACCCCATCCCTCTCCCATCCACAGATCTCCTATTTAACCCTGTTCCCCAGTTTGGTGTTTCCCTCTCACGCCCTTCTTGTCTCCTGCCTTGTTTTACGTCCTGTGTGTTAGCTCTTACACAAGGCTCGACATGGTATTAAAAAAAAATAAAGAAAAAATAAACATGGCCGATTTTAAAGTATCATAGGCTAAGCGAGTGTGAAAATCTATGATTAAGGTGAAAGGACAGAATACAAATGTAACTTCGGTAAGTAGAATGGGATGCACATGTACACATACACATGACCGCCTGCCCTCTCTGCCCCCCCCGGCGCACTCCCTTCGAGAGCGGGCCGTGTTCCATTGCCGATCAGCTTGTAGAGCGCTCACCAAGTGGCTTAAGCACTGAAGCAAGCACTCCAACAAAAATTAGGAACGACTGGCTTGGCAAGCGATAGCAAGGTGATTGGTAATGGAACACAACCCTGGTGTTTCTAGTGTTCTAAATTCCACCAACATATTGACAATAAAGGTCACCACTGTTCTCGTTGGATAAAAGCTGGACACAGAAGAGAACCATTAGACTCCCGGTTTTCACCTCCATCAGCCAAAAAGACATATTCATGCTTAAATTAACGAGCATTTTCATTTGTATATGCATGACATCATCAATTACAGGATGGAGATATGACCAATAAACTTCCACAAGCAATGGGGATTGTCACACACAAGGGTTGCTGATAAATCCTGAGTTGACATCGCATGGTTTAGAGAAGGAGACATCGAGGAGTTGTCGTGAATCTTGGTGATGTCATTAATTTGAAGCGAGGTATTTTGTTTGGCGAACCACTTTTGACTTGCTCGGAGAAGTCTCCAACATATATATCTGACGTTATCTTGCCTCGACTGTTTAGTTTGTTCAAGGACATCGTCGAAGTTTGTGTAGCCAAATGGTCTGGTTTTCGGCAACAGCTGTTATAGCTGGGTGACGACATGCTGTGTTTGTGATGTTTCTGTTCTTCTTCTTCTTCTACATCGGTTCTCTAATTATACAGGGTGTCCCACAAGTCCCTTTACCCCCATGTTAACAGGTTTTATTTTTGTTCCAGGTGAATGGTGCTGCTCACGCTGATCATCCTGATCGTTAAATGTCACAATACGTAAAATATATGTGAAAAGAAGTGTAAAAATAGATAAATGAGTATTTATTTTATTCTGCTCCCCATATTCTACTAGGAAAGCTGGGTTCAGGGGTAAAGGGACTTTTGGGACATGCTGTACAGCACACAAGACTCGGGGGATGAGCCTCGACATATCTAACAGGCAGGACAATGAACAAATCAACAGAGTGTATCCTGCTTATGACCACGTGATCAAAGCATCACGATGCAAGTGCTCAGATGGGTACGGTATGCCATAAACGGGACAGTTCCAAAAATTGATCCTTCCAAGTCCTGACACTGCGTTCACAAGTTTGGCGTATTATTTGTCACCCATTACCTTCGTAGGTCCTTTGAGGATGTTTTTTGTGCTTGCACTCGCCCTCATTCTCTTCAGGGTCTGCATTGACCACTGATCTCAATAGTGGAAACAGCAGCAGGAGGAAGTGCTCGATCACCATGGCGATGGGGTGTGCCACATTAACAGGACTAAAGGGTGGAGGGGCTTCACACCCCGGCATGTGCCATGGTGTCTCCTTGGCACCCTTTTAATCCTGCAGACACAAGGGAAAGATAAATAGAGAGAGAGAGAGAGAGTGAGAAGAGCGAGGTTGAGCTAAGTATAATCAAGCAGCTCATTTCTCATAGTAGCTACACTTGTCTGATAACACACGTCGAGTTGTGTGTGAAATGGATACAAATATGTAGCTTTCATTTTAGTGGAGGATCCAGGAGTACACACACACACAATTCAACACAACAAATAGAATATTGGATAGAGAAAGGGGGGCGATGGTGATGAGGTCATATACATTTGTGGTGGATTCAGTGTAACATGTTCTTTCATGATAATTTATAATTTTACCACTATCGAGGAAATAAACGTGGTGTTTTCCCCCTTCTTCTTCTTTTCTATGCAGCAAACACCTGCAAGCAGCATCATTAGCTGAGGGCATGGCTGTACTGCTGCTGCAACACCCCCTATACCTACAGGTTCGGGCAGGAATTTTGTAATTTGTTCAAGGTGCTAGAGATAGCTCGCCAACTCTTCATGAAGGACACCGTGGGATCTTGAACATCCACCAACTAATGCTGGCAGAAGGGACTTCCAGTTTCACGTCCATCCGAAGGACGGCGCACACATTGATGAATCACCCTGCCTGCGAGACACCGGGATGACAGTTGATAGCCGGGTCGGGATTCAAACCCAGGCTAGGCGGCTTGGAAGCGAGTGTGCGTTCCTCAAGGCCATCCTGCCAGCCCGAGTGTTGTCACCTAGAATCACGTCCATATATGACATCATGCCTGAATCTTCGTCCTTGATAAGACATCATCAGTTGATGTTTCCCTTTGGGTTCTAGCTTTTGGCAATCCTTACTATTAAACACATTCTTGGTTGAAAAAAACAACCTTTTTACCACTTGTTCAGACCTATAAAGACATAGTGGTGCCACCAAAGAAGAGCCAATGCACCAAGTATTCAGCAAGCAGCCCTTTTTCCAACAGAAAACGAAAGAAGATTTAACCAATAAACTGATTTCTCCAGGGCCATAGTTCACAGGATAAGCTTGGGGTGTTGATGACAGCGAGGAGAAGTGATTTGAATTGCCGTGGATGGTGCTAACGGCCGTTGCAGGAGAAAAATTTTGGCGAAACTCTAAATGCACACTGTACTGGAATTCTGGAAACAATTTGTGATATTTGTGAGCGCAGGGACAGCTGGACAAGCGTCCCGTCCAAGGAGCCATGCAATTTTCATGATTCAACGTATCACAGATGGCAAGTTGGCTAAGTCACCGACTTGATCCCATCGGCTGGTACAATAAATGACTTCATCAAACAGCACACCCAGAACCCCCATCCCCATTCTCTTTCCCATAACTGAACCCAATCAATACACAACCTGTGAGCCACGAGCGGAGCAGTTTGGGACATCTCTCTTCCGCTTTTGTTTGAAATCATTTCGTTTACCTTTGAGATCGGGGGTTAAACAATTCGCAAAATAATGTAGGAGTGGAAAAGAAAAATGCACATAAGGTTTCCATTGAGTGCAGAACTCCACAAATTGCTCGTACGTGCCGGGCAGCATGGTGTGTGGTGTGAGCAGTTAGGCTGAGAATGAATTAAAGGGAAGGTGGTGGGCAAGGAAGACTTGGAGGAAGAATAGGGGTGAACAGAGTGATACGAGAGGAAACAAAAACAAAGGGGTAGAAATTGAGGAGTATGAAAAGGCAACAGAGGAATAGGCCGAACAACAATAAGAAGCTGCAGCCATTAATTTGTATTGAAATCAAAATATGAATGTAATTTTCCAACACTCCCAAAATTGACACAAATCAGTCAGCCAAATTGGTTAGTCAATGGATTATCTCCCCAATTTCTACTGATAATAATAGAGACCTCTGCGATTCTAAATAAACTATGAAAGAAGAGCACAGTTAGGCCTCCTCCAGTTTGCTGGGCATGAGGATGCAATTAAATGTCTCTCAAGTTTCCTCACCATAGATCTAGATAAACCCAAGATTGTACACCTATCATCAAGAGCGTTCTCGCAAGAAATCAATTCCATCTTCTTTATGAGAGCAAAGTGTTTATAACATCATCACACAAAGAGAATAACGTGTGTGCATGTCGAGAACAATTGTTTGTGTAATCATGGAAGCAGTGGAGAAGAACAGTGGGGGTTCGGGTCATATTGGGGGAGACAAGAAAATGTTGCATCACAGAGATGGAAGAATCAAAGCAGAATAATGTGAGGGCAAGGTACATGCAGAAATGAGATTGCTAGGAACTTGCTTGGTATCTTCACAGCCTGACGTGGCTTTAACAATATCCAGATGTTGAGAGAGAGAGAGAGAGAGAGACACACAGACAGACAGACACACAGACAGACACAGAGAGACAGACACACACAGACACAGACATGTTGAGAACTGAAACAGTCAGCTCTGCCTTGATGAAAGCTGGCTTATCGGCGAGTCAAATAAACAAGGGAAGCTGTGGTGTTGTAACAGCCACGGCGCTAATTGGGTGACCGACGGGACGAGGCCTGCTTGGCAAGGCCTCCCTTCCTCCACTTTATTCTCACACTTTCTTTTCCTCTCAACCCTTCCCAAAATCATGCAGGATGTGACAGGAGTTTGTTGACGTCATGACAACAAACCATGACGGACATGGAAGACTTTCTTGACACACTGCAGTGCCAGCATTTTTTAATGTTTGTATTATTTTAGTGCCAAGAAAATGTAAAATTGCACAAATCTGTAAACATTATTTATTGATGTGCTGCCAGGTGTTGGACCAGTTTATTGTTCAAAGGATGTCTGATCTATAATCATGGAGATTTAAGTTCATTGGCGACGCAAGAATGCCTGCAGTTTGGTACCACAGCGTCCATAAACCTTGTGTCCAATTCCTAATTATTCATCATATCATCTTTCAGGTCATATGCATGGCAAATGATATCAACAACAATGAAGACGGTAGAGATAAGATTAATGGGAAAAAGGAGGGAAGGAGGGTGGAAGCAAGGGGGGTGAAGCATCAGAATGAAGCTTTGTCTTCCTACAGTGCCCCCTCCGCTGCCTGTATAAACTAGAACTTTGTTGCCTGGGAAGTTGGTATGGTGACTTCCTACGTCACTGTTTTGCTTGTGTCTAGGAAGTCATTCGGCTCGGTCGCTGGTTTGAGGCATGGTACACACTTAATGAAGTCTGCTTCGTTGGTTTGCAGTCAGATTGGCTAGATTTGGAACTCGCACACAGGTTATGAGAATCATTGCTCATATTAAAGGCTCATTGACCCAGTGGTAAGTTCATTTGATGCTTGATAACTGAATTGCAAACTTATAGCAGTATTTTAAGGTCATCGATTTTCATAAAAGTAAGACTCACACATCCTACATAGGTCACACACCTCCTACATAATATGCCCCCTTCTCCTTGGAAGGGTACTTAATACTTGGAACATTATGTCTGCATAGTCCAACATGAAGACCACTCAGTGGTCAAAATGCCAGACCTGAGCCTCGTTTGCCCAGCCATAATAGTGAATGGTGACTTCATGTTTGAACAGGCAGCATCCCAGAACAAACTCGACACCACCCAGCATTATAATCGAAGCACCATAACGTACGTATTCATGCCGCAGCACCTCAGATCATAAGTGTACAGCAATATTCACATGTACTCTAGTTCTGATGCTCTTCTTGAAAGCAGATTCAGTGCTGTCAATGAAGCCTTACGGCCAGGATGACATTGGATGATTAGCCGTTGCCTCCCCAATGGTAGTCAGGGTGGGATTTTGGAATGTTGCCTGATGTTTCAAGAACAGACTAGTTTCCTTCCAAAGACACAGTAAGTGCAGCATGATGTCGCATGAAGTTTGAGTGGGAAGAGTTATACAGCACAACAAGACCAGCATACGGGGACTCAAACACAAGAAGTACCATCATTAGCATGGACGCGGACCAATTCAAAACACGCAATCATTTGCAGCGGAACTTAGTATGACTTTTACACCATGTATATATCCTAATAAATGCCAATGTGTGTGTGTGTCAGTGTGTCCTCCACAACTCCAAAACCAAGAAATCGAGCAGCTTGAAACTTTGCATGCATGCTAAGGGAACTCCTAGGAAGTGCAAGAGTGAAAATTGGGTGTTTGATTTAATTAAAACAACCCTTATGAAGATAATTAGCAGGCTTATTTAATACAATGGGTCCCCAACTCTAAAACTCCAACTGCCACGCACAGCACTGCTCTGGCCCTCGTACACTTTGGGACCGTCTTCATGCACAGTGGGTCCCTGTAATTGACCGCCCGTGGCTGTGAGCATGCCATCTTTCAGGCAGTCCCATTCCACGGGTAGCCACAATAAAAAAATTTATGCTCCCTCTCCAAGGCTCCACAGTCGACCTCACCACCATGGCCTGCGATGCGCCGGCCAAATAATCCGTGCGGTTTCCTCTGAGAGCTCAATGCGCTTTCCAGTTGTGCCTTTGTGCCCAATTCCTCACCTGGCCTTGCTTGAAAACAGGAGGTTTTACACAACAAACTTACTCTATCTGTTTTTATAATTAACACTCATTGCCTCCTCAGTGCACATTTAACAAGACAACTTACTCTGACAATTTCCCTGAGACAAGAGTAATATAAGCCATGCGGTAACATGGTCGATGGTATTCTTTCTACAATCTAGCTATGGATCCCTCCCATATATCTAATATATAAATCTCTTTCTAACCACTGACATTAAAGATCGGTACCTTCTGGGTGATGTAGAAAGCTGAAATTTTGCATGCCAATGGACATCAAAGCCAGTACACCGCAAACAAAAATCAACTCAGAATTGTCAGACAACATCCATAAATGAAAATATAAATAAATGTAAAAAAAAAAAAAAATAAATGCAGGTGAGCGACCTGAGACAATGGGAAGCACGGTTCGTTGTTGCTTACAATGTGTAATGTATGCTTACAACTTACACATTGTAAGTGGGGTATGCATACACATTGGAAGCATACCCACTAATAATATATATATATAATTAATATATATATATATATGTACACATAAACGAATCGGCGACTCAGCAGTTTAAACATTGCAATAACCTCCAAAATGAACCAAAAAAGCCGTGACACATAAACTTTGCAATATTTTAGCTCAAAATCCTGGCACTCAGGGTGAGAATGTTTTGGCCAAGTTAATGTATGAACTTGTTAAGACGTTGCTGAATAAACAGCTTAGCAATGTCGTGCATATCCATGCATGTGGGTCACCATTACATAAAGTGAGAAAATGAATTCTCAGCAATCAAATTTCTTTAATACGTTTCCGGACAAATTGTGCTGCCTTCCGGCTCGAGCAGCCAAGAACAATCTCGCCGAATGCCAAGTTTCAGAAACCTGGCAATGTTGTATTTCAACGCCGAGGGCTGATACTCTTCAAATATACAAACGAGCCAAATTATCACGGCTTCTGACATAAACAAACATAAACAGTTGTGGCCAGAGAGCAAAGTGCAGCAGTGACTGCCGTAGAGGTCAGAGCAAAGGCTCCATAAAGTGAGCACTTGAACTCAAGGAGTATAAATCATACATTGTCACCAAAGCGCAGTGTTTGCATAGTTTTGCCTCATAATTTACAATACAGTTAATCACTGTAATTAACTAAAAGTGTCAGCATTACACTGTTTATAGCAAACATATTAAAGCAATTGCATTACTAATGACCAATGTGACCTGTATATAATTAGGGGCAGCTAAGTTGTTGCGTTTTTCCTCGACCCAGATTTCCCTGGTGATGAGAGGCCCTTCAGCAAAAGGCCAAAGCAGGCCTGAAACCCAGCCCCTCACATATCCATGCACATCAGCTTGGCTCACCCACTGCTCTCAAAGGGAAATGTCCTTGAAGCATCATACCACAATGTTGGACAGCCCACACTGGTCCGAATCGAAGCCATCAGAGATGGAAGAAGGATATGTGACCCATTGTGTTCAAATGCTGAAGTTTGTGATATCTTTGGAGAAAAGAGGATGTTGGATGCCCAACAAGCATCACAGAAGCTTTGACTCACACCCTCTCTTCTCCTGTGATCCCACTCGCAAGGACTAAGTATCATTCTATGGAGCACTTATAAAGCCACAGGTGTGAACATAAATTAGAACTGGTTGGCAAGATGTGTCAAATTGGCAGACTCCATCACGGGCCCAGCCAAGCCTCCAAGCAAACGATGCTACCTGCAGCCATATGCTGCATATGAAAGAAGAAGTAAGAAGAAGATGAAGAAGAACAAGAAAGCAGATTCCGATGGTCTCATTCATCGTGATTTTCACAAGCAGCTCAAGTCAAAAGACAAAAAGAACCAGCATGAGCAGGTATCTAACTGAAGCAAGAATAAAAAAAAAAGACAGAGGCAGACAAATGGAACAAGGGGATGAAGCACGATAGAGGCATTGATGCAAAAGAAGCAAAAAAACTTGCACAAAAATAGAATTGCAGAATACAAATAAGAAAGGGTGAAGGAAAGCAAGATATAACATCGAGATCTGAGGTAGTCCTTCAGCTTACTGTATCAAAGGCCATTATGATCATCAGTTGGTGAAATTGACTGGCATTGAGGTTTTCAACCATTCAATCCCAGATTCTCTCTCAGCAATTGATCCACAACTTTTGTCTCTGAAGGTTATTGAAACTGGCAGTGAGCAAGAGAAAGCGTGGGAGAGAGAGAGAGAGAGAGAGAGAGGAGAGAGAGGAGAGCAGGAGAGAGAGAGAGAGAGAGAAGAGAGAGAGAGGGAGAGAGAGAGAGAGAGAGAGAGAGAGGAGAGAGACAGAGAGAGAGAGAGAGACAAGAGAGAGAGAGAGAGACAGAGAGAGAGAGAGAGACAGAGAGAGAGACAGAGAGAGAGACAGAGAGGAGAGACAGAGAGAGAGGAGAGAAGAAGAGAGAGAGAGAGAGAGACAGAGAGACAGAAGAGACAGAGAGAGAGGAGAGAGAGAGAGGAGAGAGAGAGAGAGAGAGAGAGAGAGAGAGAGAGAGAGAGAGAGACGAAGAGAAGAGGAGACAGAGAGAGAGACGAAGAGAGAGAGAGAGAGAGAGAGAGGAGAGAGAGAGAAGAGAGAGAGAGAGAGAGAGACGAGAGAGAGAGAGAGAGAGAGAAACAGAGAGAGAGAGACAGAGACAGAGAGACAGAGAAGACAGAGGAGAGAGGACAGAGAGAGAGACAGAGAACAGAGAGACAGAGAGACAGAGAGACAGAGAGACAGAGGAGAGACAGAGACATGAGAGAAGAGAGACAAGAGAAGAGGACAGAGAGAGAGAAGAGAGAGACGAGAGAGAGAGACAGAGAGAGACAGAGAGAGAGAGACAGAGAGACAGAGAGAGAGACAGACAGAGAGAGAGACAGAGAGAGAGAGAGAGAGAGACAGAGAAGAGACAGAGACAGAGAGACAGAGAGAGACAGAGAGACAGAGAGACAGAGAGACAGAGAGACAGAGAGACAGAGAGACGAGAGACAGAAGACGAGACAGAGAGAAGAGAGACAGAGAGACTTGACTTTTGTATCTTTTTATTATAAAAATAGAAAAGAAAGCCCCCAAATGGAGTTACATTTTCATTTCAGAGAAAGAAGAAAACCAAAACAATTTCTGAAGAAAGGAAAGGATGAATCGGGTGGATTATATACAAACATTTCACAAAAGGATAAACATTCCTCTCGAACTTGCAAATAACTTCTTTTATACACCATTTTGATTCGAACTGGGTATCTTCCCGTTACTGAAAAGAAAGCAAAATCCAATTTAACACGACTTATTACAATGTTTTGGAACAAAAACAAAGCATCTTCATCATTAACTCCAACACCATCAAGTTTTCTTTTCCTTGACTTGTTTACTGCCATCTTTGCCTGAGCAAGCAGGAAATTGGCTAACACAGCATTGGATTTTTGTGTGGGATATCCAATCCGTAGATGAACACACAAGTGTTAAAAATCAAACCAAACCTCACAAAAATATCCGAAGTAAGAATAAATAAAGGTGCCAACCGTTGGCATTCAACATAGATGTGAAAAAGGTTTTCAGCCTTCTTACAAAAAGGACATTCATCTACAAGCAGATTTGAAAAAGGTGAACAAGTGATTAGAAGGAAGGATCCAGTGTACTCGTCTCCATTGGAGGTCGCCATGTTGTGCTGGTACAGGAGGGTATAAAAACCTTTCCAGTTGGAAAATAAGGGGAGACAAGGTAAAGAGTCTCTCCATCGAACCTTGCTGTGTGTATTTGCCGTTACGAAAGAAATTTTAACAACCCAATAAAGTCTTTTTGTTTGGGAAGGCCATTGAAGCCTACGTAAAAGGGGACAAGGAAGAGGCTGGCAAGAGAAAAAGCACATACGAGTTCAGGAAAGGTAGAGAGAGAAGGTATTCGATGTGCATTTTGTTCATTGCTTTGGTGGTCCTGCTCCCAAGCAGGTGCAAGCTGTGTGCATGTCCAAAGCACACTACATAATATGCGTGCCACGATTCGAGAGGATCGCACACCGACCAGGCTTGCCAATGCATCAGCTCCGATCCAGCTGCCGTTTGGGCTGAGAAGATCTGCGACAGATTTAACGCCTTGTCGGTAAAGCGTTGAATAAAACACCTATCAGCAGGCACATCATGGAAATAGGAGTTGTAAACAAAGTTCTTCCAGAAACATCTGTTTCGTGTAAGAATGTGTAGCTCTTGTTATTGTCAGAGCTTGCCACGCATTTAGCATGCTCTGATAGAAACCAGAGAGGGGGGATGTGTCGATTTTGGAAAGGTCCATCAGGAAAAGAGAGTGGTCATAGCCTAGCCTCCCAGCCTGTTGCAAAAGGTGACGAGCGACATTGACCCATGGTGGAAGGGTCGCTGTATAGCATGCGAAGAGCAACGAGAGTCGAAAGGCCATTAGCGGCTTTTATGTCGACCAGCCTTGTCCTCATCGGTCAGTGGTAAACTGAGGACCCCAGGTCGCAGCCAGTGTTTTCCGTCCCAGAAAAAGGACACGAAGCACTTCTGGAGCTGTTGAAGCAACACCGCTGGAGGATGCAGCACGAAGAACCTGTGCCATAAGGTGGAGGCCACCAGTGTGTTGATGACCAAGACCCTTCCACGATATGACAGTTGTGTGATCAGACCTTTCCATTTTTGCAGTTTACCCTCAACAAACTCAAGCAGACCAGCCCAATTTTTTGCTACTGTGCTATTATACCAAAGAACACTCAAGGTATTTCACACCATCATTGGCCCATGACAGTGGAGCAGGAAGTCTTGGCGCCAAGTAGCACAACGACCGAGCCAAAGGGTGCTCGTTTTGTTCCAATTTACTTTGGCTGAAGAAGCCTTTTCAAATAAGGACAAACATAACGAACGATGTTAACCTCATTGATATCTTGTAGAATACACAACGTCATCGGCGTATGCAGTACCTTGATGGCCATTCAAGCTGGGCAAACTAACCCGTTAGTCTACAGCCAAAAAACCAGTAGGGAGTTCGATGGAGAGAGCATAAAGCAACCCGGAAGAGGGCAACCTTGTCTAATTCCCTTGTTAATAGACAAAGGTGCAACAAGTTCATTGTTTATCTTAAGCACACTATAAATATTATATGTATAGTATTTTAATATAAGAGATGAAGGTTGAACAAGTCCAAACCGCTCAAGTACTTCAAAAAGGTACCGATGGTCAACCGTGTCAAGGCTTTCTCCTGATCAAGGAGAAGAAGTCCTAAATCTTTAGGGCTTTCCTTGCACAGTTCAATGATGTCTCTCACAAGGGAGATGTTGTCATAGATGGAACGTTTTGGACACAGTACATTGGTCTTCTTTCAACAACAGGATAAATAAGGAGTAAGTCGCGATGCCAGGGCTTTTGAAATCTCTTATAGTCCGTACATAACAGGGAGATAGGACGTCATTTTCAATACACAACATTCTCCCTTTTTTGGGATGAGGGTAAGAAGAGCTCCTCGGCAACTCTGAGGTAGCTCTCCAAGCTGGCAGCTTGCGTTCAAGGTGTTATGAGTTCTGGACCCAATAAGTGCCAAAACTTCTTGTAAAATTTGGTTGTAATCCATCCAATCCAGGTGCTTTCCCAATGCAAGGCCGTGCAGGCAGTGCCAAGTTCATCCAAGTGATGGTCTTACAGTTGAGAACGCCAGCTTCACACAACACTGGCAGGCCTACGAAGATAGAGGCACACTGACAGGATTTATTTGTTCCATTGAATATATTTTCGAAAAGTATTCCTTCACAAAAGTTTGATTTCTGATTGCGTAAAGGTAATGGATGAATCTGCTAATCGCAGCTGAGAAAGCTGTTTACTGGAAGACGTTTCTCTAAGGAAAAGAAGTACTTGATTGGTACGTCTGCCTCATTCAGGTGTCGCACCCTCATCCGAACTAAGGCACCCACGTGCATTCCTCTCGGTTATTTCCTTTAATAAGGACTGTTTCTCAGTTAAGGTTTTTTGTATGTTACTATTATTTTGTCCGATGACTCGTTGGAGATGTAAAATCTCTAACTTTAATATTTTCTTAACTCATGGTCAGCCCTTGTTGAGAAAAAACTGATACTGTTGACAGAACCTTTAATTTGGGTTTTTACTAAATCCACCATATCAACGGGTTAACGGAACAGCTTAACTTCTGTTCTAGGAGAGCCGTCCAGAAGGATTCAAAGGCTGATTGAAGTTGAGGTTTTCTAGTAAACTGTTATTAAATTTCCAATGAGAGCTCCCTGGCATGGTTTAGAGAGTTGGATAAAGACTCTGAGCTCAGATGGTCGAGAAACCAGAAGGCACGATATCGGATTTATAACTCCATGTAATAAATGAGAATTTACATAGATGCGATCAAGCCTCGCAAGTGAGATGTGGTTGTTTAAACAACGACACCATGTATAGACCGATCAGAAGGGTGCTGCACGCACCAAATATCATGGAGATTATATTTCGCAATGATGTTTGCAAAAAGTTTTGCGGTACATGGTTGGGGTTCCGGCCCGTTCCGGTCAAATGAAGCATTACCAGTACAAGTAAAATCGCCACCAATAATTATTAGACAAGTCTGCAAATCCAGTGTTTGAAGGAATTTTCTCAGTTCGGCAAAAAGGAGATCCGCTCGTCATTTTTGCTTGGAGCGTACACATTGAGAATTGTGAACTTGACCTGATTGATAGAGAAGGTCACGGAGCAAGGTGTCCATCAATAATACTCATAAATTTAAGGCAGGACGGATGAGAATGTTTCCCTAAGACAAACATGATGCCTACCATCACGAGGAGTTGTTACTAAAGAAACATTCCTTGTCCATAAATAGTCGCCACTGAGCCTGAACAATCGACGCATGGTCTCTTGTAACAAAGCTATGTCGAGACCGTTGACCTCTACCACTGTTTAATTTGGATCTTGCGAGCGGACTCCCACCACCATTAACATTTATGTTCCAATCTTGAAACTGGCCATGAGGAAAATAATAGTTCTAAGAATAAGATCACAGAGGGGATAATTGATTAGGATCCCTTTCCCTTGCAATCATTTTTTTTTTTAGCGGTGACAGTGTGTCTGGTGGAAACGAATAAGTCAGGCTGACGTATGATAGCCTGAGCACACTCAAGGAAGACGGTAGATCTGGAAAGTATTCCGTCAGTTTATATTGGTTTCCTGTATGTATTTTGTAAGAAGAGTCTTATTTGTTCAGGGGGGGGGGGGGTTGGACCTTGACTGGTCAGCTTCTCCACCGTTTCCACCGACTGTTCCTGTTTGCTTCCTCCAGGTCAGATTTCGTCAGTCAGTTTTAGTTTCCGAGTCACACAAAACTTGTACTGTCCGCATATCGATACTGTCGTCAGTATATGATACACGGATCTGTACTGGTTACCACGTCCATGTGCTCTTCTTTGTGGAACATCTCCTGGTGAAGTAACGGGAATAATCGGGGAGTTGATGAAACGGAACACCATCAGCGATGTAGGATTCGCTTCCCTCGACCTCCAACGGTTGTGGGTATCATACTTGGGGTCTCTCGTAAAACATCCATTTTAACATTTCCTGCGTTTCCAGCTTCACCACGTGATGGACTGGAGCAGTAACAGGGTTAACATTTGTTTCGCTATTTCCCGCTGACAAGATCAGGGTTAACATTTACCGAGGTGACAGCAGGTCATCACTAGTGGTCTGTGTATCACCGTCATGGACTTCATAGGAGAGTTTTTAACGAGTGAAACAGTTTATTTACTGCGATAACAGTAAAGTGGTCTCTGAAGGGAGACGTCATGTCCTCCGGCAAGTAGGGTGAACTTGTTGGCGTAGTACCTGGTCGGTCCATTCGGGTCCATTCCGGACTGTTGCCGTAGTACCGTCCGGTCCATTCCGGGTAGCCTGTAGATGACGTCAGTCACAACTGCGGAACATTACCGACAGATTCCTCGTTTGTAAATGCTTCCTTCTCTGTGGTTAAGACCATTAGGTAAAGTCTTCTCTTCCTTGATGAAACGACGGTGAAACCATCCCAACATTCGTTTTGCTGTTTAGACCTATCGGACTGAGAGGACTGGGAGGCCTTGGCCTTATTACCGGACACGGGATTCGCTTCCTTCACGGTCGAGGAAAGAAGAAGAAGACGTGTTCTTGTTGACGAGTTGTTTCATCGTTTGACGAAGTCGCCTTCGGAAAGATCGTTTCAAGTGTCCGAAATTACCACATTGGAAACATTTCAAGGTGTCAGTGGTTACGTAGACTGGGTAATCATGATTATCAATTTTGAGTTTTAACGATGTTCAAGGTTCTTTCAGCGTTAGAGGAGGAAGCACCACACGAGCTTGTCTCCGAAAATACATCACAGCTTCGTCCGATCGTCCTGGCTCCGTAAAGGTAACATGGTGATCTGAGAAACCACAGAACCATAACGAGATAGTTCGGAGATCAGCGTTCTGATTCTTCAGGAAAGGGAGCGTTCGAGATCATGACCTTCACGGCCGGGTGTCGAGGGGGAGACGAGCACGAAATGTCCGTCTCTGTTGATAGTCCGGTCGATACGATTTCGTGAACCAGTTCTGTCTCAGACACGAAGATTACCACACGTTGTTCATTCGCGAGGGCACGAACTTTGTCAGTACCGACTATGTTTCCTGGCGCGATAACGAGATCCTCGACGCTGACGTCGGGCGGGACACAGACGACGCCATGTTTTCTTGTTAATGCTTCAAATGCCGATAACGGGAAAACGAAGTCGTGTTAGGAGGGGGGGGGGGATTGCTCTCGTGCAGTAATTAATACGAGCGAGACAGGTTTCAAAGGAAATAAAACACTACAGTGAGGAAAAAAACGATCAGTTGAAGGGCCGGGATGGCTGCCAACTAAAAGTTATCCACAAGAAGCTGTGGGCTCTTTCTCTCTCTATCTCGGGAAAAGTATGCAGGAGAAAACAGGGATGGGGATGGAGGGAGAGATGAACCGAAGGCCAAACCGTGAAATAACAAGGACAGATGGGAGGGTGGGTGACGACGGCGCGAGGAAGGCCGAAGCGCGAGGTCTAACGAAGAGGGAGGAAGAGGGAGGTGGGAGCACAAATAACGATGCGTAGAAGGAAACAAAGGAAGGAGAGTGAAAAACGATGCGAAAGGGGATAGAAAGGCGAAAAAAACAGGGCAGATCACAGCTCACCAGACCACACAGCCGCCATGACACTCCACTCGACTCACCAAATTTAGCCAATTATGAGTTTTTACTATAAAACTGATTCTGAAAGCTAAAATGCAGTATTTTTATGACTCGTTTTTTGCTTTCAAGTGTCTAATCTTTATAAAAAAAACACAACAAATCTTTTTATGGGTGACCTTGACTCAAAGGTCAAAGATCAACAAATAACAACCGATGCAAAAACTGATACGATGCTGACACCGAATAACTTGTTGCTCAAAATAGTAATCATCTAATGTTCATCTAAGCTAAACTAGAGTGCGGCCGTCCTACGTCCGTTCTTTCTGCCCCACCGTTGTAGCGTGCCACAAGCACCCACTTGCCCCCAAAAGTTTTTTTTTTAATTTAGTTTTTTTTCTATTTAAATTTCATTATCATATGTAGTTTCTAACCACTATAGTAATAAAAATTCATGCATTGCTATTGATTTTTATTCAGACATTGCCTTGAAAAAATATATATCACATTTTTCTTTAAAATATCTGAAAATCTTTTCTTATGCATAAATGCGCTTTTGCTGAACTGCCCCTGCTCCTCATAGATTCTAGATGAAACATTAAGATGCTTTAGTATGTAATACCCCTAAAACATGTTTCAATCAGGTACAGTCAGATGAATCAACAGTTATTACATTTAAGAAATCTTGCTAAAGACAGTGGAAGTAGTATACCTACGTCACTGGATACAATCACCATAGATGTTAGTCGACATTTCATCACAATCACTGTCTTCACTGTAGTCTGATAACTCGTCTTCACTATCTTCATCAGAAATATTATACAGAAGTTCCACAACATCCATAGGATATGGGATATCAACCCAATGGATTGATAAATTTCAGTCCACCCATGGTTTACTGGAGTGTCCAAGAATTGCTGGGGTCGTGAGCCAGACGCCACATCCTGGCTACATAGTTACTTCGAGCTGAATGTAATGCCAGTGCTGACTCACATGGGGTAATGCACACAAGATCAGCTACCTTGCAGTCACGAAATCGATTCCAGAAAATAGTAGATCTGGCTTCATTCATATGTTTGCATCTCCTTTGATTGTTAGATTGCACAAGTACATTATTTGAAGTCCATCAAACACTACGCTGGAAAGTTGTTGCTCGTTACCCAGTTCTGCGAATACTTTCTGCATATTTTCATCATCTTTATCAGTGTCCACAAGTTTTCTTCCCTTTTCGGAAAAATGAAAGAACATAGTCATTTCCCGAAAAGGCTGGATACCAAGCAATGCACGTTTCTGGAGTTCAGTGAGTTGACATTGACTCAGATAAGCAATCACCGACCTTTGCCACTCCCGTGATCTATGATGATCTTTAAATTTTCACGTTCGTTGGCCGGTAAAATGATTGGAATGTCTGTATCCCAGAAACTGAACGCACTTACACAGACCGTGGCGACCACCAGATTTTCATCTAGTGCATGTTGGGTGAGGTAGCAGATCTTTGTATCGCCTCTATGTGGTCAGTAGCCAGGGCTGGTATTTCCTCTGAGCAGTGTGACGTTATCTTCATGCAGAGATTCCCCCTTGCATAGTACACAACTCGGTCTCCAATGAGACTTTCCTCTTCACAGAGAACCTGTTCAATCAGCTCCATCATTCTCTCTTTGTTCCCTCCATTGCACATAAACTGTCCAAATGCAGCCGGAATTCTGATATCAGTGAGCGCAGCAATGTACTCATCTGACTGCCTCTTGCAGTTTGTTCAGCCTGTTTTATGGAATGTGCATTGTATGTGTCACACGCGAATATACCACTTTGTAACGTGTGGTTGTCAGCCATAATTCTCCTGGCTTAACAACCGAACGTATCTGGTACATTCACCAACGAACGTAAATACGCAATAAGGTCAATCACGTAAACTGCATTTTCTGGACATCTAGCTGTGTTCAGTAAATTCAGTGATGTGAGTGCAGCAGTTTCAGCTGAACCGTGCAATAAAGGAATTTCGTTCCGGGGGTGACAAGAGAAAAAATATATTAGTAAACATATATTTAAAGTTACATAACTTTCCGATAAATTACTGCAGCGCCTTGTAATTTAATAACAAAAAAAACGTTGTTGTAGTGGAAAGATGAGAGAAAATTGCGGCATATTATCGAAAAGTAGAATAAGATATTGGCTTTAAGCCTGTTACATTGGCTAGTACAGCCGATGATAGTAAAAAGTTTACTTCAGGGGCCCCTCCGGGATTGGGGCCCTAAAGCTTTAGCTTCATTAGTTTCATACTAGATACGCCACTGGGCTGCAAAGATGGAAATTACTCTGTCTTTCATCAATTTATTCTTTTCAGTTTTAGCGTTTTTTAACACAGACTTCAGGCTATTTTACCAGTTTGAAATTGTTTGCAATTTTAAAAAAATCACAATATTTTTGAAAACGTTCTGGGGCAAGGAGGTGCCCCTGGGGACCCACAAGACACATGGGTGGGAAAATGGGCAGGGTGCCCGTTCCTCTATTTTAGCTTAGATGAAACATTGATCACAATTTTCAGCAACATAGACCAGTTTTAGGCATTTTATCTGTTTTTTCACTAGTTGTTATTTGTTGACCTTTGAACTTTGAGTTAAGGTCAGCCCTAAAATGATTTGATTTTCTGTTTTCATAAAGATTAGACACTTGAAAGTATAAACAGCCATAAATACAGAGGTATTAGCTTTCAGAATCAGTTTTATAGTAAAAACTCATAATTGGCTAAATTTGACCCCGGTTGACATTTGACCCGCAATTATCTCGGAAAAGCCCCTGAACGCTGGCTGATCACCTTTCATATTCGTAATCTACACAAAAAAACTGTTCTGGAAAAGTTGGATGAGAAATTTGTCCCCTCTTCGGTGGTGTCCCCCTTCCTACCACCCACTAAGACAAGAGAGAGAGAGGAGAGAGAGAAGAGAGAGAGAGATGAGAGAGAAGAAGAGAGAGAGAGAGAGAGAGTTTATCTCACTCATCTCTCACCAAACTAAAAGAAGGACATCTCTGCTATCTCGGAAAACACGAGGTGACATAAAGGAAAGGGTACAAAACATAATTTTTTTTAAACTCAGTCATCAATTGTTCTGTGTATTCAGTTTCATCCCCAGGAGAAAATCAACTTGAAATATTAAGCTTATAACTAGAATATCCCATAACATGGTACTTCCTCTTTGAAGGACATACTCACAATTGTCCAAGAAACACTGTTTTATACTTTTCAATATATAAATGTGTTTCATAAGAAAGATACACTGATGTACTGTACTACCCCAATAAAAATGAATATTCGTAAAGTGCATGGTACATCTAATCTATTAATTGCTCTTATTGACAGTCAATCCACAACAAAAACACAAAATTATCCTGCTTGAATGAGTACAGTGCAGTTAGCAAATGCATATTGGACTGGGAATCAATCCCAAATTCAGTGGTTGCATCCATCATTTCTTGGGTGCATTGCCCCTGCACAATCGAGCGGGAATTTATAATTGCTTCAGGATGCCGGCATCAACTCAACTCTTCTTCATGAAAGACACCGTGGGATCTTTAATGTCCACCAACTAATACCAGCACAGGGGACACCCAGCTTAGCGTCGGCATGAGGGAGGACACATACTTTGATGAATCGTGAAACACCAGGATGAAGGTTTATAGTTGTGTAGGGATAAAAATCCAAGCTCGACAGCTCAGAGGTGAGTGCGTGTACCTCTAGAATGAGTACAATGAAAGAATCAATTTAGTTTCACATAAAATTTCAGATAATCATTTTAGTTTTGTGTGCAGATCTCAAAGCACAACATAAGGATGTTTTGTGAATTTTTATTTGTTTGAATATTTCGACTGCAAAACAAACTACAAAATACACTCTATAATATTGTTGCAGGAATGATCTTTAGGGGTTAATAAAACGGTTTCGTAGAATGACAGTAATTTCTTCGCATTTGTTTAGAAAAGTGTGACGTCCGATTTGAGCAATAGATGTGGAGTGAGATATTTGTTTTTCCTCTCCTAATGTTGTCCTCTCCTATTCAAACCTCTGGTTGTGCATTAGTAATGTTCCTAAGCTCTGCTTACATGTCTTCACCAAGCCCACACGAGAGGTTTGCACTTCCAGCCGTGAGAATGTGCAGGTGTGGTGAATATGCATTGAGATAGCGGCCATGAGTCACAACAGGAGCTGATTGTCGGGGCAAAACAGCATTGAGAGAGTTGGCAACTGCCTCACCATTGGGAGCTCATGCGGCCGGCGCGAGGTCAGATCGGTGGTTGACTCATGTGCAGTTGTCAGTCGGCGACGCAACTTACACAGAGAGGCGGGTTGGCCATTGCAGCTGCTTTTGAGAGACGTAAAAGCCGAGTGAGTAACAATGAAGCTGGAGGAGAGTGCCTGAGATCGGCAGGAAATCTCTTAGTGTGCAGAACTGAGTGCGCCAGAGCTGTGAACATTTATTTCCCCAAAGCAACGAGATTTTTGACGGGAGTGACAGTTACGCCGGATTGAACCAGAGAGCTGCCGACTTGTTGAGTTGTACTCAAGACTTCTATACAGCTTGCCTCCGGGTTTGAACTCAACCTCTCGGCATTGTTTTAGTTCTGTATTCTTGTTGAGTGCATGAACGGGCCCGAAGACAAGAACCATAAAGAAGTCTGTGACGTTTGGTTTGTTCGAGGGCAGGAAGGGTTATAACCAGGTTTTTACTGATTAATTTACATTTGTTTGTTGCATACTCGTTTTTGCTTTATGTGGTCCTTCTTCTGTGCCATTTAATTGTTAAATAAATGTACCTGGTCTCAGGGTTGGATTTTGCTCGTACTAGTGATCTGACTTGGTCTCATCCCGGTGATTTCATATCGTTGAATGAGCTGGCTCAATCCGGCTCAGAGCGCTCATGATCTATGGTTGCTCGGCCGGATTAGGAAGGTCACGAGTGCCTATCAGCACATCACCCAGTTAATTACATGGTTCCAACGAGGATTGTAACGTGACAAACAGGTCCGGGAACTTCGCTTGAGGCTGTGGACTTAGCCGGCGGTTGTGGTCATTTTGATGTGACACACAGAACTTGAACTGGGTCGTGGCTATTAGAATATGTTTTCTATGTATCGTAAGTGTCTCAGCTCATAGAGGAGTAAAAGACAAAAGGTAGCAGGTTCATAAACTACCAAAGGGTATGGAGGGGACATGCACAAGGAGGAATAACACAAAAATGAATAACAATGGCACGGAGATTAACCGAATGCGAAAGAAAAAGAAAGAATCAGAATGTGTAGAAGAGATTGTGGATGTTCAAGGGTGAGTCCATGGGCAGCATGAGGTAATGATGGGCAGCACATTTGAAAGAATGATATGAGGAAGACGAGTCAACAGGGCCTGGGAGACAATTTCACAATTGGGAGAATAATGGGGACAAATGAATCTAGGTGGGCAACCAGTCAGAACTTTGATCGGGTTAGCAGGGGAGAGTTTGTTGGGGAATACTTGTGACTTGAGATGGCCATAGCAAGGGGCAGAGATAAGAGAGGGCAGGAGGAGCAAGGCCAGATGTAACCTTAAATAGCGAGCTCATCAGGTTGGCACCGGTTTTCTAGTGTGACAGTGTGACAGTGTGTGACAGACTGACAGTCAGTGTGACAGACTGACAGTCCCTGGAATTCACTCCGTGTCTTGAGACTCCAATGATGAATAAAGCCTTGTATTTGGCTGGCTTAAGAGGAGCAAGGTGGGAAGGAGCACCAGCCTAGAGCAGGGAGCCATATTGCATGGAACTCTGTATGAAAGCCATGATAAGTTCGATGCGGCTGAAGAATACCAAGCAGTTCTATGTAGAATACCCACCCAGATGATGACTGGCCTTTGATGCCAGATTGAAGAAATGATCCTCCGACGAAAAGTTGTGGCAGACAGTGAGGTCATGGAGTTCTGGGGGCTGCACGTCTTCCAGTGACTGTCCAGAGAAGTGGATTGGATACTTCAACCAATGATCATTGTGGAGAGACAGTGTGAGAGTATGTGACATGTCAGCATTGAATATTCCAAGCAACTGACAAGTGGCATATCTTCTCCAGGTTTGAAGAAAGGGATTCAGCAACAGCTTGGCTTTCACAAGAGTGGTGCACAATTCTGCAGTGTAAATTCATCAGCCAAATGGTAATGTTGGTTTTCAAGCGAATGAGTTCGATAAGTGACATAGCTCATAAAAATGTAGGCGCTAAGCCACTGCCTTGTGGGAAGCCCACCATGAAGGGAGAGACCACAGGAAAATATATCATCAAGGGACACCTGCTGTTTCCACTCAAAGAGGAACTCAAACAACCACTTAAGCAGTCGACCCCGAATACCAAAGGAAGACAACTTAAACATCAAGGTTGGATGATGGACAGTGTCAAAGGCTTGAGGCTATCTCGAGATGGATGTTGCCTCCTCCTTGTGAGTTTGGGCATCTATCCACTACCGTGATAGAAGGAGCAACAACTCCAAGGTGGAATAGTCATATCAGAAGCCAAAGTGGTAAGTTGGAAAAGAGATAGAGTCTGAGGTCCACTGCAATGATGGATTTCATTACTTTGCTGATGATGAGGAGGAGAAGGCACATAGGTCTGTCATTGAGGGGATCCATTTCAGAAGATTACAGGAGTGATGTTTGCAAGTTTCCAAGATGGAGGGATTTTCCCATCCAATAAGGACCTGTGAAACAGAGAGGAGAATGTATGATAAAACTGAAGCATTGCTCCGAAGAATTAGAGTACTTATGCCATCAAGACCAGTGGTAGAAGAGGTGTCAATCTGGGTTAGAAACTTTTCCACTAAGGTAGGGGAGAAGTCCACATGTGTCGGGAGCATTCTACTAGGGGAAAAGGTAGGTACAGGAAGGGGAAGATTTGGGGTTTTGGCATTTCCTATGAAGACAAGTTCAATTGCCCTGCTTGTTATCGAGCAGTGTCCAGCATGGCTCAGTCCTTTAAGAGTGAAGGAATGTGGGGAAATGTGTACGAGACACAGACCTGACCAACTCCCACCAATCTTCAGTGGGTGGTGAGAGGCTAGAGAATTTGTATTACAGGTAAGCCTGATGTTGCATCTTGGGTCTTCGTAGGACAGATACACGATTCCAAGCTGCGTGGAGAGACTGCAGGTTAGCATCAGTAGGATTTGCCTTCCAGGAGGAGAATGCGAGTTGTTTTCTCTTGATGACCTCACCACACGCGCAAGTGTACTCGGGTCAACACAATGGACAGAAAAAGATGAATACCAGATGGGATTAACTTGTGAATGAGAGAAAATAGTCAATTGTAAAGGAAATTTCAGGGGCAGTCAATGTTATAAGCTTATGTGATGACGGACCAGTTTTTGACTGGAAAGAGTAGATTTTTCACCAGAACAATCAACTTTACGAAATGAATCAGCTTTATCAAACTTTACCAAAACCTGAAGCTGTATTCAATAACTCGGATTACAACATTACTGACAAAGACAGGGCAGACAGGTAGAGATCTCTCCAACCAATTCAAGAAGAATCATGTCTCATCACCCATATCAAAGTGAGGGTTAAGGTGTGCCTAAACTCTTCACAGAGCTTAAAGGTGCTCAAAACAAGTCCTGAACGTTATTAGCTCAGAACCAACCCCAGAGAGGTCACCACTCTGTTGCAGGAATTTGGAATTTGGCCAGGGTAGCTGCACACAATGGCCAACTCTTGCAAAAAGCAGCATTGGATCTTTAATGTCCACAGAAAAATGCTTACTGGACAGGACAACTTGCTTAACGTCCCTCTGAAAGACACTCACTGATGCAACATCTTGTCTTCAAAGAACCAGGATCACCAAAGAACTAAATTACTTCCACCACCGAAGGTGGTCTGTTTGTTTATTTGGGGGCAGGATGTCTCAAAAAGTTGTGGACATATTCAGACAAAACGTGGTGAACACGCTGGGTGTGCGACAAGGAAGAATTGATTCAATTTTGGTGAAGATCCGAATCCAGATCCAGATACGAGAATTATTTAATTATTAATTTGATCCTGCACCATTTAGAGATGGGGCCAAAAACTATATATAGCACGATATTTCAAAAATTTTATTGGGCTCGATATGTTCTTCTGGATCAGGCATTGTGTTACGGAGGTATGCACACGACCGAGTGCCCGCTCTAGTTGTGTATTTAATGGTTAAGATTCCTCTTGATTTGCTGCTTCGACCTTTTGAAAATTGAAATTATGATGAAAACATTATGGACATCATGCAGGATGAGAAAATGTAAAAACAAAAGAAAAAACACAGCAAAGCAGTAAGAGAATGAGAGAGAATTCCACACAATGTTGAAACTGGAATGGAAGCCAATAATGATAAAAAAAACCACAAAGGAAGAGGGAAATTACAGAAAATAAGTAAAATGAGCACCTTTGGGCCAATATAAACACCCAATCACAGGAACAATTTGGTTTTACTTAGCAAAGTTGGAGACTCATATAGTGTCTACTACGTAGTCATTTGCTCACGTCAATACATTGGATCTTCCAGCTGTACAAGATGGCTGATGTGCAGCGAGTTAAGAATGCTCTTCGGCTGCACAAACAGGCAGCAAGACCCTCCAGGCTCTGCTTGCTAAAAGTCCTTCTATTGTGAGTCAAGTCGAGGATTGAATTACAATCACGGGGCAGCGCCACAGCCTGTCAGACTTTGCATGAGAAGGCCCCTTTACAACGCAGCACAAAGGTGTTGGCTGGGCTTCGCACAAGCCCTAGCAAGCTCTACTCAATCACGGCTCGCTGAGAGTGCAGTGAAAATGCAGCCTTCCAGCCTTTGTGCCTGCATGGCGATGGTTCGGCCGCACCGTGCTACCTTCATTTCCTCCACCTTGTGTGATGCGATAGTCTCGCGCTGTTAGTACCTGCATAGAAGAAAAAACCAAACAATTCGTCTGTGGAACCTTTTGGGGAATTTTATTCCACACCTGACCTCAACCCTTATGGACAAATGTTAACGGTCACCATTGCTCTCGAAGAAGCACAATCTACGCAGACTTGGTGTAAACCTCGGATTCAAATAATAAATCACGCGAATTTGCCTTTGAAAACACAATTAGAAATAAAACTGACTTCCATTTGTCATTTCATGTTTACATTAGCAGATATTCTGTTGGCAGGATAGTCTAGAGGTATGCGCACTCGCTCCTAAGCGGTCTCGCCTGGGTTGGAATTTCGACCTGGCTATAAACTGTCATCCTAGTGTTTTGCAGGCAGAGACATCAATGTGTGCACGACGATCAAATGATCATTGAGCCAGAACACCCATCGACCAATACTGATTGTTGGTGGATGTGTAAGATCCAATGGTTCCTTTTGCAAAGAGGAGGTGAGTTATCGACAGCAGCCCAGCCAAATTCCCGGTCAGATTCCTGCGTCTTCAGTCGAGTGTCCTGCATCGGAATGGTGACCCGTTCGGGATTGGCTCGAGTTTAGAAACATCTCTCGACTTGGCGTGATAAACTCGGTAAAGAGTATGGGCCTCTAATTAAATTAAGTAGATATCCCAATCAGGACTCACGGCATGAATTATTAACACCATCAATAGTTAGCTGCTCAAATCTCAATGTATCCGATTCGCTGTGCAAGAAAGCAGAGAACTGCTCTCTGAATTCTGTCAGTATAACCACCAATGTGGGGAAGTGCAAGATTGAGGTGTATTAGAGGGCAGAATTTATCACAGTCATTCAACAATTCATTAAACCATCTAAGATACAAGGCTAAACCATCTAAGTTACAATAAGCTAAACCATCTAAGTTACAAGCTAAACATCTAAATTACAAGGCTAAACCATCTAAATTACAAGGCTAATCCAATCTAAGTACAAGGCTAAACCATCTAAGTTACAAGGCTTAAACCATCTAAATTACAAGGCTAAACCATCTAATTACAAGGCTAACATCTAAATTACAAGGCTAAACCATCTAAATTACAAGGCTAAACCATCTAAGTTACAAGGCTAAACCATCTAAATTACAAGGCTAAACCATCTAAGTAACAAGGCTAAACATCTAAATTACAAGGCTAAACCATCTAAGTTACAAGGCTAAACCATCTAAGTTACAAAGCTAAACATCTAAGTTACAAGGCTAAACCATCTCAATTACAAGGCTAAACCATCTAAGTACAAGGCTAAACCATCTAAATTACAAGGCTAAACCATATAAGTTACAAGGCTAAACATCTAAGTTACAAAGCTAAAACCATCTAAGTTACAAAGCTAAACCATTTGAGCCTGGGGAGTAACTACTGAAATCTATCTGTCTGGTTCTTCCCGAAATCTTTGTTCTTTTACTTTCACATTTATTTCGAATTTTTTTATTTCTTTCCTAATTCTCTTTATTCATTCTAATTCTTACTTTTTCTTCTCTTTCATCTCTTTTACTTTTTATTTCTCTCTTTCGTTTTCTATCTCTCTCAGGAGAAGGAAATTATTACAGAAATTTTTCTGTAAGGTTCACTTGGCTGCACCTGAGTGGGTTTGAGGGTAGAGGAGTAGCGGCTGAAACCCGAATCCTATCCAGGTTCCTATCCAGGTGATGACTCCATCTTTCCTCTTCATTTATTCGGGTTCCTTCTTGGTCTTCTGTTTCATTACCATTCCGAGCATTGCCAATGGTGAATCTATTGTTTTGTAATTTTGCAGCCCTTACTTCCTCCATTATCCTCGAATGGAATTCTCTATCCCCCAGCCTCTTCCTTAGGTGAATGCTCTTTGCTCCTCCATTATGTCCCTTGA
>CM068959.1:36608911-36633887 GCA_035128595.1 Eptatretus atami | reverse complement strand
TGCTACACCATCTGAAGCATTATTTGGACAATATTGCACTGCAGGAAGTAGTATATTGCTGTCATAATGGTGAGAAAAAGGCAATTAACAAAGGAAGACAGACAGACCATTATAACCGATAAAAGTATTGGTCTTTCCTTTAGAGAAATTGCAAAGCAAGCCAAGGTGTCAGTGAGTACATTTTCCGACACCATCAAAAGGCACTTGGAAACTGGAGGAAACTCTGACAGGAAGAGGTTTGGCAAACCCAAGCACAACAATCCAGAAAAGACAATTTTTGTGAGGTCAACACTTTGGCGTGATAGGCGGGCTTGCACAGGAACAGCAGCTTTCAGCACGTTCAACACTGGTCGAAGTAAGGATAAGTCTCAGGTTTCAACTGTGAAGAGAAGAGCTTCGAGCTGCATGTTGACAGGTCGAGTGGGCAGTAAGGAAAGCCATTTGCTAATGATGGCAAATAAGAAAAACGAGCTTGTCTGGGACCATTAAGCACCGCCAGTGAAACTATGAAAACTGGAAGAGGTCTTACGGACCGATTTAATCAAATTTGAAATCTTCGGTTCATACACAAGGGTGATTTGTACCCGTCGAGTCGGCGAAGGATTGGTTTCTCAGTGGGTGTGACCACCTGTCAAACATGGAGGGAGGAAGCGTGATATCTGGGGCTCTTTTGCTGGATCCAGAGTCGGCGACTTGCACAGAGTGACTGGCACCCTTCACCAAAAGGGCTACCACAGCATTTTGCAGCACCATGCAATACCCTCTGGTCTACACTTAGTTGGTCAGGGGTTCATCCTACAGCAAGATAACGACCCAAAACATACCTCCAGGCTATGTCAGAACTACCTTAGAAGAAAAGAACAAGACGGTAGGCTTCAAATCATGGAATGGCCAGCACAGTCTCCAGATTTAAACCCCATCGAGCTGGTTTGGGATGAACTGGACAGAAGGGTGAAAGCAAAGCAACCTACAAGTGCAACACCTTTGTGGGAACTTCTGCAACAGTGTTGGGAAGAACTTTCCAAACAATATTTGATTCCATTGTAGAAAGAATGCCACGAGTATGTTTGGCTGATATATCTTTAAAAGGTGGCTACTTTGATGAGTCAAAAATTTAGATTAAATTTTGTTCAACAAAACGATTCCATGATTTCTTTTTTATCTGCAATTTTTTGTTTGTTCTCTGCTTTAATTTCAGAGTACATTGAACCATTAAACTGCTTTAATTTTAGAGTACATTGAAACATTAAACTGCTTAAATTTCAGTAAAAACTGGAAAAATGGGGTTCTAAACTTCTGATCGGTAGTGTAGACCGAAGGGTATTGCATGGCACTGCAAAATGCTGTGTAGCCCTTTTGGTGAAGGGTGCCAGTCACTCTGTGCAAGTCACCGACTCTGCATCCAGCAAAAGAGCCCCAGATCATCACACTTCCTCCTCCATGTTTGACAGTTGGTGTCATACACTGAGGAACCATCTCTTTCGCTACTCGACGGCATACAGAAACCCTGTGTTCATACGACGGCAACAAAACGACCCTGCTGTTCACAAAAACTCGACGGCATACAAAAGCACGGCATACAAAATTTTTCATACTGATCGGATAAAGCATTCAACATCTGCAATTATGACCAAACAAAGCCACCTATAACATCATCCCTGAATGCAGATTCAGATTATTCAATAATTCTGGCTGCCAGACTTTGCATCCGATCAGGCTGAAATTTAAAACACACATTTCCCATGACGAATAACTGATTCATAGGGGCTGAGCCCAAACTATGAAAAACAGCCCCAAACCATTATTCTCCTCCACCAAAATTTACAGTTGGCTGACGCATTCGGCAGGTAGCATTCTGGCAACCGCCAAATCCAGATTCGTCCGTCGGACTGCCAGATGTGAAGCGTGATTCGTCACTCCAGAGAACGCGTTTACACTGCTGCAGAGTCCAATGGTGGTGAGCTTACACCACTCCAACCAACGCTTGGTATTGCACATGGTGATCTGAGGCTCATGTGTGGCTGCTCGACCACGGGAAACCCATTACATGAAGCTGACGACGAACAGTGTTTGTGCTGACGTTGCTTCCGGAGTCAGTTTGAACATGTAGTGAGTGCTGCAACCAACGACAGATGATTTTTCCGTGCTACACGCTTCAGCACTCGGAGGTCCCTTTCTGTGAGCTTGTGTGGTCTAGCACTTTGTGGCTGAGCTGTTGTTGCTCCGAGATGTTTCCACTTCACATAAGAGCACTTACAGTTTACCGGGCAGCTCTAGCAGGGAAGAAATTTGACGAACTGACTTGTTGGAAATGTGGCATCCTATGACGGTGCCACGGTGAGAGTCACTGAGCTCTTCTGTAACGGCCCATTCTCCTGCCAATGTTTGTCTATGGAGATTGCATGGCTGTGTGCTGATTTTATACACATCAGCATGGGTGTGCTGAAATAGCCAAATCCACGAATTAGAAGGGGTGTCCACATACTTTTGGCCATGTAGTGCATATATATATATATATATATATATATATATGTGTATATATAAATATGTGTGTATATAAATGTGTATATATATACGTATGTGTATATAAATATATATATATATATACATATATATATAATATAGTGTTACGGTGTGGTGAAATTTGCAGAACACCATAAAGGTCCTTAGTTCAGTTATATTGCTAAGTGTGTGTTCAGATAGATTTCCCCACCGTTGTTTAATGGGAATTATTCGTGTCACAGGCTGTGATCTTTGAGTTAGCCTTTATTCTTTTGCTATCGTTATTTTGGACCCAACCGCTTCACACAACCACCTTAACCACAACCCTCATAACCACACCACCGCGTTTCCACCTCGGCACACGGTTGCTAGAGGCCTGGCCTTCGTCGAGGGAAAGCAGGCGGCCCCCGTTCCCCCTCCCCCGGAATGAATGGCGTCTCCACTGTGAATTCCACCCAGCTTGTGGAAGAAGACAAATACAGCGGCGAGGGAGCGTCCCCGATTTGGCGGGAAAACGCTTCCCCCGAGAAGGTTCCCGCATGTTCTGGAAGTTTCCGCAGTTCTGGAAGGAGGGCGGGGCGAGAGCGGAGGGGCGGAGCGTGGGTAATAAAAAGCGCGCACGGAGCGTTCATTCTCTCTCTCTCTCTGGAGTTGTGCTGGGAGAATCTCTCTCTGTCATTGCTGAAGCGCTCTCTCTGTCGTCGCTGGTGTTGTCGCTGCCGCTGGACGCCGCGGAAAGACCTGGGCTGCTTCTGCCGGAGCTGCGTGAAGATCTGGGCTCGTGTCCGAGTCAGGAGCTTGAGCGGCGGTCGGTGGAGGTCCGGCGTTGCGAGGGAGACGCGGGCTGGAGGCGCCGCCCTGCTGTGTCACGCGAACATGCACGTGCGTGTGGGAGAGCCGGAGAGAGTTCGCCTGCCGCTTGGCAAGGCCTGGCGCAACCGCGGCTACGCTAGCTGCCGTGGGGACGGGACGTCGTGACTCGCCCCATCAAGGCACCACGAGGGTGCAGGTAACCTGCAACGGTCTCGTGGGGCCCTTTCGGTCACCAAGGCCCTACGTTATAAAGGCCCACGGGCCCAGTCTGACTCCCTTGTCTATGAGGGTGGTCTTTTCCTGGTGGTTTTCTTTGAGTGAATGTTGAGAACTGTTGTCAAGTGATTGTGTAGAACGGCTGTAGTCTTTTTGCATTGCTTTTGCTTTTATTGATTGCATACGTGCATGCCTGCATACGTGCTGTGTAAATAATAAATGTGCTTGTGTGAATGTTAACCCGTTCGTCGTGTCCTTTTTCCCCAAGTTGAACTGCCAACTTGCTCTCGGAATACTAGTTGGGTTTTGAATACCGATAATAGAATCGGGTCCGGCGAGGTCTGGCGATAATACCCGCTCGGTTATCCCAGAACGGAACGAAACCGCTGTCCAAACAGGCCTTCGCCGAGGTACGGTCCCTCGGTAGGTTAGTCGCGCGAATACTTTAGGTATATTGATATTCGGCGATTGACCCTGTCGCGCGCGGGTAGAATACGGACTGGCCGTGGTGTGCGTTGAAGGCACACCCGTGACTGGTTCTCGGCGTTGTTCCGGGAAGCCACGACTGAATTGCTCGTCCGGTGGGCATGCGGCTGCCATTGGCTAAAGCGGGTCGTTCGCACGCTGGCGGCGTAGATTCGTAACAATATATATATATATTAAAACTGCTGGCAGAGGATGGCAAACCACCCAGCATGACCACATGCCAAGAAACTGTAACAGAGGTTGGTGCTGTCGAGTATGGTACATCCGATTGGATATCTATAATAACACTGTCAAATTAAGTGATGATTAATTGTAGTATTAGAGACCCTCCCTGTTCTCCATCAAACTTTACTTACATCCCTTATCTTAGGGCCCTGTCACACCTTGACGTTTTAACCAGCAATGGCAACGTATAAAAATGTATGTAAAACGTTGGCGTACGCTGAATTTTGATGTTTTTTTTTAAAGTTTTGGGCGTATTCATAACGTGTTGGTCGTATGCATAACATATTAGTAACGGGCACAGAACGTTTCGTTGTGTTATTGATAACTTTTACCAACGAATGCTTAGCCTGTTGTCGGCGTTCACAACCTATGCCCAACGATAGTTTAACTTACGCATAGCGCGCTAAACGTATCGCCGACGAACTCGTGGCGTAGCCTGTTAAGAACCTGCCGGACGCCGATTTAAATCATAACCGCCTGAGAATTTGAAGTGTCAACATCGCAGTCACACCTTGACGATTTTGCCAGCGTATGCCGGCCTATGAAAAATGCGTCTAAAACGCTGGCGCACGTCGAATACGGTATAGGTAAGTTGTGTATACGTTAAGAGTAGGCTGGAAAACAATGAAGTACGCTGTCATATTACGTGGTACGTGTAATACGTCGTGAAATTTCAAGCATGCTGAAAATTTACGACGTACCGGCGTAGGCTAACACGTTCCGCATGCGTTGTCATATGTTCCTGGCACGCTCCGCGATTGTTTACACACGACGGACACACGTTACTTGTAGGTTACTCATAAGTCGAAACACGTCAAGGTAATATTTAACATACCCGCAACCTAATTTTCAACCAATGGGTAACGTCCTTTTAACTATGAGTAGCGTGCTCTGAACCTATGTTTAACGTGCTTGAAACCTATGAGTAACGTGCATTGAACCTAATTGTAACTTGCCTTGAACCAATGACTAGCGTGCTATGAACCTATGAGTAACGTGCGTTTAACCTATGTGTAGCATGCTTTGAACCTAAGTATAACGTGCTTCTAACCTTTGAATAACATGCTATGAACCTATGTGTAACGTATCTCAAACGCACATTGTCGTATGTAGACGAATTAGATTGACGTCTTCCGGACGACCACAGCACTGACTGAACGTGTTTCTAACTTACATCTACCGTGTAATGGCGTATTGCAGCCATTAAGGGAATTGGTATATACAAATGGGCTTCACAAGAGGAACCCGTCATTGTTCCAGACTCCATGTTGAGTAGATGTCAATGCCAGTGTATCAGTAGTAGTAATACTATTAGCAGTAGTTGGTGTGCGTGACAGTAGTAATAGTAGTAGTAGTTAAGTAGTAGTAGTATGTCAGTGTAGTAGTAGTTAGTATAGTAATAGTAGTATGTCTATGTCAGTAGTAGTAGTAGTAGTAGTATGTCTATGTCAGTAGTAGTAGTAGTAGTATGTCTATGTCAGTAGTAGTAGTAGGTCCATGTCAGTAGTAGTAGGTGAGCGTGATGGGGAGGGTGTGGGTGATGATCGATCCTCTTATCGTCCACGAATAGGAGACGACTTTGCACCATTGTTCGATGTTCTTTTCGGCTAATTTTTTTTCCTCATTCCCACGATGAAATATTTCTTTGTTTTACTTTTTAAAGTATTAAAAACGACTTTGACAAATGCATAATGTACTAGTAATGAACACAGAACGCTTCGATAACTTATACATAAGTTATACCAACGATTGTTATCGTGTTTAGGCGTCCACAACCTATGCCCAACGATAGTCTAGCGTATGCATAGCGTAATAATTCCCAAGCACGTTATTCATAGGTTATAAATAAGTCACGGGTACCCTAAACATTACTTTGATGTGTTTCGACGTATGAGGAACTTTCAAGTAGCGTGTTGCGAAGTGTGAACAACGTTCGTGTAGCGTGCTTACAAAACGTTACTCATAGGTTAGAAATAAGTTTCGGGTACGCGAATGTTACCTCGACGTGTTTCGACTTATGAGTAACATTCAATTAACGTGTGTCAACGATCGCATAACGTGCCTACAACTTATGGCCAGCGTAGCGGAACGTGTGAGCCAAACGCCGAGTACGTCGTAAAATTTCAAGCATGCAAAATTTTTTGGACAACCAAAAAGTACAACGTTTTAAACCAGCGTAATACGACCTATGGTAGTGTTTTTCAGCGTGCACCTAACGTACACAAAAACGTACCCATAACGTATTCGACGTGTGCCAGCGTTTTAGACAAATTTTTCATAAATTGGCATACGCTGGCTAAATCGTCAAGGTGTGACAGCCCCTTTAGCATGGACAGGGATAAATGCTCAATCATTTCAAACGTTAAGAAGTTATCAAGCATTTAACCTCTCTGTCCACCGTAAGGGAAGGGGTTAGAAGTATGATGAAGGCAAAATAATGGACTGTAGATGGTTACAATGGTGAGCATAGGGGAAGGATGAAGACACCACAATTCTGCTGTATTTACATATGTAATAAATTGATGGCCCCTCAATATAATTACGTGGAATTTGTTGGGCACCCTGACAAGGCAGTTCATGGTGTACTTACGCTGAGCTGTCAGTGCTATTCCTTGTAGAATTGCATCTGGCTGAAGTTGTCATTCTGGTACAAGGGACAGTCACAAATAAAGCTGGCTCTCCGGCTTGCGTGTACTCATCTATTGATGTTACAAAATACAGTAATGTTGTTCATAAATAGGAGGCATTTGAGCTGGTACCCTGGCTAAAGGCTCTCAAACAGTTGAAAACATTTCCTCTTTCGACTTGTCCTCTTCTGTAACTGTTATGGTGCCTTCAAGAGGCTCGGTTACCGTTGATCCTCCAACGAGAATGCAGATGATCGTTATTATCATGATTACAAGTGAAAACCATGGTATAATCACTCGGTAAAAAGTTTTGTAGAAATGTTAATAGGAAAAGTGAACGAGCCAATTAAATGTCCCAGGAGTAACTTGCCTTGATGCACAGTGAGCCACAGAGCCTGTGAAAGCGTAAATCCCCCCGGCATGCTATTGAATGGCACGTAACCATAGAAATGGGCAATTGTGTCGGAATCGGATCCCACCCCACCAACCTTCTCCCCCTTACGCCACTCATGCAGAGTGCGGCCGCACGAGGCACACAAAAAAAGAGCAGCGGAGCGCCGCGTGCCACGCGAGGAGTGACTCTTTGCGCATTCTGCTCAAATACAAACAACAGCATGCCTGTTGTGCAGCAGGCGTGCGTTCAGCCAGGAGATAGCTCCAAGTTAGCCCAACTATAGACCAAAGCTGACATACTAAGTTGGCTTGCCTTACAGTATTCGGGCGAGCTGACAGTATATCTCAACGTAGTTTACTGTCTAGCCTGGGCTCGATTCCAGGCGAGATGTAAAATGAGAACCAATTACATCTTGTTTCTTTGCATGAACGGTGTTGCTCAAAGATCACACAAACCTCTTTGCAAAGATTAGGCGATTGTGTGTGGATACCCTGGGCAGGTTCGAAGATCCTGCTGCGGTCTAGGGTGGCCGCTGCATTGGCAGCATAGCGGTGCCTCGAGAAATGATGAAACCACTTGCCAGGTGCTGCATACGTGAGAACAAGATGGCTGAGACTATTCCAGGACTTCGAGATGCCCACGAAGAAACTAATGATGTTGGTCAGCCGGATGGTGTCAAATAGATATTGCAATGAATGGGTCATCATGGAAACACCTTCCTGGTTGCCCGATTACCACCAGGCCTTAAGTGACCTTGCTCAAATTAAGTAAAGATGCAAATAACTCCAATTGGCTTTTGAAAATCTTTGAAACATCTTCATATTCTATTTTTCAGAGATTGTGTAATAACTCCATTCTCAGAAGGGACTGTGCAATGCCAATACAGGATGGTCATTTACACATGAATAATGGTTGTGTTCAGCTGTTGGCCATTAATTTTGGGCAATCATGACCCACGAGTCGTGAAAGCGAACACATGAACGTTACGAGATGTACACAGTGGCACACACAAATTGCATACTTATCTCCCCACGCTCCAAGAGCTTTCATAACTCTTAAGGCAACAGAAACATTTCAATTGAACCAAAATGGACGAAGAGGAGGAAGAGGAAAAGGAAAAGGAAGAAGAGGAAAAAAAAATAATCATGAGACCCATAACAACAGAACCCTATTCAGACAAGCTTGGTGTTGGCTCAATGGTTAAGGTAGCTGGTTATAGATCATTGGGTCTTGAGTTTGAGCCCGTTTTACCGTTGAAATAACACCAGGTGGGTTGACTCAGCATGTCATCCTTCTGAGGTTGGCAAAATGAGTACCTGCTTACTGGTAGTAGGGGCATTGCATCAGTGGCACAGCCGTACTCTCATCAATGATGCAACCAACAGCCACAGGCTGCATATGAAACAACAACAACACTGTATTTAGACACACAGAGCTGCTGAGGCAGTTTTTCTTTGGCTAAAGGGCACAATCATGGAAGGGTTGCCACTCTGATGTGCAGGATACTCAAATGGCTCATTCTTCCCAGTAAGTTGGTACTCATTTTGCTGACCTTGGAAGGGTGACAGGCTGGGTCAACCAACCTGGTGTTATTTTAATGGTTCGACAGGGACTCAAAAGCAAGTCACCGTAACCGTTTAGCCAACACCAGGCTTGAAACAAATTTGCATCATCCACATATTACGTACACACAGATAAAGGGTCAAGTGGTGGGTGGAGGTGATTTACAAAAGAAAAGTGAGAGAAGTTGAAAAGCAGGATACTGTGCGGTTAGGAAGGATGGGTTAGTATAAGAAAAAGGGCTGTTCAGGAGGGGGACGATCAGGACGACGACTCCACAGTGCTGTGTGACTGAGTAAGTGGAATAATATATATATATATATATATATATAATATATATATATATATATTATATTATATATATATATATATATATATTATATATATATATACACACACATGAAAAAGAAAGACACACACATCTCTCACCTGTGATGGAAGGAATAACCAATTAGCTCTCACCTTATGAATTAAACTCTGGTGGCTCGGATTATACCTGTACCTTCTTAGGCTGGAAGAGCATGGGAGGAGTCGACACACACACACACGATATGTTTGCACATTTACATCAGTCCGAGTACATTAAATATTTCATCCACACCTGCATTTAACGTCATCAAGGTGAAGCGACATGATGATGTAATAACATAACTTGACCGAATCGCCGGTTCTTGGAGACCAAGATCGACTCCACTGAAATGGGAATGAATACTCCAGCATGGATGGACCTTTCAAACACATGTTGTTTTCATTTTAACGCACTCGACATTCCGTGCATGGTCTGGACAAGTACGAGTACACCCCTCCCTGATTCAGAGTGGAATGGACAAGATCATACAAGCGCAGGCACGGGGATACACAGCAGCCACAGGTGCTCTCCTCCACTCGGTGCTCCGGGTTTTTCCCTCCATCAACAAGTTCGTTTCGCAAATCGCTCCACCAGTTGCAACTCTGATCGAAGAAGCTCCAAATAACGAGAGCCGTGCTCATGGAGGCGCCCCCTGCAGGATGTGCACACTGCGCACCGCCTGCAAACTCCCAAGTTACCTGGAATCGAACTGCGCGGGTTCGGTCCGCGTCGCGTGGGAAACCTACCTGCGTGTGCATGTCGGGCATCCCCAAAACGCCGCTCCGCAAGGCATCCATCCACGGCCAGGAGAAAACGGCGCCAACACTCGGGAGTGCCGAGCAGAAGGGAGCATCCGCTGCGCAGGGTTCTCCGGGCTGGGGGTGGACCCCGTGCGCTCGACAAGGGGCTCCCCGAGTCGGGGGCGGGACGCGGATGCGAGCCGGGGGTCCGGCTATTTGTGGGCGTCACTTGGGGCTGGAGGTGGGATGGAGTCCTCGAGGCGATGGCCATTGGACGCACAAACAGCCTTCAATGATTCAAGTTCGTCTGTGCCCAAGTCGGTGGTCAATGAGGCCATTGTCCGGGGCTGACATTTCGATCGGCCCCGAAAGTTTCCCAAAGAGGAGGTTTGCGACTTTCGCGCGCATTCCATCCTCGAGAGAAGTTATTTAATCAAATCGACCTGCTTTACCTCCCGTGCTCTCGTCCGGTCACACTCAAACAGGTCAGGTCTGTGTGGTGCTCCAGTGTCCACAACAAATGTCTGTGGGACACCTTTTGCATTCAGAGGAGGGCTACAGGTGTGCACGGTCATTTTGCTGGGGGCCGACTGTGTCGCTGATACAGTTCCCGTTGTAGGTTAGAGCAGGAATTCGTAATATAGCCAGCACGCCGGCGATAACTCGTCTCTTCTTAATGAAGGACACCATGGTTAAAAAAGCAAGCTCAAATGAGCTAAGATCCTCGTCCTCTTAATGATGACGTCATAAAAACGAATATTGACGTTCATTGTGATGTATCAGGTTTGTGATAAATAATTATCTGTGCTAATGCCCGGCTTGATTCCCGCAAACAAAATTCAAACAGCTTGCAAGTTTCGAGATAATGGTATCGGCGATTTCCATTAGCGGCGATATTATGACGTCAACTTTTTTCTAGGAAGAATTTCCAAAATCGGAGATGGTTACTGCCTGCGTGTGGGCTTTCTGCATATACATGGCAAGTTTCACGAAGATCCGATGAAAACTCGGTTGTGAAACAAAAAAATGTCAAAAAATAGGAATGACGTCATAAAAATTGATATGACGTCATAGTGATGTATCATATGTGCGGTAATTCATCTCTGCTAATGCCCTGTTCGATTCCCGCAAACAGAATTCAAAAAGCTTGCCTAGTTTCGGAGATAATTTTTTAGGCGATTTCCATTAGCGGAGATATTTGACGTCACAAGTTTTTTTTCTAGGAGGAATTTCAAAATCGGAGATGGTTACGTCTGCGCAGGGATTTTTACATATATATGCCAAGTTTCAGGAAGTTTCGATGAAAACTGGAGGCTGTGAAACAAAAAAGTCCACAAGAACAACAACGTGAGTAAGACTAGAGATCCTCCACGAGGATCTAAAAAATAAATATAATAATATATATATATATATATAATATATGTGTTAACCCACTAACTAATGTCGGCAGAAGGGACACCCAGCTTCATGTTCATCCGAAGGACGACACACACGTTGATGCCTGTGAAGCACTGGGATGGCAGTTTGTAGTTGGGTCAGGATTCGGACCCAGGTTGGACACCTTCGAGGCGAGTGTGCGTACCTCCACGTCAGCCCAGTGGCGCTGTGATGCCAATAGGCAGGGACACTGAGTCTGGGTTTTGTTAAACGGCAAGCTGCCTCCCACGTCTCATTCGCCAGTATCGGATGTTAATCTGTCATCTCTTTAGCTATCCCATGGTATCGTAATAAGGGGACTGGCAGGTTGGCCTCGAGGTACACACACTCCCCCTCTAAGCTATCTAACCTGGGTTTGAATCCCAACCCAGCTATAAACTGTCATCCTAGTGTTTCATCAATGTTTGTGCCGTCCCTCAGATGGACGTTAAACCGGGTGTCCTGTCTGCCAGCATTTTATGGACGTGAAAGATTCCACGGTGTCCTTTTGCAAAGAGTCGGAGAGCGATCACCGGCATCTTGAAAAATTTCAAATTCCTGCACTCACCTTTAACAGTCGAACTTCAGGCCTGGCCAGCTGGTTCGTGAAAGACCTGGGCCAAGCTTCCGCTGGCCAACCACACAAGAATGCAGGAATAACTGTGGCCCTTACAGATGGCATCGTGTTCAGACGTTCCATGTCGGCACTTTGCACGATTGCCCAGGCATAAATTGTTTTGTAACAAGCCAATTTTGTTCTCTTTTTCGATCAGACAGTTTACATGGTGTACGAGATGTGAGATGAAACAAAACGATTGTTTTCCACCAGTTGTTGACGCTACCTCCGAGTGCTTTGATTATATTCGTTGGCTGAAGCTTATGTAGACAGTTCATGCACTCACTCATTTGGTTTTGCAGTTGTAAAACATTGAAGTTCAGCCATCAACACGCACTCAAAGTTTTTGGAGAAGGATTCGAATTGTCCCTTGTAATAGGGTGGGAGAAGAACTGTTCCTCCAACCTTTCCTTGAGGATATTTGGTGGTAACTTGATTGAACGGTTCCAAAATGCCATTTTTGTTGCACAGTCAGTCCGTTTAAATCCTGACTATAATTCATGGACCGGTGTTTGTTTGTCACGCTCCTCCTCCTACAGTTGTGGGCCCATCACATCCAAACTTGCTACATAGGATCAGCAGGATCCCAATTAGTGCATAGGGGAGTTTTGAATTATTTTTTAACTTTGCCAGTGGTCTTCAGGGGAGGGGGATGGACGCAAATTCTCCATGGTAATGTGGATCGTGCAGCACCGCTCCAGGTGGGAGAGGGTATTACAAGTATCCACCGTTTACAGTGCAGTATTCCTGCCCCCATGTTTTCCATTGCAGTGAGGTGTTTGGACTTATTACACATGCGGCACGTGGAAGCAGGTATGTTTTTGCTTCATGCACGTAACTGCGGTGATTTTTATTTTTTTTCAGGAGCAATTGAGGCAGCTGGTCAGTTTCCCATACACCACCAAAATAAAGGTGTCAGAAGAACATGTTACATGCTTGGAGAAAGATCACCCGTAGGGTAGGTACTCTGGTAATCCAGATATTGAATGAAGTTTTGAAAGGCATTGTACTCCAACGTGGCTGTGTGGCATCCTGGCTGTGCAGGCCTCATGACCCCCCCCCCCGCCCCCAACAACGACTTAAGACTCCGTGTAGCTGCTTCTGCACACCCCTCAGTCTGAAGAACGAGCGAGTAAGCCAGCCTAGATCGAGATATGCACACTCCCTTATCTAAAATATATACAAAACGAAATGGACTTGTTGATTCCACTTGTCCTGGAGGTGGAGGCACTCCCTTCTGAGCTGTCTCGACTGGGTTCAAATGCCGATCCGGCTACGAACTGGTGTGGTGTGCAGGCATGGCAATTCATCAATGTGTGCGCCGTGCCTCAGGTTGCCATTAAAATGGACGTCCCGTCTGCTGACATGAGTTGGTGGACGTTAAAGATCCCCACAGTGTCCTTCACAAAGAGTAGGCGAGCTATCACCGGCACCATGAACAAATTAGAAATTCCTGCCCTAACCCAAAGAGGGCACTGCATCAGCAGAACAGCTGCGCCTCCAGTAAACTATGCTACTCCAGCATTGCGCTGCACACAAAAGAAGAGTGCCACTTGCAGACGACCTGTGGTGCACATATTGCCAGCACAGCCACAGGGAGTGTTTCTTTTGGCTCAGGAAACATCGAGGCAAGTTTGGCATCTTTCCCTCGGAACGTTAACTCCGCATTCGCGTGGCGAGAGGTTCAAAAAGGCACTTGTTGAACACAATGCACCATTAACCCGCCATTGAGAGTTCCGATTACATTTCTACGGATCGATTTCCATTGCGGCCGAGTTGCATTGCTCGGGACGAATGCGACGACACAGAGGTTTATACAAAAGAGAAGAAAGGAAAAAAAGAGGATGGATCGCAGCAGCGGAACTGCTCAGCGGAGGTAAATAATCAACTGCACCAGATCGTCCGGCTCGGTGCGGTACACACACACACACACAACGGAGACGAACAAGACCTGGTGCTAACACGCAACACCTGCGGCACGTGGAAGCACTTTACCAGGAACAATATTTTATTGTGCAAACTTTTCAATGAAAAGAAATACTTACAAATGTTTCCACATGACCCTCGGACAGGATGTTTTTTCTTTCATAACAAAAGTAAAACGAACATTTCATAATCAAGGCCACGCGGAGAAACAATCAGTCTTCTCAAGCAAAAGGGAGTCAGACATCTGGGCCTTCCCCTCCAGGAATGAGCTGGGCAGGAAACAGAAGAAGATTACAATGAAAATATGGATACCAATTTAAATATCTCACCACGTTCCAACAACAATATTCCAATGCCTGTGTGGAGTATAAATCCCGGAACTTAGCGAGCGAGAGCACTTCGAGCAGGTTTGAAAACTGTTAGCATTTGGCCGCGTGGCTCATGACCTCCCTCTGGTGGTGATGTGCAGTTTTCCCAAATGTTTCCAAGATATTGCTTGGTAGCACAGACATAAAAAATAAATAAATAATAAAATCAAACATTTGTTGGTCTTGAATTTTCAGGAGGGTATTTATTTTCATCCCGCACACACGAAGCGAAAAGCGGGGCAAGCAATTTAATTGGTTCACTTTGGCCGTCTGTCTACAAATGTCAGTTTATGATCAAGGAACGACTTGATTTCAATTCAAATTTACATTTTGAACACCAATTGGAACATGAACCCGCAGTTTGCAGTACTTTATCTCTGAATCTGTCACGATCACACGTCCACAGAGAGGAGTGAGAATTTTTTTTTCTGTCTGCCTGTCTGGCAGTCAAACAAAATTTAAAATCATTCCAAACAGGGGACTTACTGTTTTTAAGGGCGGCATAAAAGGACACAAACAACAGGCACGAATAAAACGTGTTAGATATGGTGGTGCAAAAGACGCTGCATCAATGGTGGTAAACTTCCAGAATTTTTTTTTTCCTACGATCTTTAAAATCTTCATTATATTTCCATTTAATTACGTACTTGAACACTGCAGAACACAAATCGATTTATTGGCACTTTCAAAACCTTTCCATTTTGCAGTACTTGGACAAAATATTAAGGCATTTTACGTCATCACGCCTAATTTTTGCGCGAGGTCATCTTCCATCTGTTTGGAAATCCGCCAACATCACGACACTACATAAAAAGGAGCAAAAACATATCCCTTCAACGACAGACCTATCAGCTTACTTCCAATCATCAGGAAGGTTATGGAATCCTTCCTTTTCTCAAACAACCTCATCTCAGATCATCAATTTAGTTTCAGACTAGGTCACTCCACCTTGGACATGCTGCTTCTATTCTCCCAAAAATGGATGGAAGCTCTCAATGTCAGAAATGAGATCAGGGCCGTCTCTCTGGACATATCATCTGCTTTTGATGCAGTCTGGCATCCTGCCTTGCTCTCCAATCTGTCTGCCTATGGAATCCAAGGCCAACTCCACACATGGCTGGCTTCCTCTACTCTCACAGCCAATGTGTGGATCTCAATGGAATCCTTTTATCTTCTCTCCCCGTCAAGGCTGGTATGCCCCAAGACAACGTAATAAGGCTGAGTCCTTTTCCTGATCTTCACCAATGATACAACTCTGGAAAATACCCAATATCTAATATATAAAGCTCATTCTATCCAATGATTCACTGACTCACCAATATTAAAGATCGGTACCTTCTGGGTGAAATAGAAAGCTGAAATTTTGCATACTTCAAGCCGATACACCGGGGGGGGGGGGGGGGGGGGGGGGGGGGGGAGAACAAACAAACAAATAAGAAAAAAAAAAACACTGACCGTCGGAAAGCATCCGTAGATGAAAATAGAAATAAATGAAAATAAATAAATGAAAAAATGCAGGTGAGTGACCCGAGACAATGGGGAAGGACGGTAATTTTGTGTGCCGACGGACATCGAAGCCAATACACCGGAAATAATTACAGAACCGTTGGAAAACGTCCGTAAATGAAAACAAGTCTGAAGACGACGATGGTTCACGAGCGGTATTTGACGATGTAGATTGTTTCACAGAAGTCAAGGATGAGACAATGTGATAATGTTTGACCAAGTTATAAAAAATGATCAACATGATGTGGTACGAGTGACAGGTTATTAGCTGCAAAATGTCGAAAACCCGGTTTCGTTCAACAACTTTAAAAATTTGACCTTTGCATAACCTTTAAAGGTCCCAAAACAATGTGTGGACATTAAAATAAGGAAAACAGGATACGTGCTATAACTTAATGGAGTTAGTTCGTCGAAGAAGGTCGAAAACCCGGTTCGATTCCACAACTTTGAAAATTTGACCTTTGTGAACTTTAAAGGTCAAAGGTCAAGGATTATGACCTTTGGTGCAAAACTTCCTCTGGAACATTCCAGGAACAATATAACGTCATATAGGCTATATGGCATTTCACAACTCCTCGGATTATCCATACTTTGATGAAATCAGCGTAAAACAAACTTGAAGGGGCACCACGGGCAAGGTGTTCGAGATAGAGAAAAATGGTTTCAAGACTTTAAGCCGCTGTCACACTTGACGATTTAGCCAGCGTATGCCGATTTATGAAAATTTGTCTAAAACGCTGGCACACGCGTCGAATACGTTATGGGTACGTTTTGTATACGTTAAGACCACGCTGAAAAACACTGCCATACGTTGTAGTACGCTGGCTTTAAACGTTGTATTTTTGGGTTGTCCTCAAATTTTTGCATGCTTGAAATTTTACGACGTATGCCGGCGTATGACTCACACGTTCCCGCTACGCTGGCCATAAGTTGTAGGCACGTTATGCGATCGTTGACACATGTCGAACACACGTTACTTGTAAGTTACTCATAAGTCGAAACCGTCGAGGTAATGTTTAGCGTACCCGAAACTTATTTCTAACCTATGAGTAACGTTTTGTTACACAATTTACCTTCAACAATACTGGATTTGTTTGGCTGTGGCAGTGTGAGTGCTTGGGAATTATTTGTAAAGCATGTCCTACGCACAAATACGTATGTAGACATATTTGACGTCTTCAGGACGACCACAGAACTTACTGAACGCGTTTCTAACTTACAGATACCGTATAATGGCGTATTGGCAGTGATTAGGGGAATTGGTATATAAAAAGGGGCTTCGCAGGAGGAACCCGTCTTTTTTTAGACTTCGTGGTGAGTACATGTCCATGTCATTCCGAGAGATGGAGGATACGGCAAGGCTGAGACGACAATACCTACCTGTCCTCGAACATCAACATGACCTCATCGAGTTGACACTGCACCAGTTGCGTGCCAATAGAGCGGGAGAAGAAGACGTGAACGGAGGAGAAGGAACTGGGTCAGACCATGGATCGGGAGGCGACGCCATTACGGCATATATGACCAGCTCATGGTGGAACTCCGGAACGAGGACCATGCATCCTTCATCAACTTCCTGCGAATGCCCCCAGCGATGTTCGACGAGCTGCTAGCCAGAGTGGGTCCAAGGATAACCAAGCAGTACACCTTCTACAGGGATCCGCTTGAGCCTGGCATGAGGCTGGCACTGAGCCTGCTGCTGTTGGTGCCATGACTGCAGTGCTGTGGAAGCGATTTAACTCGTTCAATGAAAAACGATTTCAATTGCCGAGCACCAGCGTCCAAAAACAATAGGCGAGTGACAGGCATTTATTAAAAGTGAAGTTGCAGCCTATGAATAGAAAACCTCACGTAATCGTCGACGATACGCTGCACGCTATGCATACGTTAGACTATCGTTAGGCATAGGTTGGGACGCCTAAAACACGCTAATCAATCGTTGTATAACTTATCTATAAGTTATCGAAGCGTTCTGTGTTCATTACTAGTACATTATGCATTTGTCCAAGTCGTTTGAATACTTTAAAAACTGAAACAAAAAAATAGTTCATCGTGGGAATGAGAAAAAAAAATTAGCCGAAAAGAACATCGAACAATGGTGCAAAGTAGTCTCCTATTCGTGGACGCAATGAGGATCCATCATCACCCACACCCTCCCCATCACGCTCACCTACTACCAATACTACTACTACTACTACTACTACTACGGCTACTACTGACACGCTCACCTAAACTACTACTACTGATACTACTGACATTGACATCTACTCAACATGGAGTCTGGAACACTGACGGATCCTCTTGTGAAGCCCATTTGTACATACAATTCCCCTAAACGCTGCCAAATCGCCATTATACGGTAGATGTAAGTTAGAAACACGTTCAGTAAGTTCTGTGGTCGTCCGGAAGACGTCAATCAAATTTGTCTACATACGACAATGTGCGTTTGAGATACGTTACACATAGGTTCAAAGCACGCTACTCATAGGTTCAAAGGACGTTACTCATAGGTTCAAAGCACGCTACTCATAGGTTCAAAGCACGTTACTCATAGGTTAAAATTAAGTTTCGGGTATGCTAAACATTACCTCGACGTATTTCGACTTATGAGTAACTTACAAGTAACGTGTGTCCGACGTGGACAACGATCGCGGGCGTGCCGAGAACTTATGCCAGCGTATGCGGAACTTGTGAGCCATACGTCGAGACGTCATAAAATTTTCAGCATGCTTGAAATTTCACGACGTACTAGACGTACCACGGAATATGACAGCGTACTTCATTGTTTTTCAGCGTGCTCCTAACGTATACACAACTTACCAATACCGTATTCGACGTGTGCCAGCGTTTTACACACATTTTTCATAGGTTGGCATACGCTGGCTAAATCGTCAAGGTGTGACTGCTATGTTGACACTTCCAATTTTCAGGCGGTTATGATTTAAATCGGCGTGCGGCAGCTTTTCAACAGGCTCCGCCACGAGTTCGCAGCGATACGTGCAGCGCGCTATGCCTAAGTTAAACTGTCGTTGGGCATAGGTTGTGAACGCCGCCAACAGGCTAAGCATTCGTTGGTATAAGTTATCTATAAGACAACGAAACGTTCTGTGCCCGTTACTAATATGTTATGCATACGACCAACACGTTATGACTACGACCAAAACTTTAAAAAAAACCTCAAAACTTCAGCGTACGCCAACGTTTTACATACATTTTATACGTTGCATTGCTGGCTAAAACTTTTTTTTTTTCTAAGTTCTAAGTTTTTATTTTTTTTTCTAGTTTTCTAAGTTCATGACCTTGTGACCTTGACCTTGGGACTAAAATGAAAAATCGAGCTCCGTGGGCTATGCAGGTGCCATTGGGCTAACCAAATACCGAAACCCCTGCCAGATTCGACAACCCCCTCAGAGAAGATGGATTTTTCAAAATCGCATTTTTCTAAGTTCGTGACCTTGTGACCTTGACCTTGGGATGAAAATGAAAAATCGAGCTCTGTGGGGCTATGCAGGTGCCATTGGGCTAACCAAATACCGAAACCCCTGCCAGATTTGACAAACCCCTAGAGAAGATGCAAATTGAAATCGGCTACCCCCTAAAAACACAATTCTCAATTTTCTAAGTTTGTGACCTTGTGACCTTGACCTTGGGACGAAAATGAAAAATCGAGCTCTGTGGGGCTATGCAGGTGCTATTGGGCTAACAACAAAACCGAAACTCATGCCAGATTCGACAAACCCCTCGGAGAAGAATTTTTTTTATGTCAAAATCGCAATTTTCTAAGTTCGTGGCCTTGTGACCTTGACCTTGGGACGAAAATGAAAAATCGAGCTCCGTGGGGCTATGCAGGTGCCATTGGGCTAACCAAATACCGAAACCCTGTCAGATTCGACAAACCCCTCGAGAAGAATTTTTTATGTAAAATCGCAATTTTCTAAGTTCGTGACCTTGTGACCTTGACCTTGGGACGAAAATGAAAAATCGAGCTCCGTGGGGCTATGCAGGTGCCATTGGGCTAACAAATACTGAAACCCCTGTCAGATTGGACAAAACCCCTAGGAGAAGATGCAAATTGAAATTGGCTACCCCCTAAAAACACATGTTTTTTGGGCGTGGCTCCGCCCATAATGGGCGGAACACGCCCATTTTCAGGAAAACACAACTCGATCGTGATATAAACCTCCCACCAAAATTTCATCAGGATCGGATCAAAACCCACGGAGCTATGCTCGGGACGACTACAGGCAGAGCAGACAGACGACAGACAGGCATGACAAAACACACAACAATAACGAATATAGTGGTCACTTATATTTTTCGTGAAAATATTTTTTCGTGAACCAATATAGAAAATAAATAAATGAAAAAATAAATGCAGACGAGTGACCCAAGACAATGGGGAAGCACGGTAATTTTGCATGCCGATGGAAATCGGAACCGATGCACCAGGAAAAATAAATAATCACAGATCCATCGGAAAGCATCCGTAAATGAAAACATAAATATACTAGAAGGATACTCGGTAGAGCGCACAACTCCGCCACGCACTGCCTGATCAATGAGAACATATCATGCCCAACACATTTTTGAAATCTCATGCTATTTATCATTTTTGGCCCGATCTCTCAAAGGTGAAGAATCACTTTAAAAAATAAATAATTATCGTATCCAGATTCGGATTCAGATCTTCACCAAAATAGAATCAATTCATCCTTGTCACACACCCAACTTGTCCACCAACTTTCGTCCAAATCCGTCCACAACTTTTTGAGATATCCTGCACACAAACAAACAAACAAACTGGAAGGGCACTCGGTAGAGCACATTCCTCCGCCACGTAATGCCTGATCCACGAGAACATATCGGGCCCAATCAATAAATTTTTGAAATTTCAGGCTATATATCTTTTTTGGCACAATCTCTCAATGGTGAAGAATCACTTTATTGATCAAATAATTCTCACATCCGCATTCAGATCTTCACCAAAATTGAATCAATTCTTCCTTGTCACACACCGAACATGTCCACCAATTTTCGTCCGAATCCGTCCACAATTTTTTGAGATATCGTGCTATTTATCATTTTTATCCCAATCTCTCAATGGTAAAGAATCACTTAAAAAATTCCAGTAGTCGGATCCGGATCTGGATCTTCACCAAATCTAATCAGTTAGTCCTTGTCACACACCCCAACCTGTCCACAAAATTTCATCCAGATCCGTCCACAACTTTTTGAGATATCCTGTACACAAACAGACAGAAAGGGGTGAAAACAGAACCTCCTTCACCTTCGGTGGCGGAGGTTATGAAAAAAAAGAAAAAAAATGAAAAAATCAAATGCAGCTGAGCAACCCGAGACAATGGGGAAGCACGGTTTGTTATTGCTTACAATGTGCAAGCACACCCTGCTAGTATATATTTGGCGATGACTCCACCCTCTGCCGTGACATCCCACATCCTTCAGTCAGGCTGCAGCCGCTTCCCTCTCTTCAAACCTTCACAAAAATCACAAGCTGGTCAAACACTTTGAATATGTTTTTCAATCCTGACAAATCTCACACTATCACTCTCCGGAAGGACCGTCTGGCAAACCCTCCTATCTGCTTTATGAGTAATCCTCTTGAGTAAGTTCTGTCATTCAAACTCCTGGGTCTCACTATCAGCCATGATCTTTAGAACAACACATTCAAAATTGGCCTCCGAAGCCAGCTGCCAACTGAGCAACCTCCGTCGTACAAAGTCTTTCCTTGGCACACCCGAACTCTTATCCACCAACAAGGCCTTCATCCACAGCTTGATTGAGCACTGCTCTCCCCCTCTGGGCTGGCTCCCCTGCCTTACATCTTTCTCAGCTTGATGCCATGGAAACCAGGTCATTGTAATCTCCTGCAACGAAGCCGAGTCTATCACTTCACCATCGCAATGGTGGAAATGTAGCTCGAGCAAGTCACCATATCTACCATGAATGAGCTAATTTGCGAACATTATACACTGGGAAGTTAAAAGTACCATTCAGTGGAACTTCCCAAACAATGGATGAAAAGCGAGCAAAATATAAAAAAATAACAAGTAATGTATTTTAAAAATTATTATTAAAATTACATGCAGTGTACAATGTAGAAGAAGTCCCTCTTTCTAATGTATGTTTTAAAATGCTATTAAACAAGTCCTGGAGACGGCGATGGTTCACGAGCAATGTACACGGTTCGCCTTTTTTTATTTTTGACCTTCGAGGGGACGCCCCGGGCAAACTGGTGGGAATCGGGAAAAACGTAAATGATGAAAGTTGTAGTACTCGAAGAGCACTACTTGCATACCAACTTTCATTCCAAACAGTTGAAAACCCTAGGAGTTCGATGCCCAATTTATTGATTTTTTTTGACATTTTCTAAGTTCGTGACCTTGACCTTGACTTGGGACGAAAATGAAAAATCGAGCTCCGTGGGGCTATGCAGGTGCCATTGGGCTAACCAAATACCGAAACCCCTGCCGATTCGACAAACCCCTCTGGAGAAGATGCAACTTGAAACGGCTACCCCTAAAAACACATGTTTTTTGGGCGTGGCTCCGCCCATAATGGGCGCAGCACGCCCATTCTCAGGAAAACACAAACTAGATCATGATATAAACCTCCCACCCAAATTTTATCAGGATCGGATCAAAACCCACGGAGCTATGCTGAGGACAGACAGACAGACAGACAGACACATAACGAATATAGTGGTCACTTACTGACTCGTGAACCAATAAATGGTGACAACAATGGTTGACAGAGGGTTAAAATCACTGTGAAGAGATAAAAGACTAATCAATGATTCAATGTCATCAAATTCTGCACTTTCAAACTCTGATGGACTCACCATGGTAATGTTGTTTCCGTTCAGCAGAATCTGGTCAAGCTTGGTTATCCTTCGGCCTTCTGATGTCGTTTCACTGGGAAGGTAACATCGGTTCAAACAAGGCAGAGCACACATGGAAAACTGCACTTCCAGGAGAGGGTTCCTCTACTTATGTACAAGACAGCAGTCACCTCATCCATCCTTCCTAGATTCTCCTTCTCTCCCATCCTTCCTCTACAACATTTCCAGACGTCTATCGTATTTTTTTTCCTTCTCCCTTTCCATCCTTTTTCTCGATTTACCTCCCCTTCCCTCCCCCCCCCTTTCACCCCACTTCTTTTTCTATATACAGCACATGGCTGCGAGTCGCATAATTGGTGAGGGTGGGGCTGATGCACCACCCCCTGGAGGTGAGAGCAGGAATTTGTAATTTGTTCATGGTGCCGGCGATAGCTCACCCACTCTTCGCGAGGCATACCGTACCGTAGCATCTTTAGCATCCACCAACTAATGCTGGCAGACGGTACGCGCAGTTTAACGTCCGTATGAGGGACGGCACGCATTTGGATGCCTCGTCCTGCCTGCGAGACACCAGGATGACGGCTTATCGCTGGGCTGGGATTCAAACCTAGGCTTGATGGCTCAAGAGGTGAGTGCCTCTATGCCATCATGCCAGCACCACCCCCTCCACCCACCAACAATGCAATTAATGCCCAACACAAGTTCATTTACATCAGTATCACAATGCTTGCAACAACAGTATGTGAGGCATGCAACGTTCATAAAATTTACTTACAATTCTGTGACATCTTCCAAAACCATATCTGAGAGATTATTGTCATGGAACAGCAGAGTGAAAGAACCGATGAAGATAAATGAGAAACAAGTACCCACTGCAGGCAAGTATAAGAAACAAGTATCCACTGCATCATCTTATGTGCACAGCTCGGCCGACCTCCACTCTGGATTTCTCTCGATTCATTATCGAGTAATCAAATGTGTTTGGACAACGCGCTGACACCGACTCACGTCATCATCCACACCGCTAACCTAATAATTACCATCACATCTTCTGACTGCACAACAGTGGCAGGAAGCATAAAGACCAAAAGCCACCCAATGATAGATAAACTTTCATCCTGCAATTAAGCCTGGTGTTGGCTTAGCAGTTCGGGTGGCTGGCTTGGGATCTTAAGGTCCTCAGTTTGAGCCTCCTTTGGCCATTTAATTAACACCAGGTGGCGGTCGACTCAGCGCGTCATCCTTCCGAGGTCGGCGAAATGAGCACCAGTGTACTGGTAATAGGGGCATTAAATCAGCGGCATAGCCACGCCCTCAACCAATGATGCAACCAGCAGCCACAGGCTGTACACGAAGAAGAATAAGAGATTTCACAAAGCACATGTCACATTCAATGTGATGTACAAAGGCCATATTGCAATTTACAATAACAATGCACAGGCTGGAGGTGGTTCTGATAGACATGCAGTTATCACATTAACAGTATCGATTACTCAGGTATGGCATCTGTAGCTCATGTTGAGCGGATTGTGCACATGCATGGGAAGAGATTTAAAAAAAATGGCTGTTCCTAGGTTGCGAGCTGCTGCTGCAAGAAGTGCCAATAAACAGGCGAATCATCTCGCCGAACCTTGTTCGTCGTCTGCAGGCTTCTCTCGGATGACTGCAGAATGAAACAGACGCTCAAAAGTGAATGAAAACTTTATTGCTCACCAAGTTATCAAGCACACAAGGATTACCTTGCATCATGAATACAAAAACGAAATAAAAACGAAAATACCACATTAAACCATGGAATCTAAACTATGTATGACTAGGACCTTTCGATTAAAGACTTAAAAACCGAACCAACAGGAAGACCCGTTTCCATAATTAAGATGGTGTGGAATTGTTCAGCCAATCATGTTTGGAAACGAATCAATTTCTGGCTATTTTGAATCTCCCAATTGTGGGCCCACTCCGACATCGTTTTTCCACCTCGGGTTAAGGGTCAGGGGAGGTGGCAGATACAGAATAAAGTGCAACTGCAATGAAATGCGAATGAATGAATATATGGCTGATTCGCAGCTTTCAAGCAAGACAAACATCTTTGAAGGTCAATTTGGGCCAAAGTTGGACCAAGACATGTCATGGGGTGAAAGCAAAAGAAGTGTGAAGAATCGCTGAAAAATTTCTAGCATCCGGATTCAGATCTTCACCAAAATCTAACCAATTCATCCTTGTCACACACCCAACGTGTCCAACCAAGTTTAGAGAGAGATTCTTCTTTTTTTTTTTTCTTTTTTGTACCTCCGCACCAAAGGTGGACGGAGGTTATGTTTCCACCCTGTTTGTCTGTGAGCAGGATATCTCAACAAGTTATGGATGGACTTG
>CM068959.1:36556743-36576612 GCA_035128595.1 Eptatretus atami | reverse complement strand
CCATTGTTTATCATGCCCGCCGATGCCGACCGGCAATGACTTGCACAAACATCAGTATTCCATTGAATTGCCGGATCGGCCTCAGAATTGTCGATTTTGCGTTTGATTCCCGAGAGAGTGTACGATCCGACTATAAACCGTCCTCTTGTGCTTCGTAGACAAGGTGTTGCATGTTGGTTGTAGTAACGCGTCGTCATTAGGAAATAGCAGGATGTTATAAAGATCTTAATGGATCTTCAAAATGAGTAGGCTTTGTGTGTGTGTGCTGGCTAAATCCATGGCACAGGAAAGATATGCCATGTGCGTTTGGATGAACATATGAATATCATCACAAAAAATCAAAATTTTGTTTGCTTTGATCTTTTTTTTTTTTGTCATCATTTTATTGCCACCAGCTTAAGTACGTTTTACCTTTGTAGAACATGCTAAGAACCCCTAAGATGGTTATCTCGATTTGAAATAATTTCCCAAAGGTTGAGTGCAGGCAAGATATAATCTACAAAATTAGATCCTTCTCCAGTTTGAAACTTTGTTGATTTGTTTACTCTGAAAGATCCCTCTGTAACGCCATCATCGTGAACCTGCAATATGAAAAGGATGAACGTGATTCTTGGCCTTATTTGTGTTTTATTTTATTGTTTTTCATTTGTTGTTGCATTGGCTCCTTGGTGAGACAGTAATGGACGTGCCCTGTGCGGCTCGGCCAGTTCTTCACATTGTACTCATCGGGTTCCACCACAAGAAGGGCAGCCAGGTTTGTGACACATCCTGTGGTTGGAGACCTCGAACTCCTCCTTGAGAAAAAATGTGCGGTGTTGTGATGTGGCTTTTTAATTTGATTTAAAACTTTTCTTCAAGAGCAATGTTTTATTTAAAATTTCCTCAAGTGCGCGGCACTTTATTTTTGCCGTCACTTGGTGGACGCGAAAGCTGAAGACCATACTGATGCTCGCAGATTTAGTTTTAGTAGTCTGGTCGGACCACTTATTGTAGCACTTGCTCAAAGCAAATGCCATCTATGTTTTTAATATAAACTCTTCCTGTTAATAAATTCTAGTTTATTTGTTGGTTTTAATCAAGGTCCCTGTTTTTCTTGAATAGCTTTACCTTTCCTGCCTCGCCCCCCTCCCAAAAGATGGGTTGTTGGTGTTGTAATTACCTTTTATAAATGTCTGTGTTTCAGGTTGAGTTTGCTTATCCTCCTCTGCTACCGGCTCTACCCCCAGAATGGCAAGCCTTGCCCCATCTCGCCCTGCCTGATGGGGCCCACAACTATCAAGAAGGTGGCTGCCATGCAATTGCAGAATTTGTTTGAAGAAGTGCAGCAAAGATAATATTAGAAAACAATAGGTATTGGCTTGGCAAACGAAAAAGGCCTTTTGGACCTGCTGCGCTTTGCTTAATTTCTATTCACATATATAATTGTTGTGTGCACAGCTGAATATGATCCCACAATGATTATCCCCACGCTTTAAAAACAAACAAACAGGGGGATATTGTAATCGGCTCTGTCTGCCCGTCTCCTCCTAAAGGGTTGTGCAGAAATTCATCAAACTTGGTAGCTGTGATCACCACATGGCACGAGGGTGCAGGAGCGGTATGATTTTTGTCCGTCCTCTGGGGCGGTGTCAAAGTCAAATGCAATTATGGGAACATTTGAAAACATTTTTTTAATGAAACTGTACGTATATGCAATCAACATTGGGGGAAGCATGAAATATGTAATTTTTTTTTGGATTTGACCCCTGGTTCATTCCCCAGGGGGTGGGTGACTTTGGGTCACAAGGGTCATGAAGGGAAAGAAATTTAACTCAAAATTTGATATTGGGTCCTTCCTGGTGGAACTTGTTGCCATCTTTCAACTTCGGTTTGGGTGGGGAAATGGGATTTGCGATGGTGTGCGTGATTGACTTCACTCTACTATCATGTTTGTAAATGGGGGATGGTGTTATGGCGGGTAAAATTGGAGAAAAAAAAAATAAAAATTAAATTGTCATCATGCCAGTTGGCTAGGTGTGGGTACCTCTCTACCTGTCATGGCACCTCAGCAAAAAGCTTTCTGCGACTCATTGGACTGACTCAATCGTCAACTTCCCTACCCGGATCTCAACCAATGGTACTCCATCTCATCTGGATCTGATTTTGACAAATTTCCCTGACAATATCTGCTGCTCTTCCTCCGCTCCAATCGGTTCTTCTGACCACGTCCTTGTCAAAGTGGACATCTGTCTGGCTATTATCAGAGAACCACTCACCGCCGTCGAGTCTGGCATTTCACTCAAGCCGACTGGCAGGGTCTCCAAGCAGCCATCAAACTTATAGACTGGTCTCCTATCGCTACTTTCTCAACATCAACTCATCCTGGAATTCTTTCAAAGAAACTTGCTCTCCCTCATGCACAGATTTATCCCCCTCGTCTTCAGTTGTCCCCTTCCTCCCCCCTTGGTTACTGAAGCTTGTGGCAGGCAGTTGTCTTGAACAACTTGCCTTTGCCTCATGGAAAGCAAACCCAACTGAGGACAATCTCAGTTCCTTCCATAAAGCTCGGAAACAAGTGTGTATCTACCATCAGGAGAGCCGAAAACAACATCTTTCTAATCTCAAGTCCGAACTTTCAAACCTCTCTCCCTCCTCAAAATCCTGGTGGCGTCTAATCAAATCTGTTTTCTGGTGTATTTCCCCCTCCATCCCTCCCTTACCTCAATGGCCGCACTGCTGATACGCAGCACTGAAAAGCTGAATGCCTAACTCAGTGTTTGCAGCTAATCTTGTGTCCAAAACCCATCACTTTCTCTACCCACCTTCCCAGTCGCACTCAACTGTCCCTGGACTCTGTGTCCTTTTCTCCTAACAAGGTGGAGAGCTTGCTTTCAAACCTCTGACTCAGATTCTGCAACCGGTCCAGACGGCATCAGCCCACGTGTCCTCAAACCTGCTCTTCTGCTCTTGCTCACCCTCTCTGTTCTATTCACCCTCTCATTTGCTCAAGGTCATCTGCCATCTGCTTGGAAATCTGCAAACATTACTGCCCTGCATAAAAAGGTGCAAAAACAGATCCCTGCAACTACAGACCAATCGGCCTGCCAATCATCAGCAAGTATGGAATCCATCATCGCTTCAGACATTAAATCCTTCCTCTTCTCCAATGGCTTGATTTCCGATCATCAATTTGGTTTCAGACCGTCCTCTACCCTGGATATGCTGCTTCTGCTCTCCCAACAATGGATGGAGGTACTCAATACCAGACAGGAAATCCGAGCCGTATCCCTGTACATATCACGTCTTTGACAGTCTGGCACCCTGCCCTGCTCACCAAACTCTTCCCATGGTACCAAGGCCATCTCCACTCATGGCTCGCAGACTTCCTCTCCTGTCGTAGTCAACATGTGGCCCTAAATGAGTTCTTTCATCCCCTCTTCCTGTCCAGGCTGGAGTTCTTCAAGGTAGCGTTCTGGGCCCTGTTCTTTTTCTGGTTTTCATCAATGATCTCTCGACTCTCTGGAAAATCCTCTATACTCTTTGCTGATGACTCCACCCTCTGCCGTACCATCGGTCATCCCTCAGACCGCAAGCAGCGACTTCTTCGCTCACTGCAGATCTGGATAAAATCACAAACTGGTCCAACACGTGGAACATGTCTTTCAATCCGACAAATCTCACACTCTCACTATGTCTCTTCGAAAGGACCATTTAGAAAACCCCCCCCATCCACTTTCTCAACAATCCTCTGGAAGAAGTCCTTTCTTTCAAGCTTCTGGGTCTCACTATCTGCCATGACCTTTCCTGGGAAAGCCACATTTCAAACCTCGCCTCCAAAGCCAGTGCGACTGGGATCCTCCGTCGTGCAAAGTCCTTCCTCGGCCTCCTGAGTTCTGACCACTTACAAAGCTTTTCTGTAGCCTGATGGAGTACTGCTCTCCCCTCTGGGCTGGTGCCCCTGCCTCCCACCTTTCTCAGCTTCACGCTGTCGAAAACCAGGCATTTAGGATCATCGGCATCCTCCGCAATGAGGCTGAGTCTTTGGGCCTCTCACTCAATCACGCCAGGTTGGTCGGTGGTCTTTCTGTCTTCTACCGTCTCCTCTCCAGCCTGCCCCCCTGCTCTCTGCGATTTGTCCCACCACATTTCCACAGGGCGCTCAAGGTCCGCCAACAACCCTCTTCTGGTAAAAACTACCAATCACGAATCACTGCTCACCTTCACTCTTTCATTCCTCTTTTTTCCTCGCCTTTGGAATAAACTCCCTCACTCTATTCTTTCCATTCTTCCCTCCAGGCTTTCAAAACAGCTGTTCACCACCACCTCTTATCATCCCCATCCAAATCCTCTCTTTTCTACCCCCTGAACCACCCAAGCCCACTTCCTTCAAATTCCCTGCTTTCCTTCCTGAAAGTCCCTGTAATGTCCATCTTCTTTCCCCAGGTTCCCCGTCCCATCCCTCCCTTCCACAGATCTCCTAATGTGTCTGTTCCCCACTGTTTTGTCCTCATCGCCCTCTGCTCATGCCCATTCTGTGCATTGTTGTGTTAGCTCTCACAACGAGCCTCGACAAGGTATACAAAAAAAAAAAGAAAGTGTGGGTAGGGGTTTTGGGGATTAGAAGAGAGACAGAGTGTAAGAAGTGTAGGTCAATAGGAGAAACAAAAGAGAGTTATGGAGAATAGATTGTGCAGCTTTGTCAACTCTGCACTGAGGGAAGAAGGTTCTGTTTTCACCTGTCATCTGTCTTTGTTTGTTTGTCTGTGAGACACACACACACACACACACACACACACACACACACCCCTCCTTTGTATGTTGTACTGATCAGTGCCCCTTCCATGGAAATTATTTCATTATCTAATCTGTATACATGGTATTAAAATGGTGTGCATTCTTGCGTGAACACACACTCTTATTCATTACAATATGTTAAAATGGAAACATATTTTCTCTGAACAGACTGCGTGTACTTTCACTGCCTCCTCGTACTGGTCACAAGGGTACTGTTTTTGGGCGGGCTTGCTACCAACAGATGACACGCAGGTATAGCCTGATCCCACAGGAACTTTGGTAAAAAGTAAAAAGTGGACATATGTTGTATTCTATGTTGTCCTGAGCCATGTAACTTTTTTTATTTTTTTATCTTTTGTGATATTTTTGTTGGCTTTCATCACTCCTTTGAATGACGTTTTTCTCATTTGCATTTCACTTTCACTAGAATTGGCCCTTATCTTCAAGGATATAAAAGCAAAATCACTGTTTGCGTCCAATAAGAGAAAACTCTTTTTTCTGTTAATTTTTTATTGGGGGGGTGGGGGGAGGGGGAAATGAACTGAGCCACTTGTATGAGCTGTTCTTTGATGTCTTCCTTTGACATTTCAGAAGTTGAAAGTGCGAGGGCAGATGTGACAAGGGGAACCGTGCAAAGAGATGCTTTGCTCAGCTGCTTGGTAAGCTCGCACTCCCTTGCCTGCCCAACTACAGTCATGATCTTGCTCTCTCTCTCTTGCTCACTCACTCCTGCCGCACTGTCCACCCCACTCCTGCCCACTGGCTCCACCCTCATCCTGCCCGCACTGGCTCCACCCTCACTCCTGCCCGCACTGGTCCACCCTCACTCCTGCCGCACTGGCTCACCCTCACCCTGCCCGCACTGCGCTCCACCCTCACTCCTGCCCGCACTGCCTCACCCTCACTCCTGCCCGCACTGGCTCCACCCTCACTCCTGCCCGCACTGGCTCCACCCTCACTCCTGCCCGCACTGGCCTCCACCCTCACTCCTGCCCGCACTGGCTCCACCCTCACTCCTGCCCGCACTGGCTCCACCCTCACTCCTGCCCGCACTGGCTCCACCCTCACTCCTGCCCGCACTGGCTCCACCCTCACTCCTGCCCGCACTGGCTCCACCCTCACTCCTGCCCGCACTGGCTCCACCCCCTCACTCCTGCCCGCACTGGCTCCACCCTCACCCTGCCCGCACTGGCTCCACCCTCACTCCTGCCCGCACTGGCTCCACCCTCACTCCTGCCCGCACTGGCTCCACCCTCACTCCTGCCTCGCACTGGCTCCACCCCACTCCGCGCACTGCACCTCACTCCTGCCCGCACTGGCTCCACCCTCACTCCTGCCCGCACTGGCTCCACCCTCACTCCTGCCCGCACTGGCTCCACCCTCACTCCTGCCGCACTGCTCCCTCACTCCTGCCCGCACTGGCTCCACCCTCACTCCTGCCCGCACTGGCTCCACCCTCACTCTGCCTGCACTGGCTCCACCCCACTCCTGCCGGCACTGCTCACCCCACTCCTGCCCGCACTGGCTCCACCCTCACTCCTGCCCGCACTGGTTCCACCCTCACTCCTGCCCGCACTGGCTCCACCCCACTGCCTGACCCTGCCCGCACTGGCCACCCCACTCCTGCCCGCACTGGCTCCACCCTCACTCCTGCCCGCACTGGCTCCACCCTGCACTCCTGCCGGCACTGGCTCCACCCTCACTCCTGCCGCACTGCTCCACCCTCACCCCCCTCTCACCCTCACTCCCCGCCACTGGCTCCACCACTCACTCCTGCCCGCACTGCTCCACCCTCACTCCTGCCCGCACTGGCTCCACCCTCACTCCGCCCGCACTGGCTCCACCCTCACTCCTGCCCGCACTGGCCCACCCTCACTCCTGCCCGCACTGGCACCACCCTCACTCCTGCCCGCACTGGCACCACCTCACTCCTGCCCGCACTGGTCCACCCCCTCCCAAGGCAACTCTTGGATGAGGTCCAGGTGTCATTGAAACAAATGTTTTGCATCTATGCAGATTAATCCACCTCTGCCCGGCTCCTCCTAAACCAGTAGTGTGCTAAGTTGTGGCTGACTTTACTGGCAGCCAACTTCCTGGTTGAGATGATTGTAACTTACTATATTCTTGAGAGTGTGCACTTAGCAGCCTACAGAAAGGTGTGCACACTCAATTTTTCATCATCTTATTTGTCCATTGTGTTTCATTTTCAAGAAATGCAATCCATGTTTCAATTTTGATTTTGATTTTGATAATATTAAAAAGGTGTATGATTGAGTGCATTGGTTGGCGATAGCCATATTTCGGTGTACGTCTCTTGCAGCCACTGTACGGGTTCCTACAGGCCAAGTTACAAATGATCACGCAGGTGTTCTTCCAGGAAAAGGATTTCTCCCACATGGACATGTTGAAGGTAAGCTGCATTGATAATTTGCGAAGTTTCTCCCGAATGTAATCTCAGTGTTACTCAGTTATCCATATCTGCACAATAACTTGAAAATGCTTCATCATTGAAGCTAATATTTTGTGTTTTCTGCATCTGATAATGACACAAAACCGATTTAAATTTTTCACAAATCGCAATTGTTAATTAGTTCAGCGTCGTCATTAAAGTGATTATATAAAAAAGGCCTCAATCTCACCAAAGTCGTACGAAGTCATAATTTTGCCCAGATCTTATCATTTCACCAGACTCGGTGGGGTAATGGTTAGAGCATCTGCTTTGAGTCTGGGAGGTTGGCAATTCAATCCCAGGCTAAGTCACACCGAAGACTCATAAAAATTGTACATACTGCTTCCTTCATATACGCTCAGCATTTAAAGGACAAACCACGGACGAACAACCACAGTTTGGCATCCATGGGGAGGAGGAAATCCCTCTAGCAGCTTCGCTGAGTGGTGTGGAGAGAAAGATGACATCGCTTCGACCCAGAGTGCTCTGAGAAGTAATGTCACTTCCCCCAAGCTCGGTGGCTGGGTTTTTCTGAAGTCAAGTCCTGTGTTATGTTGTTTATGCATGTTTCTGTGATGAACCCCATGCTTTTTTAAATCAACGGGGGAGTGCGGAAGGTATTGTAATCTCCGTCCGTCCGTCCATTACAATATCTCATCCTAAACGGTTGTGCAGAAATTCACCAAACTTGGTCGTTTTGATCATCACATGGCAAGACTGTGCGAGAGCAGTATAATTTTGGCCCTGCCCCCTGGGGTGGGGTCAAAAGCTCAAATAGCCAAAAATGCAATTACGGGCACATTTTATACATTTTAAATGAAACTTTGTACATGCAATCAACATTGGGGGATTCATGAATTATGTAATGATGTTTTTTGGATTTGACCCCCAGAGGATTTTTTTATTTTTTTTTACTGAAAATTTGATATTGGGTCGATCCTGGTGGAACTTTTTGTCGTCTTTGAACTTTGTTTTAGGTGGGAAGGGTGGGGATTTGCGACGGCGCGCAATCAACTTCGCTCTAGTTTGTGCTTCATCACATCCACGAGATTTAGACCCTGCACAGAATGTCTCAAATATCCAATTTGTGTTATTCCTTCCACCATGTCGTAAGCGACATCATAAACAAACGAATATATTTAATTTATTTATATTTGTGTGAATAGAGCCTGTGATGGATGTTGTGAAGAGAAACAGGTTGAGATGGTTGGGTCATGTGTTGAGGAAGGATGAAAGTGACTGGGTAAGAAGATTGATGGAAATGAATGTGGAAGGAAGTAGAGGACGTGGTAGATTGAGAAAGACTTGTCTAAAGGTGGTGGAAGAAGAAATGTGGGTATAAGGGGGTTAACAAGGAGAGATGCAGAAAATAGGGCAAAGTGGAGACGATTGTCACGCGGCTCGCAAGGCTAACCCCCGCTCTAGCAGGGAAAATGGCCTTTAAAAATGCCTGTTGTAAAAATGCCTGTGTCTTTGTATTTCCCAAAATGAATTGTCCCACAAAGCTAAAATTTTGCACCGACTTAAGCGAAGGGTCTGAAATGCTTGAATTTCAGCGCAATGGTGGAGTCGATCAAAGTTAAATCTTGTGGCTTTTGTTTTAGGAGCTTTTTGAACAGCTGAACACATCTTTGGCTTCTGCTCACCTCAACCCATCATTTATGTATGTTGGTAAGTAAACACAGGCTGGTTGTGTGCGTGACAAACTGTGCACGGTTTTGGCTTGGAAACCATTATGTGGATTTTAATTTTCTACACAATGTCGAGGCTCTTGTTCTGACATGTTGATCATTTGATTAAATGTTTATACTTTTTTGATGCTTTGTAACTTGTTTAAACCTGTAAGAATATCTATATTTTTGTTCTTTAGGTAATAAATCTAAGCTTGTAGAAGAGTAACGCAGGTCGTCTCATATTACAGGTGTGATGGGCATAGAAACAAAAAAAATTTGGACTTTCTTAGGTGAGGGTGTTGTTAAAAATGGAACATCGGAAGTTACATTTTTGAATGTCTGTAAACCTTGCAGAGTTTATCACAATGCAGGAACACTGGTTTATTTAGAGATACTACCTAAGTAAAAGAAACCCATTCCTTTCCTGTAGTAATTCTCTGCAGACTACTGTAGTATATGAGAGTACAACTCATATACTATAGTTCTAACTGTAGCATTTTTGCCTGGGTAGTGAAGAACCTGTCCATTACCAGAACTAAGGAATGGTTAATTTCCTGAGCATTATGGAGGGGTTACTCCCACTATAATTGCAGACTGGGAAATTCTTCAGAATTCAGGACTAGTTAATCCTCCCAGAATTGTCATATTTTATTTTGACTTGCAATACCCCCATCCCTATGAGAGCGATGCTATGCCATACACAATTACATAGAGAGAATTGGGTCCTCCTCCTTCCTCCCCCACCCTGAATCCCTGGGATGATGGATAATTTTTACCCCCTAATACCCGCCCGTGCACACCGTGACTACCACCAGCAGTTTTCAACTCATTCTATCTAGTGGTTCAGGGGTACACCAAAGTCAAACAAACAAACTTGCTTATTTTCTGGTGTATAAACCATGGCTGTGTATTAACCGCACCCCTGTTTTTTACCCTAAAAAAACCCCCAAAAAACAATCATTGTATTTTCTGATCAAGATCTAAATACGTTTGAACATTAACTTTGTATGGAACAAAGTGACGGAGGTATCATCATGCTTACGTCAATGCTTTTCTCGTCAGACGGCACATGACTCCTTGTCTGAATCAGGGTAGAGCAAGTCCCTGTCGCTGTCTTCGTCAATGCTTTCCTCGTCAAAGATGGCACGTAACTCCTTGTGTGAATCAGGGTAGAGCAAGTCCCTGTCACTGTCACTGTCATTTGCAGACTCCTCCTCCCAAATGATGCCGTCCATGTTGTTGGAGATGCAGCATTTCAGAAATGCTCGCTAGATGATGTCCGACGGTATCTCCTCCCACACCTTGATGATCCAGCCGCAGATCATCGGAAGGTTGACCTTTCTTATTCTCCCGTTCTTGGTGTAGGTCTTCTCCCCACTCGTTATCCAGTCAGACCAGCAGCAACGTAGCCCGTCCTTGTACGGCTTGTTGATGGACACATCGAGGGGCTGCAGGAGCGATGTCATCCCACCTGGGATAATGACGAGATCGGTGTTGGTCCAACGGAGCAGCGCTTTGGTGTTGTCGGTCTTGTGACAACTGAACGCATCCAGGAATAGCATGCTCCGTTTTACTACTTTAGACCGTGCGCACTCAATACTGGACCAGTCCCTCATCTATCCACCCCTTCTGCTGCACACTAACAATGACGCTGGCTGGAAACTTGGCTTTGGGCAGTGTCTTCCTCTTGAACACGACATACGGGGGAAGCTTGCCACCATCTGTGGTACAGGCGAGCATGATGGTGAATCGGTCCTTTTCGTGACTAGTAGTGTTGATTGTCACATTGCGCTCATCCTTCACTGTGATGGTGGTCCTTCTCGGTACGTCGAAGGTAAGGGGAGTCTGGTCGGCATTCCCGATCCTGCTGAGAGGATATTCATGCTCTCAGCGAAGCTTGATGATGTAGGACTGGAAGTGCGTCATCTTATCAGCCATATCATCAGGTAGATGTTGGGAGATGTGTGTGCAGCATCGAACCGACAGTTGATGGCGTGCCATGAACTTGTTGGCACACGACAGGCTGGCCGTGAAGTCCCCAATGTCACCCTCCTTAGCTAAGCTCCTCGCTTTCAGTCTGAGAGCAAGTGCTGAGATGGCATAACCCTCTGCTCTTTTCTCCCGGACCCAAGCGACGAGACGCTCCTCGAGCTGAGGCCACTTCGCTGATTTTCCCCTCAGTGCCTTCTTCTTCCTTGGCGTCTTCTCTATCGTTGCCTTGCTTGTTCTCCAGCGCCGGATGACGGACTCGTCCATGCCGAGTCACCTCCCAGCTTCCCGGTTCCCAAACTCTTCTGCAGACCGGCAGACGGAGAGTTTGAATGCTGTGGTGAATGAGCGCGTTGACATCTTGATCGATAGACTGCATGATACATGATGTAATCTGGTGATGTAGGCCAAGGCACTCACGAACCACAGTGGCCCTTCTTGAGGGTCACGTGACTGCCTCCAGCCTGTTGTCGAATGCACCTAAGTTTTCGCGCAAGCTTATTTGAGGTGGGTGCTCCGTTATTAGCCTCTAGCTATTGTGAATAATTCTTCTTTTGATGCGAGACCCGTTGTTGTTCTTCTTTTGCATTTAATAGCTTTTTCAGAGCTGTGAGGCTCTATATACACCACACACATAAACTCCGGATGTCTTTCTTTAATTTCCGCACACGGTTAATAAAATGCTGAACAAACTCTTAACCTGAACCCGATTTTCAAAATTTAAACGGCAGAATTGAGCTTGACAGCAGTTCTGACTGCTAAAAAATAAAAAAAAAGTGTTAATTTGGAATATAATGGAAATTCAGCATTGATCGTTTTAAGACCGATTTATTTTTTCTATACCCATGTATTAACCGCACCCCCAACTTTTACCTTTTTTCCTGATAAAAAAGTGCGGTTTCTACACCGGAAAATACGGTACTCATCAAATTATAATGTCAGGTCAGGTATGGGAGCATGCGCCGGAGCAGCACATCGCTGCGTCCACTTTCCACCGGTACTCCAGGGCCTCGTTCTGGCCATCCCCAGGCAGATGCCTGGCCCATCCCCATCTCCTTGAGATGCCGATCAACTGCTGCAACCACGAGACTCCCTCGCTGAGAGAATCTGGTGAGCAGGATCAGCGTCAGGAAAACGAGCCACATGTCCATACAGCTGCAGCTGACGCTCACGGACTATGCACGTAACAAATCTCATTTGAGTCTCTCTCAGCAACCGCTCATTGGACACAAAGTCCGACCAGCGATAGCCAAGGATTCTCCGAAGAGACCTGGTACCAAAGGAATTAAGTCTCCGTCAGATCCCTGGTCAGAGTCCAAGTCTCACATCCATAGAGCAAGACTGGAAGTACCAAGGACCTGAAGACAGACTTTCATCTTCCCGCACAGGTACCGCAGCGTCACACCCCATTATCCAGTGAATCCATGACTCCCCAGGCCCGACCCAGCTATTAGGAGACTATAGTGTGATTAAAGCTATTAGGAGACTTTGCAGGAAAATAATGTGAAGAATAATACTATAACAAGACTGACCGCCCTGTGGTCACAACCTGCGACAACATCCGGTGACGAGTTGAGGAAACGTGCATTTAAAGCATTCTTAACAGATGAACAGCGCGATTGAGAAACACACATTTACTGCGCTATTAACTTGACACCTCTCATCCATGTCGGCCTCCGCCACGTTTGTATCAGAACGAGCTGATTCGTCACATGGTCACGGATGTTTAACCCCAATATGGGCCGTTCAAAAATTATGTAATTCTGTTTCTTTTTTTTCTTTTTTAGGGAGGCTCGTACCGTGTGCTGACGGGCTTGACTAAACCTTACTAATAATTTTCATTTGACATTGATTAGCTTTTTCGGGGTCCCTCATCGTGAGCAACACTCGACCCAAACAAAGCCAATGGAAATCTGATGCAACAAACCCGGGCAATGTCTCCCACATGTTGATAGACAGCTGTGAAGGGGGGAGGGGTGGGCATTCTCCCTTGTTCGCAGAAGGGAAAAGTGCCGTATCACCCCTCCCACTTACCTGGCCTTGCCCAGTTCGACACAGGAGAATGTGGACAAGACATCTTAAACTGTTGAATCTAAACATAGACAAGGATTGTCCCCCTGATATGCCATGCAAAAGACCACCTAACCTAACCACGTTTACATGATACAGTTAAAAAAGACCGAAGATTATGTGGCCTATAGGCCTGATGTCTTGGGGCCATCAGAAAACCAAGATGGTGGCCATATTATTTAGTCTGAGTGCCATGGTGGGTGGAGTCAAGTGCAAATGTGGATGGGTCCAGAAGCTGTCCGACCAATGGGTGCACATTTCAAAAAATGAACCACAACAACCACGCATAACTCATGTAGACCTGCGGAACACAGGTAAAAAGCTATGTGGTGATGCCGTCTTTGGCGATGCAGGTGTAACTGCAATGTGTCGGGTACTCATCATAAATGCTCAACGTGTCCCATGAAGCCTGGGCTACTTAATGTGGAGAGAATCTCAATCCCGATGATGTCAATCTGTTCTATGCACTGTCGGTTTCTCTGAATGACCGAATCCTTATTACAAACTCAAACGTGGGATTTTTCCTTTATCCCCCTCACTCGCCTCTACCCCCCCCCAACCGCAATGCAAAGATAGACCTTTACGCCTTGGTTTATGAATGGCTGTGTGAAGCTTTATGAAATATATCATGTAAACTGCACACACGTTCACTGTGTCCTTGTAGGACTGTCTGCTAGAAAGCTGCTGCTTCACTTCGGGCATATGGTGAGCTCACCATCTTTCGGGGTGTATGTACTTGTTCCATGTAACTGGTACATTTGCGGTATTCTTACAATTGACTGTTTGTGCTGCAGACTCTTATGCTCTTTAAATTGGTGCTGCTGGAGAAAAGGGTGAGTCTTGGTGCCGCACAACATGGAAGGGAACTTTTTTATCTTTTACTAAAAGGTGTGTGTGTGTGTGTGTGTGTGTGTGTGTGTGTTTTGCATGTCAGTCATGCTTAATTGCAAACCGTTTCTGCTGTCATAGAACAATACAACTGGGGCCATTGTAGGTGATAGACGATTTGCTTGTGTTGAAAAGCCAACAATCGATTTACTTGGAACAAAAATTTGTTTTAGTCATAAACTTGCTTGTTGTAAAACCCCATGCTTCTGGGATTGAGGAAGAAGAAATGGGACGTCTAGCTTTAATGCAGCGGGGTTCCAACGGAAGCACTTACTATCCTACGACAGCAGGAACCCTTTCCAAGGACACGGGAGGAGCACAGAAACGACAACAATTACATGTTGTTAAAACTTACTTGTTTGGGGGAAATAGTAAGGGGGTGAAGGAGTGGGAATGGAGGGGAAGATGCCCCTCTCCTATGCTGGCTTTAAACTTCAAGATAAATAAACCAGAACTGGAACTGTGTGTGTAGTTTGTCCTTTTCTTGCCATGGTGGTGCAGAAACTTTGCAAGTTTCATTGTACCCCTGTAAACACAGAGCTATCCTGGAATAAGCCTTGCTATGGATCGGCATACATGCCAAGATTCGGAAGATAAATAACAGTGTTTGCGATTGGTAACAAGGGGGTTGCTTTAATGGTCCAACACCAGGGTGCATTCGTGCTGTGCAGGTGCTGTTCTTTCTGACTCCAGTGCACAGTTTGGTTGGGACTGTAATGGCTCTGCTGTCATTATTTCCAGGTACTTTATTTGATTTACTCGGTCGTCTTGTATATCCAAACCTGGTCAGGTTGCCAATGGTGTGATGTCCATGTTGAATATTTTTATTTTAATATTGTTTCATGATCTTCACTTGATTATACTGCACGAGGAATTGTGCAGTTGTTAAATGTGATTTCTTGTCTTACTTTTGTGATGTATGATGACCTTTTTGGCAGATCAAATGATTTGTGTCGTGTTATCGGTCCTCGGCCAACTGCAGGCTTGTTTATATGCTTGGCATGTCACTTCATCACAGCTAAAAACATTTAACCTGAACAGGGTGTAAGGTAAGGTTGATTATGGTAACAGCACGCTAGAATTATAAGAACACATTAGAATTGTATTTAGAGTGGGTACACATGAGATGTGCACACTAGTTCGCAGGTTTCGTGTTTTTAACTTTTTTTGTATACACTAGGCTCGTGGAGGAGCTGGAACACAGAACGGATCAGGATGTAACAGAATGAAAAGAACAATACCAAGAGGGGCGAGCGAGGGAACATACAAACGGCAAGGTTGAGCGACAAAATAAAGAGAGACTTGGAGAAACAAGTGAAAAAAGACAAAACGTCATGGCCCTCGTTATTTTAGTAATTTTGCTGTACAGAGTCAAAGGGCTAGTCCATATTAATTTACAACTCAAATGGCCGCCAGTCTACCAGTCGGCCATCCTTGATCAGATCACAAAGTACAACGAGGTGCACGTGTATGCCATCATGTACTGTGCTTGTTCCAAGTTTGAACAAAATCGGACCATGCATGTCTGAGAAATGGTTGGGGACACATTTAAGTAACAAAATGGCTGCCAGTCGGCCATTGTGGATCAGATTTCAAAAGAAAAATAAAAAAGACGTGCATATGCAAGCCATAATTTGTTATCTGTGTGCCAAGTTTGAACATCGGTAAATGCATGTCTGAGACACGGTTGAGGACGTGTTCAACATCGGGGGTTTTTTTTCAACTGAAATGGCCGCCAGTCGGCCGTCTTTGATCGCATCGCGAAACAAAATTATGTGCATATGTATACCATCACGTTATGACTTTGTGCCAAGCACGAATAAAATTGGCCCAGACATGTCCGAGATATGGTTGTGGACGCACGCACGCACGGACACAAAAATCGAGACCAAATCTATAAGCCCCTGTTTCGTACTAAGTCCAAGGGTGGCTAATAACGGATGAGTCAAAGGGGGGCACAGGGGGTGAAAGTGTTGCGGCTATAAAACGGTTATAACAGCTGTCCTAGATAGAAAATCTTTGCAAACGATCTTCATCATGTCATTAGAGCCACCAGTTTTATCCAAATGTGCATTATAAGACTGCTCATTTCAATATTATTTAAACATCTTCACATAACAATCTCACTTTACAAAGATGATCAATCTCACTATTCATCTCGTATTTGCATATCAATCTCACTTAACATGTTTACAAAGAGGATGCCGTGGACTGAGCCACGAGTGTCGTTCACATCACTCGCTCCTTGAGTGTCACGTGGATTTTAATTTGGTGCGCGGGCCGTGCAGACCTCCAGCGTGAGCCTTGCAATATCTAACCACCCTCAGTTTAGAGGGAAATTTTGGTATTGACAAAATTACAATGCAGACAGAGCAAGGGCAAGGTGACTGTCTAGTTCAGAGTTCAGGGACTCTACAGGTGACCAGCAGGCCTGATGCATGTTTTTATTCTTGTACATTCCAAAGATGGGTTGAGGAAAGGTTGCAGTCATTTGCACAGATAGGGAAAAACCAATAACAAAAGCACCTTCAAAGGCAACATTCATTAGCCTCGTCACTGATGATATCACTGGTATTTTAGAGCTTTCTGGCTTTGAGAAACAAAAAGATCAACTTGTTTATGCTAAGCTGTACAATGTGTGAACTTTGAGAGAACATGATTTCATAGACAGAACACTCATCCACTCGTACTTCAATACCATTGCTATTTAACAAATTAATAGTACTATGTGTGCCGTACGTGCAAAAAAATAAAAATTAAAAAAACTTTCAAACCGCGTGCCAGAAGCAACAACCACACAGGCCGTTCCTTCGCTCTCGCGTGCCCGTACGTGCGTGGCCGTACGTGCGTGGCGTACGTGCAAAAAAAAGAAGAAAAAAAACCTTTCAAACCTCGTGCCAGAAACAACAACCACACAGGCCGTTCCTTTGCTCTCGCATGCCCGTACGTGCGTGGCCGCCCGTGCAAAACAAAAAAATAAAAAAACTTTCAAACAACCACACAGGCCGTTCCTTCGCTCTCATAAACGACGACTGGATTGGGGCATTGTGTTTATCTATAAATGCGCATAAGAAATCGAGAAATTATTAGAATACAGTAAGTCATTACTATCCGGAAGTCCATACGTTGTAACCCGTAATGGGGAACGCGCTCTAACTTGGCCATAACTTGGGAACCACTTGTCCGATTAATTTCAAACCTTTTGAAAGGCAAACAAACAGAGATTGCTGGAATTATAGATAGATAGAAGATAGATACTGTGGGTGCAAAATGCCAAGCAACGTGTCCTGTCATTGGTAACTGAGGATCTCTTCCCCAACGGCACGCCTACGCAGCAACGTGTCCTGTCATTGGTTTGGTAAATAAATGGCCATAACTTTGGAACCACTTGTCCAATTAATATCAAACCTTGAAAAGGCACATACTCAGGTCCCCAGCAATATACCTGGCAAGTTTCAATGAGATCGGACCAGTGGTTGTCGAGAAACAGCAGTCACAGACACTCACACAGACACACACAAACACAGACACACACAGCTTGCTGGAATTATAGGTAGATGAAGTAAATAATGAATTCCCTTCATTCTATTTTGCTTTATTATGATTTCAGCTTTGTTGGCTTCTCTTATCATTAATATCCTTTAGCAGACATAAGTGCACCAAATGATGAACCCCTCTGTTTGTCGATGGTGGTTGGTTGTCAAATATTCAAGTAGCAAACAACAATCACTAATCGGCAATGAAATCCAGCAGAATATCAAATTGTTAGCAAACAATAGGTAAGGGCCATGGGGTCACAGGGGCCTGATTATTTTTGCATGCCAGTACAAACGCTGTAATTTGGTTACTAAATGTATATGAGTGTGAACAAGTGTTTGTGGATGGCCCCCACGCAAAAGTGTTTTTTTACTAGGCAGGTTACCGACCTTGTTGGCGGTTAACGATCTGCAATTTTCATGAGTCATTGCCCGAGCTGTTGCTGCTTGTTTTCCGTGCGTGCTCTAACACGCCGGCTACCAAACTCAGGATTATCACTAACTTAGCCCTCCAGGAATCACAATTAAATCCACATGTTAGCACGGCAAAATGGCAGGAGCGTGTGCATCATAGCTTTTGGAAATAATTTATTAATTCCTAAGGACAGATTGCACAGAATCCCACACAAGATAGAAGACCCAATTAGTAAACAATAAACTAACACCTGCCTATTCGCGCGCACACATGTACACACACATACGTACACACACGTACACACACACGATGTACACCAAACCCCCGGTAAGGGAGAGAGGGGAAAAACAAGGGTATGAGGTGAAGAACATCGGGGCATGGGAGTCAGCGTAAGGAGCTGTCACGGGCAGCAGGCCCTGAGAGAGTGAAGGTAGGAGCGAGCAGGTGGGCTCGGGCGAGCAGAGAATGTGTGCAGAAAAAGAGGGGTATCCCAGCATTGGATGTGTGCTTTTACCCTGCCCTATTGCAAGTCCACGCCTCCCTCTTTTGTGGCCAACCAATCACCGGTCACGAGGGGTCGGGAGACGGTCTCTTCTCCGTGAGGAGTCCACCAATCATGGCCCAAGGTCTTTCCGTCTCCCACGTGTTGATGGACAGCTGTGAAGGTGGGCATTCTCCCTTGTTGGCAGTAGGGAAAAGTGCCATATCACCCCTCCCACTTACCTGGTCTTACCCAGTTCGACACAGGAGAATGTGGACAAGACATCTAAAACTGTTAAATCTAAACATTGACAAGGATTGTTCCCCTGACATGCCTTGCAACAGACCACCTAATCTAACCAGGTTTACCTGATGCAGCTCAAAAATACCGAAGGTTATGTGGCAACAAACTGTGCATGGTTAAGATTTTTGAACTAACTACCGCCCCTACCCCATAAACATAACAATATGTTAGGCCATGGGGTCACTGGTATCCTATTGTTTTGAATCCCAGTGCAAATGCTGTGATTGGGTTTGTAAATGTTGGTGAGTGTGAACAAGAGTGAGGCATGGCCACCACCTTGAATATCTTGAGGAATGAGCAAAAGGTGATTCCACAGGTGGGAGAAAATAGGAACTAATTTGTCTCAAACTACTTTTGTGACAGATAGGGTGGCCAAACCTTGAATCCCATAGCATTGCCAAAATTTGATTCTAACCGGGATTCCCAGCAGAGGCAGTACATCTGTGAAGCGTAATTTTGCTGTCTATCCACTATATTCATGGTGTTCCACGGCTATCCTGGTGACTTTTTTGCTCTTAAGATTTTGGAGATTGATGAAACGTTCAATGCAAACCTAGTTTGGAATTTCTTTCAGTTGCTGCTTTGTCTGCAGGTATGATTGAGCATGGCTTGGAGGAGTGCATGACCTTCAGGCCTCACGGAGAGTCTTTGGATGAGGTCCCTGTTTCTCTTCATTCTTGGGATTCAGGGCTCAGTTCTCATCAGACTGCAGTGCAAAGGCTGCTCCACACCCACTCCATGGATCCTTATGATATTTCGTACCACATATCCTCCGTGGCTGATGGGTCGGACCAAGACAGTCGGATTGCAAGGCTTCCACAAAGTTCTGCACAACTACATGCAGGAGTGATGAAGGGCACAGACCGGATAGATATTGCCGGTCTAGCAGTGGATAGCTTTCCTGTTGTAGTGCAACCGTTTGCCGATTTTGAAGATGACCAGGAACGTTTGGCCAGCAATCCTCTTTCGGGTTTAAAGGAAGATGTTTACGGCATGCCATTGGCCATTTTCACCAAGGTGGGGCCACCTTCAAAGAGTTTGAATGCAGTTTGTAATCTGAATTTGTAACAACACGAATATGGTTTGTTTAGGTGTTTTGCAATCTATAACTAATTGTAAAGGTGTTAAAAAAAAACAAAAACACGTGGTAAAGTGGAATCATATCAAAGGTTGGGGAAATGGTCACATTCAAGCAACTTGGGCAGAGCCTACTTCACAAAATGAATGATCTGATGTGCACACGTTGAAACCGTTCCTTAATATGACTTCCAACAGTTGGTGGATTCGTACTT
>CM068959.1:36540335-36556733 GCA_035128595.1 Eptatretus atami | reverse complement strand
TTGTATTTTGATTGAATAAAATGTTTTTAAATGTTTTATTATTTAACATTAAAAAAAAAATGTCTTCAATCTCTGCTGGCAGTTCTGCGAATGGCTTAACGGCCTGACACCTTCCTCCATCTACCATATTCTCCAATGGAAGTGAGGAAGTAACACGCTTGCCTTTAAGCTCTCTGGATAAGAAGTAGCGTGCTTGCCCACAGTCCAACGGGGGTTGGTGCATATTTTGATGGAATTACCTGCCTTTTGTGCACCTGTCAGATGATGAAAGAATGTCATGAAACATCATCTTGCTAATCTCCAGGACCTCTTCTTCCCCTCACCTACCTCAATCAGACTCACCTTGCACTCCGCTCGAGCTAAGGCAGAATGTCTCAACTCGATGTTTGCCCACAGAATCTCTTGTATCCAACGAATCGTGCTCTGTCCCGAACATACTCCCTCATACCTGGTTTTGTGTCGTTCACACCCAAGACTGTGGAGAAATTCTGTCTAACCTCAACTTTATTGGCAATGGACACAGTTGGCATCAGTGCCCGTGTTCTCAATTCCTTCTGTGCTGCTCTCCTTCGCCGGTCCTCCTTTGGCCACCTCCCATCCTCATGGAAATCTGCCAACATCACTCCCAGTGACAAGAAGGGTGTTAAAACAGATCCTATTAACTATAAGCTAGCAAGTGGAATCCATCATTGTAACTGTCATGTCATGTGTTTCCTTTAACCAAACAGCCTGATTTCTGACCATCAATTTGGATTCCATGTTATTCACTAAATTAGAATATGCTGCTGCTTCTTTCTCAGCAATGGCCAGAGGACTTAAATTTCAAATAAGAGGTCAGGACTTTCTTGGACACAACTCGGGCAACTGGCATAGTCTGGCAGCTTGCACTGCTTGTTACATTCGCTGCCTGTGGCCAATACAGCCTCCTTTATCCTGGGTCTTCTGACTTCTTCCATTGGTGCAGTCAACTCGTTCCTATCAAGGGAACCCTCTCTTCTCCCAAGTTGAGGCTGGAATGCCACACACAGTGTCATTGGCCCTAGTCTTGTTCCTCGTCAACAAAAAATGACCTCTCCGATGGTCTAATAACCCTCTCTACCTTTTTGCAGTTGACTCAACATTGTGTCATTCCTCTATCCCACTGAGAGTCAGATGGCAGCTGCATCACTTTTTTCTGATCGAGAATTGATTATATCCACTGGGCAACAACAAAAAACTTTTCGGCTGCTACTAAGAGAAATGCAGGTGTTCTTGGCTAAATCTGGGCCGCTGATTTCAAATCTGGAGTCAGAATTTATCCAGCACGTCAGGTTTTCAAACTATGCATGTGTATTAATGATACACAGCATGCTATATTAGATACTTTATTATTGCAGATCACATATTATATATCAAATATCAGTGATAATTACTCACGTCATATTTAGATAACAAAGATTGATCTCCATGTATAATGTGTAGTATACAAACCAAGAACATAACACAACTTGCAGAAAAATAAGTTAATAAAACATTAGAACATGGTAATCTGAGGAAGGGTGTAAACTTGATCGGGAAATCTGCCCCATTGTAAGTGATTCAGAAACAACACTTGAAGTTTACTCTCTTCCTTTCAATATAGTCAGTGTAGGCACTGTTCAGGCATGTTCAGAAGTGTGTGAGATACTTGCTCTTGCACTTGTGTGTACAATTGGTCTCCCGTTGTAGGAACCAGCAGTGATCTTCCATCATGTGTGGGTTGAACAGGCCTTGATACCGAGTTTCCACGACCAAAATGTCTTGGTGGAACCTTTCACCATGCTCATCGCTTACCTCACCCAGATTAGGTGGGAAGAAATCAAGATGAGAATGCAAGAAGTGCATTTTAAAAAACATCCGACAGCCCATTTGCTGATACGGCCTTTAGCATGTTATCCACTAATTCCACACACTGTTCAACTCTATGGTTCCCAAGAAAGTTCTGCACAACCAACACAAATGCTTCCCATGCTGCAAACTCAAGTGGGTTCCGTTTATTTTTGAACTCGGGATCACACATCAGTTCTCGGATCTGGGGCCCAACGAAAATGCCTGCTCTGAGTTTAGCATCAGTTTTCTTTGTGACAAACTTCTCTCTGAGATATTGGAAACCATTCCCATCGTTATCCAATGCCTTTACAAAGTTTTTCATTCTGGTTAGGGTTAGTTAAAACTTGTCATTCCGTGTGGAAAATTTTACTTAAAAATTCATAGCTCGGTCAGTTTTCATCCATTTCTAATAACTTAAAGTGAATTCTAAAGCTCTTTTTATGAGAAATAATATTCTACAACAGTTGTGTTGCTATAATTGAAACCAAGAATACAAAAAAAAAAAAATTTATGATCACTCAAAATTACCCACCAGGGTAAGCTACTGTAATTGGACCACGTGTATAAAAAAAAATCCTGACGTGCTGAGAAAATTCTGACTTCAGATTCAGAATCGGCATACACGATTTAGTCTAGAACATATGTTTCCACCCCAGTAGCAAAATCTTTGTTGTCCATTGTTATATGCTGGTCTAGATAAATGGAATGTCTTTCAATCCTGGCAAATCTCAGTCTCACCTTGTCATGCCAGAAGGATCGTCCCATGAATCAACCTACTGCCACCGGAAGACTTTCAGTCTCTTTAACTTCTGGGCCTCACTTTCAGCCATGACCTCTACGAGGTTTACCATACAGCAAAGTTGGCCTCAAAAAGTCAGTCATAGACTTGGTATTCTGCATTGTTCCAGGTCATGCCTCGTTAAATCAAACGTACTCAGCCTTAGGAGGCTTTTGTATGACGCTAAATGGAGTACTGCTCTCCCTGATGGGCTGGAACCCAGCATCATATCTGTCTCTCCTGGATGCTGAGGAATCTAAATCTCAAAATGATTGGAATCTCCCATGATGAGGCCAAAGCACAAGGTCCTTTACTGTCACTTCACGGAGACGTTGTTGTCGCCTTTTTACTGCTCTATCCTCCAACCCTCCCCAGTTCCTTCAGGGTGCACATTCCTCCAGAAACCCCATCATGGTTGAACTCCGAACATCCAGGCTTTCTGCCGATCTCTACTCCTTCGCTCCTTTTTTTCTCCTGTTTATGCAGGAACTGAAACTGTTCAATTGCACTCTTCTCTCCAGGGCTTCAAGCAAGCGGTGCACCACCACCTCATGTCACCCTCTCCCCAATCACTACTTGCGATCTTTTCTACCCACATCAACCTTTCCTCAATCGACCCTTTAACTTGCAATTTACTGTGCTTCCTATCCTCCTCTGTTCCGACTTTCTGTTAATTCTTTCCCTGGTTTATTGTGTTCAAAAGTCACACGACTATCAGTATGTTGTTATTCTACCTGTCTCCTTACCTCATACCTAACCTTAACATCCAAAAGTGTATGTTTACACAACATGCAGTTCTTTGCACAATTTTTTTTTTTAAATATTAGTTCTACATCTGCAGCAAATGATGCAACCATAGTGGTTTATGGTAAGACTACATTTACAGCCTTTGGGTCCTGATTGTCCAACTTGTCACTCCACAGGGATATGCCTGCCTGCCGTACTTGTCTCTGCAGCAACACATTTTACTCGGCGAAACCTCCTTGCGCGGCTTCGTTGTCGGTGCCACAAATTTCCTCTTCCGCAGGCAGAAGCACCTCACTGATGTGGCAGTGGATGTATGTATCGCTTTTGTGTGTCCACCTTGTCCCACACACTTTGTGCAACAATCATTTTCTCAAGCATTTCCTTGTAAGTGTAGGCTCTCACTCCACACCCTCACTTTTTGCCAAGGTGGAGTCGTGCCAGCTGGAGTTCCACGACGACAATCTCTCCACGCTGCTCGAGCTGACCACGGCTGACCTGCGCTTTATTAGTTTTCTGGTGCAGCATGTGGGTGAAGCAGCAGAAGGAGACATTGCCAGTACCAGCTGGGAGGGCAGCGAGGACTGGCTGCGGGCACAGTTTCGACTTTACCTGCTCTCTCTTCTTACCACCACTCTCGAGTCGGGTATGCAGCCAGATGGCAATTAGTAATGATCTGGGATCATCAAATTTAGGGATTTGAGAGTTGTGGATAACTTAATATTGTGTTCGTAAGACATTGAGGAAATAGTCCACAGGAAGTGGTCCCATTTTGTTACACAATTTATTTGAGGAAGTCATGCAACTTTGTTGCCTAATTTATTCAGGAAAACTGCAGGGACTCTCCTTTTTATTGGATACGATCGAGGCTCATGGAAGAGCGAGAGTAGAATGCAAAGGGGGAAACACCAACAGCAGAGTAGAAGTAAGAGTGAGATTGCAGGGAGGAGGAGGAGAAGGACACATGGGGGTGAACAAGCTGCACACAAACTGAATGAAATACAGTAAGAAGAGGAAGGTGGGGATGACACAGAAAAGCGAAAAGGAACAAACCATCAACTAACAAACGAAAAAAGGTGAGCGGTGAAGGGGGTGGGTGGGAAATCACAATAACTTGGGAATGGGGTCATTTGGGGTAGAAGAGATCATAAGTATGGATTGGGGATGACTTGAGGTCGTGGTGAATATCTGTCTTGATGACCTAGAGGGGAAAATGAGATTGAACAGACTACGGAAGTTGGTGCCACAGGCGAGAGAAAAGAGGAACAAATGAGTGGAGGTGAGCAGTGAGCCTGGATTCTGGGAGTTTAACAAGGAGAGGGTTACTGGCAGACCGTGTGTCCTGCAAAAAATTGGGAGGGACAGAGCCAAGAGAGGGAAGAGGGAGCAAGACCAAAGAGGAGATGGGAAAATACAGAGACCACCAACCTGTCTGTGATGCTAGAGTATCAGGCCTCGACACTCAGTTTCGCCGCAGGAGATCCCAACGATTTTGAGGATCTTGCTTCCACGGCATCAATAAGGGAAAGATGTGAGGCAGGGCCGCCAGCCCAAATGGGAAAGTCAGTACTCCAAGCTGTGAATTAAGGCTTTGGAGATTGTCAAAAGTTCAGACTGGCCAAGGAAAGACCTTTCACGATGAAGGATGCCCAGTCGGCGGCTCCCTTTTGAGGCCATCTTCGAAATATGGTCTATCCAGGAAAGATCATGGTTGATGGTGAGACCCAAAAGTTTGAGTGACTCAACCTCTTCAAGTAGTTAGTTCTTAATTTTTAATTGTGTATAAAATCAACGGATTGATCCACCAACGTCGACTTAAACAAAATCATCATGTATATAACTAGAATCACAGACATTCGCAAGTGGTTGCAATGTTACCCCCATTCCTTCTATCCACTTAGAGATCCCTGCACAATCAAAGGGAAGACACCGATCGAATGTTTACCTGCTTTACTCTGAAGGGATTGGCACGGTATTGTTTTGTGCAAAGATTTGTTTGGGTTGGTTTAAATTGCGAAGAACCCGTCCTTACCGACGGGTTAATTCCCCCATAGTTACTGACGGGATGACTTGGAATATGCCTTTCCACCAGGGTCACACTATGGCCTGGCCAACTGAAATATGATACACATTTACATAGAAAGAATCGGGGTCCTCACTCCCACCCTGAACCCCTGGGACTGTAACACACCGAGTACGTACAGCAGTTTTAAACTCGTACTCATTCCGTCCAACAATTTAGGAATGTATCGAACACACACACACACACACACACGTTCATAGAACACCTTACCCCATGCTGTGTTAAGTATATAATTCAATTGCAATAAAACAATGATTTTGAAGGTCGTATAAAAAAAGAATTCCCGAAGTTGAGCGCTGCTGACGCAATCTTAGGCACCACCTTATTTAACATGTCCAAGTACTGCAAAAATGGAGGTTTTTAGAAGAGATAAGAAGGTGATTTGTGTTCTGCAGTGTTCAAGTATGTAATTAAATTGAGATAAAATTGATCATCGGTCACGTGGTTCGTCAGCCTTTTTTTTTGACATAAAAAAATCTTCTCCGAAATGGCTGAACAGATCGAGGCGAAACTCTACAGGTCGCCTGTCCATGAGGAACAAAAACTTCTCCACGTATGACTTTTTTGTTGTTTTGGTGTTCAGGAATTTGTCTAGTGTTGATATGGTGCAGGCATGATGGGTTGAATGGCCTCCACCTGAGTCTAATTTCCTTGTGTATCCTTGGGTATGATGTCATAGGTCACAGTGTTTGGCAGCTATGAGGTTTTGAAAGTTAAACCTTTTAAATTCTTCTCCAGAACAGCTTGACAGATCGAGGGGAAAGGTCACCCACATGTTCTCCAAGCCTTGAGGATATCAGGGAGTTCACAAATAATTCATAGGTCACGTAGTCTGGCAGCAATATTGGATTGAAGGAAAATATATTATAAAAAATCTTCCTCTTGAACTGCTTCATCAATCGAAGTGAAACGTCACAATTATGATCTAGTGGTCATGGGGAATATATGTTTTAAATTTTAACCTGATTGGATGCATGCTCTGGCAGCCAGAATTATTTAATTTTTTTTAAATCTGGGTTCAGGGATTTAAATCAAACTTGGTACAAGTATACAGTATATAATGATGTAATAATGTGGGTGGAGGCATATCTGTTCACGTCACGATGTCGAAGAGTGCCATTCTAGTTTTGCCATGTCTTATCTGGTTTGGTTTAAAATATATAAATGTTCTTCAGGCCAAAAACCTTAATTTTGCTTCTGATTTCTACCTTTGACCCCCTGTGTAATCTAAATAAAAGCAACCAATTAATGTCTGCCTCCTTAAATCTATACAGGATTTGGTAAGGCATCATTGTGTCAATTATTGTCTGGATTGGTTGAAATTCAGAGGCTTTGTTTGGCAAAAAACCTTAATTTTGCAATATTTTGACCTTTGACTACTGTATAATCCGGACGACTAATCCAAAACCTTTCATAGCATTCCTACAGGGGCTGTTGGAAAGAACTTTTGTGCCAAGTTTCATTTCTATCGATTCGGGAACACAAGCTAGTCGAAAGGCAAAATGAATGATTTTCTTTAATGTTTCAGTTTTGATCTCTTAAAATCAAAACGTGGGCCTGAATCAAAAAAAAAAAATTGAAACACAGGCCTGTGTGTGTCGGACCAACCTACCTCGATTCCAAATTTGAAGAGGATCGGCTCAGAAATGACCGAATGATGTGCAATTGCGTTTTGTTGGAATTAAAGAAATGGAAATAAAACCAATGCCTCCTCTTTTTGTAGGAGAGTAGATTTATCTACCTCTTCTCCCAGAAGGAGGGGGACGTATAATAACTGTAATTGAAAGGTTTTGGCCGGAGGTTTGTTGATGGCACACCTATGCTGAATAGAGTCCCTTTTGGGCATTGCATTGTGGCCATGGTGTGGCGTTGTGCTACAGTGCGTGAAAGGCTACTTTTCCATAAGGACGTCTCATGCTTGTCATGGAGGGACGCTGTAGGGCCCGTACTGTGTCTTCAGGCTCGTTGACAGCGCGTCTTCAAGGCCACTTAAGACCGGGTCATGGTTTTAGCGTCATATATACCAAGGTGTATATATCATATATATTAATAATATAATATATAATTTATTAATATATAATATATTATTATATATTATATAATATCTAAAAAATAGTATATATGTATAAAATGTGTGATATCACGTATTAATTAACTGACACTGTACAGGATCATCTGATCTGAGCGAAGCAAATAGCTTGCACTCGCATGGTTTGCAAGCACTGAGACAAACTCCTTGCCTGCACAGACTCACGAATGCCTGCCATTTTTTTCTTCCCTCTCCAAAATTAGGTGGCACAATGAGGTCACCATGTTGTCATTGAATGGCCGCTTCTATATGACCAGAATCAGCCGCGAGGTCCCTGGTATTCCAGCAGGTGACTCTCGCCACTCAACGCCGCGCCCATGACTGATCGGATTGTTTGAGAGCACAACTTAATGTGGCCCCGGCCGGTCCAAACTGGCCTCGAAGAGTTGGTGTAAACAAACAAACGTTAAGAGGGTAGTGTGGGCTCAGGTGACTAGTGACTACCTCCATGTCGTGATGGGGGCAAAAGGCAAGGTGGAAGCTTTAATATCATCATGTGAGAGATTATGAAGGAATGTGCATGACATTCTGTACATGTTCTGATAAATACTTACATTTGATTTCCCATACTCCGGCCCGTGGACATTTGTTATTTTTAAACAGGGTGCCAGATACATGCATCAAGGGAAAAGTGTTTTTGGAATTTTTTTTTCTTTTCCTTGATGCCATTTGTTATTTGTCTTGAACTGAAGTTACGTGCTCCATTTTTGATCCAAGGTTATGTATTTATTCATTCATTTTCAATTGCAATCCGTGCTGCTAAATAATCGCGATGCGACCGGAAGTGAAATTTTGAGCGTTGCAACCCTGATAACGAGAAGCCATGTGTGCCTACCTCTATATGATTTGATCTTCACTCGAGGCTTCCTGTGTGTCACACAGATAATGAGGTGCTACTGTCTGACTATGGTTCAGCCTTTGTGCAAGCCTGGCAGAATACACACAACTACCGTGTTTGGAACATTGCAAAACGCACAGCTCTGCATGGTATTCAGGCAGGGTGAGTTGTACCAGAGTGTCTGCCTCTTCATGCTCAGGTTTTGGAATTGTCGTGTTTTAAAAGTAATGATATTTTCTTTCCGGGTATAACCGTAATAAGTACTTATTTCCATCGGCACTTGTCCCTTTGCCCAAGTTCCTCCCTTTATACTTCAACCACCATTCCCCAGCACCCTTTGTTATTACTAGCGGAGTACCTGCCCTACGGACAATCTTGTTCCAAGCGTGCAACACGTTACTCTGACACGTCCCTTTATTTTGGTGGTGTGTTGGCAATGGACCACTGCCTTGATCGCTCCCAAAAAGTAAAATAAAAGGCTGGGTTATGTACATGAAGCAAAAACATGCGTTAATCCATTATGGTTATATATCTCAGATAATTCAAATTGCACTCCCTCTGCCCTCCCTCAAGGGAAGAAAATGCGAAGATGGGCGAATTTAATTATTTTTAAAATGAATTGATTAAAAAAAATTTCCTTCTTCTTTTCAAAAACTTGATGGAATCAAAAGAAACTTGCACAGGCATTTCAGGGTGCCCTCATTAATCTCTGAAAGTTTCAGCTTCCTCGATGAAAACCTCTCGGAGGAGTAGGTGATGCATACACACAGACACTCCTTAGCCCTATTATTTATAGATTATTTTTGGATACAAAGTTGAGGTTCAGGGAAGAGCTGGAATACAGAACGTACAAGAACAACACAGTGGAAAGGGGTGGGAAGCAAGCAGCAAATCAGAGGGACACTTGGGAGAAGTGGGCACGAGGAGGAACGAGATCAAATGGAGGAGGAGGAGGAGGACATGAGGGGTGAACAAGCTGGATAAAAACTCAAACACAGGAGGGGCAAATTGAGATGAAACAGAAATGGAACAAAAGACGAAAAAGAGGGCGAGTGAGAGGGGAGGAAAGAAAAAGAAAATCACAATTTATCCTTTTTATGTTCAAATCGATTTTCCTGCTCGGTGTTGAAATGTATGAAAAATTGCGACACAGCTCCTGCAAAGTCAAGTTGATTGTGACTTTTTCTTTTTGTGAACAATCCCACACCGTAGGCATCCTTTCCAGGGACATTACTCCGTTGCCGATGTGAAGCTGAGACTTGCGCAGTAAGTGTTCCCAGTGTTGTGCCTCATTTCTGTTTTTAATGCCGTACTCGGATATGAGCTTTCACACGACCAATCGCCTTGGAGTGTTGGTATGTGTTTGTTGTGCACGTACAGTATGTTGCTTCCATGGGTGCTCAAGAAAATATTGGAAGAAGACATAATTGTCAAAAAAATGGTGACTTTTTATTTTTCATTATCCTACTGAACGATGCATTGTGGTGTCTGTCTGTGGCCGATGCGTTCGGTTGTTACTTATCCCATCTCCACCAAACTTGCCAAGGGGGGACTAAGAGTTATAAGACAAAGGTTGTAGTTACTTGGTCCTTCCTCCCCCCACCCCCCTGAGGGTTTCCAAGTTGGGGCTGGCACACATTCTCTACGTAAATGTGTACCATGTAGCGCTGCTCCCAGTGGTGGTGGTAGAAGGTATTACAAGTGATGCTTCAGAGTCCTTACTTGTATCACGAGAAAGAAGCCTTCGCCTTTGTTTTTCACACTTGCATAGATTATGTCGCTTTACACTTGACTACAAAAAATCCGGAGGAATTCCCATGTTTTATTGCCTTGCATTGGAAAAACGCCATGTTAAGGTACATCGATGGCAGCTTGAGCGTCTTTTCATGTTGTCTTGGCATTTTTCTAAGGCTGTTTCCAATAACAAAAGTAATAATAACAGCAACCATAATGATAGCATAACAAAATAATAATAAGGAAAATAACTTGATCCAGCCTCCCTCCTGGCCACTCCTGTAGGGAGAGGGTGTTTCTGGTGTAAGAAATATGATTTGTTGGAAAATATAATGTGGAATGGGGTGGGGATTCATAGCTAGAATGTGGTAAGTGTAACATGGTCCACGTGTTTTGAGTTGGTTAAGATTGCTATGTAACAGAGACACCTGTCAGAGTAATTTGTTTTGTTACACATGACCCTGAAGAGGCAGCGTATGTAATTTATAGACAGGATAGTCAGGGTAAAAAAAAAATGGTATGTATAAACACCTCTTGTTTATGGGTGGGGGCCAGGAGAAGACTTCCATCACAAAAGGCCATCACGATCTGTCTGGCCAGTGTGTGCCAGCCACGGTGGAATAATGCACGCTGTAGGGCTGAGAAGAAAAGATTGACTTATTTTTATTGGGGCTGCCTCGTGGGTGGGACGGCCTGGAGGAGGACTCCACCCAAAAGGAAGAAGAAGCGTGCAGAAGTGACCTCGGAGACAGAGCAGAGAACGGAGACTCCAGAACGCCCGGGGAGAGGGAAGGGCGGAGAGAATATACACCATTGAGCTCCCGGTGGACAGAATAATTGGAGTGTGAAGAAGAAGCACAGATTATTGAGACCGGGAAGAAGGGCCTTGAGAGGAGAGAAAGGACACACCAGAGAGTTTCCGGTATGCAGGAGGACGAGTGTGAATAAGAAGCGTCGAGAAGGTCACGAGGGCTGGTGCAGGGTGCACGTCCCGAGGTGCTGATCATCGCCGATTTACTTCATTGCTGGCTTCCAAAAACAGGCTGCAGAGAGTCCTGCGTCGACACTCCTCGCACAGTTAAAGGAAAGTCCTCGCCTGCAAGTTCAATGTTTGTATTGGTGTGATCTCTGGTGCCTAGTGTGGGTTAGATTTTATTTATTTCTCATTTCCGTGCACATACGTTTGCCTATTCCCTTCTCCCTCTTTGTGTCTGTTGATTTGCATGGTTTGTTCTGAACTGCTCGGCTCATCCACCTTTTCCCCCATAATCATAATAAATAAATCCTTTAAAAGGAAAGAAAATTCCATGTTCAAGCCATCTGCCTCCTGTATTGTGTCGTCAATTTTGGCTCATTTGGGTGACCTTGGCAATGGTAAAGAGTAATAATCCCAGAGCAGAGGCATCGTGTTAACGGAGCGTCTGGTGTGACAATATATGATGAGGAACTGCAATGCAGTAGGAGGCCATTTGGCTCATCAAGCTTGTGCACAATGGTTGCCAAGCTGTGGTTGTTTGTCCGTACTCCTATATTGTTTTTGCCCAGCAGGGTGCATACGTGTCATCATCCACTGCACAGCATTTTTCTCCTGCATCACACTTTGTTGTCATCTTGGATGCTTGAAGGATAAATCTTTGGTTATCATTATGACTACTTGTTTGATGTTAATTCGTTACAATACCAGAAGGATTCTGTGTTTCCTTCCTTCCTGTCTTGTGGTGTACCGTTCTCTAGCTCCATGCAGCGCAGCGAGAGTGGAAGGAAACTCGGTAGCGCCATTGCCAATACAAGCCGATCTGTCATGCAAACAGGCCGTGCCGTTGGTAAGACCCTTTTCCTTGTATTTGAGCGCTGCATTGTCACCCACAAGCACCTTTGTTATCTACTCAGTGTTGACACAGTACATAGCGGGGTACAAAAGCAAATTTGCTGGCCATTCCAAAAAAAAATTAAGGTCTTGAGCAACATTTTCACATAAATGCATTACCTCTACACAAAAACAAATGAAGCTATCTCGTTACATGATTTATATGTTTTAAAAGAATCTGCTATGCCCAGCAACATTTAAATGACAATTTACTTTTTGATGGTGAACCTAACTCTTAATTGTTGAAACATCTATTGTTAAAAAAACAAACAAACAAAAAAACAGGCCGTCATTGACCTTTTTGATGTTGTCATGTGATATTTGGATGTGGATACATATAGACAACAATTGTGCTGCACAAAGAATACCCGAGATTTTCCTACTTTTTGATGTGTAATAAATGCAGATTTTTATTTTTTTTTAAATCAATCTTTCACCATCAAGTTGGAGTTTTAAAAAATTTTAAATGATGAAAGTTTTTTTATCATCACTTTAGTAACTACAACGGTACTCGGTAGTGCGCATACCTCCGCCAGGCTGAACAGCTAACGTTTTGTATCCCACTGATTGGTCGGATCTGCATTCAGACCATAACCAAATTGTCATCTGCTTGCTCTTGTCACCTCCCCAACTACTCCACGAATTTGTCATAATCTGTCCGTAGCTTTCTGTAACATCATGCTACACATCGATTTTGGCCTTGCTCTCAATGGTGAAGAATCGCTTAAAAAAAACAAACAAAAAAACTCGAGTTCATAGAACATGACACCCCATGCAATGTTCAAGTGTATTTCATTTTTAATTTAATAATGGTTTTAAAGATTGTTAAAAATATAAAGAAGTTTATACTTCAACATACACTCTGTAATCAAACAACATTGAGTCAGGTTTTGGATATGGAGGCTTCATGGATCACCATAGAACGCAGCATCAATCGGCATGTTGCATAGCCGTATCGACAGCCTCTTCTTCACCTCGATACTGCACTCTCTCTCTCTCTCTCATGCCACGCCCACTTCCCAGGGGCTGCGCTTGACAGCTCCGATTACATACAGCACCCGATAAGAACTTTTCCAAAGTACTACAAAAGTGGAGGTTCTTGGAAGTATGGTGAAGGCGATTTGTGTTATACAGTGTTCAAGTATAAAGTTAATTTTATATAAAAGGTTTAAAGGCATATAAATAAATAAATTCTGGGTTTTACAGCTGTTTTACCCAGTCTATTACATCACCCTCACCCCTGTCTAACACGTTTAATTAGTAATTCATGCCTGTTGTTTGTGTCCTTTATAACCGCCTTAAAAACATAAAGTTTCCTGTTTGGAATGATTTTCAGTTTTGACTGCCAGACAGGCAGACAGACTAAAACATTTATCTCGCTCCTCTCTGCGCACGTGCGATCAGGACAAATTCAAAGCCAAAGTACTGTAAAATGGCAAACTTGTCTTCACATTCATGTTCAAAATATAGCATTCAATTTAAATAAGTCGTTCCTCGATCATAAACTGACATTTATAGAGTCACGGATATGAACCAATTGCTTAACCCCGCTTTTTGCTGCGCATGCACGGGGCAACTAAAAAATTCTCGTATCCAGATTTTCACCAAAATCGAATCGGTTCGTTCCTTTTCACACACCCAACGTGTCTACCAAGTTTCGTCTGAATCCGTATCTAACTTTGAGATATCGTTTTTGATCCCATCTCTCAATGGTTTCTGTTTCGTATGCAGCCAGTGGCTGCTGCTTGCATCATTTCTGAAAGTGAGGCTGTGCCACTGATGCAGTGCCCCTGTTACCCGTTATCTGGTACTCATTTTGCCGACGTCGGAAAGATGATAGCTGAGTCTACCCACTTGGGGTTATTTCAACGGCACGACGGGGGCTCAAACTCAAGATCTGAAGATCTTAAACCAGCCGCCTTAACCGTTTAGCCAACACCAGGCTTTCTCTCAATTATCTCAATGCTGAAGAATCACTTTTTAAAAAAAAAATCCAGATCTTCCTCAAAATCAAATCAATTTATCCTTGTTACACACCCACCAAGTTTCATCCGAATCAGCCCATCATTTTCAGCTATCCTACTCAGAGACAGACAGATCAGGGTGAAAACATAACCTCCGTCCACCTCAGATGGTGGTGGTAATAATGTTTCCTTGTCAATTGTACTCTTCAGTGTCCATATGAATGATAATAGTAGGTACAGTAACCATAAAGGAACATTGGAGAGGTGTATTGATACTGTTGATGTATGCCTAGGCCATTCTGTCGGAGGTGTGCTGAGCGGCGCTTCCACTACATTCTCTTCCCTACTTTCTTACATCATATCGTCATCCGGGCCTTGCCTTCCTCAGCTTCCTGATGATGACAGTTAGAGGCAGTCTGCTGGTCCTCGTCTCCCACCTCGATGATCTTGTTGTGATGTTTTTTTATTTGATACACATTCTACCCCTCTGTTCAAACACAATATGGCACAAGGATCAGGTAAACACCATGTTTGACTTGTCTCACCCTCTCCAGGTGTTTTAATGCAAATACACATTTAAATGTGCAATTATTTTGGCCTTATTTCCACAAATTTTTGTGCCACGTTTTCAAAAGAAAACATTGTACCATCTACCTTTTACATATGCAAGAATTTCAGACATTTGTTTGCTGTTTTGTTATTTATCTCCCCCTCCCCGGCTCCACCCCAAAATTCTCCTAAAATTCCTCTCTATTCCAAGAGTTCAGTCAACCGGCCCACATCTGCGTTTTTATTAACAAGGCAGCTGTATCCAGAGATGAGTGTTCGAGAAAATGTGAATCAGATTTAATAGTTTCCCGAATGCTTTGATTTCTCGAAATATGGTGTGGACTAATTCGGTATACATTTCAGTTTTCTCCATGATATCACTCCAGATGTTCTTGGTTGAAGGACGATGAAAATACGAGCGAGTGTGCTGGAGGAAGATGGATGGATAATTATGGGATTTTAACCGTGTTATCCCAGAGCCACAAGGCAATTGCTCAGAAGAGAATGTTAATCGTGCAGATGCATCAACTTTTGGTTCAAACAAATTCAAATTGCTCCTAAATAAATAAATAAATCTATAAAGCTATTTCGTATTTCTATGTTTTGCCAAAGGTATGGCACACGTGACGAACCGAGAATGACTTTGTTCGGCCAGTCTCTGATTGGTGAGAATCCAAAGTTTTTGATGCTTGGGATCGGTGTGAATGGAAGCTGATGGGTAAAAATTTTGGAGGAGTTAATTCGCTCGGGGTTTGTGGATTATTAGTACAGGATAAGTGTGTGACGGCAACACAAGCATGTGATTTGGCATAACCTGCTGTCTAAGGACAGTTGCAGAAATTTTCCCAGCAAAATTAGTCACATGATCCACTGCCACACCTTCTCCTGATGTCAACCTGTTAGCTTCTTTCCACCTGTGGGTCAACTTTCTTGGGAATCAGTACGAACTGGATAATAGGGATGATCCATGCTAATATAGCTCGATATTTTGAATGGACTCGAATCCGTACCAAGCGGCTGTATCGTTTCACATCTGGAACTTTAAGGTTTTATCTCTAGAGAATAAGAGTGGTGTAATTGATGATTACGAATTTAAATTCACCTTTCTTGCTACAAGAAAAAAAAAAAATTCTCTCCCTTTTGGATAAGTATAAAACTTGTCACCTCACTCAGTTATAGTGCAACACACGAAGGCACAACAGCCCACCATCCTTGGCTCATCCTTATTGGATGAATAATGACTGCAATATGATGTTTTGATTAACCAGGAATTCTGTGGTTGAAGCTTGATCGAACTCTTAGCATTAGGGGTTCTATCTACCCGCTTCCTCTATATCTGACTTACACATCATCCTATTCCCTGTAAACATCACTCAGGTTGTTTCCAAGCTTTTCATATTTTTAATTTATTCTGGTGTTGAGGCCGATGAAAGAGCAAAACGACGCAGGGTAAAGGGTAAATAGGTGGACAATAACGCATTAGGAGATGAGTTGCAGGTGAATACAGAACACGATCTCAGCAATTGTAGTAAAGGCCAGAGATGGAAGTTGATGAGACCATGAGGTGCTGCTCGGAAAGTGGACGTGAAAGCTTGGAGGGGAAAGAGCGCAAGGCAACCGACTGTGGAAGACTGTTATTCATCTTCGGGAAGGAAGAATGAATGGAGGTGAACATTGTTTAGACCTGATCTGGGGAGCCGAAGAACGTCAGTTTTTGTGGAATGTTTGAATCGTGAAGGACCGGGACTTGAGAAGAAAGGCTGCAAGAGCAAGCAAGACCAGACTAGAGCTGCAAGATTTCCAACCAGCCTCCCTTTCCTCGTATACAATATCTATTCTTCCCTCAATTCAATTACCACCCCACCTCCCCCTCCCCCCCTTCACATGTTGTACAGTGTTGATTT
>CM068959.1:36521947-36534168 GCA_035128595.1 Eptatretus atami | reverse complement strand
TTGCATCACTGTGCCGTCTCCATCATCATGAAGCTGAATATATCACGTGGTGTCCTTTATGAAGTAGGCAAGTTATTGCCACAACCTGAACATGTTACAAAATTCCTGCTTAAATAGACTCATCAAACATCAGTTCTGGACAGTCAATTTGTGAAAAACTTGGGCCAAACCCCTCCCTCAGCCAACACCACATGGTGGGAATAATTGATAGACGTTGGTGGGAGTAGATGATGCCATCTGAAAGGTGCTGGTTTTAACAGCCTGACTACGGTAATTTTGTGCTTGCTCCATTTAATGGTTAAACTAAATTTTACAATCCCTCTGAAATAAAAGCAAGACTGTATATGAGGAATGCCTGGACTCGTCCACATGAAAACTTCAGTTCATTTCCCCCAAAAAGGGAAAAACGGATCGTTGAATAATGATGACACTTAAGAGTGAGGGATGCAGGTTCAAATTTACATACTTTGTTTATAACTTTAGAAAGTCTTCTGGCTCGAGAGGTAACTCTTTCATCTCATCCAGGTAACTAAATACTAGTCATGTGAGCAACATGAAGGATTGATTTTCCGAGTTCTGTTAAAAAAATCAAATCAAAATCCAATCATTGTTAGCCGCTTTCACTTCTTATTCTTTATTTGTATGCAGCACAAGGCTGTGGGGTAGCATCATTGGCTGAGAGTGTGGCTGTGCTGCTGGTTGTGGCAGCAATTTGGAATTTTCCCAGAGTGCCGGCAACAGCTCACGTACTCTTCACGAAGGACCCCGTGGGATTGTTAACATCCACCAACCAATCCTGCCAGACGGCAGGTCCGTTTAACGTTCAGCCGAGGGACGGCACACACATTGATGATTCACCCTGCCTGTGAAACACCGGAATGATAGTTATTAATTCATGAACAAATGATCGCAAATGGTGATCAAAGTGGAAATTTAGCTTATAGACTAAAAATATTTGATGGGCAATACGTCAAATGTAATTGATATCTAGTTATGCACTTTGGAAGTTTTTTTTTTTTTTTAGACTGGCCAGGACCCATTGAGGTCATTTGAATACACATGTACATATGGCAGACTAAAAAGCCTAATTCCAATATTGACACACAATTGGTTAAAATACACTCTGCAGAGCAAATTGATTACTTCAACTCCATTTGGCAAAATGAGCTCTAGTGCTGTTCCGTCCTCATCCTTTGGGACCGACTGGGTCTTCGTAAGTATGAATGGCTCGGCCGGAAAGAGAGCAGAATTAGAACAGAACAGGAACAAGGTTGCAAAAGTCACCAACTCGCCCGTGGAGAGCGAGTAGCAGACAGAGACGGCCACCTGCCATGATGTGCCACCGACGTAGTGGGCTTTCGACTCCAATGGCCTCAACGGGACCACCAGAGAAGCAGCAGCACCAGCCAATGGGAGCGGGTATTATTCCATATCACTTCAGATGAAGGCCTTGTGCTACCATTATTGGACGAAGATTGCAGAGGACGGAGACCAGTCGTCCTGTTGAAAACGCTGAGACAGCAACTGGCTTTGGAATAGAGCTTAGAGATGGTATGTCCATGATTAGTACCTCTCGAGACTACACCTCTGAGGGACAAGGAAGAGTGTAACGTTTTCCTGCATCGAGAGATTTCCAGGTTGATGAGCAGTTTCTTCTCGAGAGTGATAGGGAGACTGCCGATCTGCCTGGTAGAATGGGGTGAAAAAAGGTAATGGATTTTTGGAGGGATTATTTATCGATGTAGACCAAAACGATAATCTGATCAAGAACGTTACAGTGACACCAGCTTTTTGAGGTGGAACACCAGAGAGAATGGCATCCGAAGCAACCAACTTTTCATGAGTGTGGAGGAAATCTGATAAACAATCCAGAAGGGGAGCCTGCCCACCATTCACTGACATCTTGGAAAGTAGGGCCGGGGGAGAGCTCGCAAGTTAAATCTGGAGACACTCTCAGCCAGCACACTATTGCTCACAGTTACACAGACCAAGCTTATCACAGGCATAATCAGGCTTTCAAGCACCGGCGGTGAAAAATCAAATTATCCTGCACATGATGAGAGTATAAATGTTGGATTCTTTTTTATTATTTCCACCAAACGTGGCAGCATTATTTGCAAGCCCCATACCACTCCTCAATACGAGCCACACAGACAGAAGCAGCTGTGGCCGTTTTACCAACAATGGGTTTTACCAACCGAACTGGTTGAAACTGTCTGCTGCGCAGAATGCATTCTGCACGATCCATAATCGCGAGACAGCAACACAAGTTTGGAAAACTTTCAAAACAACAACAACAATAACAACAAAATATTCTACAAACCAACATAAAACAGCTATGGCAATTTTCTATGTACACAACCTACAAAAACAAAACCGGCAGAACATCAGAAATCAAAGAACATCCTCGATCGAAAGCCTCGACAAACAATCACCACCATGGGACCTCGAGTCTCAAACACAAGTGTAATATCTCAAACTTGTTGGTGCTCTCTCGCCAAGGTTAGGAAATATATTTTACTCGTATAATAACATCCTCGCACGAAAAAGAAAAATCTAATAGAAGGTTTTGTTTTGTTTTATCAAACTTAGCATTGGAGTAAAACTGGAAAGAAAAACATTTCAAACTTCCAGCTGTGGGGAAAATAAACAAACAAACAATACAGTATAGTCATCGGCCTTACGACAGAATGGTGCAATCATGCAGAGCCATGTACTCCAGGCTGGGACTCGTACGTTTTAGAGGTCGACAAGGGAGTTGTAGACTGAGGGAAGTCTGGCATTGCGGCCGAACTGGTTATCACTGTAAAGTCTGCCCTGCCGGCATTGGGTAGGCCACCGGCACCGGGGACCAGTGGAATGGAAGGCATGGTTCCGGTAAATGGAAGGACTGGGCCTGGAAAGGAAGTGGCAGGTAGGGAGGCAGCATGTGGCAGAGTACCAGGCATCATGAAACCGGGTAGAGATGTGGGTATGAAACCTTGCACCCCCGTCAAGTCGAGCTGTGGGGGGAGAGCTGTCGGGAGACATGACAGTTGAAATCTTAAAAATGTGCAATTGTTCATGATGTGCAAAAAAAACTTGTATAGATTTATTTATTGAAATTGATAAAACAGTAAATGGGTTTCAAATGTGCTGTGCAGAAGAGGGTGTTTCAGCCAAGGTACCTGTGGTTGTCGATAATGGATTCAGCGAAATATTTAGGTTGGGAATATTGGGAATGCTAGGCTGCGGCGGCAGGCCACCTGAAAAAGAAGGAAAAGCAAGACGAATACCAAAACTGAAGGACAAAGCACAAAAAAATAATAAATAACCCCAGAGATGTGATACAATGAGACATTCCTGTGTCAGTGCAAATACATGTTCATTTTAAAACCATTTTTTTGGTAAGTAGTACAACCATCAAACGAACAAGTGATTGGCTGTCCCAGATAAGACTGCACGATTATATTTATCATTACTTATAACTTCAACAAAAAAGATTCCAAATTAAACGTGAAAATAACATTTGACACAAATGTGCCGATGGGTATACAGTATCTCCGCCTGTGTGACACTTAAACGCACTTTTAAGTTTGATCTCAATGTGAGAAAGGTGGTTGGGGGGGAGGATAGGAGAGGGGGAGGGAGGCAGAGAGACCATCAGATGCTTCCAACTTGAGTTATAGTCTTTGAAATAATTTTCAAAGGGCATATGACCTTTCACCCGTCGAACCCAAAATGGAATCAGTTCATCTTAGTTTTTAAGAGCCTAGTGTTGGCTTAACGGTCAAGGTGGTGAGCTTAAGACGTCAGGGTCTTGAGTTTGAGCCCCTTGTTGTGCCACTAAATAATACCAAGTCGTTGGACTCAGCCTGTCAAACTTCCAAAGTCGGCAAAATGAGCACCAGTTTGCTGGAAACAGCCGTGCTCCCAGCAGCGATAAAATCAGCAGCCACAGGCTGCATATGAAACCAGAAGGCAACTCGGTAGAGCGCATACCTCCGCCACGTAATGCATGATCCACGAGAACATATCGGGCCCAATACATTTTTTAAATATCATGCTATACAGTACTATGTATCATTTTAGGCCCTATCTCTCAATGGTGAAGAATCCCTTTATAAATTAAATAATTCTCATATCCAGATCCGGATCTTCACCAAAATTGAATCATTTCTTCCTTGTCACACACCCAACCTGTCCACCACTTTTCATCCGAATCCATCCACAACATTTTGAGATATCGTGCTATATATTGTTTTTGGCCCTATCTTTCAATGGTGAAGAATCACTGAGAAAATTCTAGTCGTCGGATTGGGATCCGGATCTTCACCAAAATCTAATCCATCCATTGGGACCATACTCTGTACAGAGCGTTGGTGCTACCGAAGCAGTCTCCTGGACTATTGGGCACAATCCTGGATGGGTCACCGCTCCGACGCAGGATACTCCAATGGCTCAATCATCCCAGCAAGCTGGTACTGATTTTGCTGACCTCGGAAGGATGACAGGCCGAGTCAACCCCACCAGGTGTTAATTCAAGAGATAAGCAGGATTTGAACTCAGGACCCTGGATCCCAAGCCAACACCAGGCATACACTCAACCTGCCCACCAAATTTCATCCAAATCCGTCCACAAGTTTTTGAGATATCCTGCACACAAACAGAGAGACAGACAGACAGGGGTGAAAACATAACCACGTTCCACCTTCGGTGGCAGAGGTAAAAAGGTGAGGAATCAAGTTCACAGTTCTGTTTCAGCTCTAATGGTCACATGCCATTCACAAAGTGATCAATGTTTGAAGAACTCCCCAATGGCAGTCGAATAAAGGGTGTCCATTTAGTCCGTATGCAACTTTGAGCTTTTATAAGTTTTGATGTACAGAAGATAGAAACAAACGATAAATGGTGCATGAAAGAATAATTCATTCAGTTTTTACTCAATATACTGTTACGGTTGTGGAAATTCGCATTACACCATAAAGAGTCCTCAGGTGAGATATCTCGATAAGTCCATGTGTAGTTAGCCCACACCCGTTGTATAGAGGGAATTTATGTGATCCATTCGGGCTGCGATCCTTCAGTTAGTCGTTTTTCTTTCTCCATTATTAATTTTAACAAGAACAAAACAAACCAACAACGACGCTTGTGGGTTTTTCCCGCCATTTTTCCCCGCGCTTGGTGTGAAGGAGGTGGGGGAGGGCAGCTCACCGCCGATTGGTGGATGAACAGCGTGAGGCGGTCGGGGTGAGGGAACGCCCCCTTTCGGGAACCTTCTCGAAGGAAGGTGGAGCCGAAAACGGGGCGGGGCGAAGGGCGGAGCTGGCCCCTACAAAAGGGACGAACGAGTTGGTCTTCAGTTTTGGTTGGTTCGGAGTTCAGTTTTGGGGTTGGTTCGGAGTTCAGTTTTGGTTGGTTCGGAGTTGGTTTGAGTTCGGAGTGAGCCTTCTGGTTCTTCGCGAGCTCGTTGTTCCTGCCCTGTTCTGCGATCCTCGCGCGAGCCCTGGGACCCCGTGCGCGAGCGCGGGAAGTAGCGCCGAACGAGCCCCGTCCGTTCCCCCAAAAACCCCGTCCGAGCTGTCGGGCGGACGACGCGAGCTACGCGCGGGACGAGTCGGTGCGCCACGCCAGGAGGAGACAAAGGAGGGACTCGAGCCGCGGTCCCCCAAGGCTGGACGACGCGCCCAGGGAAGTCGCGACTTCCTTTTCTTTTGGGGTTTTGTGTAAATGTCTGTGGGTGGGCCAGTCCATGAAGTAGAAACTGTGTAAGTGTTGCCGTGTGTAAATAATTCCTTTATTCGGTTTTAACTCTTTCCTTGCTTTTGTTGCATTTTGACTGTATGGCTGTATATACGTGCTTGCTTTGTGTCTGTGTTGTGAATAAAGTGCTGCTTGTTGAACTGTTTTCCCGCTTCGCTTCGTCTTTTCCTTTATTGAATCTCCATCTTGCATCACGTTAGGGATTGATAGTGGGTTTAAAACGCCGGTAATTAATCGGAACCGTCAAGCGCGACGATAACTCGCTCGGTTATCCCTGTAATACGAACGAACCGCTTAAGGGTTCGTGTCCGGAGTCGGCCTGTGGCGTGGTACGACTCCCGGTACGCACTCGCGCGAGTACTTAGGTAATCGAATTGGCGACGACCCTATTCGCGCGGGTGCAATGCGGACGATCGTGGTGAGGTTAAACCCCCACCCGTGACTGGCTCCGGGCGTAGTTCCCGGAGGGTCACGACTGAATTGTCCGTTCCGGTGGGCGAGGCGGCCGCCACTCGAGTCAAGCGGCCGATCGCACGCCGGCGGGCGCGAATTCGCAATAATACTTTGAAATTTTAGGCTTCAACACAACCACAATCTTTCCGAATGCATGTCAATCCGATTTTCCAACTTGTCGTTTCGAGTTTCAAGCGACGACACAGTTTCGAGCGACGGCTGAATCTTCGGAATGGCATCCTCTCTCAATCGTGGCGGATAATCACAAGGCCTCACCATCTCCGTTGTTTCATAACAGTGCTCTGTATAATGTTCCGAGCACAAACGTGAACATTTTGTAGGCCTGATCCACGTGCAGGTATTTCGGCAAAACCTCGTCCAATTTGTGTCAAACTTAGGGTCTTTCAGCCATTGGTGAAGCATGAAGCCATCTCGGTTTGTATCACTATACAAGCACCGAGGACGCATCGACTCGGCGTATTGGTGGAAAACCAAAAATTATTCGCAGTTCGAGTTAAATCGTACTGCCATGTAACCCAGAGACGGTGCGGATACGGCGGTCAACATCCTGATGCAACGTCACGGCTCACCTGAGGAAGAAGATGTCGACTTTTAATATCAAATTTACCCATTTTATAGTTTGGAAATTGGAAAAAAGACATCATTATCTATTCTGTAGGGTATCAAGGGATAGATTAGCTTCAAGGTGGTCTGAGCGTTTGGGTTACCCTTGAAGCACAAATAGATGCAAACTCGATAGGTGAGAACCCATGTCTCCTCCTTACGGGCAATGCTTCACCATGCGTCAGAAGGCTGTATTTTGGTTTGATTCTACTCGATCGGTCATGTGCAGGCAGCTTGGAGGAGCACTCATTACTCACACAGCGGCCTTGACGTTTTGTCCACTTTCAAATCGGTGTAGAGACACGTCGTACTATCGTAAAACAAGGGATTGGGATGGCAAAAGATACGCACCTGCTGGGACAGTGGCAGCTGTTGCCTCCAAGGGTAGCAGTGTGTGGATAGGATCATGTGCGGTTGTGCAAGCAGGGACTGTTGTGGAACCTGGAAAAAACGAATGATAAATAATAATAGGAAACAAATAGCTCCGCAAAGCGGGCGTAACCCCTCAGCCCATGCATTGTAAAAGGAAGCAGTGATATCACGATGATGCAGTCAGTTAGAGCACGTTGGACGTCATATCGAAAATCAATCAGACTTCAAGATGGCTACCGTGGCGGCTAGTGAAAAATCACAGCACGCCCATTTTCGAAAGGAACCTTCCTCTACTCAACTCCAACACACACACACTGCAAAAATGGATTTAATCGGACAAGGCGTTCTCCTCAAAATCGACGGAAACCAATTTCAAGATGGCTGCCATGGCGGCCACACTGAAAATCGCAGCGCGCCATTTCGAAAGGAACCTTCCTCTACTCAACCCAACACACCTGCAAAAATGGATTTAATCGGACAAGGCGTTCTCCTCAAAATCGACGGAAACCAATTTCAAGATGGCTGCCATGGCGGCCACACTGAAAATCGCAGCGCGCCCATTTTCGAAAGGAACCTTCCTCTACTCAACCCCAACACACCCTGCAAAAATGGATTTAATCGGACAAGGCGTTCTCCTCGAAATCGACGGAAACCAATTTCAAGATGGCTGCCATGGAGGCCACATTGAAAATCGCAGCGCGCCCATTTTCGAAAGGAACCTTCCTCTACTCAACCCCAACATACCCTGCAAAATGGATTTAATCGGACAAGGCGTTCTCCTCAAATTGACGGAAACCAAAAATTGACAGACGCCCGGACGGACGCCCGGACAACGCCTGTGACGACAATACCCCTTTTCAGCCCAATTCGGGCTGAGGGGTAAAAAGGTATTGACATCACATCTCAGATAAAATTGATGTATCCTCCTCACCTCGCCCATCCGATAAAATTTATCCAAAAGCTAAGCCTTCCTTATCAGTGCAAGAAAGAGAAAAACAAAAAAGTATTCTTTGAAGGTGCATCAGTTGACAGGTGCACGAGTGAATGATGCAAGTTTGTAACGAGGAAACTTCTGAGAATAAAAAAACCGAAAAATACACGGACTTTGTGCTTTTCATTTCATTCATTAATGCTGCATGTCAAGACGTAAGATCGATTGGAGGGAAAGAGCCACTCACCTGCAATCATGTCGAGTTTCATGGGCTCAGCGCCTGGAGGGGGCATGGTACCGCTGATGGGTAGACCACTCAATTCTGGGGGCAAACCTTCACTCGAGATAGGCTGTGGACAGCCACCACTCGTAGAAAGCTGAACCTGCAAAACACACAGCTATGTTCTTCTCCCGTTTGATAGCCATTCAAAAGGCAGGATTTATAAAAATAAATTAATTAATTTAAAAAATAAATCATAAAATAAAATCAGAGGCATAACTGACCAAAGGCCTCTCTACGAGAGGGATCACTCCCTGAATCTCGTTGTAAAATAAATTTATTGGTTCGCTCTGTCAGCAGTGCCACTGCATATGCTAAACAGTGAAGAGTGAAACAATTATTCTTCAAATGGAAGTTGAACTTCACCAACACCTGTCACACGATGCTCTTGCTGTCGGAGTGGGATTACCAATCCCACTGACAAGTTAAGCCTTAAAAGGTAAGCATTTCACCTTCCACACTTGCCTCAGCAGTCTATTCTGGGTTCGAATCCTGACTCGGCTATAAACTGTCATCCCGGTGTTTCACAGGCAGGGTGATTCATCAACGTGTGTGCCGTCCCTCAGATCGACAAACTGGGCGTCTCGTCTGTTGGCCTTAGATGGTGGACGTTGAAGATCGTACGGTCTTTCATGAAGAATTGGTGAGCAATCACAGGCACCCTGACCAAATTACAAATTCCTGCACACTCGGTCAAGTACCTTGCGTCGGAGTGACGACCCGTCCAGGCAGAACCGAGGCTCTCTATCAAACATGGTACATGATGAAGACGATGACGTTTCGACTTCACCCTTGTGATCAATGTCAAACTACCACTCAACCCTACATAAGGCTGACCTACCGACTCTTCATGCATTCAATTCCCATATTAATACTGCCAATCAAAACAAGTGGAAGTGAGCTCTGATGGTACCAAGATGTGTCATCTTTATGATGGAAACAAAGATGACAAACGATGGACTGGACACAAGCTTAAAGAAGTGTGAAAAAAAAACAGACGAGGGCAGGAATGCATAAACATGAAGGTATTGTAGTGAGGATTTGGAAAGGAGGAGTCATTAAATGTTCTGTCGAGAGAATGTGCCATGTGGTCTCAGTATGACGAGGGTGGACCTTCGTGTTCGGCAGTAGCCAAATGGACAGCCGATTTTAAGCAAGACCTCATCACGTCAAGCGGCATTTGTGACCGAACAACAAACTGTCGCTAATGCTCCCTGCATCGATCATGGAACATCAGCACATCAAGATTGCCAAGATATCCGCAGAAGTTGGAATACTCGAGGAAGTGTTTGCACTGTCCCCACCGATACGCGGGCATGCTCAGAGGCCTCGGCAAGACGAGGCTCCCGAAACCCAACCCGAACTCGATCAAAAGCAACGGCTGGCACCATGTCATGAGCTCGAACAGTTCAGGGCACATCCAGCCAACTTTATCACGAGTCCATTAACCGGCGATAAAACGCGGCTTAACCACTGGGATTCCAAAACAAAATTGGAATCCACACAATGGAAGCACAAGATGTTAACACCACACAAGACATTTGACACCCAACCCTTTCCCAGCAAGATAGTTGCCTCCATTTTTTTGTTTTGTTTGTTTCTGGAATGCCAAGGGAATCTTGTCGATCAATTATATGCCTCAAAACTACAATCGCAGGGGAATACTACACCAGCCTCATGCAAAAATTACAGCAAGCGATCAAGGATAAGCAGTGAGGGGATCGTTCTCCAAAAGGTGTGCACTGATCTGACAATGTGTCAATGCATAAAGCACGTGCTGGCTGCAAAGACAGCTGCTCTTGACTGTAGCTTCGAGCAGTTGCATCACGCCCCTCCATGCAGCCCCAATGTCGCGCCGGTGACTATTTTCTGTTTCCGGATTTGAAGTGTGGTACCAATATGTGTGGTACCAATATACTGAGGATTAGGAACTGACTGAAGCAACCAAGGCATGTTTGGCATCGCAATCTGAAAACTTAGTTTATACTGGCAAAGGATGTGAAGGACAATTTGTGCATGTGTACACATGCAAACAAATAGGGGTGTGTGTGTGTACCTTATCATCATCATATACCACACTCTATTCAGAGTATATGTGCTGCCAAAGCAGTTACGAAGCTACAAACCGGTCGGGTTGCCGCCAAAGCTCAGAAAGTCAGGAATTTGTAATTTGTTCATAGTGCCGGCTATTGCCCCCCTACTCTTCACAAAGGACTGTGTGATCTTTAGGGTCCACCAATCAATGCCAGCAGACGGGATGCCAAGTTTGATGGCACACACATTGATGAACCACCCTGCCTGTGAAACACCGGGATGACAGTTTATAGCTCGGTCGGGATTCAAATCCAGGCCAGACGGCTTGGAGGCGATTGTGCGTACCTCTCGGCCATCCTGCCAGCCATTGCTTCTCAGACGTTTCCAAACCCCTGTGCGACAATTTCCCCAACATTTGCTGTAGCATATTATTTTAACACGTGGAAGGTCAACGTTACGATAAAAACTTTCAATTCTCAATCAAATTGATGTAAAAAAAAATAAAAAGAAGGAAATACTGAAGCTTTGGGCAATCGAACGTCGTCTGTCCCATTTGGCATAAAGATTGGCGGAGCTGGGACTATGTCTGAGCTGATGCTCTGGGGAAATAAAATCCATTATATTTAAATACAGCACCTTTATTTTCTATGTGCAGAATGGAAATTAATATACAAAGGGTCCATAATCTCCATGGGACCACACCGAGTTGGAAGTAATGATCACACAATTCTATAAGACCTCAAAAACAAGGAAATGAGACCATTTGGCCCATCACCACCGTGCTGCACTCCAGAGTCAATTTTTGCTGCAGTTCTAAATCACAATCTTGACATTTTGCTGCAAGTGTAAATAACCTGATCTTGATCAGGCGACCCAACTTATTTGTTCCGTGGGAGTGCTGCTGACGCTAAGTGCCGGCACAAAACAAACCAGAAAGCATCTGAAATGCAAGACACGTCCGCTTTGTATTCGGACTTCTTCTTCCATATGCTAATGTTTACCTTTGACCTCATTCTTCATTTGCCTTCTCCATATTCTCATAATAAAGCTTTGCAGAAAAATTTGATAACAAAAGCTCAAGTGATAAAAAAAAAGTATCACAGGGACGCACACGTGCGCACGCTTCTACTGCATGGGGGACGGACTAATAATGTGTGGTAAGAAGGCAACCATCATGGGACATTATCCAAAGCAATTTTCCTTTTTCAAACTAGGTATAGTCAGGTCAGGTCAGGTATGGGAGCATGCGCCGGAGCAGCGCGTCGCTACGTCCACTTTCCGCCGGTACTCCAGGGGCCTCCGTCTGGCCATCCCCCAGGCAGATGCCTGGCCCATCCCCATCTCCTTGAGATGCCGATCAACCTGCTGCAACCACAAGGCACGTGGTCGGCCCATTGGCGTCCTCCACTCACGAGGCTCCCTCACTGAGAGAATCAGGTGAGCAGGATCAGCGTCAGGAAAACGAGCCACATGTCCATACAGCCGCAGCTGACGCTCACGGACTATGCAGGTAACAAATCTCATTTGAGTCTCTCTCTCAGCAACCGCTCCTTGGACACAAAGTCCGACCAGCGATAGCCAAGGATTCTCCGAAGAGACCTGGTACCAAAGGAATTAAGTCTCTGTCTCAGATCCTTGGTCAGAGTCCAAGTCTCGCATCCATAGAGCAAGACTGGAAGCAACAAGGACCTGAAGGCTCAGATTTCGTCCTCCCACACAGGTACCGGCAGCGCCACACCCCATGATACAGTGAATCCATGACTCCCCAGGCCCGACCCAGACGTC
>CM068959.1:36500181-36510415 GCA_035128595.1 Eptatretus atami | reverse complement strand
AGTGGATTGGAATTACAGGGCAATATATCAATGTTACGAGCATAGTTGGTGGACATTAAAGATCCACATGTCCTTCGCAGAGTTAGGCCTAAGTCAGCATTTGCTCTCGGCGAGATACGGCGGCGTACGCCCTCTGACACTTGACAGAAACGTGGGCGAGCCCACAGAGTTTCTGCGGTGGCCTCAGGGTGGCCCTACGCCGTTTTGGCTATCTTTTACAGGCCGTAGGGTCGCCGTGGAATTATAACGCGGGATTATAACTTTTTTTCATTTCTACGTTCGTCCGTAGCAATTCGACAAGCCGAAAAAAAAAAAAACTGTTAAAAAAACAACAACAATTAACCCTCGTTACGTCTCGTCACTGGCCGCCACGTTCGCCTTATGGCCCCCCTTCGGTCGCGCTTTGCGGCACCTTGAGCTACCTTGCGTCTTTCCTTGAAATTCTATGGCCGCCGCAGGGACGCCCTAAGGTCCGTACCCGACATCAAATCCAAAGACCGTACGGCAACCCACGTTTTCAGTCTCCACAATTATAAATACGCCGTGCTGCTCCCCGTAAAAAGAAAACATATGTGACTGCAAAACATGTGTGACCGTTGAAATACTGGCGCCGCCCGTATAATTGCTAGATGGCGTAGATTTGGAACCCTCACGTCCCGCCGCTGGCAAATTGACTGAGGCCTTAGCGATGTTATCGCCGCATCCCTGAAACAAATACAAATTCTTGCTCGCGTCGGTCAATACTTTGTGACTGGAGTGGCTGACCCATCCAGGATTGTAACCCCTTGACTTTTGTGCTTTGATGATATGAGGGGATGAAAACAAAACGGAAACCTAAAATTTTGTTACACCTCTCCCCCCCCCCCCGCCGCCCCCCCAATTCCCCTTTTGCTTTGAGTAGTGACAAGGACAACGAGATTTGCTGAAGGATCTTGAAATAAATGTTGAAGTCTGTGATGTTGCTCGTATACAAAGCAGCAAGACATTGCGAGTCGTTGCGAGGTTACCATCACACCAGCAAACACATAGGGTGGACAGGTCTGCTTCGGGTAGCATCCGCTTCTGCACTTCCAGGAAGCCAACGAGAATGTCTGGCACATCCTGGTCAAGAAGCTCGAAATGAGTCCATTGTTGTTGTTGAGAGTGGACGAGTGCAATGAGATGTGCGATTTGCTCCCTCTGCCTTTTGGTGTTACAGCCGTTGTAGATTTAACCTGATGTTGATAAGACCTTGGTTGGACTTGCATAGATTTCTGCCACAATGTTTTCGACCTCTTCCCTGGTTGCTTTCAGGATGTTGAAACTGAGTCTCCTGCAGCGCTGGCAGGCTTGAGTCACAATCGGATACATAATCGGGGCAGATGCTTTGTGTTAACTGAGTTGATTAAATTTTCCTGAGAATATTCTAAATCCTAGTTGTCTAAGAGCTCTGGAACTGAGTAGCGTTGGTTGGTTGAGTTTTTCCTTTGAGTGAAGTGTGGACATTCAACTTCTTTCTCATCCCCTCTTATTCTCAGTCTGAAGACCTTTCTCACTCATCGAAACACATGAGAAAAGCCACTGAAGTTGTTCTTCGTCTATAACTCCGACACGCGACAAACTGCCGTGAGGTGGTCATCACTCCCAATGGTGGTGGGTGTTGAAGGAAAGGTCTAGTTGGTGATACTCAAAAAAAACTCCTACTACTACGCACTAATACTTACTACTTTCTCCTCTTCTTTTATGGCCACCATTGATCCACCTTTTGTGGGTCAAGGCCATGGGGAATTTTTGCCCAAATCTTTCAGAAATTGCGTTTAACCAACATTTTGTCGGAAATTTGAAATTTGGCCATTGCCGAGCAATAATACCTATTCTTCATGAAAGACACTGATTGTCGGATATTATCCGTCCACCAACTAACGCCACGCAGACAGGATACCCAGCTTAAATGTGCATCAGAGCAACACAGTTGTGATGCAATGCCTGCATAATAAGCACCACTCTGACAGTTTATAGTTGGGTCGATTATAATCAAACCCAGAGCCGGACAACCCAATACTGAGTTGGCTACTGCTGCCCACCATCCTGTCACAACTGACATTGATTCTTATTAAGAAAGAAAAAAAAAAACGGCCAATTGGGCACTACTGGGGCACTCCTTCCCCCCTGCTCACCCACATTTCCCCCTCCTCTCTACTCCCTTTTTCCCCCCCCCCCCTTCTGTCTTCTCTGTCTGTCTGTGTCTCCTGTATGTGACCTTTTTTCTTGAAATTAAAAGTAACAGAGGGATTGACATCTAACGTGGTGGAAGCAAAAATGCTCCACCACAATTTGTGTCAAATTCTATTTTTTGTCATTTTTTTTTTGAAATTCTTAGAAGTGTGTTTAATTGGAAAGGAAATATCTATCTTCTTGTATACTGAAAAACGACTTGTTCTTCATTGTCAATAATGCAATTGAAATCCCAGATCTTCCATCATTCTGGTTTGGAGTCCATTCAAAATGAGTATGAATGGTTGTCATAACTACACACATACATACACACACAGACAAGAGCAGAATACCAACATCAAAGGGGGCCAAATGGAAACATGAGCACAAAAGAGGAAGTTGCGGGCTGAAGGTGAAACGGCTCAGCGGTGTGAAGGTGGAAACGGTTCAGCTGGTGCGTTTATAAAGCTCAGCGATCTATAAATGCCAGATCACAATCGTTGTTACACACAGACTAAATTATTGAGGAATAAAGCCAGCGTCGACTTGGAAGGTTAGTTGCATTAGCGAGATAAGAAGGCGTCGTTGGATGAATTGCGGTACGTGAAGGACTGCTAGGGAGCAGGAAAGTTTTGGAGGATCAAGGTATAAGCCAGGGGATGAGAAGATTGGGCAGCCATATAGACTGGTTAAAAAAAAAATAAAAAAAATTCTCAAGCCACCAACTTGGCGCAGTGAGCAAAAAAAACAAAAACAAATATGCGAGACTTCACTTCTTTGTTGACTTCGATTTGTGAACAAAAAGAGAGTTTATAAGTTGTATTTGTTTGTGCTCTCCTTGCTTCTGAGCCTCAATTGACTTAGCAAGTTATATCATAAAAATCTGATCTTTGGTTATGTTTAGGTATGTGGGATGTTTTTGTTGTTTTTGGTGGTGAGGGGGAAGGGAATTGAAATTTGGAGGGTTCCTTTTTCTTTTATTTCTGTACATTGGTGCAGTGTCGGAGTTCTTTTTTTTGCCCCCCCCCCCCCCCTTTCCCCTGTCTCCCACACTTTTACATTTCGCTGGTTGTTCTACTAGTCCTGTAAGTAGCGTTTTGTATGCAGCACCGGCTTAAGGTTAGCATCATCTAAGCTCGATGGTTAGCATCAGCGGTGAGAGTGCTGCTGATGCAGTGCCCCCTGTAAAGCTTAGAGCAGTAATGTTGGAGTTTGGCCGAGCGGTGCGGGGTGTAGCTTTCAGTTCCCTTTACACTCTGATAAGGAGGTATTTGGTAAATGCAAGATCATTTGGCTCTGCAAGCGTATATAAAGGTGGGGATGATCAGCGGCAGTTTGATGATTGTTGGCATGCTTCCTCATCGTATTCTAGGAAAAATTGTTATTGAGAAACTGAAAAGTTACTGGTATTGCTGCATATTGCTTTTCGGTCTGTTGTCAGCCTCCGGTTGTGGCATTCGGCTACGGGTACCTCCAGTCGCATTCCCACGAGGTGCCCTTTGTTGTCAAGTGCAAAAGCCATTGCAGCCGTATCGACCCTGCCAGGCCCTGCAAGATGGCTTTTCTTGAGTGTAGCTGTTGGCCCACATTGTTCCCATATGTGCTCTATTTCGCCAATGATGAGGTTTTACACCATTTTGGGCCTGTGTTTGGATGCTGATTTACAAGTTTTTGTTTGTTTTAAATTATTATACTATTATTAATATAATTTTTCTTTTTACATCATCTACACACCTTGCCATGTCCTCACCTTTTTTGCCTTTATATAATCGCTCTCGATTTCAGCTCTGCTTTACTGATTTGAGTCCTGCTTATTTGAGTGCAGTTCTTGCCTGGACATGTCAACTCGTCTTAACTCGGAGACGATTCCGTTCCTTATAACACTTTGCTAGAGAATCAATTTCTTTCGTTTAAGTACGCGCTGCTGAACCTGTGGCAGACTATCTGCGCAATTTGAGCCAGACTCCAGTGATGTGATTTGTTCGAAGCGTCCACTCGAGATCTGGAGGTCGTGGTTCAAACCCCCGGCCAAGTCGTACAAAGAACTTAAAGAATGGTGTGTGCACCTTCCGTTGCTTGGACACTCAGCATTTTAAAAAGATGCTTTGGATGAACAACCATAAATTAACGATCATTGCCACATGCTGTGATGCGGTCTGATGGCCTCTTGTTAGCGTCATTCTCTCGAAGCATGACCTTAAATAATATGGGTGTAGATGTCTTCGATCCGTCCGTCCGTCCCGTCCGTCCGTTGCGGAAAATGACGATTGTCAAATTCTATCTCCTCCGCCATTTCTCAAGCGATCTTGAATTGATGGTGCATTATGAATGCTATGGCAATATCTAAATTTGGTTCGGGCCGATTTTCATATTCGCTTTCGTTTTCCGTCACGTTGACTCAAAGTTGGCAAAAAAAATCAAAATGACGATTTTCAAAATCTATCTTCCCTCCCTACATTTCTCAAGCAATCTTGAATTTGATCTGTGCATATGAATCTATGGGACAATATCTAAATTTGGTCGGGCCGGATTTTCAAATGCTTTCGTTTTCGTGTCACGTGACTTCAAAGTTGGCAAAAAATTGTCGAAAATGACGATTTTCAAATCTATCGTCCTTCCTACATTTCTTTCAAAGCAATCTTGAATTTTATTGGCATATGCATGCTATGGGACATTATCTAAATTTGGTCGGACGGATTTTCGATATTCGCTTTCGTTTCGTGTTCACGTGACTTCAAAGTTGGCAAAAATGCGAAAAATGACGATTTTCATGCGAAAATGACGATTTTCAAAATCTATCTCCCTACATTTCTCAAAGCGATCTGAATTTTGATTGTGGCATAAAATCTATGGGACAATAGCTAATTTTGTCAGGCCGGATTTTCGGATATTCGCCTTTCGTTTTCGCCGTTCACGTGACTTCCCAAAGTTTGCAAAAACTGCCCCTACCTTCAGGAGGCTATATATATTTCTCGCAAGGGATGACCGTCACTCCCGCACGGGGGTAATTTTGTTAATTTCCCTCGAAGAAAACTTACAAGGCCACATTAATGGTTTCCTTCTTTTAAAAAAATAAAAAAATGTAAATCTTTCAACCTTACCATGGAGTCTCTATTAGCGTCATTCGGATTTTCATTCAGCAATCAATCTCTACAAAAGTCTCGAGGTGCAATGTCATGGACCTTAAATGGCAAGCCACGTCACAATATGTTGTGGTTCATTTCTATACAAACGAGAAATCTTACTTTCTCTCTACGTATCATTTCGTGTTTTTACTCAAATTTAAGTTATGGAATTAATTATTTCATGAAATATAGGTGTCAGTCAGCCAGATTAGATCTGTGACTTGCTTACAGTATCATGTAACCTGTACAACCTGTTTCCATGTCGGTTGTCGGCGACTAAACAGTCTCCCCACCAGGTTTTGGTGAGGAGATGGAACAGGTTAGTACAGGTTTACATGATACCTGTAAGCAAGTCACAGATCTAATCTGGCCTGACCTGACACCTATATTTCAGTGAAATAATTAAATTCCATAACTTAAATTTGAGTAAAAACACGAAATGATACGTAGACGAGAAAGTAGATTCTCGTTTGTATAGAAAATGAACCACAACATATTGTGACGTGGCTTGCCATTTAAGGTCCATGACATTGCACCTCGAGACTTTGTAGAGATTAGATTGCTGCAATGAAAATCGAATGACGCTAATAGAGGACTCCATGGTAAGGTTTGAAGATTTACATTTTTTTATTTTTTTTAAAGAAGGAAACCATTAATGTGCCTTGTAAGTTTTCTTCGAGGGAAATTTAACAAAATTACCCCCGTGCGGGAGTGACGGTCATCTCTGCGAGAAAATATATAGCCTCCTGAAGGTAGGGCAGTTTTTTGCAAACTTTGAAGTCACGTGACGCGAAAACGAAAGCGAATATCGAAAATCCGGCCTGACAAAATTTAGATATTGTCCCATAGATTTTATTGCCACAATCAAATTCAAGATGCTTGAGAAATGTAGGAGATAGATTTTGAAAATCGTCATTTTCGCATGAAAATCGTCATTTTTCGCATTTTTGCCAACTTTGAAGTCACGTGACACGAAAACGAAAGCGAATATCGAAAATCCGTCCGACCAAATTTAGATATGTCCATAGATGCATATGCCAATATAAATTCAAGATTGCTTGAGAAATGTAGGAGGAGATAGATTTTGAAAATCGTCATTTTCGCATTTTTTGCCAACTTTGAAGTCACGTGACACGAAAACGAAAGCGAATATTGAAAATCCGGCCCGACCAAATTTAGATATTGTCCCATAGATTCATATGCCACAATCAAATTCAAGATTGCTTGAGAAATGTAGGAGGAAGATAGATTTTGAAAATCGTCATTTTCGCATTTTTTGCCAACTTTGAAGTCACGTGACAGAAAACGAAAGCGAATATCGAAAATCCGGCCCGACCAAATTTAGATATTGTCCATAGATTCATATGCACAATCAATTCAAGATCGCTTGAGAAATGGCGGAGGAGATAGAATTTGAAATCGTCATTTTCCGCAACGGACGGACGGACGGGACGGACGGACGGATCGAAGGACATCTACACCCATATTATTAGGTCATGCTCGAAGAGATGACCTAACAAGAGGCCATTCAGCCCATCACACCTGTGCAATGATCGTTAATTTATGGTTGTTCATCCCAAAGCCATCTTTTTAAAATGCTGAGTGTCAAGCAAGGAAGCGGCACACACCATTCTTTAAGTCTTTGGTACGACTTGGCCGGGGGTTTGAACCACCGACCTCCCAGACTCGGAGTGGACGCTCGAACCATCACATCACTGAGTCTGGTCAAATTGCGCATGTCTGCCACAGTTCAGCAGCTGCAGTAGTTAAAAAAATTGTTTCTCTACAAATGTATCAAGACCTCCATCCAGAGTTAACATTGACATGTCAGGCAAAGAACTGCACCTCAAAATAACTGGCCCAAATAGGTAAACAGACTGATGAGCGATTATATAAAGCAAAAACAGGTGAGGACATGGAAGGTGTGTCGATATGTAAAAAGAAAAAAATTAATTAATAATAGTAATAATTAAAAACAAACAAAAACTTGTAACATCAGCAATCCACACAGGCCACAAATGGTGTAAAACCTCCATCATGCGAATGAGCACAATATGGGAACAATGTGGGCCAAAACAGCTCACCTCAAGAAAGCCATCCTTGCCAGGGCCTGGGCAGGTCGATACAGGTGATATGGCTTTGCCTTCCAAAAAGGGCCTCGTGGGAATGCGATGGAGGTACCCGTAGCCAATGCCACAACCGAGGCTGCAACAGACCGAAAAGCCAATTGCAGGCAATACCATAACTTTTCCATTTTCTCAATAAACAATTTTCCTAGAATACGATGAGGAAAGCATCCAACAATCAACTCAAACTGCCGCTTCATCCCCACCTTTATATACCCTCGCAGAGCCAAATGATTTGCATTTACCAAATACCTCCTTATCAGGTGTAAAGGGAATGAAAGCTAACACCCGCACCCTGGCCAAACTCCAAATTACTGCTCTAACTTACAGGGGGCACTGCATCAGCAGCACTCTCACGCTGATGCTAACCTAGTGATGCTAACCTTTAGCCGGTGCTGCATACAAACGATGACAACAGCAAATTAAAAGTGTGGGCGACAGGGAAAGGGGGGGGGGGGCAAAAAAAAAGAACGCTCCGACACTGGCACCAAATTACAGAAAATAAAAAAAGAACCCTCCAAAATTCTCCTCCCTTCCCTCACACCAAAAACAAACAAAAAACACCCACATACCTTAAACATAACCAAAGATCAATTTTATGATATACCAAGAATATGGCTCAGAAAGAAAGCACAAACAACACTTATAAACTCTCTTTTTGTTCACACAATGAAGTCAACAAAGAAGTGCAAGTCTCAGCATATTGTTTTTGTTTTTTTTGCTCACTGCGCACAAGTTGGTGGGCTTGAGATTTTTTTTATTTTTTTTTAACCAGCTCTATTATGGCCATGCCCCAATCTTCTCATCCCTCTGGCTATACCTTGATCCTCCAAAACCTTTCCTTGCTCCCCTACCAGTCTTCACAGTCACCGCCAATTCATCCACCGACGCCTTCTACTCTCGCCTATGCAACTACCTTCCCAAGTCGACCTTGGCTATTCCCTCCAATACATTTAGTCTGTTGTGTAACACGATCTTGTGATCTCGGCCATTTATAATCGCTGAGCTTTACGGCACCAGCTGAGACCGTTTCCACCCTTCACCCGCTGAGCCCGTTTCCACCCTTCACCCGCAATTCCTCCTTTTGTGCTCATGTTTCCATTTGCCCCTTTGATGTTGGTATTCTGCTCTTGTATGTGTGTGTATGTATGTGTGTATGTATGACAACCATCATACTCATTTTGAATGGGTACTTCCAAACAGAATGATGGAAGATCTGGGATCTTCAATTGCATTATTTGACAATGAAGAACAAGTCGTTTTTCAGTATACAAGAAGATAGATATTTCCTTTCCAATTAAACACACTTCTAGATTTAAAAAGAAAAAGACAAAAAATAGAATTTGACACAAATGTGGTGAAGCATTTTTGCTTCCAACCACGTTAGATGTCAATCCTCTGTTACTTTTAATTTCAAGAAAAGGTCACATGAAGAGACACAGACAGACAGAGAGACAGAGGAGGGGCGGGGGGGGAAAGGGAGAGAGAGGAGGGGGAAATGTGGTGGAGCAGGGGGGGAAAGGAGTGTACTCCCAGTACGTGCCCCATTGCTCTTTTTTTTTTTCTTTCTTAATTAAGATCAAGTGTCAGTGTGACAGGATGGTGCAGCAGTAGCCACTCAGTATTGGGTTGTCCGCTCTGGGTTTGATTATATCGACCCAACTATAAACTGTCAGAGTGGTGCTTCATTATGCAAGGCATTGCATCACAACTGTGTTGCTCCTCGGATGCACATTAAGCTGGGTATCCTGTCTGCGTGCGTTAGTTGGTGGACGGATAATATCCGACAATCAGTGTCTTTCATGAAGAATAGGTGAGTTATTGCTGGCAATGGCCAAATTCAAAATTCCGACCAAATCGGCTCTGGTTAAACGTCAATTTCTGAAAGATTTGGGCAAAAATTCCCCCATGGCTGACCCCACAAAAAGGTGGGATCAATTGTGGCCATAAAAGAAGAGGAAGAAAGTAGTAGTAGTAGTGGTAGTAGTAGGAGTTTTATTTTGAGTATCACCAACATACCTTCCTTCACCACCCCAAGCACCATTGGGAGTGATGACCACCTCACGGCAGTTGTCCGTGTCGGAGTTATAGACGAACAACTTCAGTGGCTTTCCCTCATGTGTTTCGATGAGTGAGAAAAGGTCTTCAGACTGAGAATAAGGAGGGGATGAGAAGAGAAGTTGAATGTCCACACTTCACTCAAAAGGAATAAACATCACCACCAACGCTACTCAAGTTCCCAGAGCTCTTAGACAACTTAGGATTTAGAATACTTCTCAGGAAGAATTTAATCACCTCATTCAACACAGCATCTGCCCCGATTATGTAATCCGATTGTGACCTCAAGCCTGCCAGCGCTGCAGGAGAACTCAGTTCAACATCCTGAAAGCAACCAAGGGAAGGGTCGAAAACATTGTGCAAGATCTATGCAAGTCCAACCAAGGTCTTATCAACATCAGGTTAAATAACAACGCTGTACAACCACAAGCAGAGGGAGCAAATCGCACATCTCATTGCACTCGTACCACCTTCCTCACAACCACAATGCACTCATTTCGAGCTTCTGACCAGGATGTGCCAGACATTCTCGTTGGCTCCTTGGAAGCTGCAGAAGCGGATGCTGACCCCGAGCAGACCCTGTCCACCCCATGTGTTGCTGGGTGTGATGGTAACCTCACGAACTCGCAATGTCTTGCTGCTGTATACGAGCAACATCACAGACTTCTCAACATTTGCTTTCAGCAGATCCTTCAGCATCTCGTTGTCCTTGTCCTACTCAAAGCAAAAGGG
>CM068959.1:36481070-36494513 GCA_035128595.1 Eptatretus atami | reverse complement strand
ATGTCATAAGCTTTCAAGAAATGTTTGGTTCACGTTCCTGAGGTTTCTGTTTCTTTGTAAATAAACATTTCAAGTTGCATCACACCGTATACACTCAGTGTACAAAACATTGGGAACACCTGCTCTTTCCATGAAATAGACTGATCAGGTGAATCCAGGTGAAAGCTCTGATCCCTTTTTGATTGAGCCTGTTAAATCCCTTTCAATCAGTATGGATGAAGGAGAGGAGACAGGTTAAAGAAGAATTTTTAAGCCTTGAGATTATTGAAACATGGATTGTGTATGTGTGCCATTCAGAGGGTGAATGGGCACGACAAAAGATTTAAGTGCCTTCGAACAGGGTATGGAACAAGTAGTAAGTGCCAGGCACACCGGTTTGAATGTGTCAAGAACTGCAACGCCGTGGGGTTTTTCACGCTCAACAGTTTCCCGTGTGCATCATGAATGGTCCACCACCCAAGGGTCATCCAGCCAAGGGCAGGCCAGTGGTTGAAAACAGCTCATTGATAAAAGAGGCCAAAGGAGGCTGACATGCATTGTGCAGAGCAACAGACGGGCTACAGTTAGTCAACTGACAGTCCAGTAAACATTGGTGCCGAAAGACCCATAAAAGAATGCACAACTCGTCGTACCTTGACACTAATGGGGTATGACAGCCGACGACCGCACAGAGTTACACTTCTTTCAGCAAAAAACAAGAATGTTTGGTTGCAGTAGGTTAAGGAACGAAAACACTGGACACTGGAGGATTGGAAAAACATTGCTTGGTCTGATGAATCCCAGTACCTGCTGTTTCACGTTGATGGGAGGACTAGGGTATGGAAAAAACCACATGAGTACATGCATCCATCATGCCATGTGTCAACATTGCAGGCTGCTGGTGGTGTGATGGTGTGGGGGTGATTTCATGGCACACATTGGGCCCCTTGATAAAAGTGGAGCGACGTTTTAATGTCACAGGATATCTGAACACCATTGCTAATCAGGTGCCTCCTTTCACATGGCAGCAGTGTATCGATCTGTGAATGGATTTCTTCAGCAGGATAATGCCCCATGCCACAAGGCTAGGATTGTCCAGGAATGGTTCCACACACGTGACAGTGAACTCAACTTACTGCAGTGTCCTGTCCAGTCACTATATCTCAATCCAATTGCACACCTGTGGGATGAGATTAAACGAGCTGTTTGGAGTAAAAATCCACTTCCAGCCAACTTGACACACCCGTGGGAAGCATTGGAGTTAACATGGGGGAAACATCCCTGTGGAATGCTTTCAACACCTTCTGGAGTTGAAGCTGTTCGGCTGTTCTGAGAGCAAAAGGCGGTGCAACTCAATATTAGGAAGGTGTTCCAAACGTTTTGTACACCGAGTGTATAATGGGTTGGCAGGATGACCGAGAAGTACGCTCACTCAACTCAATGCTATCTAGCTAGGATTTGAATCCCGACCCAGCTGTAAACGTCATCCCGGTGTTTCACAAGCAGGGCGATTCATCAACGCGTGTGCCATCCCTCAGATGGTCAGGTGGACATTAAACGGTCGTCGAGTGTGCCGGCATTAGTTGCTGCCCATTAAAGATCCCACGGTGTCCTGCGTGAAGACTGGGTGAGCCATCGCCGGAAAGGCTGAAATTTTTTTTACCAATCACTGCCCCATCTCTTGCTGGGAAGACAATGGCAAACCACCCAGTACAACCCTTGCCAAGAACCAGGTTCAGCAGCACCGACGTTCTGTCATGAGTACGGTCCATGCAATCCCAGGTGGATTACAAGAGGCACGATTCGTCAAAAATACACAGATCCTCCTGTCCAACTACAGGCACGTGCGTCTGTAAATAAAGTGTAACACGTTGACGTCATCAGTCGTTCCACGTCACAAAAACACATTTCAATGCAATGAAGCAGCCTCGGTGGCTTAACGGTTTAAGCGTCCGCTCAGTCTGGGATGCCGGTGGTTCGAATCCCGACCGAGTTGACACTCAGCATTTAAAAAAATGAGAGAGAGAGAGCACGGACAACCATATGTTGACAACCATTGCGCACGCTGGATGAGCCTATGGCTTCCCCTTGCATTGAAGTTCCTTGTTCGGGGAACTCATATTATCATGATCATTAATATTACAATGTCGGCCGTTTATACCCAAATTTGCCAAGAGGTGAACCGACTCACCAGCCTCGTATTCCCGATTGAAACGATAAAGTCGAAGAAAGGTTCCAGTCCAGCCTTGAATCCCGGTGAATTCTCCTGAACCTGTAAAGCACAATCAAACATGGCACTCAAATAATCACTCGAATAACCACTCCAATAATCACTCAATTCACTAGAATAATACACTCGAATAACCACTTGAATAATCACTCGAATAACCACTCCAATAACACGAATCACTCCAATATACCACTCGAATACCACTTGAATAATCACTCGAATATCACTGGAATAATCACTCGAATAATCACTTCAATAACCACTCGAATAACCACTCGAATAACCACTCCAATAATCACTGGAATAATCACTCCAATAACACTCGAATAACCACCTGAATAATCCACTCGAATAATCACTTGAATAAATCACTCGAATAATCACTGGTAATCACTCATAACCACTCGAATAACCACTTGAATAATCACTCCAATAATCACTGGAATAATCACTCAATAACCACTCGAATAACCACTTGATAATCACTCGAATAATCACTGAATATCACCAATATACACTCGAATAATCACTCGAATAACCACTCGAATAACCACTCGAATAACACTGGAATAATCACTCCATACCAACTAACCACTCGAATAAATCACTCGAATAACCACTCGAATATCACTCCAATTACCACTCGAATAACCACTCGATTAATCACTCGAATAACCACTCGAATAATCACTCGAATAACCACTGGAACCCCACGTGGACGATGAAGAACGACTTGTTCGCTCAACACCTCATCCGATGACGTCACCGACTCGCTTACACGTCTTCGATTCATTTCCCGGTGTAAAACATCCACTCGGAACCATGACAACCGATTCGGGCCGCAGGGGCCTGCAAGGCCTTGAACCGCGCACAGGTAACTCTCGTTCACGGGAGAGCGGCCTTCACTCACATCGTGACACGGATCACATGACGATGTACACACACACCAGGCCGTGGCCACACCGCACCAAGTCCCAAACACACCCGCAGTACGTGGTAGCCGTCAGTGCCTCCACCCGGAACGGCAACACTCTGTGAAGAACCCATGGCGCTGGGTCCCGGACAAGGCCGGAACTTCCTTCACTCAACACGACGTGGCGTCGCGGTGCATGCTGGGAACACGATCACGTGACATCAGAGGAAGGCCACGTGGCAAACGGATCAGAAATTTGACGCTTTCGCGCAGTTCGTTGAGGTATAAAATTTAAATACTGATATTTACCGTTAAATTATCAACAGGCTGTTACTGTAGCACTGAATGCTTAAAAAATTTACTCCTGCCGTCGCTCTCATCCGAAACTGACAGTTTAAACGTGTTGTGTTTGCTCGCCAACGGGGAAGCGATCAGTTCTCACCTGTCAGTGTCACCTGCGTGTGTAATTTGGAACAGCTTCAATGAAGCCCTGGGAACAAGTTATCCGGGACAGAATGGCATCGTTTAGTTTAAATGGTTTTTTTTGACTTGAAGAGAGCATACGATACACACGACGGAGGCAAGTTCGATAACTGCAGTGCAACGGTACACAGAGTGTCCAAAAGTCAAAACCTGATAAGATTTGGGTGGTTGGACGTCGACAATCATTCATTTTAACCTTATATAGATCTTCACACACACACACAACACACACACACAAATATATAAATATATATCGACATAAAATATATTTATACATTTAAAATATATAAATATATACACATAAATATATAAACTAATATATACACATCAATATATATATATATATATATACATATATATATATATATATATATATATACTATATATATATAACTATATATATATACATATATATATATACATCAATATTATACATATATATACATAATATATAACTATATATACATCAATATATATATATATACATATACATCAATTATATATACATATATATATATACATAAATATATAACTATATTTATACATCAATATATATAAATATATATACATATACATCAATATTATATACGTACATATATATACATATACATCAATATATATACATATATATACATATACATCAATATATACATACATATACATAAAATATATAACTATATATACATCAATATATATATATATATATACATATAACAATAACAATATATATAATATATATACATAAATATATAACTATATATATTACATCAATATATATATAATATATATACATAAATATATAACTATATATACATCAATATATATATATATACTATACATAAATATATTGTTATGGCTGTAAAATTTGCAGAGCACCATATAGGTCCTTAGATCAGGTATGTCGATAAGTCTGTGTTCAGATAGATTTCCCCACCGATGTTTAACGGGCAATTATTCGTGTAACCGGGCTGTGATCTTTGAGTTAGTCGTTTTTCTTTGCTATCGTTATTTTGGAACAACCACCTCAACCACAACCGCATTGCCTCATCACCTCCTCCCAAAACCGCATCACCACATCACTGTCACGGCCACCACAAAACGCCAGCCACACCACCATAACGCCAAACACACCACCACCACATTTACACCTCAGCACGGTTGCGAGAAGCCTGGCATTCATCGGGGGACGGACGACGGCCCACGACGGCCCACCACCCCCCCCCAACGACGGCCCCCACCCACCCCCCCCCAACGACGGCCCACCACCCACCCCCCAACGACGGCCCCACCACCCCCCCCAACGACGGCCCCACCACCCCCCCCAACGACGGCCCACGACGGCCCACGACGGCCCCCACCCCAACGACGGCCCCACCCCCCAACGACGGCCCCACCCCACCCCACACGCCCACACCCCCCCAACGACGGCCCCCACCCACCCCCCCAACGACGCACCCCACCCCCCCCAACGACGGCCACCACCCACCCCCCCCAACGACGGCGGATTCCACCCTGCGAGTGGATTCTCAACACGTGCGGAAAAGACGAAAGAAAGGCCCCGATTCGGCGAGGAAAACGCCCTTCTTCTGGAAGTTTCCCGCGCGTGCTGGAGAGGGGGGGGAAGGGAGGGGCGAGGCGCGTGGAGATAAAAGGGCGCGCTGAACGTAAGGTGTGTGTGTGTGTGGAGGGAGGGAAAGAGTGTCGTGTCGGAGTTGTGGGCAGTTGTGTGGAGCCGCGCTGTGAGCTTAATCAGACTGGAGTCTCTGCAGTCGGTGAGGAACTGGAGAGAGAGAGAGGAGCGCAGCAGAGCCAAGGCGCTGCCGGCTGGCCCGAATCACCAGGCCGTCAAACGAGGCCTGGGCCGGACCGCGGTCACGACAGCTGCCGTGAGCACGGGACGTCGCGGGTCGCCCCAGCGAGGCACCTCGAAGGTGAAGGTAGCCAGCCCGGTCTCTCGGAGCCTTTGCGGTCTACACGGCTCCGTGTTTATAAAGACCCCAAGGGGTCCAGTCTACCCCTCGTCTGTCCTGGGGTTTTTCCTTTGTTTCTTTGCATGAACGTTGTGGCGCCATGTCTTTAAGTAGAACTGTTAAGTGTGTACATAATAGATAGACGGTAGTAGCTCTTTTGCATTGCTTTTGTTGGTTGTATAATTGCATGCGTGCTTTGTTTTGCCTTTGTCGATTGCAAACTGCATGCGTGTCTTGCCTTGCATGACTGCATCACTGTTTACGTGTGCTTTGTAAATAAATGTGCTTGTTCAAATGTTCACCCGTTCGTTGCGTCCTCTTCCCTTAATTGACTGCCGTTCTGCGTTCGGAATATAGTTTGTTTTAAATAACCGATAATAGAAACTGGTCCAACGGGGTCGCGATAATACCCCGCTCGGTTATCCAAAACGAAGCGGCTGCTTAAGCGGCTCGTTTCAAGCGGGCCCCGTTGAGGTACAGTCTCTCGGTAGTCTGCCCGCGCGATTAATTAGGTATATGACAATTCGGCATTGACCCTGTAGAGTGTTGACTAGGCTTGTGTGTCTCAAAACACACCCGTAGCGGGATTCCGGCGTTTGATCCGAAGGCTGCGACTAGATTGTCCGTTCGGTGGCGAGGTGGCCACCATTGGCTGAAGCGGTCGTCGACGGCGGGCGAAATCCACAATAAATATATATATATATATATATATACATATATAATATATAAACGTAATATATATATATATATTCATATATACATTCTATATAAAAAAATTACACATTTATATATATATATATATATTATATAATTCATAAAAATATATATATACACATTATATATATATATATATTTAAATAAATATATAAACACACTAGTCAAAAGTTTTAGAACACCCCCATTTTTCCAGTTTTTACTGAAATTTAAGCAGTTTAATGTTTCAATTACTCTGAAATTAAAGCATAGAACAAATAAACAATTCAGATGAAAAAGAAATCATGGAACCTTTTGTTGAACAAAATTTAATCTAAATTTTTGACATCAAAGTAGCCACTTTTGCAGATATAACAGCCAAACATACTCGTGGCATTCTTTCTACAATGGAAATCAAATATTGTTCGAAAGTTCTTCCCAACACTGTTGCAGAAGTTCCCACAAATGTGTTGCACTTGTAGGTTGCTTTGCTTTCACCCTTCTGTCCAGTTCATCCCAAACCAGCTCGATGGGGTTAAGTCGAGACTGTGCTGGCCATTCCATGATTTGAAGCCACCTCTTGTTCTTTTCTTCTCAGGTAATTCTGTCAAGCCTGGAGGTAGTTTTGGGTCGTTATCTTGCTGTAGATGAACCCCTGAGCAACTAAGTGTAGACCAGAGGGTATTGCATGGTGCTGAAATTGCTGTGGTTGCCCTTTTGGTTCAGGGTGCCAGTCACCTGTGCAAATCACCGACTCTGGATCAGCAAAAGAGCCCCAGATCATCACGCTTCCTCCTCATGTTTGACAGTTGGTGTCACAACTTAGAACCATCCTTTGCCTACTCGACGGCGTACAAAAACCCTCGTGATGAACTGAAGATTTCAAATTTTGATTCATCGGTCCATAAGACGACCTTCTAGTTTTCAGTAGTCCACTGGCGGTGCTTCATGGCCCAGCAAGCCTCTTTTTCTTATTTTGCCATCTTAGCAATGGCTTTCTTACTGCCACTCGACCTGACAAACCTGCAGCTCGAATTATTCTCTTCACAGTTGAAACTGAGACTTCCTTACTTCGACCAGTGTTAAGCTGTGCTTGAAGCTGCTGTCCTGTGAGCCGCCTATCACAGAAGCTGTTTACTCTCAGAAACTTGTCTTCTGATTGTGTTGTGGCTTTGGGTCTGCCAGACCTCTTCTGTCAGATTTCCTCCAGTTTCCAAGTGCTTTTTGATGGTGTAAGAAACTTTACTCACTGACACCTTGGCTTACTTTGCAATTTATCTGAAGGAAAGACTTCACGTTAAAGGGTTATAATTGTCTGTCTGTCTTCCTTTGTTAAATGTCTTTTTCTCCCATTATGAAGCAATATACTACTTCCTGCAGTCAATATTGTCCAAATAATGCTTCAGAGGGTGTAGCAACACAGTCTGTTCCAACACTGCTTTTATACAGACAGAGGGTTTGTAACTAATCAACAAAAGTTGGGACACCTGTAGGAATTGTTTGCATCAACTTTCAAGGCTTAATTACTTCCATTGCTGCAGAACAGCTGCAGTTGCTAACCCATTACTTGTTCCCTGAAAAGGGCCTTTTTAACATTATTCTGACTGAATTACATTATTTTTCAGTTTTTGGTAACCTAAACTTTCTTTTTTAACCTCTGGCAGTTTACACTTAGCTTTGTACCATTTCAGTTTTCACTGGACTTGAACTGCTTAAATTTCAGTAAAATCTGAAAAATTGGGTGTTCTAAAACTTTGACCGGAAGAGTTATATATGAGAGTGGAGGGAGGGGAAAGAGAGAGGGGGGAGGGAGCTAGGAAGAGTGGGGAGCGGGAGGGTGGGGGAAAGAGAGAGGAAGGAGGAGCAAGGAGAGAGGGGGAGCGAGGGGGAAAGAGAGAGAGAGAGGAGGGAGGGAGAGTGAGGGGGAGGAGAGTGAGGGAGTGGGGGGGGGGGGGGGAGGAAGGCAGAGATATGGTGCGGTGTTAATTATGATTCATACTGTCTCATCAAAATATTCTGCATAGAAGAACAGTGAAGATGGAAACAAAATAATGTCTGAAATCCATTTTCTACCAGTCTACTATAATACCACCCGAGACAAACACCGCCCGACGCGCCGAGACAAACACCGCACGGATGCGTCCAGGGGAAAACTCCCGCCCAGAATAAACATCGCAGTATACGTTCAGAGACAAACACCACCCGGACATAAATACTGCCCGGATGCATCCGGAGCCAAGCTGCCAAGAGACAAACACTGTCCGGACGCGTCCGGAGACAAACACCACCTGGACGCATCTGGAGGCAAACTCCCGTCCAGACATAAACACTGCCCATATACGTTCGGAGGCAAACACCACCCAGAAATAAATACCGCACAGCCATGTCCGAGCCAAGCTGCCCTGAACAAACACCACCCAGACACATCAAAGACAAACTCCCTCAGGAAATAAACACTGCCCAGACACGTCTGGAGACAAAGTCCTGTCCAACATAAACACCACCCGGACACTTTTGGCGACAAACACCGTCCGTCGAGCCAAGCTGTCTGGAGAACAAACTTTCTGTCCGGACATAAACACTGCCCAGAAACAAACTCCCGTCTGGACACGTCCGGAGATAAATACCATCTGGACACGTCTTGGAGACAAACCCTTCCTGGACACAACCACTGTCCAGATACATATGGAGATAACCACCGTCCAGACATAATGACCATCTGGATATGTCCAGAAGAGAGAAGAGAGAGAGAGAGAGAGAGAGAGAGAGAAAGAGAGGGTGGGGGGTGGGAGTTATCTGCGACTAGATTGAGGGGTGGGGGGAGAGAATATGTTTTGCTTTGTGCAACAACACACACCACACGCTTGGCCGATTTGGCAATTTTTCAGGGATCGGCAGGTTGGAGTCTCGTGTGATTAATTGATCGTAGTACGTACTGCATACAAACCCAGAAACCTTGAGTAGCTTTCACCAAAAAACAACATTACATTTATATAGACATTTCAGGGAGATGTTCACAAACATTAATCTTTATAAACAGCTGCATGTGATGGGTGGAAAAAAATTGGCTCAGTAAATTAGAAAATACGTTAATACGGCAAACGGCGCAGAAATCGGGCGTTATCAAATATATTTTGCTTTGAAACTCACAATGAGAAACATTTATCCTTTGTAAAGCAAATCTGTTAACCAGATGCTTTAGAAACAGGTGTGAGGGCAAAGGAAAACTTGATAGAACCTCCATAAGATATGGGATGAAACTTTGCTACCATGCCACCCGAAACAGGCATGGCATGTCTGTTATGGGTCCGTACACCTGCGGAGAGTCCATACAGATCCAAATCTACCCACATGTACCACGTCCGTGTGTGCTGTAGACGTACCTCAACCTTGTAGTAACTGTCGACTGTACATCTGGATCGGGACATGAACTGGAATGTTATCAACTGACACGAACTGTACAGCTCAGTAAGTGGCTTAAGCACTCAAGCAAGCGCTCCAGTGGAACACCTAGCTTGGCAAGCGATTACTAATTGCCGTCTATACAACTGTGCACCTGGAAACGCCCATGCAATGTCCTAATTGGACACATCAACACTTTTTAAGGAGTCGGAACTGCTGATACTCTCAAATCTGGAGCTTACATTTTGTAATTCTGCTTGGTTTAAGAGATTCTAATGGTTATTCATATGCACAAATGAAATAAAGCCACGAACGCTGGCGTCTCCAGGCGTTTATAAGCGCTGCAATATACCCAGCGATTCATAGCTATGATGAACAGGCATTCGATAATATGAGACTCACGAGGCACGTGGTCGGCCCATTGGCCTCCTCCACTCACGAGGCTCCCTCGCTGAGAGAATCTGGTGAGCAGGATCAGCGTCAGGAAAACGAGCCACATGTCCATACAGCCGCAGCTGATGCTCACGGACCATGCAGATAACAAATCTCATTTGAGTCTCTCTCAGCAACTGCTCGTTGGACACAAAGTCCGACCAGCGACAGCCAAGGATTCTCCGAAGAGACCTGGTACCAAAGGAATTAAGTCTCCGTCTCAGATCCCTGGTCAGAGTCCAGGTCTCACATCCGAAGAGCAACACTGGAAGCACCAATGACCTGAAGACTCGGACTTTCATTTTCCTGCACAGTTACCGACAGTATTTGTTTGTGTGTCACAAGGCTCAGTGAAGAGCTTGCGCACAAGTTGGTATACTTTCATACTTTAACACTAGTATTTTTTTGCATGAATTGCAGGTTATTTGGGAGACTTTGAACAAATCAACGTGATGGCCTTTCTACCTGGGATCCAAGTGTCGGGTGAGCCAGGTATTGAGGGGGACACCAAACGGACCAAGCGTTGTCGGTATGAGATTCTTTATTAACCAGTCCTGATTAAGGCAAAAATCAAATTACAACTATCAGGCAGTCTGAGCGTTAGACACTCAACAATGGTTGATTTGAACAGCAGATGCTATTATGCAACAACAAATCTCATTTGACTTGCTTTAACCTTAAGAATATGAACTAATGTGCTATTGAAAGAAAATTTCCTTTGTAAGGAATGCAATTCAAACATTTTGTCCTCATTAAGGATGTCAGTGGAACATCCTGCAGACATGCAAGTAAAAGCATCGTTCTTGCTTGTTGTAGATATCAAAAGGTAAATTCTAGAAATTTGACAGATGGGGTGTTCTTTTTCGTTTTTTCTTCTTATTTCGTGTTGGTGATGAAAAGTTCCAGCAGAATCTCAAACCCCTTGTTGTAGTGCATAGTTTGAGTTGCCCATGTCAGTTTATTGACTGCCAATAGGTCTACTGATCACCTTCGAGCTGGATTTGTCAGGGGTCAGGACGTTGGTGACGCGGAGTCGCCACACAATCCACAGAGTAGCGTTTGTCAAGAAGCGTTGCAGACGTGAACAGTTGTTGTTTTGGGTAGGGCATGGTACACGGCTGGTACAGTATGCAGCTGTAATCGTTCACCATAAACTCTGTGGCTTGAGTTTTGTCAGTTGGTTTGGAAGTTGAAGGTTGCTGAAATAACCCAACCCCCATATTTGTATTTGTATTGAGCTTTGGAGGAGCATCTGGCTTACAAGAAGAGTTGTAATGACCATTGGAATCCCGCTTTTTACAAAAGCAATTGTCATCGTGTAGTTTCAGGAATAAATTTGCAGCTTTTTTGGCGAAATTTTCATTTATCCACTCGTGAAACGTGTACATCTTCGGCTCCAGCAAGCGCTCTGTCGATGGATTACAAAAAAGATCTTGACTCTGCCTTGGTGCCCCATGCGGATGCAAGTCCATTCGCTGCCCTCTGGCGAATGAACGTTGCACCTGTTGATATTTTGGCGAACTTCCGAGAGACTTGTACATCTGTGTCGAAACCAAAAAAAATACAAATTATATAATTGTGGAAATAGTTATTTCCAGGACAAATATCACACTTGCATCCGAGAAGTTGAGATTTTGTGCGTACACGGCATTCGCTCGAGGTATTTTAACTCAATAGTTGCCTCGTCTTACCTCTGACACGTACCTTTTACTCGGCTGGACAGTGCACACGAGTCGTCGGCTTGCAATCAAGCACACGTCGTCGTCCGGCTATTAGAATCGCGAGTATATGATGTCACAATGCCTTTTGTTGCCATGGTATCTTGGCTCAGTTGTTTGCATTACCATGGCATTCAGTTGTTTGCATTACCATGGCATTCTGCTTAAAGCCTTTAATATTCTGATGTTACCTTTTTCAAGAGCTCCATGAAACTTGGTTTCAATACATTTTCGAACCAATCCACCGACATTGTCAAAGCCATTGATGTATGTTTTCTTGATTACTTTAAACTTCTGGGCACGTCTGCATAAAAATCGTGATTGTGAGAACTTTTTTTCCCATTTAATTTGTTCAACTTGTGCACTTTTACTCGTAAAATGAGAGCAGCACACTTATTTATAGTTTGAGCATGTCATCTACAATACGTTCTTCGCCGAAGGATTCGGAGAGGGTATTGCATTTGGGTCCGTTTGTTTGTTTGTTTGTCTGCACAGAACTTTCGTGTTTTGCTCCGAAACCGCTTGTCGGATTGAGACGAAGTTTTCACCATTGGTGCGACTACTCGTGTGGAAAGTTTTAATGATAATTATTACTTCATAGGTCACGTGGTGTGGCAGCCATATTGGATTTTCCTGAAAACCTGTAAAAATACACCACTCAAAAGAAGTCCTGGCGAGGGTTTGCAATCTCTGATTGCTCTTTTTCTTGTTTATTTTTGTGTTTGGGCTAAGCCATTGACCGATTGTTTCACATTTGTACACACTTTAATCTCGCCACGTCTGCGAACATTTTCAAATGTACACGATTAAACAAAGGAAGTTTCTTTTGATCAGCATATGCAGCATATGCATGCTGGTGTCCTTAAAACATGAAACTGTCTTACATTCCAATTTATCCCAAATGTCATATCAAAGAAATCCAGACCACTTTCAGATTGTTATATTTTCACATCTTTAAATCTCATTATCAGGTCAGGTCAGGTATGGGAGCCAGAGGTATGGGTGCCAGAGCAGCGTGTCGCTGCATCCACTTTCCGCTGCATCCACTCCAGGGGCCTCCATCTGTCCATACCCCAGGCAGATTCCTGGCCCATCCCAATCTTCTTGAGATGCTGATCAACCTGCTGCAACCACGAGGCACGTGGTCGGCCCATTGGCCTCCTCCACTCACGAGACTCCCTCACTGAGAGAATCTGGTGAGCAGGATCAGCATCAGGTAAACGAGCCACTTGTCCGTACAGCCACAGCGGACACTCACAGACAATGCAAGTAACAAATCTCATTTGAGTCTCTCTCAGCAACCGCTCGTTGGACACAAAGTCTGACCAGTGAAAGCCAAGGATTCTCCGAAGAGACATGGCAGCAAAGGAATTAAGTCGCCGTCTCAGATCCCTGGTCAGAGTCCAAGCCACACATCCATAGAGCAAGACTGGAAGCACCAAGGACCTGAAGACTCAGACTTTCGTCCTCCCGCACAGGTACCGGCAGTGCCACACCCCATGATCCAGTGAATCCATGACTTCCCAGGCCTGACCCAGATGTCTGTTGACCTTTGGCTCACAGCCAGCAGAGACAGGAATATCACTGCCAATGTAAGTAAATATCTCCTGACCTCAACATCCT
>CM068959.1:36456882-36481045 GCA_035128595.1 Eptatretus atami | reverse complement strand
CGCCGACGTCTTCTGGGGTTTCTACGCATGCGCGCCGAGCATTCTTGGGCCAAATACATCATTTTGAAAGTGCCGTGTCAGTGTTTGTCTGTCTGTTGTCGATACTTCGGTCGTTACTTATCCGATCTCAAGGAAACTTGACAAGGGGAATCAGGGTCATAAGACAAAGGTTGTAGCTACTTAGTTTGCTCCTCACCTCCCCCCTCCAGGGATTCCGAGGTTTGGTTGACGAAAAATTTTCCATGTAAATGTGTACCGTGTAACGTCATTCCAGTGGGTTGCTCTCTCAGGCAGCAAGCCGCTTGCTAACATAACACGCCCCAGGTGTTTTGTGTAATCATAATAATGTAATCTGTGCTTGTCACGGGCAAACTTTTTTCATTACGTGGCAGCTCTCACTGTTGTTTGTGGGAAATCAGATTGGGGCCACAAGCTTACAATAAACAGACTTTGAACAATCTGCCATATTCGCTCTTCTCCTTCACGTCCTCCTCTGCTTGCAAAACCGCAACTCGATCATCAAACACCCTCATATGTCCAAAGTGAGATGAGCATTTTACTGAGATTGCTATCAGACTTGTGCTACTGTCTCTCAAAGTCTTTGAGGCAGGGAGGTAGTCTTTTAACCCTGGTGCTTCATGTTACACTTGCAACCCTTTCGTTCCTCTCATTACCTCCACCACCGAAGGTGGTTGGAGGTTATGTTTTCACCCCTCTCTGTCTGTTTGTTACTTGCAAAATCGAAGATGTGCAACTATATTGGTTCGTCTGGTCAGTTACTCATCTGTCTGTGTCTGACTTTCTGTATGGCATTCGCTTACAGGTCACATTTTTTTTTACTCAGATCTTCATCAAACTTAATTACCTGGTAGAGGTAGTGAGAAGCTGTAAGCTGTTGTTTTTGAGGTCATTAGGTCAAAAAGGGTCAAAGGTCAAGGTCACATAAATCGAAAATTTTCAACCAATTCACTTGATGCCTGGGACCAATCATGATGGCTGATCACACCGTGTCAATCAATCGGTGTGGAGGGATGCCGACAGGTGGACGTTAGTGGAGGCATGGAGAAGGGCAATAAAAGCCTGATGGAGAAATTCGTAGGAAGACAGTTCAGGAGTATTGAGAGTGGAGTTATGGAGTTTGTATGCTGAGTTACAGAGTTCAGGCACTGGTTTCCGCAGTTCAGTGTTCTGAGTTTCGAAAGGGTCCGAGTCAAAAGAGTTCATGTCATGACTCCAAAGGAAAGAGACCTGGCTAGATTGACAGTTCCAAAGTACCAAGTGTAACGAGGCTGACCAAGAATCCTCCAAACTGACTTCTCTCTCCACATATTTACACATGCACCTTATACCGTAAGCTTTGCATCTCCCAGTGCATACACCTCATTGACTCACACTGTTGTGGAGCATCAACCTGAGTCCACAACAGTTATTTTCACAGCACACACTACACGCCACACACCACACCGCACTTCTCACTCACCTGCACCTTACACTTTCTTTGTTACACGTGAGCCATCCGGCTCAAGTACGGGTGAGGCCGGGGTTAACAACGTACCTTACCGACTTCTCCTCCCTCTTTCTGTCAAACTTGTCTAATTTCTCGGATGTCTGAGGTGCCATGTCCATGTTTAGTGTTAAGGTCATATGTTTATGGGGCTTAGTTGCTAAGGGTTAAGATCTTCTCTTGGGTGACACTGCATCCTTGTAAATACGTGCTTGATTGCAACAAGACTTGTTATTTCCAACATGCTCAGGTGTCTCTTTCTCCATTGGTTGAACATAATATGCAATTAGTAGATGGGAGTTTCACCCACGGGTTTGCTCTGGAAGATGGTAGCCAACATTTCTGCTGTATGGTACATCGCTCGGTCCTGCTAAACAAAAAACAGTGGAAACGTTGAGATCATAGGCCTTATCTGGGGTAACAAATTCACCAGGGAGGTAAGGGGATTTGGATGTGAAGACCCTACCAGATTTAGTTGTTTTAAACGTAACCTGTGGTTGTTTAGCAACTCGTCATGCCACAAAGTTATCTGCAGCCCATCGTCTTCAGAGTCAAAGGTTGGGAAGCGGTCCGAGTCATCCCTCACAATCCGGCCGACAAGCCTAACAACATATACATATATCACAAGGCATTCTTTAAGTATATGTAAGGGGTAAAAAGAACAGGTGAGTACAAGTGTGGGCCCTTTGATGAATGCACAGGAAGAGGAGGAGGAGATTGGGACCATACTCTGTGCAGAGCGTTGGTGCTGCCTAAGCAGATCCTTGGCTATTGGTCACAATCCTGGACGGATCACCACTCCGACACAGTATACCAGCATGCTGGCACTCATTTCGCCAATCTCGGAAGGATGACAGGTCGAGTTAACCCCACCTGGTATTAATTCAACAGCTGAGTGGGATTTGAACTCAGGACCCAAGGATCCAAAGCCCACCACCCTAACCATTAAGCCAATACCAGGCATACAGGAAGAGTGGTTAGTGAGAAAAGCGAGATGGCAGGCTTATTAAACAGTTATTTTCATTAACGTTTACACAAGAACAGTCGAGGGTATTGTCAATGGTCTGGAGTATCTATCATGGAGGTGAGTAAAGGCTTTTATAGAAGACTACAGACTACAGTTTCACAAGGACTGCTTTAGAGCACTTAACTAACTTTCAGTCATGGCAGCAGAACAGCCGAGTTTCCTCTGAAGCTCAGTTTTGTCTCCTGGATAATGAGGTCTGCACAGGAAGAGTGGTTAGTGAGAAAAGTCAGGTCAGGTCAGATTAGATCTGTAACTTGCTACAGGTACCATGTAAACCTGTACTAACCTGTTCCATGGTCGGGTTGTCGGCGATTAAACCATCTCCCCCACCAAGTTTCTTGGTGAGGAGGGTGTATGATATGGACACCCAGCAGGATGAAGAACGAAACCTGTCAAAGGGTGGAGGAGCTCCTTGTGAGCCAATGGCCATCCATATCTACTGCCCAACTGTGTCCGCGGACGTCCTCCTGCAGTTGGGTTACTTTTATTCGGAGTTGGTGGCAGGATTTGCACTCCGGCCACTGTAAAACCTTCATTCCACAAAACATACAAAAAGCATTAAAAATAATCTGAAAACCCACTCCGTGAGAGTACCTCCTCTACAGCTAACTTTCGCAGGGAAGCTCACCGGATGATGGGATTGGGGCAAAGCCTTCGGGACCCCCAATCTTTGATGATAGGAGGGAAACCACTGGGTAACCTTCACGGGTCAGATTGTGTCAGGGTGGTGTTGAGGTGTCGTCCACCAGACGGCGGTCTCCTTGGGTTAACCTGAGGTGGTCCCTTTGGGTGGGTGCCTGGAATGTCCTATCCCTTAAAGAGGATGATCACCTGTCCTCTGTTATCATCTGAGCTCAAGCATTTGGACATGGGTATTGTAGCACTCTCTGAGGTTCGGAGACCAGATTGTGATGAGACCATGGTGGGTGGTTAAACCTACTATTGGACTGGTCACTCTGATGGTTACCATTCCCAATAAGCTGATTCCAATGATAATTGAGGTAACACCAGTCAACGAGCATATTATGAAATGAAGGGGATTTCAATGCATTGAATGGAACTGAAAGGGATGGTTATGAGACATGTGTTGGTTCCCATGGGTCTGGAAATGTGATCCAGAACAGCACAAGTTCCTTGACTTTGCAGAAAGTCATGGACTTAAGGTGGCTGGTTCATAGATTCAGCACCCACAAGCTCATCGCTGGACTTGGTATTGCAATGCTGGCGGTGTGGCAAAGGAGACGACTCTGTACTCGTTGATGGTTGCTGGAGGATGACTCAGAACTGCAGGGTCTACCGGAGTGCTCAATTCCTCAATACTGACCACCGGCTTGTAGCAACTCTGAATTGCAGCTTAAATCGAGGAGAATGGTACCATCCCAGCCTAGGTAGGATGTTGGCAAGCTCAAGGATGAGAGGGTAGCTGAAGAGTGTGCGAACAGGCTGAGTGGGGATTTGGGGGGGGGGTCTGGGTGCTTTTGGGGATCCCAAAGAATTGTGGAGTGCCTTCAAGACCACCATTCTTGATGTTGCCGGTGGATGTCTTGGAACACACCGAAGGACAAAGAAGAATTTGTCTCTCAAGGGACACTGGATACCATTGACCAGAGTCGCAGGGCCAGGCTGAATGGCAGAGCTGAGCTGTTCAGGGAGCTGAGGCGTAAACTGTACGTGCACTAAGGGTGGACAAGGAGGCCTATGTGCGAGGAATCTGTGAGGGGGTAGAGCATCACCTGTGGTCAAGTGATTCTCGTCCTGCTTACAGGGGAATTCACGCATTGCGTTCCTCCAAGCCCATTCCTTGGTGTACTGCAGTTAGAGCAGAGAGTGGTAGGCTCTTAACAGAGGAATCCGAAGTGAAGGCCGCTGAACCAGTTACTTTGAGCGGTTGTACCAGGCTGATCAACCAGCTGTCGAGTTGGACATCAGGGGTGTTACAATCCCTATTGCTGACCCTCCTGACTGCCCTTCGCTTGTGGAAACACAGGAAACTTCGCTTGTGGAACCGGTTGAAATGGGGTAAAGCTCCAGGGATCTGTGGCATCCATGCTGAACTTCTCAGGGCTGGTGGAAATGCTGCACTCGTGCCATTGCATGCAGTTCTGTGCTCTGCCTGGAACACAGGCATCATCCCGACTGACTGGAAGAGGGGCCTTGTTGTCCCTCTCTGGAAAGGGAAGGGTGATCGCCAAGACTGAACAACTACCGAGGGGTGACGCTGCTCTCAGTGCCGGGCAAGGTCTTTGCTCGGATAATTCTTGATGGGTTCACCACCATCTGCTTGAGCAACAGCATCCAGAGCAGTCACGCTTTACACCAGAGGTCAACGATTGACTGTATCCTTGCTCTTCAGGCCCTCACCGAAGACAGACAAGAGTTTCGGCAGGGGCTGCTTGCAGCTTATGTTGATCTCTGTAAAGCGTTTCATTCAGTGAATCAGGATGCCTCTGGAGGATTCTTTGTCTTTGTGGGGTGCCACCAAAACTGATCGATCTGATGTCTGAACTCTACTCTGGTACTGAGAGTGCTGTGAGATGTGGTGATACCATCTCTGACTTATTTCCAGTTGTTACTGGAGTTCGTCAGGGGTGTGTACTGGCCCCCACACTTTTCAGCACTTGTATGGACTGGTTCTGGAGAGGATGTCGGAGAAATCAAGCTGGGTGCATCGTTTGGGAATGTCAAGATTCTGACCTTGATTTCGCAGATGATGCAGTCATCTTTGCGAGACATAGATATCCTTTTGGGGGCCCTGGAGGTGCTGAATGAGGAGTCGAGCCACTGGGATTAGGTTTCCTGGTCAAAATAAGATTCAGGCTTTCAATGACATTTTGGATGCTGCTATCCTGTCTGTCCTGTTTCTGGCGATCCTGATTCACTGAATGAAACGCTTTACAGAGATCAACATAAGCTGCAAGCAGCCCCTGCCGAAACTCTTGTCTGTCTTCGGTGAGGGCCTGAAGAGCAAGGATACAGTCAATCGTTGACCTCTGGTGTAAAGCGTGACTGCTCTGGATGCTGTTGCTCAAGCAGATGGTGGTGAACCCATCAAGAATTATCCGAGCAAAGACCTTGCCCGGCACTGAGAGCAGCGTCACCCCTCGGTAGTTGTTTCAGTCTTGGCGATCACCCTTCCCTTTCCAGAGAGGGACAACAGGCCGCTCTTCCAGTCAGTCGGGATGATGCCTGTGTTCCAGGCAGAGCACAGAACTGCATGCAATGGCACGAGTGCAGCATTTCCACCAGCCCTGAGAAGTTCAGCATGGATGCCACAGATCCCTGGAGCTTTACCCCATTTCAACCGGTTCCACAAGCGAAGTTTCCTGTGTTTCCACAAGCGAAGGAGGGTCAGCAATAGGGATTGTAACACCCCTGATGTCCAACTCCACAGCTGGTTGATCAGCCTGGTACACCGCTCAAAGTAACTGGTTCAGCGGGCCTTCACTTCGGACTCCTCTGTTTAAGAGCCTACCACTCTCTGCTCTAACTGCAGTACACCAAGGAATGGGCTTGGAGGAACGCAATGCGTGAATTCCCCTGTAAGCAGGACGAGAATCACTTGACCACAGGTGATGCTCTACCCCCTCACAGATTCCTCGCACATAGGCCTCCTTGTCCACCCTTAGTGCACGTACAGTTTACGCCTCAGCTCCCTGAACAGCTCAGCTCTGCCATTCAGCCTGGCCCTGCGACTCTGGTCAATGGTATCCAGTGTCCCTTGAGAGACAAAATTCTTCTTTGTCCTACGGTGTGTTCCAAGACATCCACTGGCAACATCAAGAATGGTGGTCTTGAAGGCACTCCACAATTCTTTGGGATCCCCAAAAGCACCCAGACTCCCCCCCCCCCAAATCCCCACTCAGCCTGTTCGCACACTCTTCAGCTACCCTCTCATCCTTGAGCTTGCCAACATCCTACCTAGGCTGGGATGGTACCATTCTCCTCGATTTAAGCTGCAAATTCAGAGTTGCTACAAGCCGGTGGTCAGTATTGAGGAATTGAGCACTCCGGTAGACCCTGCAGTTCTGAGTCATCCTCCAGCAACCATCAACGAGTACAGAGTCGGTCTCCTTTGCCACACCGCCAGCATTGCAATACCAAGTCCAGCGATGAGCTTGTGGGTGCTGAATCTATGAACCAGCCACCTTAAGTCCATGACTTCTTGCAAAGTCAAGGAACTTAGTGCTGTTCTGGATCACATTTCCAGACCCATGGGAACCAACACATGTCTCATAACCATCCCTTTCAGTTCCATTCAATGCATTGAAATCCCCTTCATTTCATAATATGCTCGTTGACTGGTGTTACCTCAATTATCATTGGAATCAGCTTATTGGGAATGGTAACCATCAGAGTGACCAGTCCAATAGTAGGTTTAACCACCCACCATGGTCTCATCACAATCTGGTCTCCGAACCTCAGAGAGTGCTACAATACCCATGTCCAAATGCTTGAGCTCAGATGATAACAGAGACAGGTGATCATCCTCTTTAAGGGATAGGACATTCCAGGCACCCACCCAAAGGGACCACCTCAGGTTAACCCAAGGAGACCGCCGTCTGGTGGACGACACCTCAACACCACCCTGACACAATCTGACCCGTGAAGGTTACCCAGTGGTTTCCCTCCTATCATCAAAGATTGGGGGTCCCGAAGGCTTTGCCCCAATCCCATCATCCGGTGAGCTTCCCTGCGAAAGTTAGCTGTAGAGGAGGTACTCTCACGGAGTGGGTTTTCAGATTATTTTTAATGCTTTTTGTATGTTTTGTGGAATGAAGGGTTTTACAGTGGCCGGAGTGCAAATCCTGCCACCAACCTCCGAATAAAAAGTAACCCAACTGCAGGAGGACGTCCGCGGACACAGTTGGGCAGTAGATATGGATGGCCATTGGCTCACAAGGAGCTCCTCCACCCTTTGACAGGTTTCGTTCTTCATCCTGCTGGGTGTCCATATCATACACCCTCCTCACCAAGAAACTTGGTGGGGGAGATGGTTTAATCGCCGACAACCCGACCATGGAACAGGTTAGTACAGGTTTACATGGTACCTGTAGCAAGTTACAGATCTAATCTGACCTGACCTGACTTTTCTCACTAACCACTCTTCCTGTGCAGACCTCATTATCCAGGAGACAAAACTGAGCTTCAGAGGAAACTCGGCTGTTCTGCTGCCATGACTGAAAGTTAGTTAAGTGCTCTAAAGCAGTCCTTGTGAACCTGTAGTCTGTAGTCTTCTATAAAAGCCTTTACTCACCTCCATGATAGATACTCCAGACCATTGACAATACCCTCGACTGTTCTTGTGTAAACGTTAATGAAAATAACTGTTTAATAAGCCTGCCATCTCGCTTTTCTCACTAACCACTCTTCCTGTATGCCTGGTATTGGCTTAATGGTTAGGGTGGTGGGCTTTGGATCCTTGGGTCCTGAGTTCAAATCCCACTCAGCTTGTTGAATTAATACCAGGTGGGGTTAACTCGACCTGTCATCCTTCCGAGATTGGCGAAATGAGTGCCAGCATGCTGGTATACTGTGTCGGAGTGGTGATCCGTCCAGGATTGTGACCAAATAGCCAAGGAGTCTGCTTAGGCAGCACCAACGCTCTGCACAGAGTATGGTCCCAATCTCCTCCTCCTCTTCCTGTGCTATTCATCAAAGGGCCCACACTTGTACTCACCTGTTCTTTTTACCCCTTACATATACTTAAAGAATGCCTTGTGATATATGTATATGTTGTTATGGGCTTGTCGGCCGGATTGTGAGGGATGACTCGGACCGCTTCCCAACCTTTGACTCTGAAGACGATGGGCTGCAGATAACTTTGTGGCATGACGAGTTGCTAAACAACCACAGGTTACGTTTAAAACAACTAAATCTGGTAGGGTCTTCACATCCAAATCACCCGTTACCTCCCTGGTGAATTTGTTACCCCAGATAAGGCCTATGATCTCAACGTTTCCACTGTTTTTTGTTTAGCAGGACCGAGCGATGTACCATCAGCAGAAATGTTGGCTACCATCTTCCAGAGCAAACCCGTGGGGTGAAACTCCCATCTACTAATTGCATATTATGTTCAACCAATGGAGAAAGAGACACCTGAGCATGTTGGAAATAACAAGTCTTGTTGCAATCGAAGCACGTATTTACAAGGATGCAGTGTCACCCAAGAGAAGATCTTAACCCTTAGCAACCTAAGCCCCATAAACATATGACCTTAACACTAAACATGGACATAGGCACCTCAGACATCCGAGAAATTAGACAAGTTTGACAGAAAGAGGGAGGAGAAGTCGGTAAGGTACGTTGTTAACCCCGGCCTCACCCGTACTTGAGCCGGATGGCTCACGTGTAACAAAGAAAGTGTAAGGTGCAGGTGAGTGAGAAGTGCGGTGTGGTGTGGTGGCGTGTAGTGTGTGCTGTGAAAATAACTGTTGTGGACTCAGGTTGATGCTCCACAACAGTGTGAGTCAATGAGGTGTATGCACTGGGAGATGCAAAGCTTACGGTATAAGGTGCATGTGTAAATATGTGTAAGAGAGAAGTCAGTTTGGAGGAGTTCTTGGTCAGCACTCGTTACACTTGGTACTTTGGGAACTGTCAATCTAGCCAGGTCTCTTTCCTTTGGAGTCATGACATGAACTCTTTTGACTCGGACCCTTTCGAAACTCAGAACACTGAACTGCGGAAACCAGTGCCTGAACTCTGTAACTCAGCATACAAACTCCATAACTCCACTCTCAATACTCCTGAACTGTCTTCCTACGAATTTCTCCATCAGGCTTTTATTGCCCTTCTCCATGCCTCCACTAACGTCCACCTGTCGGCATCCCTCCACACCGATTGATTGACACGGTGTGATCCAGCCATCATGATTGGTCCCAGGCATCAAGTGAATTGGTTGAAAATTTTCGATTTATGTGACCTTGACCTTTGACCCTTTTTGACCTAATGACCTCAAAAACAACACGCTTACAGCTTCTCACTACCTCTACCAGGTAATTAAGTTTGATGAAGATCTGAGTAAAAAAAAATGTGACCTGTAAGCGAATGCCATACAGAAAGTCAGACACAGACAGATGGAGTAACTGACCAGACGAACCAATATAGTTGCACATCTTCGATTTTGCAAGTAACAAACAGACAGAGAGGGGTGAAAACATAACCTCCAACCACCTTCGGTGGTGGAGGTAATGAGAGGAACGAAAGGGTTGCAAGTGTAACATGAAGCACCAGGGTTAAAAGACTACCTCCCTGCCTCAAAGACTTTGAGAGACAGTAGCACAAGTCTGATAGCAATCTCAGTAAAATGCTCATCTCACTTTGGACATATGAGGGTGTTTGATGATCGAGTTGCGGTTTTGCAAGCAGAGGAGGACGTGAAGGAGAAGAGCGAATATGGCAGATTGTTCAAAGTCTGTTTATTGTAAGCTTGTGGCCCCAATCTGATTTCCCACAAACAACAGTGAGAGCTGCCACGTAATGAAAAAAGTTTGCCCGTGACAAGCACAGATTACATTATTATGATTACACAAAACACCTGGGGCGTGTTATGTTAGCAAGCGGCTTGCTGCCTGAGAGAGCAACCCACTGGGAATGACGTTACACGGTACACATTTACATGGAAAATTTGCGTCAACCAAACCTTCGGAATCCCTGGAGGGGGGGAGGGTGAGGAGCAAACTAAGTAGCTACAACCTTTGTCTTATGACCCTGATTCCCCTTGTCAAGTTTCCTTGAGATCGGATAAGTAACGACCGAATGTATCGACAACAGACAGACAAACACTGACACGGCACTTTCAAAATGATGTATTTTGGCCCAAGAATGCTCGGCGCACATGCGTAGAAACCCCAGAAGACGTCGGCGTTCATCTATATTATATATTATATTAATATTTCGGCACGCCCCTTTCTTTGTTCCACCATCAGATTTTTGTTACTGCATGAAATGAAACAAGATTTGGCACATGTACTAATGATATTATTGTCTTCCTTAAGAGGCCCCTCAAAATTCGTTTTGATACATTTTCACAAACTCCAACCGATTCCATTCAAATTCGGTACGATTATGGCTTTTGGTCCAACTTAGGTCATTGGCTTTAAATTTTTTCCATAACACTTCCGATATTCTAAAAAATCGATAAATCGATATCCCTTATGGGATTTTCCATTCAAATCCACTCAAGTTTAAGGCCTACGGGGGACGCAAATTTCCACTTTGCCCCGGGCGCTGTTTACCTCCGCTATGCCAAGCTGTTAGGGTTAGGGTTTGGGTTAGGGTTAGGGTTAGCTACCCTAACACGATTTGTTAGGGTTAGGGTTAGCTACCCTAACCCTAACCCTAACAGCTAACCCTAACACTAACCCTAACCCTAACAGCTAACAGCTAACCCTAACCCTAACAGCTAACCGCTAACTGCTAACCCCTAACCCCTAACCGCTAACAGCTATTCAGGAAATTTGCAAGAAAGCCCGGGCTTTATTGCTAGCCTGAGCAATGCCGGGCTTTACTACTAGTAGTATCATAAAGTATCCTGTATGTCGGAGATAAGTAGTGTTACTTAAAATGGCTCAGAAAGCTTCTGAATTATGCTGAAAATACTTAGGCACCTGAGAGAAACTGCTTTGCCTCTACAAAACTAAAGACTTGGAGAACTTTCTCAGCTCACCAAATGGGAAGTTGCTCGTACTGAAAACTCCCGACTATGTGCAAGGCCCGAGTGGACAGGCGTGTTCTACACAAACTCCTGATGGATCACTTCCAGTGAATGGACTGTTTATCTGGATTAGGTGTTTCTGAACATCAATGGGAAGGACATATCTGGGGCTTGCGGACGTGCAGGGTAAGTTTAAAATTATGACATGTACTATTAATCATGTTGGGTTGGGGGGGGGAGGTGAGGGATGTGGGAGCTACTCGAGCCTGTGTGGATTGTAATAAATACTGTATATTGTTTGTTTGGTTCTGGGGCCACAAAAGAAATTGCACGAGATGTTTTCATCTATTACTAAAAGTTGAAGTGTCCGTGTGTGTTTTTTTTATAATTTTTTTACATATTCACTGTGGCCTCTAATTGTACGACTAGAAAATGATAAGAAATCAACACCTCTGTCTCATCCACAGATATTTGTCGTATTTCCTGAGTCTGGTTTTCATTCAGGAACAAAACAATTAATGGCAACCAATTATTATTATTTTTTAAACCTTGAAATTGCCACTCTTTCGTCTAAATACTGAAAATTGTATGTAAAAGACTTTGAATCACAGATTTGTCGCCAGTAACGGCAGGTTAAAAGTACCCGGTGAGCCGAACCGTAAACAAACACAGCACATGCGCAAAAGGCCTCATTTGGTATTCAGACGTCATTTCCAAAGTCGTGTATTGACCAAATTGCGTATTTTAGTACTAGAGGCATGCCTCACGTGTCGCGTCGCTTCACTGACCCATTTAATCAAAATACCGAATGTTGGATTTCACAAACACATTGCATGTCTATCTGTGCGTGTCTAAAATGATGTAAAACAAGCGAAAAAGGATCTTTTATCACACGTAATTGTTGTGATGGTTGTTTGTGTGCCCTTCCATGCACTTTTATAAATATATATATTTTTATTGCTTTGAGAAGTATTACTATATTTACTTTTGTGTGCTCCTCCTGTGTCCTTGTAAATGATTCCTGCTGTCCCAGAATAATAAATGCTACCGTTGGAAATGCTACATTAAAGCTCGAGTTCCCACTTCTTCTTGGGATAATATTCAAGGGGCTCTTCCAGCCTCTCATGAAGGTGATCATTTTTGTGTGCATGCATGTAGATTGTAGATAGACGTTATCCCAATTCATGTTATTCAGCTCGTTCTGGAATGATTCTAGGCTCTCTGCAATTTTCGTAATCCTGACTCTCGTTTTTCTTCTGTGCAAGTGTATGGTGTGAATTTGAACGTACTTCAAGTGAATGAACGATCACAATATTTTCATCACGAGCTAATTGTGGTGATTGCATCAGAGGGAGAAGGTCATTTGGACCAGCATGGATGTAGCACATCACTCCCTGATAAAACAGGTTCTCCCCTGTAACTCTGTTGCTATCGCACTCGATAGTTTCCAACGTTGAAGATCGTATCCTCATCATTAGACGCCACGGAGTAACTTCATTATTCTCCTTTTAGGAGGGAATGGATCTATAGCTTCACGATTACCAACTGAGCAGAGAAATGTGACTATGAAACTGAAGCAACTTGGGAACTCTGACTCCAGGTCCAGCCACCCATCAACGGTCGCTCGCATCGGCGTCATTCGGGGAAGGAGGCATTTTGTGAGATCTCAGTCCTGTAAGGCTGTAACCCACATAAATCAGCTCAATTGCTGTCTTTTACTCATCACAAATGTTACCAGACCTTTGAAGAATTGACATTTTGTCTCGATTTTTGACACATCTACTTTGTAAAGAAAAGAATTGAATGTTATCGGTGTATTGGTCTTCATCAATGACTTTTGGGACTTCTTGTATGGAATTATTTTAAATTGATCGATAACGCTCACATAGGACCTTGCACGTGCATCACATGCAGGCCAAGGACATAAAGAGACATCAATGTACCTTTATTTGAACTTCAAGTACAATCGTAGGCAACAGATAAATCGATACAGTCAACGGGACTTCCACATCAAGTCCAAGCATTCAAGAACCATTTCAGGACTATATGGAGGTTTTTCCAAGACAAGACATTTTAAAAGTGTTAAGGTTAAGATACTTTTGAATTCTTCTCATTTGAATCGATTGTTAAAGATAAATTTACAATGTCTCATCTTGCACAAACATACTCTACATAGTTGGGGAAAAGGGAATGCGATACAAGCAGACACCTTTACACTTGTTACAAGTTACGAGCTGTAATGATTCTAAAATACCTCGTCCATCCCCAAACCCAAAATGGTGAAAGAAAGTTGTCGAAGCAAGAAAATAAAGCCATGTCATGGTGGTTAAAGCTACTTGAAATTAATATATGGGAAACTTGGGTGCATTTGGATATTCAGTCTATAACTGCTGTTGTTGGTGAGTGATCTTAAGAGCCATTAAAAACAACAACAATCAGTCCTCTCAACAACTCTCACAGTCGACTCAACAACACTCAGTCCACTCAACAACTCTGTCCTCTCAGCAACTGCCAGTCCTCTCAATCCACTCAACAATACCAAGTCCTCTCAACTTTCAGTCCACTTAACAACACTCAGTCCTTTCAACAACTCTCACAGTCCGCTGAACAACACTTAGTCCTCTCAACAACTCTCAATCTCCTGACCTCCCTATACATTTCAGAATGCAAGCGTTCTTCCAGTAACTCCCTTCTGGTCAAACTTCCAAAATTCAGGCTGACTGCACGCCTCAACTCCTTCACTCCTAACATCTCCCATCCATGGAACTATCTTCCCAAAGCTGTTCTTTCTCACGCATCCCTCCAGGACTTCAAACAAGCAATGCATCGCCATCTCTTGCCATCCCAATTCTGACCCATGATCTTTATTACCCCATTCACCTTTCATAACCTGACCATCTTAATTGCTAGTTTCAGCATCTCCTTCCCTCCTCCCTTTCCTTTTATGCTGTTCATTCATTCCCTGGATGTCTGTCCCACTGTTAGATGTACCTTGCTCTTCCATGAGCCTCCCTCCTGTAAAGAAGAATAAAACAAAGAAGACACACATACACCACCATCCTCATCCTGTCACATCAATGAAACCCTATATTTCAAACATTCATTGTTTTCCCAAAACAGTTCCAAGCAAGTTTTGATTCAGTTCGGATCACGGCGTCTTGATCCCACAACCTTTGGTACTGGCATGCCAAATTGTTTGATTTTCCAGGCATTTCACCTTGATGATTTCAGGTGGGCAGGTATTCAATGTTCAACCAAAACAGTAAAAATGTAGGAATTTTGGTTTTGGTGGAATGAGATGTATCTGGAATGTTTTACTTGTAACGATTTTGTTTGTACAGTAGAAAGACAAATGTGTCATACATAATAAGAGGGTGATATGCACACTGGACATTGGCGAACACCGATCTATTTGTCTCCAAACTAAGCGATTCAACTGGTATAATGTTTACCGGAATAAACAATTCTTGTCCAGATGATGTTTCTCAAATTTCAGAAATCCGTTTATTTATTTTTTTTAACCATCGAACAATTGAAGGGTTCATAACCTGAAGGATAAATCATCATATATATATATAGTTCATCCTCAAAGAACTTCGACTATGTATACCAACAAAAAATCAAACTTCTCCCTTCACCTTCCTCGTTTTCTTTGAGCATCATTCAAGTGTGGAAAATATGCATTGTAGAATTTTATTTTTTTTAAACTTTAAATAAAAAGAGGAAGACAATAATATATCATGAGGGAGATCAAAAGTTTGACAATCAGAAACAAGCCATATATACCGACTCGAGATAATAGATTTTATCACCATTTAAGTTACACGCATATATCTGTACATAGTGTGTAAATACGTAAGCTTGTTGCAATGTTGAATTACTCACTGGCAATAAAGCAAAACATTTCTCAAACTATTTTAGAAATAGCCAGTTGTTAGAAGTAAACAAAATGGCTTTCGACTGGACAAGGCAAAAATGGTCAAATCGAGGCAGCGAGCTGCATCCACAGCTCCGTGAAGTTTGTAGTCAACTCCGTTGAGATGTGTTCGGAAGGAGGAGCGACGGAGGATAATGGCGTGAGAAGGATATGGCAACAAATTATTGATCAGATCCGCACACTCTTCCTTAATGCTGAAATCCAGGCCTCCATCCCCCTCGCTGAAGAAACGAAGAAAAGTCAAGCGACTTGCATCTCTTGTTGACTCGATTGTTGAAAAGCTCGTTTCTTACTGGATCAAGGTCGTCATTTCCCATCCCGAAGGCTTTGTGTTGCATTGCAGGGTTTCGGAATGGAATCGAGTCGACGAGCATGCTGTGATGTGGTGAGATGTTCAACATTTCCATTTGCATGTGAGCAAAGGACTGTTTCCTGAAGCCGCTCGTCCTGGCAAATCACAAACAGTTGCCAGGTAGTTAATTTGCAATCGGTGATGAAGAACAAAATTCGCCTGAAATTTCGCACCAATCCTGCTCCCAAATGACATCTTGTTGATAGGCCACGGCTTTCTGGAACCATCATTTCTGGAACGTAAGGGTGAAGCAGTCATCACATCGTTGTCTGATCCTAGCAGCAAATTGGCTTTGCAATCGTCTTATGATCCTGATGATTAGCCAATTGTTGTACTGCCTTTGGAATCTGATGATGAGCTGGTTATTGTATTATCTTCTGATCCTGATTATAAAGAAACTGTGCTGTTGTCTGATGATCCCGATGGTGAAGTGACTCAGCTGCTGTCCTTTGATTCCGATGACGAGCTGGTTATTGTCTTGTCTTCCAACCCTGATGATGAAGGGATTGTGCTGTCTTCTGAATATGATGATGAAGTCACTGTGCTGCTATCCATTGATTCTGTTGATGAGCTGGTTATTGAATTGTCTTCTGACCCTGTTGGTGATGTGTTTTTCCTACTTTCTTCCATTATCCCTGACGGTGAAGGAGCTGTTTCACTATTTTCCAACTTTGATGACAAGGGAGCTGTTCTGTTGTGCTGTAACTCTGCCAATGACCCATTTTTTGACTCTGAAAGCGAGATATCTGTCTGACAATCCTCCATGGTTGAAAGCAAGATGGCCGCCTGTTTCTTTTCTATACCTGACTGTGTGCCAGCTGTTATATCATCTCTTAAACACGGAGATGAAGTGGCTGCCCCATCACCCTCTGATCCTGATGGTGAGGCAGCTGTTGTGATAATGTTTATTCCCTGGCTTTGGCATAACAGTACAAGCTTATAAGGATCATTTCCAATATTTGGTTTCTTCGTTGCAGCAATCAGCTTTGCCACAAGCTGACTTTTGCGAACCGCCCTTTGGATAATAATGGCAGCTTTATCATATTTCTGACGCTCGAAAGTGGATGTTACAATCTGCCGTGCCATGCTTTGTTTGTTTTCTCCTGCAAAACGCTTCTCCATCTCCTGTCGCAGCTCGTTATTGTCTGCGCTCTCACCAAGTACATTTTGTGTTAATGTGCAGATAATGTCCAAGCAATGGATGCAATCTTGGGCATCCATGGGCAAATCCCTGGCACCGATGAAGAGTTGGTTTGGTTTGGGTACACGTAGTGGAGGTTCCAGGTTATCGAGAAAATCCGGCAACTTTGAGTAACTAATGAGATTTGTGGCCTGTGGGTCGAATGTTCCCCAAGTTTCAAAAAACAACTCAAAGTCATCCTCATTTAGTGGCTCCTTACTCTCCTCCTTGGCAACATTGAAATTTTCCAGGATAATAGCAATGTACATGTTAACAACAACCAGGAAAGAGATGATAATGTAGCTAACAAAATAGGCGATTCCTATGCGAGGCTTGCCACAATCTCCCACATAAGCAGTGACACCAGGGTGGTGCTTGTGTTCATCGCAGTTCTCGTCGAGGGTTGGGAGAAGAAGCTTGTCCCATCCAGCCGACGTGGTGATTTGGAAGAGACAAAGCATCGAGCCCCAAAAGGTCTCGAAGTTGAACATGTCATCAAGACCATGTTTGTGCTTCAACAGACAAAACTGAGACATTCCAAATATCGCGAAAATGTACATGATAAGAAAGAGCAGCAGACCAATGTTGAAGAGGGCTGGGAGGGACATTAGTAGTGCAAAGAGCAGTGTGCGTATGCCCTGTGCTCCACGGAAGAGTCGTAGGACGCGGCCAATGCGAAAAAGTCTTATCACGCGGAAAATTGTCGGTTCTAACATGAATACCTGCATTGTTTTCTCCATTGCCAAGTCTGCAGTAGAAAATGTGAACATAAAATTAGATTTTTTTCCTTTACATTTTAAAATGCAAAAACACTCCAACTAGAACGGCACTCGGTAGAGCGCATAGTCTTGTCTCGTGCATTCATTCTGAACAAAAACACCACCGTAAACTGAACACGCTGGTTATTTAAATTGTTTATTATAGCCCACTGCTATTATGGCTCATATACTCGTATCATCCATGCACCCTATTATGTCACTTTTTTGTTGTTGAGTGGTTTTGGAGAAAATGATATCCAATCTTTTACCTTTAATCCAATAGGGCTGCCATACCATGTGATCAATGACATCATAAGTTTAACTCTTCACTCACATCGGGTCATAGATCAGATATATATATATATATATATGAAGTTTCAGATTTTTTGGATAAGGATTTAAATTCAACCATTGATGGCTGGAATACCACTTCACCGATGAGGTCGTCGTTGTCACCCTATATATCCCATCGGTAGTTGATGACACATGCCAAGTTTCAATTTTTTCCGTCGAGCGGTTTCGGAGATGATGTCTAAATTTTTTCCTTTCATCCAATATGGCTGCCATACCATGTGAACCATGACGTCAGAGTTAGCTCTATCGGGAATAAAATATTCTCCATGGGGAGTCCCTCCCATGTCGAAAGTTTTGCATTGATCAGCCAAGCAGTTGCAGAGAAAAACATTTTAAAAGTGAAAATATATAGATGTGGACAGGATGCACGAAGACACACAAACAGACGGGCGTTGCAATAGTCTCGCACTAATTATCAGGCAGTGATTATTTATGAGACAACATAATAGATGTGGAAACGATGTTCACTGGCCAATGGGCACAACCAATAAAGGAATTTATGGTTTGTGAACTGAAATGAGGTGTGTGTGTGTGTGTGAGCACGCGCGCACACATACATCCTGTGTCCACATCTATGTATTTTCGCTTGTAAAAATGTTTTTCTTTGCAACCGCTTGTCCGATCAATGCAAAACTTTAAACATAGGAGGCACCCCCAATGGAGAATATTTCTATCTATAATTCCAGCAATCTGTGTGTGTGTGTGTGTGTGTGTGTGTGTGTCTGTGACCACTGTTTCTCGACAACCACTGGTCCGATCTAATTTAAACTTGCCAGATATATTGCTGGGGACCTGAGGATGTGCCTTTTCAAGGTTTGATATTAATCGGACAAGTGCTTCCCAAGTTATGGCCATTTATTTACCAAACCAATGACAAGACACGTTTGCGTGGGCGTGGCCAATGGGGAAGGGAAGCTCAGCCGCGTTCCCCATTACGGTTACAACGTACGGACTTCCGGATAATGATGACTTCGTGTATTCTAATAATTTCTCGATTTCTTATGCGCATTTATAGATAAACACAATGCCCCAAGTTATGATCTTTCATATTAGACGGTGCATAAATTTCGGTAACATCAGAGTGCTGGTATGCTCCGAACCAGGAAGTAAATTTTTTCTCTCTTCTCTTCTCTTTTTGTTTTTCCTTCCACGACATTGCGAAAAGGTAAAATACGTTGGCGCTAATTGATAATTGGGTATTAAAACTAAATTGCGAATAATATGCGAACTTCCGGGCCACGCACGTACGGGCACGCGAGAGCGAAGAAACGGCCTGTGTGGTTGTGTTTGTTGCTCGCGGTTTGAATATTTATTAATTAATTATTTTTTATTTTTCTATTTTTACGGGCACGTACTAGTATTGATAACTGTGTCATCAGTCACATGTCAGCCACATTGGATTAAAGCAAAAAATGTGGACATCTTTTTCCCCCGAAACCACTCAACGAAAAAAATTGAAACTTGGCACATGTCATCAACTCCCCATGGGATATATAGGGTGATAATGATGACATCATCGGTGAAGTATCCTAGCCATAATTGCTTGAATCAAAATCCTTATCCAAAAAATCTTAAATTTTATATATATGATCGACCCGATGTGAGTGAAGAATTAAATTCATGACATCATCTATCACGTGGTCTGGCGGCCATATCGGATTGAAAATAAAACGTCAAATAATTTGCTTCTCCAGAACCCTTTAACAGATCAATGCGAAACTTCATACATATGTCCGACGAGCCATAAGGAATATAGTTTAAAATTGTTTTCATATTAACCTTCATTGACATGATTTTGCCTTCATAGGCACAAAAGTAGTTGTTAAATATCCTAATGATATAATTATTCAAAAATGAATAAAGCCACAGATAATGGTGGTGTATGACATAATATTGTGCATGAATGATATGGCTATATGGGCCATAATAGCAGTAGGCCATAATATTAGTGTGTTCAGATAACGATGGTATTTTTGTTCAGAATGAGCGTGCAAGGCGAGACTATGTGCTCCACGAGTGCTGTTCTAGTTTTCATTTTTTTATCGATTATGCATTCACTCAGCTCCACCCCATGTGAATCGCTCTTCCATAAGGGTTGAGCACACAGGAAAACACATAGTAAATCAAGAATAAAGTTTCATGACAGTTACAAAACCGCTATGGCTGAAATATTACACCAAGCTTCAACCTTTGTTCACTCTCTAAGAGAGAATCGCTGAGTAGAGACCAACAAACCACCTGTCTATTCCCATAGTCATCCACTGGAAGAGCATCAGTCTCTTGAACTGCTAAGCCTCCACATCAGCCATGGCCTTTATTTGGCTGACCATACAGAAAAGCTGGCCTCCAAACCTAGCTGCAGACTGGGCATCCTCTGTCGATCCAAGTCTTTCCTTAGAAAATCATAGCTACTCACAGTCTACAATGACTTTGCCTGTAGCTCAAAGGAGTACTGCTCTCTGCTTTGGGCTGGTGCCCCAGCATTACAGTCATCTCTCCTAGATTCTGTGGAATCTAAAGCTCTCAAAACAATTGCAATCTCCCATTATAAGCAAAATGCAGGGTCTGTTGCTCTGACATTGCATGCAGGTCAGTGGTCTCTGTTTTCCAGCATCTATTCTCCAACATTGCTCCCTCTGCTCCCTTAGTCCTCTGACTCTCCTGAGCAATTACAGAATACATGTGTTCTTCAAGTAACCCCCTCCTGGTTAAACTTGCAAAATCCAGGCGGACTGCACTCCTCAACTGCTTAATTCCTCACATCTCACATTTATTGAATGACCTTCCAGAGGCTATTCTGCTTCAATCTTCTCTCCAGAACTTCAAGCCAACAGTCAACACCATCTATTGTCATCTTCAATTCCGACTCACTAACCCACGCTCGCAAAGTAAAACAAGGGGTTAAGCAATCGGTCCTGTGCGTGTATATGTATGTATATGCGTACATGCGTGCATACGTGCATGTCTGAATTTTGTTATTCCCTTTTCTCTGGAACCGCTTGTCGGATTGACACGAAATTTTCACCATCGGTGCGACAACTCATACAGAATTTTTTAATGATAATTATGACGTCATATATCATATGGTGTGGCAGCCATGTTGGAAAAATGGAGAAATGTTGGACCTCCATGTCCTCCATGGGGAAAAATTAAACTTGGCACATGGCAAGTACTCCCCATGGTGAATAAATGTGATTTTTTAAACGATGTCATAGGTCCCTGTGTTATGCCGTCATAATTGCATTTGTGGAATGCTACATCCAACCAGTATGAAATTTTTGAGGGTCATCTAGGGATAAATTGGTCAACAGAAATTTTTTATGATGTCATTGGTCATGTGGTTTGGCAGCAATATATATATATATATATATATATATATATATATATATACCGGGCGTAGTGGCGTGCGCCTGTAATCCGGCTACTCGGAGGCTTAGGTTGGAGGATCGCTTGAGGAGGGAGCTCTGCACTGGGCCGTGCTATGAGAGGGTGTAGGGCAGCCCGGAATCATGGCGAAACCAATCCTTATCCTTGTGTCGTAAGAGGCGACCAGGGTTGCGTCAGGAAGGGCATCCGGCGTAAAACCTGTGCCAAATCAGTATGCGGATCATAACGGATGATCCGCTGTGGCGACCCCTAACGGGAGCAGCCGAAAGAAGAAGGTATATATGTATATAAAAACCCTTCAAAAATCTTCTCTGAAACAGCTGAACAGATCGAGGAGAAACTTTACAGGTATGACCATCTATCCAAGAGGAACAAAAAGTTCCACAACTATGATGTCATAGCATGGTTTGGCAGCTATACTGGATTTACCGTAAAGTCTTTAAAAACCCTCTTCTCCAGAATGGCTGGACAGATTGAGGGGATACTTCACGCAAATGTTCCCCAAGCCTTGGGGATACCAGGGTGTTCATGAATAATAATTGATAGGTCACATGGTTTGGCAGCCATATTGGATTGAAGGAAAATATTTTTTTAAATTCTCTCTCTTGAACCGCTGCATCAATCAACACAAAACTTGAACATTATGATCTAGTAGTGATGGGGATGATAAGTTTTAAATTTCAACTTGAACAGACGCATGGTCTGGCACCCATAATTATTTATTTTTTCGAATCTGAGTTTTTCTTGATTTTTTTTTTTCAATAAGGCTCACTTGGCAGTGCCTGGATGGGTTTGAGGGTAGAGGAGTAGCAGCTGAAACACGAGTCATATCCAGGTTCCTCCTGATGACTTCATCTTTGCTTTTTGCTTGTTTGGGTTCCCTCTGATGCCTCCAATGCAGGACTGTACCTATTTGGTCTTCCATTTGATTTGAATTGAATTTACTTCCATTTACTTGAATGAATTTACTTTGACTTCCAAATCCCACAAAGTCCTTCTCAAGAGGGCGCGGGGTAAGTATTCTATAAATACCATCTAGTGATCTTTATGATCCACATTAACCTTTCCTTTAACCTTTCCCAACTCAACCATCTTACTTGCTGGTTTCAGTGTTTCATCCCCTACTCCCTCTCCTCTTTTCCTATTCATTCATTCGCTTGATGTTTGTCACACTGTCAGTTCTGCCTTGCTCTTAATGAGCCTAGCTCCTGTAACAAAAAAAACAACCTGGTGCACTAATGTTTGAAACAACATTCAACGATGGAAGCAGACAAGATATCAGTGAAATACATTTTAACCAAATGAGTGCCTCACCAAATATTGAGATGATGACAATTACGAGGTCAAAAATGTTCCAGGACAAGGTGAAAAAGTAATGTCGTTGGCCAATCAATTTGAGCAGACACTCCATGGTGAAGATCCCAATAAATGCCATGTTGAAATAGTGCAGAACATCCTCCTTGATTTTATTCTGAGGATCCGTTTCCACTACCATGGTAAGCATATTCAGGCAAATGAGAACCATAATTGCGATTTCAAACTTCTGATTGGAGACTAAATGAAATATCAATCTCTGGAGCTTGTTCTGCAGGGTGTCAAGGGTGGGAATATCGTTAAAATCAGTCAAGCACACGAACAGGCAAATCAAGCAAACTGTCGTAACATGTGCTCCTCTGTAACCACTGTCAATGCAAACCACCCAATAGCAACAATTACTATAGGCCTACATTTCAACAGTTTTTTTCATTCCAACAGGACTTTCCAGCATTCTGGATATACAAGAAAATGCAAATAAAGAAAAATGTACCGTAGCTAACTCGCAATGTCTTTCCTCTTTATTAGAGATGGCTCTGCATTCCTGGAACTTTGGCAATGGAAAATGACACTTTAAAATACCGCATCTCCAGGCATCCAATAAATCATGCATACCTTTGGTGGTGGAATGGGTTTCACAGGTTTTTTGTTGCCAAGTTTCTTCAAAGCATGGTGGTATTTCTTTTGCTCTTCCGTCAAAAAGATGTCCTCTCCTCCAAAGTGCAGCATCCATGAGAGAAAGACAGACGAGCTCAGTTCACTCTTTAGCTCGGCACTCTTCCACACTACACGGATCAATCGATCAGAGAAAGAGCCATCAAGCAACGGAGCGGGCAGGAGTGCTGGAGTGAGGCACATGCAGGGGTCATGACATTGCATTGGCTGGCACCTCAAGCAACGCTGCACCTTCATTCCGCTTGCCAAATGCACACAGGGTGTCAAACAATCTCTTTAACTTTTGGTTCATACAGTTAACACAAACCAAAACACCATGGGTATGGGAAATTTCAACAAAGAAACAAACAAAAACAATAAACTCAGAAAGTATAGCAAATCCATATTTCATGAGACTATTCATCTATCGATGAGTTGATTACCACAAACATGCGCCACATTCCCTAATACTCAAAAACACAAAAGTCACAACAGACCTTGGCATTAAGGCAAAGACGACAAATACTGGTACACTTTGGTGCAGTGGGAAACGAGAATAATGCAACTGACAGAACCTTACAAAGAACTGAACAATGAGGTGGTAAGAAAATGGGGGTAGTGGAGTGGGAGGAAGTGGATGTCGGTGATGTGGAGCAACAAAAGCCATGCACATACAGGCTGCCATGTAACAGGCCAGTTTGTCACAACTACTTATCTTCTTCTTCTGTTGGTTAAAATTGTCTATGATGACGCCGATAAACAGGTTGAGTATGAAAAATGTTCCAAAGACAATGAAGATGACAAAGTAGGCATAATTATATATGTCTGTTTCAAATTCTGGCTGATTCTCCACCTGTGAAAGATGGGGATGTGTAACTGGCAGCAAAATGTATCAAACGAAGATCATGAAATAAAACAATTCCAGAACAACTTGATCATCTTCAAACCATCACATTTTAGTCACAAAAATCTTTCCAACATTAGTCAAAAGTTTTTCTTTTTTCTTTTTAAGGCTCAATGGCTATAGTGATGCAGATACA
>CM068959.1:36440114-36450123 GCA_035128595.1 Eptatretus atami | reverse complement strand
AAGAGAGAGATCAGAGATTTTGCCAAGCGACTCACCTCGAAGCCGATCAGGGCAAGGGGAATACCGTATCGCTCTGGATTCCATTCTATTTGCCGTCCCAGCATAACAAATTATTCGAGCAGTTAGTTCGAGATCTGAAGGCCTGCCTCTTCCTCCCTGGACCCCTCCACTCCACATCCGCACTCTCCTAGCCTGACGAGCAATTTTGACGCACATTTTGGTGAATACCCCTGTAACTGTTCATTTAATTGTCCATTTTGTGTCCTTTTATGATTTCTTTAATATTTCTCTCAATATATATGTTGCGTGAGGTTAAGTTTGTTAAGGTGACGGAAATGTTCCCGAAAAACGCATCGCCCCCTCGCCCCCCACCATTATAACACTACGTTCATGGAACTATCTCGTCTGCTTAACGGCATTTTGCTTAGCATCACACTTTCTCAGAACACTCTTCCACGAGCCTCGACTATGTATGTGTCTGAAAATTTATAACTATATATACATGTATGACTGTATTCAAAAATATACCGCATCCACGACATTGTGGAAACTTGCTGTCGTGGTTTTAAAATAAACTAGTACATGCCCATATGTACGTGCCCGTACGTACGTGGCTGTACGTGCGTGGCCGTACGTGCAAAAAAAAATAATAATAAATAAAACTTTCAAACCTCGTGCCAGAAACAACAACCACACAGGCCGTTCCTTCGCTCTCGCGTACCGTACGTGCAAACCAAAAAAGCAAAAGAATTAAAAAAAACTTTCAAACAACCACACAGGCCGTTCCTTCGCTCTCGTAACGACGACTGGATTGGGGCGTTGTGTTTATCTATAAATGCGCATAAGAAATCGAGAAATTATTAGAATACACGAAGTCATCACTATCCGGAAGTCCGTACGTTGTAACCGTAATGGGGAACGCGGCTGAGGATCTCTTCCCCAACGGCCACGCCTATGCCAGCAACGTGTCCTGTCATTGGTTTTGGTAAAATAAATGGCCATAACTTGGGAACCGCTTGTCCAATTAATTTCAAACCTTGAAAAGGCACATCCACAGGTCCCCAACAATATAGCTGGCAAGTTTCAATTAGATCGGACCAGTGGTTGTTGAGAAACAGCGGTCACAGACACACACACACACACAAACACACACACACACACACACACACCACAGCGGGAATTATAGATAGATGATTATTCAATTTATTACAGTAAATATCACACTTTGCCAAAAAAAAAACTCATTTATGCAATTCAATGTCTTAAAACCATAGATAAGTCGATTTTGAGTACAAGTCAAGGCCCGGACTAATGGCGGAAAAAGTATCGACTTATCCACCAAAATACAGTAACGTGCACAGAAAAATATTTATCACTGCTATTGTCATCATGTGTTCAGATGTGAATGCCAAACAGGACAGCGATTGATAAAAGGACACTAACTTGTACTTACAGTCGCTCATACCGCAAACCTCAATCTTGATTCTTTTCTCAAAGATATGTAACAACCTTCTACTCTTATCCCATCATCTGCTCTCTCAAACCTCCTTCTCCCGCACCTGTGTTAAAATAGATGGTCCCTAATTCTACTGAATGCTTGTGTGTATAAAAATTGACTATGAGTTTCAGTCAAATTGTTTCCTTCTGTGCAGGTGGTTGTAAATGCACTGGTGGTGCCATTCCTTCCATTGCCACAGTGCTGCTCGTCTGCCTCATCTTTTGGCTTGTGTTCAGCATCGTCGGTGTGAACTTTTTCAAAGGACGTTTTCATAAATGTGTTGATGAAAAGCACGTCCCTTGCACATCTCCATCATCAAAACAAAATGGAATGCAATCGCAGCGGCTATAAATGGATCAATGCACCTGTCCACTTTGACAACGTTTTATACGGTTACCTGGCTCTCCTGCAAGTGGTAAGTTGACTGAATACTGTACCACGAATCTCCAAACAAAGTGTTCAGTATCTGAAAAGATTACTATTACTATGTCCGGTGGTTTGTATCCTCTAATAATCTAATTTATCCTTTGTCCTCAAAACTCACAAACTTTCCTCTTCCTTTATATTCATTAAGATACTTTTATCCAAATTGATTCCATCTGCATCTCTATTATTTCCATAATTATATCACTATCTTTGTCATGTTTTATTAACGTTCACCCAAAACCTTTTAATTCCTCTCACCAGAGCAAGGCTCATGGAAGAGCAAGATCAAGATTCCTTAATCAATATTGCATTGCTATAAATGCATCACACAGATGTCATAGTATTCGTGCTGTGTCATTGTTTAATTATCAAACATTCAAACACCAACAAATGAAATGTTGAAATGCTTCCTGAAACATTTTTGGAGATTTTATTTATTTATCATTCGATTTCTTCCATCGTTCTTCCTCCATAAAACTCGCAGTTTGCATCGAGCTACTACGCACATCACCGAGGGTGTTTTGATGAGGATTTTCAAAAAAAACACTAGTTTGATACAGTTTGTAATTTGAAAACAATTGCGATGGAGAAAGAAAATATTGCAATGGAGCTTAAATTAACCACAACAACGTACATTGCATGGTGTATGTACCAAGCCTTGTTTAAAACAATATGTCCTGACTGCATCAAGAAAGGTTTGTTTCTCAAACAAGAAAGACCAACAAAAATTTGGCTTTTCTTTCCTGTCTAGCAATTATATACTGCTATCGATATACGTTTGCACTCCGGTGATTCTCAGCATATGCCTCCATTAATCTGATAGGTTTTTGAGGAAGATGTGCATGAGATGATGCATCCTTCCACCTAGACTTTTTACATTTCCATACCAGCTCCACCTCTTCCTCGCCAATCTAACCTACCCCTTCCCCCACCCCAACCTTTGCTCACCCTTGATGTTTATGCTTCCATGCTGTTTCTTCCCCCTCATGTGGAACTCACCTGGTCATCCTACTGAATGGGATGGGAGAATGAGTATAACAGGTAACTGTGTATACTGGTAGGTCGCATTGTGAACGGTGTTGGCCAGACCGTTGCCTTTAACTGAAGCATTGATCTCAAGAAGGGATGGAAGTATTCACGTGAATCAAGGGCAGCTTGGGAGGAATAAACAAAATGGATAAACCTGTTGAGCTTTCATCTACTGCATGATGCTGCACCGATGTTGTTGTCTCTCTAGTCGCAAGATAATTACCTATGCCACTGAAGGTGGATGGAGGTTATGCTTTCACACCCCTGTCTGTCTGTCTGTTTGTTTTGTTATCTGTGAATAGGATATCTCAAAAAGTTTTGGATGGATTTGGACGGAATTTGGTGGAGAGGTTGGGTGTGTGATGAGGACAAAATGATTAGATTTTAGTGAAGATCTGGATACTAGAGTTTGTAAAGTGATTCTTCACCAATGAGAGATAGGGCCAAAAGATATGTAGCACATACATACATACATACATACATACATACATACATGAGAGCATGCACCACAGCGCATCGCTGCGTCCACTTTCCAGCGATACTCCAGGGGCCTCCGTCTGGCCATCCCCCTGGCAGATGCCTGGCCTATCCCCATCTCTTATGGATAGGACAGTTCTGGCACCACCTGAAGGGACCGCCTCAGGTTAACCAGAGGAGACCACTCTCTGGGAGACGACACCTCAGCACCATCCCGACACACTACAGTGTATTTGTGTTGGTGAGAGTGCAAATACTGCAACCAACCTCCTAGGAAAGGTAAACAACTGCAGGAGGACGTCCGCAGATGCAGTTAGCACCAGATATTGATTACCGTTGCTCACAAGGAGCTCCACCACCATTTGGCAGGTTTTGTATTTAATCCTGGGTATCCATGTACATACACTTCCACAACAGGGGACCTGGTTTTAGTCACCGACACTCGACCATGAACAAGTTAGTACGGGTTTTACATGATACACATAGCAAGTCACAGATCTGATCTGATCTGATCTGACCTGACCTGACAATCAGAGTTGGACGATATCCAGTTTAGCATGATATCGCAAAAAGATTTTGATGGATTTGGATGAAACTTGGTGGACAGGTTGGGTGTAGGACAAGGATGTAAGTGATTCGATTTTGGTGAAGATCTGATTCCGGAAACGAAATTTTTTTAATTCTTAGGTGATTCGTCACCATTGAGTGATAGGCCAAAAACGATATATAGCACGATATTTCAAACAGTTGTTGATGGATTCGGATGAAACTTTGTGGATGAGTTGGTTAGGTGACAAGAACAAGCTGATTAATTTTGGTTCAGGTCCAGATCCAGATCCAACCTATCAGTGGGATACAAATCGCAAACTGTTCAGCTGGTGGAGGTCTGCACTCTACCCTACCGAGTGCATTTTACTTCTGGATAAGAACCATCAAAATGACCAAATAAATCATTCTGTGTAACCGACAAAAAGGTTAGTATAGCTTGAAAGTGCTTTGGTTCACCTTTTAGTTGCAAATTTTTTCTCTTTTTTCATCATACTACTATATATAATATATATATATATATATATATATATATATATATATATAATATATATATGTGTGCATGGCTCACAAAGTGGTATGCTGTGGTATGTTTGTGGGAAATTCCACATAAAACTATTATTATGATGAACTTAGACAAAACCATCAATGGTCAGAAATGAAAGTGGACATCTTGGGGAACCGTGTAAACCGGCAATATCATACTCTCCATTTCCCTGTTTTATTAAAGATTAATTAAAGCAACAGAATATGGGTATTGTAACCTTAGAAATGTTACAGTTTGATTGGTAAATTTTTTATTTTACTGTAGGTTTCTTATGTGACAGTTATTTTGAATGTGGTGACTCAGAATGTGAACTTTGGTGTCTCTTTATGTTTTGATGATGTTCTGTCTCCCTATTCGGGTTTCTGGCATCTACCCTATCTGATGAAATAATGGATTCGTACATAACGCTTCGTGTCCACTGCATCGAGAAAAATAAGGAGTCCAGTGTTGATAATGTTTCTTATGATTTTTTATTCCAAATCTCCCTTAATTTCTTGGAAATATGACAGAGCCTAACGGCAGAAAAATATAGATCAAAATTGTGATCAGAAAATAAAATTCGGACCGCAAGTAATCCCGTCTTAATTTTCGTGTCAGTCCCGTTATGTACGAATCATCATCTCTCGTCGGACGCAAATAACGCTAGCATTAAAAAATCTGGCCGTCTTGCAAACTTCCCCGATTGATGGATATAATAGGCACTTGCAAACGTGTCAGCACATTTCCCTTCGCCGTCGAGCGCAATGTTTTCTCTCGTGTCCGTGTCTTTGCGAGAGCCGTAATGTACGAATCCAGTGTGAGGACGCCGAGCCGAACGAGGTGACTCATATTTGTCTGATATATAATTCTTATTTTAACCAACGCTAGAATTTTTTTGGTGCTTCGTGAGGATCCGAGAGGTAAGAATTATGTTTTTCTTTTCATGTTTAAATTGATTATTTCAAAAGTTCGAAAGAAATAGATTCGATTTAACGTTATTTTTCGCTTACAAGTGTGGCTTTCTTTGCTATGAACTCGTCTGTGTTTTCTTCGTAATTTATAACATCGGACTCTCTCAAAATGTGTTGTTTTTTTTCTTTTTCCTGTCACATATTGAGCCTGTTTAAAAAGGCAGAGTAAAAATTATCTGTTTCTTATCCCAAAATATAATATTTACGTTGTTTTATTCATCTGATTCCGTACATAACGCTGACGCCAAGCTCGAAATTCGAACGTGTATTTACAGTGTTGTATATTCAGTGGTAACTTTAAAACTGGACGTGCTGCAGTCTAAAATTTAGATTTAGCTATTTGAATACATGCAGATTAACATAATGGGTTGCATTTCATGTTTCCCTAAACTTTTTTTTTGCCCTTTGTGTAACAGTATGTGTACCCACTTTGTGAGCCATGCACTTATGTAATATATATATGTGTGTGTGTGTGTGTGTGTGTGTGTGTGTGTGTGTGTGTGTGTGTGTGTGTGTGTGTGTAGTAATTCTGGATTCGTACATTACGGCTCTCGCAAAGACACGGACACGAAGAGAAACATTGCGCTCGACGGCGAAGGGAAATGTGCTGACACGTTTGCAAGTGCCTATTATATCCATCAATCGGGGAAGTTTGCAAGACGGCCAGATTTTTTAATGCTAGCGTTATTTGCGTCCGACGAGAGATGATGATTCGTACATAACGGGACTGACACAAATCAAGACGTGGAGTACTGCGGTCCGAATTTTATTTTTCTGATCACAATTTTGATCTATATTTTTCTGCCGTTAGGCTCTGTCATATTTCCAAGAAATTAAGGGAGATTTGGAATAAAAATCATAAGAAACATTATCAACACTGGACTCCTATTTTTTCTCGATGCAGTGGACACGAAGCGTTATGTACGAATCCATTATTTCATCAGATAGGGTAGATGCCAGAAAACCCGAATAGGGAGACAAACATCATCAAAACATAAAGAGACACAAAGTTCACATTCTGAGTCACCACATTCAAAATAACTGTCACATAAGAAACCTACCGTAAAATAAAAATTTACCAATCAAACTAACATTTCTAGGTACAATACCATATTCTGTTGCTTTAATTAATCTTTAATAAAACAGGGAATGAGAGTATGATATTGCCGGTTTCTACAGGTTCCCCAAGATGTCCACTTTCATTTCTGACCATTGATGGTTTGTCTAAGTTCATCATAATAATAGTTTTATGTGGAATTTCCCACAAACATACCACAGCATACCCACTTTGTGAGCCATGCACATATTTAATATACTATATTATATATATATATATATATATATATATATATATATATATATAGTAGTATGATGAAAAAAGAGAAAAAATTTGCAAACTAAAAGGTGAACCAAAGCACTTTCAAGCTATACTAACCTTTTTGTCGGTTACACAGAATGATTTATTTGGTCATTTTGATGGTTCTATTCCAGAAGTAAAATGGCACTCGGTAGGGTAGAGTGCAGACCTCCACCAGGCTGAACAGTTTGCGATTTGTATCCCACTGATAGGTTGGATCTGGATCTGGACCTGAACCAAAATTTAATCAGCTTGTTCTTGTCACCTAACCAACTCATCCACAAAGTTTCATCCGAATCCATCAACAACTGTTTGAAATATCGTGCTATATATCGTTTTTGGCCTATCACTCAATGGTGACGAATCACCTAAGAATTAAAAAAATTCTTGTTTCCGGAATCAGATCTTCACCAAAATCGAATCACTTAACATCCTTGTCCTACACCCAACCTGTCCACCAAGTTTCATCCAAATCCATCAAAATCTTTTTGCGATATCATGCTAAACTGGATATCGTCCAACTCTGATTGTCAGGTCAGGTCAGATCAGATCAGATCAGATCTGTGACTTGCTATGTGTATCATGTAAAACCCGTACTAACTTGTTCATGGTCGAGTGTCGGTGACTAAACCAGCTCCCCCAACCAGGTCCCCCTGTTGTGGAACGTGTATGTACATGGATACCCAGGATTAAATACAAAACCTGCCAAATGGTGGTGGAGCTCCTTGTGAGCCAACGGTAATCAATATCTGGTGCTAACTGCATCTGCGGACGTCCTCCTGCAGTTGTTTACCTTTCCTAGGAGGTTGGTGGCAGTATTTGCACTCTCACCAACACAAAATACACTGTAGTGTGTCGGGATGGTGCTGAGGTGTCGTCTCCCAGAGAGTGGTCTCCTCTGGTTAACCTGAGGCGGTCCCTTCAGGTGGGTGCCAGAACTGTCCTATCCATAAGAGATGGGGATAGGCCAGGCATCTGCCAGGGGGATGGCCAGACGGAGGCCCCTGGAGTATCGCTGGAAAGTGGACGCAGCGATGCGCTGTGGTGCATGCTCTCAATGTATGTATGTATGTATGTATGTATGTGCTACATATCGTTTTTGGCCCTATCTCTCATTGGTGAAGAATCACTTTACAAACTCTAGTATCCAGATCTTCACTAAAATCTAATCATTTTGTCCTCATCACACACCCAACCTCTCCACCAAATTCCGTCCAAATCCATCCAAAACTTTTTGAGATATCCTATTCACAGATAATTAAACCAAAACAAACAGACAGACAGGGGGTGAAAGCATAACCTCCATCCACCTTCAGTGGCATAGGTAATTATCTGGCGACTAGAGAGACAACAACATCGGTGCAGCATCATGCAGTAGATGAAAGCTCAACAGGTTTATCCATTTTGTTTATTCCTCCCAAGCTGCCCTTGATTTCACGTGAATACTTCCATCCCCTTCTTGAGATCAATGCTTCAGTTAAAGGCAACGGTCTGGCCAACACCGTTCACAATGCGAGCCTACCAGTATACACAGTTACCTGTTATACTCATTCTCCCATCCCATTCAGTAGGATGACCAGGTGAGTTCCACATGAGGGGGAAGAAACAGCATGGAAGCATAAACATCAAGGGTGAGCAAAGGTTGGCGTGGGGGGAAGGGGTAGGTTAGATTGGCGAGGAAGAGGTGGAGCATGGTATGGAAATGTAAAAAGTCTAGGTGGAAGGATGCATCATCTCATGCACATCTTCCTCAAAAACCTATCAGATTAATGTGAGGCATATGCTGAGAATCACCGGAGTGCAAACGTATATCGATAGCAGTATATAATTGCTAGACAGGAAAGGAAAAGCCAAATTTTTGTTGGTCTTTCTTGTTTTGAGAAACAAACCTTTCTTGATGCAGTCAGGACAATATTGTTTTAAACAAGGCTTGGTACATACACCATGCAATGTACGTTGTTGTGGTTAATTTAAGCTCCATTGCAATATTTTCTTTCTCCATCGCAATTGTTTTCAAATTACAAACTGTATCAAACTAGTGTTTTTTTTGAAAATCCTCATCAAAACACCCTCGGTGATGTGCGTAGTAGCTCGATGCAAACTGCCGAGTTTTATGGAGGAAGAACGATGGAAGAAATCGAATGATAAATAAATAAAATCTCCAAAAACATGTTTTCAGGAAGCATTTCAACATTTCATTTGTTGGTGTTTGAATGTTTGATAAATTAAACAATGACACAGCACGAATACTATGACATCTGTGTGATGCATTTATAGCAATGCAATATTGATTAAGGAATCTTGATCTTGCTCTTCCATGAGCCTTGCTCTGGTGGAGAGGAATTAAAAGGTTTTGGGTGAACGTTAATAAAACATGACAAAGATAGTGATATAATTATGGAAATAATAGAGATGCAGATGGAATCAATTTGGATAAAAGTATCTTAATGAATATAAAGGAAGAGGAAAGTTTGTGAGTTTTGAGGACAAAGGATAAATTAGATTATTAGAGGATACAAAACCACCGGACATAGTAATAGTAATCTTTTCAGATACTGAACACTTTGTTTGGAGATTCGTGGTACAGTATTCAGTCAACTTACCACTTGCAGGAGAGCCAGGTAACCGTATAAAACGTTGTCAAAGTGGACAGGTGCATTGATCCATTTATAGCCGCTGCGATTGCATTCCATTTTGTTTTTGATGATGGAGATGTGCAAGGGGACGTGCTTTTCATCAACACATTTATGAAAACGTCCTTTGAAAAAGTTCACACCGACGATGCTGAACACAAGCCAAAAGATGAGGCAGACGAGCAGCACGTTGGCAATGGAAGGAATGGCACCCACCAGTGCATTTACAACCACCTGCACAGAAGGAAAACAATTTGACTGAAACTCATAGTCAATTTTTATACACACAAGCATTCAGATAGAATTAGGGACCATCTATTTAAACACAGGTGCGGGAGAAGGAGGTTTGGAAGAGCAGATGATGGGATAAGAGTAGAAGGTTGTTACATATCTTTGAGAAAAGAATCAAGATTGAGGTTTGCGGTATGAGCGACTGTAAGTACAAGTTAGTGTCCTTTTATCAATCGCTGTCCTGTTTGGCATTCACATCTGAACACATGATGACAATAGCAGTGATAAATATTTTTCTGTGCACGTTACTGTATT
>CM068959.1:36416998-36439202 GCA_035128595.1 Eptatretus atami | reverse complement strand
GTACGCGAGAGCGAAGGAACGGCCTGTGTGGTTGTTGTTTCTGGCACGAGGTTTGAAAGTTTTATTTATTATTATTTTATTTTTGCACGTACGGCCACGCACGTACAGCCACGTACGTACGGGCACGTACATATGGGCATGTACTAGTTTATTTTAAAACGCACGACAGCAAGTTTCCACAATGTCGTGGATGCGGTATATTTTTTGAATACAGTCATACATGTATATATAGTTATAAATTTTCAGACACATACATAGTCGAGGCTCGTGGAAGAGTGTTCTGAGAAAGTGTGATGCTAAGCAAAATGCCGTTAAGCAGACGAGATAGTTCCATGAACGTAGTGTTATAATGGGTGGGGGGCGAGGGGGCGATGCGTTTTTCGGGAACATTTTCCGTCACCTTAACATAACTTAACCTCACGCAACTATATATTTGAGAGAAATATTAAAGAAATCAATAAAGGACACAAATGGACAATTAAATGAACAGTTACAGGGGTATTCACCAAAATGTAGCGTCAAAATTGCTCGTCAGGCTAGGAGAGGTGCGGATGTGGAGTGGAGGGGTTCCAGGGAGGAAGAGGCAGGCCTTCAGATCTCGAACTAACTGCTCGAATAATTTGTATGCTGGGACGGCAAATAGAATGGAATCCCAGAGCGATACGGTATTCCCCTTGCCCTGATCGGGCTTCGAGGTGAGTCGCTTGGCAAAATCTCTGATCGAGCTATTGTACGGCTGCGCGGTTATCACCAAGAAGGCTAATCACGGCTGTAAAGCTAGCTGGACAAACATTGAGTGCTTGTATTACAATGTGTCAGGTGTTAATTTTTATTCATCAGTAGCGAACTGCGACGAAATGTAATGTGTTATGAGCCAGTGCCGATTATGATTCTGTAGCTTGTTTTAAATGCTGCACCTCTATATGACAACAAACATGTTGAAAAACTACTGACATTCCAAATTGATCCAAAAGGTTTTCCCACAAAGTAATTCAAATAATATGCACAAAACATCTCATTCATATTTATGACCCTGGAAGTATTGTCGGCAGTGATGCATCAGGGAGGAATTAACACTTCTATGATTCTGACTGAATGTTTTGCTCATAACTGGAGTTGATCTCGATTCATCTTTCACTCCAAATCAACTTATCTGTGAACGAGGAAAGAAAAATGGGGGAATTAGCCAATTTGACTTATACTCCACATCGACTTATAGGCCAAAAAATACCGCAAGTCTTATTCGTTTGTTTGTGTGCAACATTTGGCGACTTATTGATTAATTTCTGAAAGCATAGCAGTGTTACTGATGCAGTGCCCCCTGTTGTACATTTGTCTTCATGTATTTTCCATTCCAAGCAGCCCATCAGTGCAGCTCGTGACCAAATGGCAAAGTGGACTAAAGTTCACCCAATGAACAGTAAACAAAGCCATCGATCACCGTTAGACAGAGGGGTGGAGTTTCCATGCTAACCAACCATTGGGCCAAGCCCATGAATCACCATCTAGCTTCTTAAGGCCATCAAAAGACCTGGAAGACAAGACCATCAAGCAACACCTATCAACCGTATGGAATTTCACTCGCCAACCAATCAATGGGCACACGCCATAAGTCACCATCTGTTGGGCAAAAGACCAATGGGCACATACTAAGGATGGTCCACTGGATCCTCTCAGGACAATAAAAGTGCATCCACCACATGCATATGATGCTTCTGATTGGGCTTGCTGTTCCCATGGTTGGTGGTTGTTTGGCTGTTCATGCATGTGTTCATGGTTGGTTGGTGGCACACTGCACTGGAGAGTTATTTGGATTCATGGTGCTGGGAACGTGGTTGGTGTGGGCACACAGGCCTCTGCAAGGGCAGGCCCCACACCAGACCACAGCACGTCGATGGGACTGACACGACCTGCACAGACATTGCAGTGTAGAGCAGGTCTCTTTTTGTCTTGTCTTCTTCTCTGTCTCATTCTCCCTGAGTGAACAGGTTCAGTGATTATTTGTGTAAGCCATTGTGGGCAATGGGGTACATGGGAATAATTTATTTAGAACTAGCAGGGGTACCCAGCATTGCCCTGTGCTGTTCTAATCCTGTTGGCATTTTAAAGAAATCAAATTTTTTTTTTTTGTGATGGTCGAGAACACCTCTGTACATCTACTAAGGAATGGGGTCAGGATCATTTAACATTACCTTTCACATAGGTACAAAGGCTGAGGCATGATAGAGCGATGAAAAAAACAATCCAACTTTATTTTTCAAAAAAAAAAATTTTTGGACCTAAAACACTCCCTAAAAACTCACTGATGAATCTCTGAAAGTTTGACAAAGATCCGTTCAGCCATCTCTGGGAAAAATGGCTGCTGTGTTCTTCTTCCTCCCTGCCCCCTTCCCACTTCCTTCCTCATTGTTACTAAATCCTTCCTTGTTGATGAAACATTGTGTGGTCATCCGGACTGTGCTCCGCAGCACATTGAGCAGTATTGGTATATTAACCCATTGAACAAACAATTCAGGTTCACGCATTAAGCGCCACTAATGGCGGATTGTCTACAAAGCTCCACTTGGCTACTTCTGTCGGCAGATTTGCCACTGTCGTGTGTTCCTGAACGCCAATTTGCACCAAATTCATGTGGTAGATGTGTAGATCTTTTCGTCACATCTCCACCGGCGACACGACCATTGTTGAAGACGCGCGAATGTTACAATACCAACAACTGGGTGGAAAGGAGTAGGCAGAAAAGAGAAAGAGAGTCAAACTACAATCAGCCCGAATATAAATAGAGTTCATAAAACACCTTACCCCATGCAGTGTTGAGAAAAATGACATGGGTGAGGTCTGCGAGCGGCAAATTTGATTGGTCGAGATGACGTAAAAGGAAAGAATATTTTGTCAAAGTATTGCTAAACGAAAGGTTTTTGAAAGTGGCAATAGGCGATTTGTGTTCTGCAGTGTTCAGGGATATAATTAAATGGAAATAAAGTGTAGATTTTTAAAGGTTGTTGAAAAAAAATTCTTACCGCTGTTGATGCAGCGTCTTTTACAGCACCTTATTTAACCCGTTACATTCGTTCTTCGCGCCTGTTTGTGTCTTTTACGACGACCTTAAAAACAGCAAATTTCCTGTTTGGAATGATTTTCAATTTTGTTGAACTGCCAGACATGGACAGAATAAAATAATTATCTCACTCCTCTGCATACGCGAGATCGGGACAAATCCAGAGTAAAGTACTATTAAACTGCACGTTCATGTTCTGATTCATCTTCCAATTCATGGTCCAATTCATGTTCAAAATATAACATTCAAATGAAATTAAGTTGTTCCTTGATCATAAACTGACGTTTGTGAACAGACAGACAAACAGAGTGCTTAACTCCCCCCCCCCCCCCTTCACCCCAACCCCATTTTTCCACAAATTAGAACGCATCGATAAAAGGAAATGCCATATTGCACAAAGTACAAAAAAAGAAAAGAACAAGAAATCAAATGAGCCAACACAATGTGTCAATATATGATCATATACCCTCATGCCCTCAAAACGGGAGAGTGCTCGAAGTGGGCGAATCGCTCGCAAAGTGCGCAAGTTCTTTATGGCACTGAGTTTGTCTTTTCCAAGCCAGTGGGCAACCAACGAGGTGACAGAAATCTGTGTACAGGCACACACACACCATGGACACATGAATACACGTAATCTATGCATCTCAAACACAGCTTTTCTACTCCATGGATGTAATCAAATATATAAATATCAGTGACAAAAACAATAATTACACAAAATGCAATAAAACAGGTAATATGCAACCCAATTTCATCTTGCTGTCTCTTGTTCATAAATAAACACCCATAGATTCGTAGTGAATGCTGAGACTTTATGCAGACCATGAACGTTCTCATTGTGTCTCAGACGAAAGACAAAAACGATGAGGTGCTGCACATTCAATGATATACTGTACTCAGTTCCATGGGAGGGAAAAATTACCATTACGGGAGTAAGGTAGTTGTGGTAGCATGTGTTGTAGAGTTATGTTTTACAAGTGTAATGGTTCCCCCCCCTTGCCCCACACCTGACCCTCCCCCAGCGAGCATTGCGGCCAGAAAAAGGACTTCCGGGTTGTCTGAGAAGGATCGTGTATAGGCTGGCATTCTCCAGCAAACACGCGGCCATCACACTCAGACCAACTATGTGTGAAGTTCTGACTAATGGCTCCCAGAGACTCAGGCCTGTCTTTGTCAATGCCACCCCAACAGACTTTCACCCCACCCACGTACACTAGGGTTTTACCTACTGTACCATAGGAATCCCACATTGTACCATGACACCCTCCCAGTACGATTAGTCTCTTTCCAGTAGAATGCAAAAGCATAATGGCTGGAGAAGGCTCATACTGCCCCACAATATAGGAACCATTTCCTGGATCTGTTAGCATTTGCTTCCTCTAGTTATGTCCTTCAAGCAATTCAACAGAATGGAGACTCATTCCCTTTATCACACACATTGTCACCCCCATTTACGATATCCTCTAATTTGATGTTTTGTACATAAATACATCCCCCATTTATCAATGTGTGGAGTTGGATGGGATCGGACGGTGTACCACCTTATTACCCAGACCTCTTGGAAAGAATCAGCAGAAAGAAGCGTGGTGTACACATGGAATGGCAAGAGGATTCTGTGCACTCTTCACCACGTTATTACAAAATAAAAGACAAAATTGCAATTTGTGATAAATCGGGAGTGTTATATCGCACTGCCTGCGAGGTTGTGGTGAACCATATGTTGGTGAAACTAGTAGAAATTTGAAATGAAGATTGCAAGAACGTAAAAGGGCAATGAGGTTGGACAGAGGGCAGGGCAGTCGGTTATTGCCCATAAATGTTTGGGAATATATATATATATATATATATATATATATATATATATATATATATATATATATATATATATATATAATATATATATATATATATACAGATGTTTGGTACAACAGAACTTCAATATGGATACAAACAACACGACATAATAGTGACCGAAGCTTTTCGGGCTGCACTCTTCAGGGTAAAAATCGCAGCAAGTGAAGGAGGAAGTAAAGGCGCGTGCTCTATACAATATATAAAAATATATATATATATTTATATACAGATGTTTGGTACAACAGAACTTCAATATGGATACAAACAAACACGACATAATAGTGACCGAAGCTTTTCGGGCTGCACTCTTCAGGGTAAAAATCGCAGCAAGTGAAGGAGGAAGTAAAGGCGCGTGCTCTATACACACTATATAATATATATATATATATAATATATATATATATATATATATATATATTATATTATATATATATATAACTAATAGATGTGGAAAACGGGATGGTGTGGTGAGCAGACAACCCTGACATGGCACATATACTGCAATGTCATAAAAGTTTACCATGCGACACGTGATTTTGCCTCTTTCACCACACAATTCAGGCACCACCCACAGCAGCATGCACACTCGCTCAAAACCAGCGATTTCTCACACACAAAGCACACTCGACCAGGACACCACCCAGGGAACTTGTAAAGGATAGGGGCAGCAGGACAGGCAGCTAGCACACTCCCTGCAAGTGTGTTAGCAGGAAATATTCCCATAACTGCTCATGTACATCCATATAACACTAGATCATGCTAGTTGCGATTTAAGACACAGCAATACCCAATGATGATGATGATGGTGGTGCAGCTCTATCCTGACAGTCCGAAAAGTTACAGGTTTTAGCAGTGGCCAGATATCAGCTGCGGATAAGATATGAAATGGCGCTGCATGCCGGAGATAGAGTATTGGCCTGAGGAACTTTGTGGACCATGACCGAAACGTCACCTGACGCGAACTCTGCTCATCCCTGTTTGGCTCAAAATCGGTTGAATCAGGCTGAGTAAGAATTAATGGTGTCTGTCCTGCGCCTTTCTAACAATGTATAATTGCAATATGCTGAACCTAATAGCACACACACACACACACACACACACACACACACACACACACACACCTCTACATACAGTATATGGGAAACTTCCACCAATGGGAAGCTTGTATTTAATAAAACAACATATTTGTGATTATAAACAAGATTCTCTGTTATTTAAAGTTCTCAACGTTATTGCAATCTCCCACGATGAGGCCGAAGCATTAGGTCACTTTTTATTTTTTATTCATGGCTGAGGCTCGTGGAAGAACTGGGACACAGAACAGATCAGGGACATGACATCACAAAGGGAACATGAGGAGAAAGGGAAAATGCTAATAGCAGAGTGAAAGGAGAAGGTAGACGGACAAACAAGGGATGCAGGTAATGATGATGGTTTAGGAGAGAACACAAGGGGTGGACAAAATGGATACATAAGCAAAATTTTTGGAGGGGTGGGGTGGTTTAACGGGTATAGCAAAGATCATGGCTTTGGATGGGGGATGATCTGAGATGGTGGTGAACAGCTGTCTTGAAAACTGGGAGGGAAGAATGAGATCGAAGAGGATGTGGAAGGTGGTTCTACAGGCAGGAAAAGAGAGGAATACATGAGTGGAGGCGAGCAGTGGTTCTGGATTTAGGCAGTTTCACTTGGAGCGGGTTGTTGGTGGACCGCATATGTCCTGCAGATACTTGGGTGAGACAGAGCATGGAGAGGGAAGATTGTGCAAGATCAGAAATAAGGTGGAAGAAAATAGAAACCAGTGACCAGTTGGAAATGGCGAAGTGATAGGCTCATAGACTCAGCTTCATCGCAAGAGATTCCTTTAATCTTGAAAGCCTTCTTTTCCATGGCGTCAAGCTGAGCAGGATGTGAGACAGGGGAGCCAGCCCAGAGGGGAGAGCAGTACTCCGTCAAGTTGTGAATGGAAGACTTGTTGCTGGGTAGGAGCTCAGGTGTGCCAGGAAGGACTTTGCATGATGGAGGATGCCCAGTTGGAGTCTGGCTTTTGAGGCCAACCCTTGCTCTCATATACGAGACAGACCCCTGTGTTGTTTGCCGCCTCTCCTCCAGTTCAGCTACCTCTGCTGTCTATCCTCTGACCCTCCATAGAAACTCCAGGATGCACACATTCTTCCAGAAACACCTTTCTAGTAAAACTTCCAAAATCCAGGCTGACTGCACGCCTCAACTTTTTTGTTCCTAGCTTCTCCCATATGTGGGCACACCTTCCAAAGGCTGTGTCAGGCAGTGCATTCTTCCCTCCAGGGCTTCAAGCAGGTGGTGCACTGCCATCTCCTGTCATCCCTCATCCTTACTCTCAATATTTATTACTCCCATTAATCCTACAAAACCCAATTATCTTACTTTCAGTTTGTAATGTTTCCTCCCTTGCTTTCTCTCTTCTTTTCCTGTTAATTCATTTGATTGCTTATTATGACCATGAGTTAAGCCTGATGTTGGCTTAACGGTTAAGGTGGCTGGCTTAAGATCTTAGGGTCTTGAGTTCAAGCCCTTGTTTGCCTTTGAATTAACATCAAGTGGGGTTGATTCAGCCTGTCATCCTTCTGAGGTCGGTGAAATGGGTACTAGTAATAGAGGACACTGCATCAGTGGCACATTCCCCAGGAAATTATGCAACCAGCAGCCATAGGCTGCACACAATAGCTATCAAAAGTTGCTCCACTGTCCCACTGTCAGTTCATACTCTCTCTCTCTCTCTCTCTCTCTCTCTCTCTCTCTCTCTCTCTCTCTCTCTCTCTCTCTCTCTCTCTCCATCACTTTGCTCTTCTAAGAGCCTTGATCTTGCAGAGAGAAAGAGATTTATTAAACTCACAGAGGGGCTCTTCAGTTAGAGGTGATAAACATGTGGTGATGATTTTTGCTCCCCAGGCTTTTGTTTTATTTTGGGGAGTGGGCAGCTCCCAATCTATTATATCTAATATCTACCCAGCATCAAGATTGAGAAAGTTTTTGGCCATTTTAGGCCAGAGTCTATCACAAAAAGTTATAGCAACTTGCATCCAGCATCATGTTGTGGAAGATGTCTCTATAATGAGTTGGTCAGGAGCTCCCAGTCTACATACAGCATCATTTAAGTTATTCATTGTCAGGAGAATTACAAGTTTGCTACAACATCTTCAATATAAAAACAGGAGGAAGTAGATCAAGAAGGAGGTAATCGGCCTTTCTCACTTGGTCTCGTCTACATGTGATGTGATCAGTGCCCACTTTGTGGTTGATTTTTGTCCTCATGGAGGATCTCAGTCTTACTCACGTTGTTGTTCTTGTGGACTTTTTGTTTACCTCAGTTTCATGAACTTCTGAAACTTGGCATATATATGTAAAAAATACCCTGCGCAGACAGTAACCATCTCCGATTTTGAAAATTCCTCCTAGAAAAAAAGTTATGACGTCAAAATATCTCCGCTAATGAAATCGCCTAAAAATTATCTCCGAAACAGGCAAGCTTTTTGAATTCTTTTGCGGGAATCGAACAGGGCATTAGCAGAGATGAATTAGCGCACATATGATACATCACTATGACGTCATATCAATTTTATGACATCATTTCTATTTTTTGACTTTTTTGTTTCACTACCCAGGTTTTTCATCGAAAATTCCTGAAACTTGCCATGTATATGCAGAAAGCCCACGGGCAGGCAGTAACCATCTCGATTTGAAATTCTTCCTAGAAAAAAAGTTAACGTTCAATATCGCCGCTAATGGAAATCGCCTATACCATTATCTCCGAAACTAGTTGTTTCACAGCCTACAGTTTTCATCGAAACTTCCTGAAACTTGGTATATATATATATGTAAAAATACCCTGCGCAGACAGTAACCATCTCCAATTTTGAAAATTCCTCTAGAAAAAAAGTTATGTGTCAAATATCTCCGCTAATGGAAATCGCCTAAAAAATTATCTCCGAAACTAGGCAAGCTTTTTGAATTATGTTCGCGGGAATCGAAAGGGGCATTAGCAGTGATGAATTACCGCACATATGATACATCACTATGACGTCATATCAATTTTTATGACGTCATTTCTTTTTTTGACTTTTTGTTTCACAACCAGAGTTTTCATCGGATCTTCGTTAAACTTGCCATGTATATGCAGAAAGCCACGTGCAGACAGTAACCATCTCCGATTTTGGAAATTCTTCCTAGAAAAAAAGTTGACGTCATAATATCGCCGCTAATGGAAATCGCCTATACCATTATCTCCGAAACTAGGCAAGCTGTTTGAATTTTGTTTGCGGGAATCAAGCCGGGCATTAGCAACATAATTTATCACAAACCTGATGCATCACAATGACGTCATATTCGTTTTTATGACGTCATCATTAAGGGGACGAGGATCTTAGCTCATTCAAGCTTGTTAAATGCCTCAAGGCAACATGAGATAGGCAGGGAAATGATGTCATTAAAATAATGCATCATTTATATTACCCAAGTTTAACCAATATAAGAAAAAAACACCCAGTAAGGACAGTAAATGAATGTACAAGGTTAAGTTGATGTACGTGGGCTGCGAAAAGACTTTTCTTTGCAGTAAAGCCTCAACAAAAAAGCAAAATAAGTGAAATGAAAATGTGCTCTATTTTATCATGAAGTGTCTTTGCACAATGTGTGACTGACCACCACGATGAACAAGTCAAGGCAGCACCAGAAGCTTTTGAAGTACTTCTGAAACCCATAAGCTATGAGCTTGAGAAGCATCTCAAGCAGGAAAATGTATGTGAAGAAGATGTCTGCTTTCACAAGTAAAGTTTTCAAAACCTTTCGTGTTTCAATGTAAACATCCTCGCAGGCCTGCAAAAAAATAAAATAAAAATCACAGCACAATCCACTCAAGATGCATCCTATTGTTATCGAAAGATGGAGTGTGTATTGGTAGAAATTGGAATTCCATATAAAAATTCAGTGAGCGGATGTTGCAGTGGGTGGTGCCAGTATCCATGGCAACCTCGATCCATTCCACCAGCTAAGATTTCCAATCCATACTCGTTGTACCCCCAAAGTACTGCTTGGGAGCGAAGGGGAAATTATGGAAGCTTCGCTGGGAAATGGATTTCGGCACTGTTTGACCCTACCGCTCGACCGAAGATCACCAAAGTTCTTTCCATGCCAACCGATGACCTCCAGGCAAGCATCCCTCTCCACATGGCTTCTTCAGCCCCATTCTGCCCCCTCTCTCTATACTCCCCATAGCTTTGCTTTCAGCAATTTCCATTCAGTATTTCTCACAGCATTTCATTCTGGTTTCCCATTCAATGATCCATAGATTATTCGTTTCAATTGAACTTTCGAACATCAGTTTCGCTTTGGGGTACCAGTTTTGATTCGTCATTTCAACTTGTGATGCAACGTGAATGGTGCACGAAAAAGGTCACCAAAAACAATTTTTTGATTTTTTTCCTGATTTTAAAAGGTCTAAAGTGTCTTAAAAGGTCAAAAGGGGTCTAAAGGGTCTTAAAATATCTAGAAAAGGTCAAAAATGGTCCAAGGGTATATAGCCTGTAAGGGGTGTAAAGGGTCTAAAGTGTGTAAAAGTCTAAAGTGTTTAAAGAGTCGAAATGGGTCTAAGGGGTCGAAATGGATATGAAGGGACCTAAGGTGTGTAAAAGTCTAAAGGGTCTTTTGATGGTCTTAGGGGTCTAAGGTGTCTAAAGATCTAAAAGTTACATTCAAATAGTATGTAACAGAACTAATTGAACGTGACTTGGACTGTGACTACGTCAAACAATACATAACTAGATATCTACAATCACAAAGCGATTGCCAAGGGTAAGCCTCCTCCGGCTTACCCTTGGTGATCATCCGCAACTTACACTTGGCCCACGATACAATGATGGCATATTTTGTTCTGACCCTCACCATTTAGGGATTTCTGGTATTTTCAAAACTGAAATTCATGAAACTTCAATAGAACATGAACTGTTTTGTCCACCAAGTTTTGTCATAACCTGTCCAAAATATGATCTTGACCTTCAATATTTAGGGATAGAGTGTAAATTACGAAAATGTGTCCCCATTTACAATCGATTCATAAAGCTCAACATCATGAAAATCGGAGGAAAATTATTCAAGTTATGATCAAAAAGGTGTTATTTTAATTAATTAGGTCACAGTCCGAAAAAAGCAGGTCAAGGACACAAATCAAATATCAGGTGCACAACTTCAATGCAGGCCACCATTATGATGCAATAACAATGGAAGGCCAAGCAGTCTTTGAGATTTAGCATGAGCAAAATTAAGCAATGAAAAAAATTGTAATTTTTTTTGTCAGACTGCCATTTGAAATTGACCGTGTTATTTTTTTTCAGACTGCCATTTGACCTTGAACTTTAAGCCAGAGGGGTATGATGTATGTAAAGCATAAATGCAGCTTGCTCAACGCTATCTAGAGAGGACTATTTTGTTACGACTGGACAAACCTTAGTCGAGTTATGGCGAAAAATGTTAAAATGTCTATAATTAGGTCATTACCTTAAAATTAGGTTAAGGTCAAAAATAGGTCAACCCACATGCTTCTTATTCCCATGAATGATACAAAATGTAATGCAGAAAGTCCCAGCTGGCTCTGAGATACAGCTTGGACATTGGCAAAAAAGGGAGAAAAATCCAAAAGATGGTTTGTACTCCTAGGGCATGAACACTTTGACCTTTAACCCAGAGGGGCATAACTGCACCTTCCTCTAGGCTATCTAGGGAGGGCAATTCAGTTCTGATCAGACAATCCTTAGTCAAGTTATGGTGAAAAATGTTAAAATGTCTATAATTAGCTAATGACCTTAAAATTAGGTCGAAGTAAAAAAAAAAGTCAACCCCACATATGTGCTATTCACATTATTGATGCAAAATATCATTCCGAAAATCCAAGCCGGCTCTGAGATACAGCTTGGAAATTTGGAGTGGTGGGAGTATGTATGTATGTATATACACACATATATATTTGTTTAACCAGATCATGTTCTATATCTAATTGTGTCGGAGTAAAATAGCCAACCACAGCAGTAAAATTGATTCAAACTTACTAGGTGACCATTTAAGGAAATGCACCACCATTTTGCTTTACCAGTTGGAATATGCTTATGGTGTGTTGTGCAGCTGATCAAATCAAATGTCACATTCTGTTTTGGCAAAGCGTGACTCCTTCAATTTAGCCATTGGTCCAAAATACCAACCTTTTCCATACTTTTTTTAAAATTTTAACTTGCAACATATAACCACATCATTATGTAATAATAAACCCTGGTAATTAATCTTGTTATATATATATAATTAATTCTTGCAAGGCATACAAGTTGTTCAGCTCGAGGTCATACCATCTTCTTACATGCTCTCCAACACTTACCAACACTCCACTGCTGAGAAGGATCATGAGAATGATAAAGCTTTCAAAACATTGATGCTCTACCACAACAAAGCATGTCTTTCGGAAGGTGATCCATACATGAGAAGACCTGCCAACATTGGGTGCACATCTGCAAGTCGATTTGCCAGGAACACCTGCAGATCAGGCAAAGAATACCAACATGTTCTTAATATACCCATTGATCTCTGTTCACATACCAGTTCGATATCACTGTCTACAGTTTCCTACCAGCTGGACAGTCGGTCACAAAAACGAATAAGTGATGTGATTTTGGAACACGTTGGATTGAAACCCACTATAAATGTTCAATCTTTCTCAACACCCTCCCCTTCCTCTTCTCTGGTTGGCTCAGTACCCAGAACACTTTGACATAATCAGATTTTGAATACAGGACTGCAAAGGTGTATCAACACTGGCATCGTCGAACCTAATATGAAGTCCACTCTTTCTGCAGGTGTGCTCGGTGTATTTTCACAATGATGAACTGTTTTAATCATATTGGCACGTCTGCGGCTTGTTAGAGTGGCACCAACGAATGTCGGGCTGATGTTCAACATGGGATTTACTGACAGTGACCACACACAGTTCTCATCTATCTCCGCTACTCACTCAGCCTGTCCTCCTTAACCCTGTGACATATTTATGGGATGTTTTAATCAGTCGATATGACTCTCTGTATGGTACCTCATAAAAAAGATTGCCTGGGGAGAACATTTATATATATATATATATATATATATATATATATATATATATTATATATATATATATATATATATATATTCAGAGGGTCGATCGAGCCTCATCCAACATGGCAAATGGCAACGACATTGTGATGTTGAAAGCAAGAATACAAACAAGGTCACTTTCAGTGAACAAATTTGTGCGTTGGAAGGAATGATACACGTCACACAACATCTCCAACCATGAATGTCAGTCTCTCTTCCACAGGTAACAGCTATGTTTTGGCATGTCCCTGACTGCAAAGTGGGAAACAAAACTACCAGGTTTTGCCATGATTGTTCAAAGCCTATTATACAAATAATATAAATACCTGATGCATGTCTTAAGGCGATTCACCATGCACATATTTTGCAATATTGTTCTTACTAGCAGTAATGCCAACCATTAATATCCTATATATTTGCTTCAATTAATTAATCATGTCATATCAACAATTATTATTTAGTGTGCAGCATGTGGCTGCTGGTTGCATCATTGCTGGGAGTGCAGGTGTGCTGCTAATGCAGTGCCACTGTTACCAGATAGCTGGTACTCATTTTGCCGACCTCAGAAGAATGACTGTCTGAGTCAACCTACCTGGTGATATTTAACAGCACGATAGGGGCTCAAACTCAAGACCCGAAGATCTGAAGCCAGCCACCTGAACCGTTAAACCAACACCAGGCTTATTTCAACAATATCATCAGCATTTTCAACTTTTATTTGGCTTTTTAATTTTAATCAGGGCAAAAATGAACATCTCCTTTGTTTATTTGAATGTGCTGTTGGTGTTTGTTCATTCCTCACTCTTCAAATCTTCTTCATCTGACACCCCTCCGGCCTCCTCTGACCCACTCCCAAACCACCCTGGTGATATCCTTATGCCAGGCCCACTTTTCTCCTCCACACTCTCCCCCTCCACCCCCTTCCCAGTGAAATTGAGTAAATAAACTGATATATTGAATTGATGTGATGGGGATAGTGGCAGAATGATTGGTCAAATGGCCTCCTCCAACATCAAGGCTTTGATTTCCTTGCATTCCAACATTCTGAACTTTTCTTCAGAGAACACAGATTGAATTAATTTTTTGGTATTACGTGATATAAAAAGTGCACATCACAATTATTTAAGAGACTTCAACCTCAGAGGTATCGGATCTATGATCCAAATGGGGATCAGAAGAAACGACAGTCAGAGTTGAGAGATGAACACCTCATTAAATTATGTATTTCATAAGGTATATTTCATTAGGCTATGAGTATTTGATATGTGATATATATATATATATATATATATATATATATATATATATATTCCCAGTCTGTTTATGCAGGCCTGTTCAGATGCCTGAACGTTTAATTTCAGAAGTCCTCGGAAGTTGGTGCACATATTACTTTGGGTACTTCCAATTGTTTCAAATTAAATCCAATGAAGTAATATCAAATCAAAGCTTGGGATACATGGTGTACACACAACAGTCCTCCCACACCAAATATACTTCACGAAGAACTGTTTGCAGAACGGTCATGCAACTCCAGTCCACACAATAAATATGAAGCGTGACGTGTTGGAATATCCTACCTGTCATGAAATTAGCCTCAAAGTCACCACCAACACATTCTCAGTAACAAATTTCTGAAGCGAGAACCCTCCCCATGGGAAACCCTACGCATGATCACATGGATAGACCTTCAGAGTTTAAGTATGTTTTTAGTCGATGCACTACTTTGATACGGTTCCATATATCATCAAGTAGAGATGCACATTACAGAGTGTACACTCACTTACTTGTCGATGTACAACACACAAAGTGTAAATTATAGGAGCTGTTAGAGCCAAGGATGGAAGTGGTAAGGATATGTAAATTAACCACCTCCACCCTATCCTCCTTTCCGCATCTTTTCAGGACATGGACTTAAATTTTTAAAGAGCAAATGACATGGAAAATGTCCGAATTAAACAAACGACATAATTTCTGTTTGAAAACAAAAATATACTCTCATATATATGTATTGTTGCACAAAAAAATCCCAAAACACCTGAGTCAAGGTTTAAACAGAAAATTGAAATGTGCTTTGGAAGACCTCGTCCACTGCAAAATTAGCGCTGTCATTCCTAGGGGATTATTCTACGTCAAATGTTTTACAGTATGGAATGAATTAATCCACAAGAAGTTAAAACTATGCCCACCTGTCTACTCACCTTCAAGTAAGTCACAATCTAGCTTCGGGGAATCAATGGCCACAGTAATATATTGCGGGTTGGAGATCTTCTGTTCAGGAGGCACTGGCTCTTCATCATCCAAGCACTGATGGAATGGATGTTGCAATTGTCAGTCATTCCGGGATGTATCGTGTATTTTTTCTTCGATACAATGTTTAATACCCATGAAGGAGCATTGCATATACAACAAGAAAAAGAGCAGAGATTGCAAACCTTCACCAGGACTTCTTTTGAGTGGTGTATTTTTTTATAATAGGTTTTTTGGTAAATCCAATATGGCTGCCAAACCATGTGACCTAAGATATCATATGTGTGAACCTCTTGTTCCTCTTGGACAGGCAGTCATACGTGTAAAGTTTTGCCTCGACTTGTTCAGCCACTTCAGAGAAGAAGATTTTTGAAGGTTTTTTTGTAAAAAAAAATAATATGGCTGCCGATTCACATGAATGATGACGTCATGAATTTTTTTAATGTGGACCATTTTATCCCTAGATGACCCTCAAAATTTTTCATACTGATCGGATGTAGCGTTCCTCATATGCAATTATGATGTCATAACGAAAGAACTTATGACGTCATAAAAATCACACTCATGTCCCATGAGGAGTACTTGCTATGTGCCAAGTTTCAAATTTTTCCTTGGTGCGGTTTCAGAGATACAGAGGTCCAAAGTCTTTTTGTTTTTTCCAATATGGCTGCCACACTCCATGACATATGATGTCATAATTATCATTACAACATTCTACATGAGTAGTCGCACCAATGGTGAAAATTTCGTCTCAATCCAACACCGGTTGCAGAGAAAAATACAAAAGTTCTGTGCGGACAAACAAACAGACAAATGAACAAACACTCATCAAGCGACACTTGGCAAAACAGCGCAAAGTAGAATGGCACTCGGTAGCGCATACCTCTGCCAGGTGGAACAGCTCATGTTTTCTATCCAACTGATGGGCTGGATTTGAAACAAAATGTTTTGGCCTATTTTGACTTTTTTGCCCATGGTGACCTCAAAATTAATATGTGGTTGAATTCAGTGACCTGATATGCAAATGCTCTTCAAATTTCAAGTTGATTGGATTTAAATTGAGGATATCAGAAATTTGGCCTTCATTGACCTTTTGGTCTATGTTGACCTTTTGGCCTATGGTGACCTCAAAATTAATGGATGGTTGAATTCAGCAACCTGAAATGCAAATGCTCTTTAAATTTCAAGTCAATCGGATGAAAATTGAGGGTTTTATAAAATTTGGCCCAATTTGGCCTTTTGGCCTATGTTGATCTCAAAAATAATTGGTACATGAATTCAGAGAACTGATATGCAAATGCTCTTCAAATTCCAAGTTAATTGGATTAAAATAGAAGATTTTAGAAATTCGGCCAATGTTGACCTTTTGGTCTATGTTGACCTATTTTTCCATGTTGATATCAAAAATAATTGAATAGTTGAATTCATTGACGTGGAATATAAATCCTCTTCAAATTTCAAGTCAATCAGATGAAAATTGAGGATTTTTGAAATTGCACCTTAGTTGTTGACCTGGGGCCTATGTTGACCTTTTGACCTCAAAACAATAGGCTTCTTCCTTCTGACAAAGTCGACCATGTGGTGAAGTTTCGTGAAGATCTGTTTAAAATTGTGACCTGTAGATTACAAACAGACAAACAAACAAACAAAATCGACTGACCAATAAACTTGAAAAATCTTCGATTTTGCAAGAAACAAACACAGACAAACAGAGAGGGGTGAAAACATAACCTCCTTCACCTTCGGTGGTGGAGGTAAAAAGAAGCAGAAAGTTTTTGTTCAAACCCCACTCCCAGTCACTGACAATTTCCTGTGCACAGTCCTCCCAATTTACCTTTCTCTCCAATTCCCCCATTCCTACCCTTTTCCAATCCCACCGTGAATTTGTTTTACCCTCAATTAAGATCCAACCCAACCCATGCAATCCCCTCATGAGAAACACCCCATAAAAAAAAAAAATCAATGTGTGTGCCGTCCCTTGGATAGCCATTAAACTGGGCGTCCCATCTGCCAGCAATAGTTGGTGGACGTTAAAGATCTCACGGTGTCTTCGTGAGGGTGGGAGAGCTATCGCCAGCAACATGCTCAAATTCCAGCGCCGACCTATAGGGGGCACTGGATCAGCGGCACAGCCGTGCCCCATCAAAAGATGCTACCCGCAACCAGGTGTTGCGATACAAAAGAAGGCCAATAACACTAAAAATTGTGTCGATAATATTAGACTAATTTCATACTGTGGCTCTTTTTGATAGAAATGCAGTAGTTTATCAACCACGTATTAAATGTATTTATTTCTCTTTATGCCAAAGACCCTGATTTATCTTTATTTCTCTTTATCAAAAATGTCCTCCAAAAAATTTGATGTCTAAAGAACAAAATCATCCACAAATATAGGATTTTTTAGGAGTTCTAGGTGTGGCTTAGTTTAATGGTGTTACAAGTTTTGCTAAAGCAGCCTCCTTAAATTAGCAATAACTTCATAGGTAATGTTCAGGCAGGAAGCGGATTCCGAAGGACTGTCACACTCTCCCGCTGGTGGCAATTTGGTGGGCTCTTAATGTTTTTCAAGCTTATGTCTGGCTTTGCTCCTCCTGGTCTCTTCAACGTCTGCCATCCTCAAAGTCACCCTAGGTCACACTCATTTGTCAAGAAACACTCACGTGCTCACCCTCCCAAAGTCCACACTGGTTGCCCACCTGGATTCACTCGTCCCTTATTCTTCACAATGTGGAATCATCTCCCTGTGTCCAGTGTGCCATCCTCCCAACTTAACCCTTTCATATGTCCTGCCAATCTCAACCTCATGTGCTCATTCAGACACATCCACAATCTCTTCAACAAATGGAGATTCTTTCCCATTATATTCCTCTCCAGGCCTTGCCATTGCCTTCCCTAACGTATCACTTGTATTCTCTTCGATGCCATTTTCCAATTTAATTTCATATTAAAATAGTTTGATCTTTGTCATTCTCATTACTGAAGCAGGCAGGATTCCTGTCTCGGCAAACATAAGAAACTTCAGGAGCACAACAGGGAGCATGCCCTATAGCATGCCTGGTTCAGAGTCCAGGTCAACTCAAGCAGGCACCCATCCATGACCAACTCTTAATACATTCTCAGGAGAATCAACCTGACAGAAAAGCCACCTGTGGAATGTGCATAGTTTCCAGCAAAATTAATGTGTAAGACAGTTCCAGTCAATCCCATTTAACCCAGCCTTGGCTTTGGGAATCCCTAAGTTCCAGATGTAAAGGGAATGCTCCCATACGGTTCATGATCAGATCACCGAATCAGCCTTTCTCTACAAGGATTACTTGCAAAGAGAAGATAGAGTCCCATTCACCTCAGAGACCTTGCAACAAACAGACAAAAAGCGAGCGTCGTATAGCACAACGGCTAATCCCAACAAATCGACAAAGAGCTCCTTATTTTGTTCAGTGGTTTGCATCATTCCTCTAGGTTTCTCCAGCTTTCAGATTCATTCCCAACCCTTCCTCCATGCTTGCCCGTGCCCTATTCCACAATGGTTACTTTCTGCTGCAGTGGTGGGGTCAATGGGAGACTCCTGTGGGGTCAGAGGAGGAGCGAGGGAAGTCCATTTCTTCCACCTTCCTCCGTGCTCACCCTGTCTCGACGCGCTCCGACGGTCTGTGGCAGAAAACTTTCCTGGATTGATAACACTATAGACCAGACCTAAAAACACTTCAATGCACTCACACAATCAAATAATTATATTGAAAAATACGTAACGTCTACCCCCGATCGAATGCCTGTAACAAAATGTATGTTACGCCATTAAGTGGAATGCAAAGATAAAAAGTGCTCATGACTGGCTGTTTAAAAGCCTTGAATGTCCCATGAGGCCATAAATGTCTCTGATGGATGAAGTTTCATGATTATGGTTCAGTGAGATCTCCCTCTGTCCTTTTCTGCACACACTCAGTGCTTTATAGCATTGGCAAGGTTGGTCTCTTCATTTAAAAAGCAACACTGCACTTCAACTAAGCGCAAGAGTCGAAACTTCCTTTGGCCGGCATCCACTCGATTCACAACTTGGTCGCCATCGACATATTACAAATACAGAAATACCATCACTTTGGTGGTGTAACATCACCGTAATTAAGCAAGGTATGCTCATGAGAAATGTTTTTGTTTTTGCTGTTTAAATGTTTTCCCCTTTTACATAGAATCGTAACAGCCTTGGACAGGCAGGTGGATTAAGCTGTGAAAAAAAAAATCACAAAGATCAAAAGAAAAAGAATTTAAACAGATATAAAGATACAAGAATACCCCATTTGTGATATGTGTTTCCACCGCGACTGCTACAGTTTGCGTTGTCAGCAAAGTGTTGAAAATGAGGGTAATCTGTGAGGCTCGAAGACAGCTAAAAGAAACAAGCCGAGTCAAGGTTACACCAATTACAACGTGACCCTCTAAAACTAATAATAGCAAGAAAAAGAGTAATCAGAGATTGCAGACCCTCGCCAGGACTTCTTTTGATTGGTGTATTGTTTATCGGTTTTAGGGTAAATCCAATATGGCTGCCAACCATGTGACCTATGGTACATGTGTGAACCTTTTGTTCCTCATGGACAGGCGGTCATACACGCAAAGTTTCACCTCGATCTGTTCAGCCACTTCAGAGAAAAAAATTTTGAAGGTAAATAAAACAAAAAAACAATATGGCTGCCAAAGCACGTGACTGATGCCGTAATGATTTTTTTTTCTGTGGAACATTTTATCCCTAGATGACCCTCAAAAATGTTCATACTGATCAGATGTGACGTTCTACATATGCAATTATGACGTCATAACGAAGGCACCTATGATATCATAAAAAATCAATCTCATTCCCCATGTACTTGCTATGTGCCAAGTTTCAATTTTTTTCCTTGCTACGGTTTCAGAGATATAGAGGTCCAAAGTTTTTCCGTTTTTCCAATATGGCTGCTACACCACATGACTTATGACGTCACAATTATCATTTAAACATTCTACATGAGTAGTCACAGCAATGGTGAAAATTTTGTCTCAATAATGGTGAAATAGCAAATCGCATTGAATTCAAAGATTGAAATAACAATGAAAGAGCTTTGAACCAGTCTTTTATGATTAATAACAATGGCTTTGTCTGAGTGGTCAAGTAAGATACTTAAATTCAGACGTCTAAAATAAAAGATAATCAGCAAGAGTTCACACAATGTTTTTAATTAGGTTCTCCAATGAGTACCAGCAGAAATGGTTTGGTACTCACAAAAACGTTTTTGTCACCTTCGAGCACGCTCGTCTGCTTTCCCAATCTCCACTCTGATTTTTAGTGCACCTCTCAACCTTTTTTGCATCCTTCTCCTCTGTAAGCGCCCTGTCAGAACGGTTCACTCCAGAAGAGACACTCACAAACCGCTCTTTTTTCATTCTGGACATTCCTGAGCCTCCTCTTCTTCCTCTTCGCTAGCACATTCTCCTTAGATCTTTTTTTTTTTTTTTTAATCTTAAGAGTTATAAACTTACAATATAGCTTATAAAGTATAAGCAAAATATAGCTTATAAAACATAAGCAAAATATTGTACATATAAATTTTGAAATCACTGTAAATCAATTGTCAGAATTATCACGGAAGAATCTTACTGACACGAGATGAGAAAAACCCCTGTTCTTCCTTTTTGCTCGCGTGTTCTCAGATGTATCGTTTTAAAAAAAATCTTTTAAGTTATAATATAACTTATAATCCATCAACTAATTTTGTACACTTAAATTTTGAAATCACAGTATATCACGGAAAAATCTGATCTACACCAGATCAGAAAACCTTCCATCAAAGTTTTCGGTTGTGGTCGGGAGTACGCATTTGAGCTTTCTGAGCATCTTTGAAGTACGCATTTATTTTTTGTTTGTTTTTAAAAATTTTTTTTACTGCGCATGAGTACCTGAGTACTAGTTATGTGAACCGCTGATAAGGGACTTTCAAAATGACATATGAACGTGAAACGAGTCCTTTTACGCATGCGCTGTGTGTGTTTACAGCGACTCGGTTCTGCTTGCCTGGCATTTTTAACCTGCCGTTGCCAGCATGAAATCTGTAATTCAAATCAGCTTTGAAACGTAATTTTCCGCATTTCGAAGAAAGAGTGGAAATTCCGTGATGGTTAACCATAATTATTCTGTTCCTGAATGCAAATCCGACTCATTGAAATATAGGAGATATGACAAGTGTCCATGGATGAGAGGTGTTGAGTTAATGTTCATGCAAGTGTGCAATGGTATTGGATTTAACTAGCACACACGCAAACACACACATACACACACACACACACACACACACACACACACACACACACACACAGGCGTTGAAGCCAGCACGGTGGTAAGGATGAAGGTTGCTTCCAACATACTATAATGAGACAAGCTCCGACCTCGGCTCAATATCCTGAACATATCTGCATTGTACTGGTCTGCACAGATAGGGTTGGAAACCAGGTGCTGTGCAATAGCAGATGAAGCAGGTACAGTGGCCGGTGGTTGCTGGATATTTCTACATGCTCGCACTGGTTTTGTTCCAACCCTCACAATCTTTCTTCGAATCGCCAAGGGATGTGTTGTTTGATCTGATCAGCCAATCTTAGTGTTGTGCGGCCCACGTCGAGCTTCACATCGGCACTTAAACTCATATACCATGGGTTTGTGAGGTGGGTAGCACATCCTTGTTGACTGACATCAGCAAACGGCGAGAGGTAAAGATTACTCGGAGTTGCACAGCCAGAAACGTGTTGGACACAATATGTTCGATTTGTACTTCAAACCTTCGTGATGATTGCCCTTTCCAGGGCATCCTGATATTGACTGGGCATTTGTCCGGACCAATCTTCCGATTTCTTGTCGTGTGTAGAATATATATA
>CM068959.1:36399328-36416988 GCA_035128595.1 Eptatretus atami | reverse complement strand
ATATATATACAGATTTGGCATCGACAAAGAAGGCTCATTGGACTGGCTAAGAAGAGATCAGCTCAACTGGGATGGAGAACGAATCTTTATCAATGCCCAAGACCCAGGATACTACACGAATGGCTTTAAGAAATGGTGGGACTGAGTCAATTGGACAAGTGTAGATTCTGCAAGGTAGAAACAGAAAGCCCAAGGTACCTCCTATCAAGATGTAAAAACTCATGTCTGAACAGCTGTACATACAAAGGCACAACAAAGTATGTGGAGTAATCCACTGGCACATCTACAAAAACTTCAATATCCCAATCCTGGAAAACTCATGCAAACATGAACCAAAAGTGATAATTAAGAACGAGGAAGTAATGCTCATGTACAACCTGAGTTTCCCATCTAGCGTGAACACAGAAAACAAAGCATTGTGACCGGATATAGTACTTAAGTACAAAAAAGAAAGAATGGCATTGCCAATACCAGCGATTGAATACCAGGACCTAAGCAATGACAGCATCGTCTTTCCAATAGCAGATGTCCATTAAATAAACCACCAAGCCTGCCATCTTCACAAAAGATAATTCTGCATGGTTCAAAGTCCACTCACTGACAGGGATGTTTGGGGAGGTCGGGTAGAATTCACTGTCCACAACCCATCCACAGGCTTTGCTCAAAACGACAGGAGTTTTTTTTGTTTAATTTTTGGCTTGTTTTAGAAGCTTTGTGAGCCATTTTAGGTTACAATCCTTATCTGGCAAGCACTATACAAGTTCCCTGCCCCGATGACTACTGTTGCTAGTGGTTTCTGCACATGCACACCGAGCATTCTGGGGAAGATTCCATCATTTTGAAAGTCCCATATTGGTAATACCACAAAATGACGATTCGGATCTTATGTTGAAATACTGTATTTAAAATTTCTGCGGAAAGGGGTGAGCGGAGGATTTGCCGATATTATGACTCATGGGGTTGCTTGTATGTTAAGATACAGTGGATGTTTGCACAAGAATCATTGTTATCTGGTTCACATGTATTGTAAACCGGCTTTGCCACTTGTTTATCAGAACCGATCACGAGAACCAAGGATAAAGGTCAACTTCACTAGCTAGAATGTTGTTTGTAAGAATCAAGAACACACAGATCTGAATTTTCTTTTTCTTCTGAATTCAAACCACAATTATTCCCACGCTCGTGGGGTTGGCCGGGGAGAGATGGGCAAAGTCTTCCACGAACTAGCTGCCAAGGCCTGACATTCGACTAAAGTTAGGGTAGGAATTTGGAATCTGTTCAGGGTGGCGGCGATAGCTCGCCTACTCTTCATGAAGGACACCGTGGGATCTTTACCATTCACAAACTAATGCCGGCAGATCTGACGCCCGTTTTTAACGTCTATCCGAGGGACAGCATAGACATTGATGAATCATCACTGAGGATGACAGTTTATAGCTGGGTCAGGATTCAAACCAGGTTAGATTAGCTTGGAGGTGAGTTTGGAGAAACAGATCTGAATATTTACCTTTTATGTATTCTGTCAATAAGGCCATCCAAAGTTTTGTCACTGAGGCCAAAACTATTTACAAAGTGCTTGGAAGATGGAAAACAAAACCCCCCATAACTTGGAAGAACTCTCAGCTGGTATTGATCCACTACAAAAGAGATAAGATTGACCAAAGAAATTACTGTTCAATTAGCTTTACCTCCAGTATTTATAAAATGGTTACAAAAATTATCAATAACAGACAGGATTGAACTGGAAAATAACCAACCATGGGAGAAAGTAAGTTTTAGAAATGGATACTCAACAAATGGATCCCCTTCATCCAATAAATCAGCTTCTGGAAAGAATCAACAGAATATAGACTTCCTTTGTGTCTCACATTCATCGATTATGAAAAAGCCTTCGACATTGTGGAAACATGCACTCATACAAGCTCAACATCACATAAATGCTCACTCCAGATATATCAATATGTTAAGTGAGGTATACAATGGTGGAATTGCAGCCGAGAAAGTGCACCGAAGTAGTGGCAAGATACAGATTGAATGCAGGTGTCAGACAGGGAGACACAATCTCACCAAATGTATACACTGTATGTATGCTTATGAGTGTTCTAACAGCTAGATTGAGAAAATATATGAATAATTGTTGATGGAGAAAGACCAAACCACCTATGGTTTACTGATAACAGAATTTTAATTTAAAACAATGCTGAAGAACTGAAAATCATGATGGAAAAGCTCAATTTGGAGAATCAAAGGATCAAATAAAAAACGAATATGAATTAGAGAGTTCATAGAACAACTTACCTTGGCCAGCCTTCAAAAACACAAAGATATGCGAGGGGTCTGCGGGCGGCAAATTTGATTCGTCGAGATGATGTATAATGCTGTAATATGTTGTCCAAGTACTGCTAAACGAAAGGTTTTTGAAAGTGATAAAAAATTCAATTGAAATAACATAAAGATTTTGAAGGTTGTAGAAATATATTTTTGTAAGTTTACCGTTGTTGATATGGTGTCTTTAACACCACCTTATTTAACAGATTACATTAGTTATTCGTGCCTGTTTGTGTCCTTTATGATGTCGTTAAAAACAGCGAGTTTCCGGTTTGGAATGATTTTCAATTTTGGTTGACTGTGAGACAGGCAGACAGAGTAAAGAAATTATCGCACTCCTCTCTGTGCACGATCGGGACAAATTCAGAGCCAAAGTACTGCTAAACTACAGGTTCTTGTTCCGATTCACGTTTCAATTTGAGCTCAAAATATAACGTTCAATTGAAATTAAGTTGTTTCTCGATCATAAACTGACGTTCGTAGACAAACAGACAGACAGACAAAGTGAACCAATTACATAATCCCGCTTTTCGCTTCATACGCACTTCATTGGATAACCCAAGCCTCCACAATGCTGCAGTTGCATCAAAATATTTTGATAAGTAAGAGAAGATAATAATAATAAAATTAGATAAGATAATAAGATAAGATAATAAAATATTTTGGCTTTCAAAGAACGAGATTTCTTGTGTGTATAAATGTGACCTCAAGTGTGCGTAAATGTGGTACACTGTGTGCAATTCAAAAGCAATCAGCGCAATAATTTTCTGTGTGCTCTGGATCATTTAGCAGATGTTGTCTGAATGACGAATCACAATTTTCAGCAAGTGTTTTGGTTCAGTTTTTGCATGCGTGTGCTCGTTGTTTGTGACCAGTAACTTGCCCGTCAGGGGACTTGGATTATCTACTACATGCAGGAATGTTAGCCAATCAACATCTGTCATGTCAACAAATCAGAAAGCACGGGTGAACATAAATTGCTGTGATCTTTGACTTACGGTATCATTACCCTCGCCGAAGGATTCGCAGAGGGTATTACATTTGGGTCCGTTTGTTTGTTTGTTTGTTTGTCTGCACAGAACTTTCGTGTTTTTCTCCGCAACCGCTTTTCGGATTGAGACGAAATTTTCACCAGTGGTGCAAGTACTCATGTAAAATGTTTCAACGATAATTATGATGTCATAGGTCACGTGGTGTGGCAGCCATATTGGAAAAACGGAAAAAACTTTGGACCTCTGTATCTCTGAAACCATACCAAGGAAAAAATTGAAACTTAGCACATTGCAAGTACTCCTCACGGGGAATGAGTGATTTTTATGACATCATAGGTGCCCTCGTTATGACGTCATAATTACATGGAGAACGCCACATCCGATCAGTATGAAAATTTTTGAGGGTCATCTCGGGATAAAATGGCACAGAGAAAAAAATCATGACTTCATCCGTCACGTGATTCGGCAGCCATCTTGTTTAAATTAAAAAAAACCCTCAAAAATCTTCTTCTCTGAAGTGGCTGAACAGATCGAGGCAAAACTTTACATGTATGATGCCTGTCCATGAGGAACAAAATGTTCACCATATGATGTCATTGGTCACATGGTTTGGTAGCCATATTGGATTTACCCTAAAACCTAAAAAAAATACACCACTCAAAAGAAATCCTGGTGAGGGTTTGCAATCTCTGATTGCTCTTTTTCTTGTTGTGATTGTCCTGATGAGTTGCAATACAAAAAGCTTTGACAATTTCTATCTTTTCAGTGATTTTTCAACGAATATGAAGAGACAAAAATAATGTTCAACTATGCAAAAATAAAAAAAAAGGAAGAGAATCACATTGATCAGCACAAGATTTAAGAAACCAACAATTACATACACTGAGGATAATTTAGACAAACGGATGCAGATCACTTTGAAGAAGTGAGGAGATGCACGAGAGCGTCATGGGCAGCAGTTGGGAAATAAACAACAGAGGAGAGGGCGTTCATTTGGATCCGTTTGTTGCAAAATCTAAGATTTTTCAAGTATATTGGTCAGTGGATTTTGTTATTCTGTCTGTCTGTCTCTTTGTCGCCTACAGGTCGCAATTTTAAACCGATCTTCACGAAAATTCACCACATTGTAGAGTTTGTCAAAAGGAAGAAGCCTATTGTTTTTGAAGTTAAAAGGTCAACATAGGCCAAAGTTACAATCAAACCACAACTTAGGTGAGATTTCTAAAATCCTCAATTTTCATCCGATTGACTTGAAATTTGAAGAGGAAATATAGTTCAGGTCACTGAATTCAACCAGCCAATTATGTTTGAGGTCAACATCGACCTAAAGGTCAACATAGGCCCAAGGTCAACAACTAAGGTGGTCTTTCTAAATTCCGCAATTTTCATCAGATTGACTTGAAATTTGAAGAGGATTTATATTTCAGGTCACTGAATTCAACTAGCCAAGTATTTTTTTTAGGTCAACATAGACCAAAAGGTCAACATAGGCCGAATTTCTAAAATTGTCAATTTTCATCCGATTGACTTGAAATTTGAAGAGGAGTTGCATATTTGGTCATTGAATTCAACCACCAATTATTTTTGAGGTCAAATTTGTTTTATGGATTTTGCAAGTATCGTGCTCTGCACGTCTTCTTGTTTGTTTGTTTGTTTGCTTGTCTGCACAGAACTTAAGTGTTTTTCTCCGCAACCACTTGTCAGATTGAGATAAAATTTTCACCAGAGGAGAAACTACTCATGTAGAATGATTTAATCATAGTTATGGCGTCTTAGGTCACGTGGTGTGGCAGCGATGTTGGAAAAACGGAAAAAATTTGGACCTCTGTATCACTGAAACCGCACCAAGGAAAAAATGGAAACTTGGCAAACGGCAAGTACTACTTATGGGGAATAAGTGTGATTTTTTTAATGACGTCATAGGTGCCTTCGTTATGACGTCATAATTGCATATGTAGAAAGCTGCATCTGATCAGTATGAAAATTTTTGAGGGTCATCTAGGGATAAAATGGTCCAAAGAAATAAAATTGATGACGTTATTGGTCACGTGATTCAGAAGCCATATTGTTTAAAATAAAAATAAAAACTTCCAAAATCTTTTCTGAAGTGGTGGAACAGATCGAGGCGAAACTTTACATGTATGACTGCCTATCCATGAGGAACAATAGGTTGACACATATGATGTCATAGGTCAAATGGTTTAGCAGCCATATTGGATTTACCATAAAACCTATAAAATCTCCAGAACGGGTTGACAGATCGAGGGGAAACTTCACACAAATGTTCCCCAAACCATGGGGATACAAGTTTGTTCAGGAATAATTGATAGATCACATAGTTTGGCAGCTATATTGGATTGAAGAAAATTAAATAATGTTTTCTCTTGAACCGCTTCATAAATCGACGTGAAACTTCACAATTATGATCTAGTCGTGATGTGGAATACATGTTTAAAATTTAAATTTGATCAGCCACATGATCTGGCACCCAGATTTATTTTTTTTGATCTGGGTTCCTTTTTATTATTTTTATTTTTATATTTTTTCAATAAGTCCTTTGGCTGTGCCTGGATGGGTTTGAGGGGATAGTAGCAGCTGAAATGTGAATCATATCCTGGTTCCTCCTGATGACCATCTTTGCTTTTTGCTTGTTTGTCCTGATTACTCCAATGCAGGACTGTACCAATTTGGTCTTCCATTTGATTTGAATTGAATTTATTTTAATCCCATTCTAAATTCAATGGAATAATAATAAATGTCATGGGTCAGGGTCAGGTGTCCAATAAAAGCGGGGTTGCATCAAAGAGGGACATCTTGGAACCCGGTCATCACTGCCAGCAGTTATAAAGTGGCAGTTCTAGTTATAGCTCTTATTAATTATATAACACACAAGTACACAAACTCCACACAAAACAAGTCCTGGCTAGGGTCTGCAATCTCTGATTGCTCTTTTTCTTTTTCTTTTTTTTTGTTTTGTTACAAAGGATAGATTTGTAATGCAGGTTTCAGTGTACGGTGCTCAGTTTACATACAATTTTATAACTCATGTGAAGGGAACTTGGCGACTGAGAAATTAATGATGAGCTTTATTGGATTTGTTTGAAACAAAAGCTACAGAATATATTGTACCATCAGGTGAGTGTGGTTGCTTTACAGCAGTGTTTCTCAAATGGTGGGTCATGACCCCCAAACGAGCTGCGAGTGGGTTTCCTGGGGGGTCACGAGCTGTCTGCACTAATAAGTTGCACAAGTCCTAGTGATGTTCCCAACGACTTACCTATGTGAACTTGCATTCTTAAGTTTAGTAGTGATCAAAATGAAAGCAAGAAACAGGATGATCGGTGGTGAGAGAGAGAGAGAGAGAGAGAGAGAGAGAGAGAGAGAGACAGACAGAGACAGACAGAGCAGACAGAGACACAAAGTTCGCTGAGTAAGACTAGTCCCTGAATTAAAACGTTGTGTGAAAAAAGGATATAAAAATGGCCCACATTCCAGCCTTTTTGTGACCGAGTTGAATAATTTGTGACTGAGTTGAACTCCACTTGAATAAACCCAGTATTTTACCCAGCAAAGTGGGTTTTTTTAAATCTTCATTCCTGTGTTGTTTTTTCTTTAACCCTTGTTGGGAAAACAGGGGTCACAGCGACCAAATACCAGGACGGGTGGGTCGTCTAATAAATCCGGCTGAGAAGCACTGCTTTACAGGCTAAATCTAAGGAATGATGTTTCAAATGGAAAGAAATATGAAGCTGAACGTTATTATTTGGCCACAACATCAGTTTAAAGCTTTGTTCTTTAAAAGATTCTCTGTGACATTTTATAATCCATTACCAAGTTATCAGAGAGATGGCTCGATCTTGTATAAAGGACAAATTCATGCTTTGACTTAGATAATGAAACTGCATGCCTTCATGTGATCCACAATGACAGCAAGAAAGCAGCACCTCAGGCTTAATCAGTGAAATCAAACTTACATCATTTTCAGGTTGAGCAATTGGCACGTTCATTATCCTGGGCCTGCCACCCAAGGCCAGCTGCATCACACCCATGCCGTTGGTAATGCACTGCATATTGGCCAGTGTCTTGACATCTTGCTGCGTCAAACCATCGGTGGGCATGCAGGCCGGTACCTTGACATCCTGCATATCCAGGCCGTTTTCTGAAGGAAGTGATGGACGGCCATAGATAATGTGCCAGACAACGTCAGATACCGATGCCCCTGCATGACTGAAGCCAGAACGGACTTGTTTCATGGCTATCTTAAGGTTTGTCATTTCCTTGTCATCGTCGGATTGGAAGATGTCTGTACTGAAAGAGCTCAGCAGCAGTGCCAGAAAAAGATTTAAGATCTATACAGACAGCAAGAAGGATGAGTCACACATCAATTAAAAGCTGTTTGATCATATTATACTAGTGGTGGTCAAAAAGGTTTATAAATCAATTGTGCTGATGCATGTAACTGTACTAATGATACAGTGTCTAACCAATGATGAGTTATAAATGCTGTTGGATTCTGGATTGAAAATCAAAGTACCAAGGTTCTTGGACTCTATTAAAAGCCTTTTTTTTGTTTTTTTTAACTATAAACAATTGTCTCGACATAGTAAAACATGCCACCCCTGCAGCCCAGTCAACTACTCATATACTTAATTTAGTTATGAAACTTCATTCTATCAACCATTAATTTGCTGACATTCACTCCTAAACCGTGAAAGCAAAAGATAGCAGCAATAGCATTTGGTATGTAACTTGCAAGGTCATATCATCGACATATTTTGGAGCAAATTTTTGTCATTAAATACTTTATAATTTGCAATGACATTGCATCTCACTGTCTATCCTTTGTAAAGGAAGAATCCAGAGAATCATGACATATAGCAGATTATCACAATCAGGGACTAATGGCGGTGCTCAGAAAAAGTGCAAGAAGTGCCACTTGCATTGAAATATCAACTCGATCATGATTCGTTTGCTAGTTTAATTTTATTGCTGCAAGTCGATGCTAACCACATTGGGAAAGTTTATGACTTCCAGATTTGGCCAGACCCGAGAGCTCCTCACCATAACAACTGTCGCTGCATTGTCTAAAGTGTTTCAGGATAGCAAATCTAATACCGAGGATGGAATAATTGCATCAATTTTTTTTACTTTTATCACCACTTTGCCCAAGTGGTACATTATAATATCGCTGTTAAAGAAGATTTCACATTCTGGTGTGTTAAATCTTCATTTTGTTTCAATGTCATTTGGATAATGACAATGGCTTGGTGATGAGGACAACTCAACAGGCACCCCAAATGTGAGTTCAAATCTGGCTAAAGGCCACGCTATTAAATATCATGAAATCTAAGTTCTAGATACAGATTTATTGTCATGGGGGAATCAACTTGCCATCAGTTTTCTTGCCTGGGTTCGATTCCTGACCAAGCTATAAACTGTCATCCTGGTATTTTGCATGCAGAGCGAGGCATCAATGCATATGCCGTCTCTCAGGTGGATGTTAAACTAGCGCCCCGTCTGCCGCCATTAGTTGGTGGACGTTAAAGATCCCAAAGTCCTTCGCAAAGAGTAGGCGAGCTATCGCTGGCACCATGAACAAATGACAAATTCCTTCTCTAACTTACATAGGGCACTGCATCAGTGGCACTGCCATGCCACTGCAAGAACCGATGGTAACCTGCAGCCATATTCCGCATACAAACGATGACGACGATCATGCCATCATCATAATATTGGTAAAACCCAGCTGGTTCACTAACGACCCACAGGGAGTGGGATAATGTTCCTGTTTCTTGTACCCTCTGTCACTTTGCTCTTCTATGAGCCTCGATGTTACATAGAAAAAGAAAAGGTCATGAAGTGGCATAACTCACCACCAAGTTCCCAAATAGCAAAACCATCAAGAAGAATATGATGCAGATGGAATCATATTGAGAAAGCTTCATGCATATCCACATGTTCTCAATCCACTCTCCGCACAGAATACGGAACACAATGAGGAAGGAGTGCCAGAAGTCTTTGGTGTGCCAACGCAAAGTATAATTGGCTGGCATAATCTCTTTCACATTTTGTTCGCTGTAGACTTTCTTAAAGAGCTGCATACCGACGATGGCAAATATGAACACGATGATAAGGAGAATAATTGTGAGATTTCCAAGATCTCCTATTGTGTTTCCGATGATCTTCATTAGTGACTTCATTGTTGGCCATGACTTCGCCAGTTTGAATACCCTCAACTGCAGGGAAAAAAAACACAACAAATAATCTTATGAGTATATATTGTATTGATGTTCAGCATTTTTCATAATGGAAATTGTGCAGGGGGTTGAGCCAGGTTTTAAAAAGGGAGGTTTTGAAGAATGAAAGAGAGAGAGGGTGGGGGATAACCCTTGGATCAGCTATCTCCACTAGATCTAACTATGTTGGTATAAGTGCATTCATTAATAGATTTTCTGACTCCAAGACTTTTGGCCACCATCAAGGGATTAAATGACATTTATACGCCAAATAGGACGGTCACACACCCAGGCTAACTCTAACATTGCACTGACGACTTTGATCAATATATCCAGGGGCTAACACTCAAGTACAATGATACTTGACTGATCCTCATTCCAGCAGAAACAAAATGCTGATCTAAAAATGTACAGCACAAAAATGGTGAAATAGCACCATGTACACATATGTGTACACACACACACACACACACACCACACACACACACACACACACCACACACACACACACACACACACACACACACACACTTACCAGGCGTAAGGAGCGAAACACAGAAAGACCATTTATTTTGCTAAGTGCGATCTCAATGAAGCTTAGCACCACAATAAATGCATCAAAAATGTTCCACTGTTCCTGGAAGTAGAAGAATGGATCCAGAGCAATCACCTTCACCAGCATCTCACAGACAAATATTGCCGTGAAAAACTGCACACACACACACACACACCACACAACACACACACACACACACACACACACACACACACATTGATCTCCCATCATGGAATCAATCAATCAAACACTTTCTTGTTCAAATGTCATTCTAGATGATGTTTTCTCTACTCGTTGGTGAGGTCAAGGAAATCTGATTAATTATTTATTTAATGATGAATGAAATCGGCACTATAGATATCATACTTTGTTTGCATTATCGTCATTTAAGCTATTTAAAACAAGGCAAGCATGATCAAACTTCACATCAATGAGCTATGATTACTATTAACTATTTTCATCCTTCCTTAACAACACCCCACCCTCCCACCCCGACATCCCTCAACCTCTTATTGTGCAAGGTGCATTTCATGCAAACAACATAAAAAAAAGGTAAAAGAAACAACTTAAGTACATGTTCTAATCACACCCTTGAACAAATTATTTATTTCTTCGGCAAAATTTATTTGGCCCTCTTACTGATCAAAAAGGCCTACTCTTGTGTAAAAACACAATGTGATGTTTTTTTAAAAAGTCCAAATCAATGGAGACTAGATAACCTGCTTAATATCCACTTTTGGGAGATGTGCTACGCAATGCTTGGCCTCCTGTGTTGTAACATAAACCTAGACAGCAGTGTGTTTCAAAATCTGAGTGAAGACGTATTCAGATATTGTCGCCGATAATGCATCATCGCCTGCTTTAATTTTTTTAATTTTAAAAACAGCATCAGATTGTATCGTCGTTGTTTGCAAATGCATTTGGAATGGCATTCACTTTTTAGTTCAGCCCACTTGTTGCATCATTATTGAGGAGCAGTTGTGCCCTTGATGCAGTTCCCCTCCACATTTGGACAGAAATTATTTATTTGTTCATGGTGCCGGCGTTAGCTTTCCTCCTCTCCGCGAAAGACACTGTGGGATCTTTAATGTCCGCCAACTGATGCTAGCACACACAACATCCAGTTTAAATGTTCCACCAATGGACGGCAAGCTGGCAGGATAGTCTTAGAGGTACACACATTCGCCTCTGAGATGTATCGTCTCGGTTTGAATCTCGGCCCAGCTATATACTATCATTCTGTCGGTTAGCAGACAGGGTGATTCATCAATATGCGTGCTATCCCTCGGGTGGATGTTAAACTGGGTGTCCCATCTTCTGACCTTACTTGGTGGAGGTTAAAAGTCCCACGGTGTCTTTTCCGAAGAATACCTGACCGAAAGCCAGCACCCAAGCCAAATTCCAAATTCCTGCTCCCACCTTCAGGGGGACACCGCATCAGCAGTACAGCCGTGCTCCTAGCAAATGATGGCAAACTGCAGCCACATGCTGCATACGGATAAATATATGCACGACACACACATTGATGCCTCGCCCTGTATGTGAAACACCAGGATGACAGTTTATAGATGGGTCGAGATTCAAACTCAGGCTAGACAGCTCAGAGGTGAGTGGGCATACATCCTGCCAGCCAAAGTTGGTAATGATGAAGACATGTGCAGTGTTAGTGAAACAAGCCAATCATTGAATAATCATCCATCATATAAATGCATCGAATGCAATTATTCAGCTACACCCTTAATGAGAAGCATGTCCTTAGAGAGGCAAAATTGCACATATCTCTTCAATACTCAAGTATATAATTCAATTGAAAGAAAATAAATACAGTATTGTAAAGGTCGTATTAAAAAACAATTCCGGAAGTTTAGCACCGTTGATGTCTTATACACCACGTTGATCTTCTACGCCACCTTATTTAGCATGTCCAAGTACGTACTGCAAAACTGGAGGTTTTTTTGGAAGCAACAGGAAGGCGATTTGTGCTCTACAATGTTCAAGTATATAATTAAATGGATATAAAATAAAGATTGTAAAGGTCGTATAAATAAATTAATTTTGAAAGATTATTATCGCCGTTGACGCAGTGTATTTGACACCACCATATCTAGCACGTTACGGTGCATTAGTTATTTGTGCCTGTTGTTTGTGTCCTTTATGATGTCCTGAAAAACAGAAAGTTTCCTGCTCAGAATGGTTTTTCAATTTTGTTTCACTGCCAGACAGGCGGACAGAGTAAAAAAAATATCTCACTCCTCCGCACATATGAGATCAGGACAAACTCAGAGCCAAAGTACTGCTAAACTGCAGGTTCGTTTTCCAATGACTGCACCGATTCACGTTCAAAATTGAAATTAAGTTGTCCTTCATCATAAACTTTATATTTATTTATTTATTCGTATGCAGCCCATGGCTGCTTGGCTGCATCGTTTTCTGGGGGCATGGCTGTGCCACTGATACAATGCTCCTGTTCTTCTTCTTGCATATGGCAGCTTGGCTGCGAGGTAGCTATCATTTTGTTGGTGCATGGCTGTGCCACTGATGCTGTACCCCTATACCTGTACACTAATACTCATTTCACTGATCTCAGAAGGATGTCAGGCTGAGTCAACCCTATCTGGTTTTAATTCAACAGCATGACAGGGGCTTGAACTCAAGACCCAAAGATGTTAAGGCAAGCACCTTAACCATTAAGCCAACACCAGGCCTGACAAACATTAACTGACGTTTGTCGATGGACAGATGGACAGTCAGATAGACATAGGTGAACCAATTGCCTAACTCTACTTTTCGCTTCATGTGCATGGGGTAACAACAAACAACAACACATCGTACATTGGGTATAACACCATATTAATTATGGACTGACTAAGATAAACCAGGATAAGTGGATGAAATACAAAGGAACCAGTTTACAAAGTCATGAAACAGACAACACCGAAAGCTGGATTTGATGAACAGATACTGGTCGAAAGCAGATACTGTATAATAAGAACGAATCAGGAGTCAATACAGTGATCTGAATGGGAATAACAAGAAGAACAACCGCAAAAAAAGGAACTTTTTTGAAGAATTTTAACCTTCAAACAGTGAGTTTTAACAAAATTATTTACACCAAATGCATTTGAATCAGACATTGAGATGTCCCAGCATCTCAACCAGGTTTGTCAATTTAATCTTTAAAACTGATGACTTTTATCAAAAAATTCCTCCTCTTGGTGTTCGGTTTTCTAATGCAGGTGCTATGTTGTAATGCAGGTGCTCCCTTACAAGGAACCTCAAAGTGGGAGGAGGCCATTAGGTCCGTAAAGTCAGGGCAATAGTTGCTATACTATGGTCGTTTGTCCGTGCTCTGTCCTAAAATTATTAGTGCGAAGAAAGGTCAAGGTCATTATGAAGTATTTGGAATGACTCGGCCGGGGTCGGGTTTGAACCGCCGATGTCCCAAACTCAGAGCGGACACTCCAACCAGAGTCTGATAAACACGAATCAAAGGGCTGCATCAGAGTGGCGACATCAGAGTGGATGGAATACATACATACATACATACGTACGTACATACATACATACATACATATATACATACATGCATACATACATACATTTAATTCGTACAGCAAAATTTAAATATGCATTTCAATAAAATGGACATTATCAAAGCTTTTCGACTTGCACTACACAAGATAAAACCGCAAGCAGATGAAGAAGCAGCAAACTCTTGTTAAGTTACAATGTAATGTCCTCAAGGTTGATTGGTTGAGAGAAAGAAAGGATGGGATTACATGATTGGTGGAACCATAGAGTATCATGAATAATGAGTAGGTGGAAATGAACCATCATGAATATTGATTAGGTAGAGATGAATCACCAAAGTACCCATGCAAAACATAATGCTAATTAGCTGAGGCCGAGTAGGGGGTGGAGGTAGTGGTGGTTTCCATGATGACACAATGTCGACTGTGGTAGATTTGTCACACACTCAAGGTGGTTTCCATGATGACTCAATGTTGACTGTGAGATTTGTCACACACTCAATGGTTTCCATAATGACTCAATGTTGACTGTGGTAGATTTGTCACACACTCAAGGTGGTTTCCATGATGACTCAATGTTGACTGTGGTATATTTGTCACACACTCAAGGTGGTTTCCATAATGACTCAATGCTGACTGTGGTAGTTTTGTCACACACTCAAGGTGGTTTCCCTGATGACTCAATGTTGACTGTGGTAGATTTGTCACACACTCAAGGTGGTTTCCATGATGACTCAATGTCAACTGTGGTAGATTTGTCACACACTCAAGGTGGTTTCCATAATGACTCAATGTTGACTGTGGTAGATTTGTCAACACACTCAAGGTGGTTTCCATATGACTCAAGTTGACTGTGGTAGATTTGTCACACACTCAAGGTGGTTTCCATAATGACTCAATGTTGACTGTGGTAGATTTGTCACACACTCAAGGTGGTTTCCATGATGACTCAATGTTGACTGTGGTAGATTTGTCACACACTCAAGGTGGTTTCCATGATGACTCAATGTTGACTGTGGTAGATTTGTCACACACTCAAGGTGTTTCCATGATGACTCAATATTGACTGTGGTAGATTTTCACACACTCAATTGGTTTCCATTATGACTCAATGTCGATTGTGGTAGATTTGTCACACACTCAAGGTGGTTTCCATGATGACTCATGTCGATGTGGTCGATTTGTACACACTCAAGGTGGTTTCCATGAGACTCAATGTCAGCTGTGGTAGATTTGTCACAACACTCAAGGTGGTTTCCATGATGACTCAATGTCGATTGTGGTAGATTTGTCACACACTCAAGGTGGTTTCCATGATGACTCAATGTCGACTGTGGTAGATTTGTCACACACTCAAGGTGGTTTCCATGATGACTCAATGTCAACTGTGGTAGATTTGTCACACACTCAAGTGGTTTCCATGATGACTCAATGTCGATTGTGGTAGATTTGTCACACACTCAAGGTGGTTTCCATGATGACTCAATGTCGACTGTGGTAGATTTGTCACACACTCAAGGTGGTTTCCATGTGACTCAATGTTGACTGTGGTAGATTTGTCACACACTCAAGGTGGTTTCCATGATGACTCAATGTTGACTGTGGTAGATTTGTCACACACTCAAGGTGGTTTCCATAATGACTCAATGTTGACTGTGGTAGATTTGTCACACACTCAAGGTGGTTTCCATGATGACTCAATGTTGACTGTGGTAATTTGTCACACACTCAAGGTGGTTTCCATGATGACTCAATGTTTACTGTGGTAGATTTGTCACACACTCAAGGTGGTTTCCATGAGACTCAATATTGACTGTGGTAGATTTGTCACACACTCAAGTTGGTTTCCATTATGACTCAATGTCGATTGTGGTAGATTTGTCACACACTCAAGGTGGTTTCCATGATGACTCAATGTCGATTGTGGTCGATTTGTCACACACTCAAGGTGGTTTCCATGATGACTCAATGTCACTGTGGTAGATTTGTCACACACTCAAGGTGGTTTCCATGATGACTCAATGTCGATTGTGGTAGATTTGTCACACACTCAAGGTGGTTTCCATGATGACTCAATGTCGACTGTGGTAGATTTGTCACACACTCAAGGTGGTTTCATGATGACTCAATGTCAACTGTGGTAGATTTGTCACACACTCAAGGTGGTTTCCATGATGACTCAATGTCGATTGTGGTAGATTTGTCACACACTCAAGGTGGTTTCCATGATGACTCAATGTTGACTGTGGTAGATTTGTCACACACTCAAGGTGGTTTCCATGATGACTCAATGTCACTGTGGTAGATTTGTCACACACTCAAGGTGGTTTCCATGATGACTCAATGTCGATTGTGGTAGATTTGTCACACACTCAAGGTGGTTTCCATGATGACTCAATGTCGACTGTGGTAGATTTGTCACACACTCAAGGTGGTTTCCATGATGACTCAATGTTGACTGTGGTAGATTTGTCACACACTCAAGGTGGTTTCCATGATGACTCAATGTTGACTGTGGTAGATTTGTCACAACCTCAAGGTGGTTTCCATGATGACTCAATGTTGACTGTGGTAGATTTGTCACACACTCAAGGTGGTTTCCATGATGACTCAATGTTGACTGTGGTAGATTTGTCACACACTCAAGGTGGTTTCCATGATGACTCAATGTTGACTGTGGTAGATTTGTCACACACTCAAGGTGGTTTCCATGATGACTCAATGTTGACTGTGGTAGATTTGTCACACACTCAAGGTGGTTTCCATGATGACTCAATGTTGACTGTGGTAGATTTGTCACACACTCAAGGTGGTTTCCATGATGACTCAATGTTTACTGTGGTAGATTTGTCACACATCAAGGTGGTTTCCATGATGACTCATGTTTACCTGTGGGTAGATTTGTCACACACTCAAGGTGGTTTCCATGATGACTCAATGTTGACTGGTAGAGTTGTCACAGTCAAGCCATCATAGTCAAAATAGATATGAAGTTCGGACAAAGTATTTCTGTCTACAAAGAATGGGATTGGTTGACCTGATTAATGTGGCCTCCATTGAATGAAGTTGAGCTAAATTGCGTCCTCTACTAAGGGTTTTAAACCAGCCTATACGATATTGCTCTGCACACTGAGGATTATTCAGTAAATGATAACTAATTGCAGAGGCACAGGGAATAGTTGTCGTACCGTGTACATTCTTACAACCCCGAGTTGGTTGTCTCTGTTCGGTTGACTGGCCCTGCCTGATCCCCAAAGGGACGTGTTGTTCAAATGCGATCCTTCAATCTCAAAAATGTGTGGCCCACATACCTTGCGTCACACTGGCACTGAAATTCATAAGTAATCTTACTTATTTGAGAGGCGGGCAAAATGGTACGTGCTGGATGTAATCGAGCACGTACCAGTATCCAATGAGGCAAACGAAGCACTTAAGGCCAGACTAGCCGATCTAACTCAAGCTTACTGTGGGATTCCAAATGATTTGTCTGATTTCCATATGCAGCGTGACTGCCTCGTCGTTATAAATGACCTCAAACCCAATCCTGAAATCCACGTTTCCAGACCAGATAAAGGCTCCGGCATGGTTAGTCTGAATAAGAGTGACTACGTTGAGAAAATGGCTGTGATTTTGAGCGATGTGTCCAAGCTCCAACACCTGGGAAATACAACTGAACGTGACCACACATCTCGTTTGGAGAAACAAATGGTGAAAAGGCTATTGCAACTCTGAAAATGAGGAGACCTCTCTAAGGAGATTTATGACACAATTAGACCTGTCGAATTGCAAAGACCTCGGATGTATGGTCTGCCAAAATCTCATAAAGATCGTGTTCCTCTTCGGCCGAGTCTTACACTGACTGGCTCTGCACAGCATTAACGCGCCAGATGGAGATATGAACTAATACAGCCAGGACTGTGTAGTGTCTCAAAATATGTAATTGTGGATTCCTACACCTTCGCCGATGCCATACGGTCCATCACATCTAAACGAGAATTCCACAATGTGCTCATATGAT
>CM068959.1:36371618-36396317 GCA_035128595.1 Eptatretus atami | reverse complement strand
CAAATAAATTAATAAGAAATCCTCCAGTGTGCGGCGGCGCCCCGGCAATGCTGCCGTGCAGCATATGGAGACGGAAAAGGGAGGGAGCAGTATCCAATAAATGATTAATTGCATCATTAAAATAAATAAATAATAATCGTAAAAATAATTAATTTCTTAATCAATTGGCTAATAGCATCCTAAAACCACCACCGTTTAATCCGTAACTGTAACTTTTTGAAAATTAAGTAATTAATTGAAAAATTAATAATGAATTGATTAATGGATTTAATAAATATATTAGAAATACCCTTTATAGCTAAATCACTTGGTTACACTGTCATGCCCAAATATCGGCTTCCTAGCTCAAAAGGTACCTGAGATATGGCTCACATGAGAAATAAAATAAGTAATTAATCAACTAATTGATTAATTAAAAAATAAAATTTTTTGCCAAAGCACATCTTCACTTTTGTCCCTAAATTTCAGCTTCCTCGCTCAAAGGATGGCCGAGATATCGCCCGGACAAATAAGAAACAAACAAACAAACAGAGTAAAAACTGAGTACTCCATTTGGGGCTCGGCGATGACATCATGCATCATCTGGATATGGAATTGGGAAGGAGCGGTGTACAATATTACAGGTTTTACTATTCTTCGCACATACTCTTGATGGCAAAGTTTGTTATGTTTTTACAACTACCTGTATTTGGTTTTATCACACAACACCACCGAAAGCATGGACAGAATAATACTGTGCGAAACATCTCATGAGTAGATCCTGCTGAAATCAGGTGCAAATCAAATGTTTCATTTTATCTCGTCAATGAGGATTTCTGTATGTCTATATATCTCAATATCTGCATATCTAGGGACAGGTTAACAACAGGTTATGAGGTGCTGACCTTATTTCCGTAGTTCAAAAAAGACTTAAATGCAGAATGCATTTTATAGTGCTCCATGGCCATGCAGATGGTGTTGAGGACAATGCACACCATGATGAACATGTCCATGAAAGGGTTTTCCAACAGCAGCCGAAACCTTCCTTTGAGCCAAACCCACTTGGGACAGCAGTTCCAGATGAAGGTGGTGCGTAAAACAGAATGCCAACATTTTGAACATCGTGACTTTGACTTGACCACTGCAACAGAAACATAGACAAACGCGAAATTATTTAAGAACAGCATGATGATAAATATCCTGGAAAAAGACAAAAACAGATCGAAAGTGAGCGGCACTTGGACTTGGCTATTTTGAGGGTGGCAGACAGAGAAGCATGAGGGCGTCCAACAGATTGGTACATATTTCCTAACCAATAGTATGCACTCGTGCAAATATAATCATAGGCGGATACTCTTTGACAGGCAACCGGAAGCTTGTACTGAACAAATATCACATAATCTACCTTTTGGTGCTGACATTCTGAAGGTAATCACAGCATATTGGAAATTAGCATCTTCAATGATGAATAGCAGTGAAGCGACTTCTTTTATGACTATATATTCGAAGAAAGGAGAAACCATTGTGAAAACCCACCAGTTACAACTACCTGTATTTGGTTACAACTACCAGTTGTCTTGGTATAACTGTCATGGTACAACAACCAGAGCTGAAAATGATGCCATAACCTGGAATCTCGAGAGCACTAATGCATGACTAAGTGGCAAAGAAAGAGTTGCTGAGCAATTTGAGTTGCTACATGACACTCCTACACTCAACATACACATCTGGATGTCTTTGTCATTAGTGCAGGAAGATGGGGTTTTGCAATTGTGTGTGGGTGTGTGCGTGCGTGCGTGCGTGCGCGCGTGTCCAGGCCATAACTTTTTGTTTTTTTTACCGTTTGAGCTTTTGTCATCAAATTTTCAACAAACTATTATTTTGGGAATATGGAGAAGACTAATCGATAATTTGATGAAAATGTCAAAGGGGAAAGTCACAGTAAGTACAAATAGCCCTTATCAGCCCGTCCACTGCGCAGTGCGAGATGGCCGGGTTTTCTTTAATCACTCCTGTGTTCATTTATTTTGGCCTCTTGTATTTTGAGATGCTTTCTGGTTTACCATTTGATCTTTTGTCATCAAATTTTCACCAAACCTTCATTATGAGAATATGGAGAATAGTATGGAGGCAAGGACCAATTTTTTTTCCACTTTCGATCAACCCAAGAGAGCCAAAGCAACCACCATGCCAAAATCATTCTACGTACCCCTCTCATAGATTATAGGGTGGTGGTTACCTCGACAAACCCGTGTGTTCGTTTCCGAGGAGTCATTAAGTGCAAACACCACCCAAAAATATCATCGCAGTAATAAATGGGATCTCATCTACATCAGTGGTTGCTATGGCCTTATTATTCGATCAATGAACCAGACATTTGGTGAGACTGGTGCTCATAGCTCCTTGCATACTGCCCATATGCTAAAGTGTGACATTTCAGCATACCAAGAGTTATCTCCCTTGCTGAAGTGAAATTCGCCCATTTCCCATGCTCTCGACCCCCACTCACAATGAACCACTCCAACCCAAATGGCCACACTGACTGAAAAAACAAAAATCACATTTTCAATAAAAAGAAACCCTATGGGATGTACCCAAACCAAATTAAACTGTCAAGTGCCCCGTCAACAGGTCAAACAGGAATTTTAAAATAATGCTTATTAAATTGATGCGATAAAATCTTATCACTATGTTATTAAAATCCTTTTCATTGCTCCATGCACTAATAAGTGTGTATTTGAGAGAAGGAAGTTAGTTTCACATTGAATTTGAAAGAGTATTTGAGCTACACTGAAGAATGTTTTTATTCAAAATTTAATTTTTTTTCATTGCTTGTTTCAGGCGAAACATCATTGATGAGAGAGCAGTAGCACTCTACTCCTACCAGTTGTGATTAAATGACATTCTGGAGCTTTCAGAGTGCATCATCAATGCTTTCATAGAGGACAACCAATTGACAAGATCATCAGTGGATGAAGAAATGAACACCCCTCAGACCCCTCGTTGCACAATACCGAGCAGAAACTTTGTCAACAGTAATTAGAAATGGTGCAGATGCTGCTTGATTTCATAAGAGCAGAGAGGGAAGGGTCATTGTCACTTTAACCTGTCATCGTTTGCCAAGATGTTACCTTGGGTGGCAGGTTATGACCATATAAACTACTTTCGGTGGGGCTGCATTTATGTGATTGATATGCACCGGCTCAAAAATACTGTAACAGCGCATGATATTTACAAGGAATTCACAGAAAAGGTAACTTTGTGTAAAAGCACATCAATAAGAGCGTCAATCAGATCTAAACAGATCAGGGGCTGCAGAGCTCGTCCGGAAGCTGACATCAAAGGAATGCTTGGAATTGATAATGAAGAGGAGCGTGAGTGTTTTGAGACAGGAATGAAGAGACTGAAGTGGGATGTGGAAGATAATGAGATGATTGCCAGACAGTTTGATCAGTTCCTTGTGTTTGAGCATCATGGTCTCGTCCAATGATGTTGCTCCAGAAGATGTGAAAAAATTACCTCTTGAATGCTGAGGTTCATGGACAGGAAATTGTTAAGCAGTTTGTTGCCCAGTGAGTGTGTTACAGGAGAAAACAAAAGCACCGAGTTATTTGAGAGAATACCAAAGAGGAATTCAAAGACCTTTGACTCACTGATGAAAACGTCTACAGTCTCCAACAAAACAAATACAAAGTATGCTTCCAACAAAGCAGACAGGGATGTGTCGAAGACAATAGTTGTTGCTTCAGAAGGTGGAAGTAAGATTGACGAAGAGAATCTCTTACAGTTTGAACTAACCTGGATTCCCCTCTCTGATGCTAATCATGATGGAACCCTTCACTTACCAGACAAAGCTGTTCTGGGAAATACTATATGAGGGTCACACAGTGCAAGAAATTCCAGATCGAGGTGGGCTGCCAACCTGCTGTATCATAGATGGAACAGCTTTATTTCAAAGCAATGGGAAACCACAGCGAGCCGCCACTTTTGGAGATATGGCAGATGTGTTGATGAAAGCAGTTTTTAGCCATTTTAGTGAGAACCGTACAAGGATTGACATCATGTTTGACCACTACAAACCAGACTCCACAAAAGCAGAGACAATAGAGCACAAGCGTGGCTCTCACTACAGACCAATCTGATGGAAAGTAGACAGTCCAGATGAGCCCCTTCCAAAGCATTAGAATACGTTCATTAATATCCTGAAAACAGAGAATTTTGTGGACTTCTTGTCAATTATTTGATAGAAAAAAACCCAATCAAGCCTTCCAGAAAATAGTCATCATCACTGCAGATGGCTTTCATGATATTGAGAAAGCAGTTGCATCAAACGGAGATCTCTCGGACATCCTCAAGTCTAATCAGGAAGAAGCAGACAATAGATTGGTGCTGCATGCAGTGGATGCTTCAAAGTTGGGCTTTCAGAGACTATTAGTCCACTATCTTGACACTGATGTACTTATGTTACCGATTCACTCATTTGAGGACTGTTTGGAGAAGAGCTATGGATGAGTGCAGGGACAAAGAAAAAGGTCAGATTTATTCCAGTCCATGATGTCCACTAGACGTTGGCCAGGCCTTAACAGGTTTCCACTCAAACAGGATGCCATACAAGCTCCTTTTTAGGACAAGACAATAAATCAGGGTGGAAATCTTCAAGACAATCCCATCACTGCTGGTTGGACTTGGAGTGGGAGTATTGAGTAGGAAATCTTATCAGCGGTTGAACAGTGTGTGATACAGCTGTACTTGCCATTATCAAAGCTGAGCTCCGTGGATGAACTTCATGCCTGTTTGTTCAGATGAAAGCCTACAGAATCCCAAAGCCTTCAGGTTTTGGCAGGCAGCTAGGCCTCGGTGTAAACCGCACAGTCTGCTATTTCAGAAGTAGCAAGAGGAGGTGTCAATGGGACCCTCATAGAGAAGAGTACACAGGTTTTCCAATGGCTTTGCAGGTCAGAAAAGTGCCCTCACCTCTGAGACGTGTAATAAATTCTGAGAAAATATGGCAAGGGAATTTAAGAATCTAGATGAGAAATGAGGGGAGAAATGCGAGGGTGTAGTGGACACAGGGGCTTGTGTGCCTATTGCGATTCCTATGGTATTGGATCAAGCTACTTGAGGTTGCAAACACATCACCTCATTGCAGGAGCATAGCTTGTGGTTGGCGACGAGAGCAACAACTCCAATTTTGTGTCATGGTTTTGCAAGTGAGAGACCACGAGTGATGCCATGAAGGTTCGGGATATACACATTGCTGCCATGGTGCTGTTAAAGGGGAACCCAAACACAATTTTATTTTTCCTGAAAACCATTGAAAATCATTAATCACGGTCGAATTTGAAAGGAAAAAAAAATTTGAATTATTTTTGCCAATCACAAAGTGTCGATTTACAATTCCGCCAGTGACGTCACACTCAGAACCCACCTTGATCCAAATGGTGGCTTTACGTAGAGAAACAGTGTATTCCAAGCTCGGATTCTGATACCGGCTCTACCATGATTAGCAACTCCGATGGTTCTCAGTCCGTTGGAACTGATCAGTGGGATTTTGAAGAAATTATTGGAGACAACATTTGTGATGAAAACGTTTCTTTTGGGGGGGGGGGATTATGGAGCCGTATCGTTTCGAGCCTTATGCGAGTGATTCAGACGAAGATGTTGATCAATGGAGGTGTTGGGGAAGATGAAAATGTCGGTCGCATGTTCACTACAGATTGGTAGGTTTTTGTTTTTCAGTTCAATTGACGGTTTATAAGAGATTTTGTATTAATTGATAAAGCAGTTATATGACTCCAGCAGAAACATGGCACGGACACGGACACGACGGTGGGGCATGGCACAACACAGCATGGACATCGCCCAGGCACACTCGGACACTGCAGACAAAATGGGTGACAAATGCTTTGTCCCACTGTTGCAGGCTGACCAGGTGTATTGTATTTTACGGGATCATCCTTGTTTCATACTTTTCCAGAGGCCATTTGCGTCTGTGGTCGTGTCCGTGCTGTGTCAGTGCCATGTCTGTGCTGTGTCATGCCATGTTGATGTCCTGCCCCAGTGGAGGGGGGAGTGATTCATGGGTGGAGGGGGGGGGGGGTGGTTCTGAGTATTGTGAGGGGATGGTGGATGGGGGGGGGAGCGGTGTGAGCAGTGTTGGTGCATATTGTGGGGTGATGTTGACCCCTCCCCTCTACACAATTCCCCATCAACCATCATCCCACAATACGCGCCACCACCGCAACAAATCTGTCGATGTTCTGCCCCAGTGGAGGGGGAAGTGTTACTAGGGGGTGGGCTGGTGTGGGGTGGTTGTGGGTATTGTGGATAGATGGTGGAGGGGGGGAGTGCGGTGGCGGTGCGTATTGTGGGGTGACGGTTGATTGTGGGGGGATGGTGGAGGGGAAGGTGTGGGGTGGTGGTGGGTATTGTAAGGGTGATGGTTGATGGGGGATTGTGGGGGATGGTGGTGGGTATTATGGGGGTGGTGGTTGGTGTGGGGTTGAGGGGGTATGATGGAGGGGGGTGTAGGATTGTGGTGGGTATTGGGGGCTGATGGTTGATGGGGGAATGTGGAGTGGGAGGGGGAGGTTGGAGGGGTGGGACCCTGAAAGTTTTAGTGTCCTTGGTAAAATCCTCTCGGAGGAGTAGATGATGATACATACGTACTTTCTCTCCACTATAAATAGATGGTGGTTCACTTGATTTATAGAAATTTGTGTAAATGAAAGGTAATTATTTTCAGGTTCTCTTGTGGTAACTGCCAGGTAATGGCAACAGGTGTTTGATTCACCGCTCAAATCACCCATGTCCACGTGCTGGTAGCTCGGTGGAGATGGTGTTACAGTTTTGAGCGACAGCTGTTTCTTCCAATTAATCATGGGAATGTCCTCCTCTCTCAATCATGGCAGATAAACATAAGATCTAGCCATCTCAGTTGTTTCATAATGTGCTCTGTAAAATGTTCTGAGCACAAAAGTGAACGTTTTTGTAGGCCCAATCCAAACTAGGGTATTTCAGACAAACCTCGTTAAATTTCTGGCAAACTTCGGGTCATTCGCCCATTGGTGTAGCATGAAATCATCTCAGTTTGTATTACTGCAACCACCAAGGACACATTGACTCGGCATAATTGTGAAAAATCTAAAATTATTCACCATTTGAGTTGTCACACTGCGATGTAATCCAGACAGTACAAATATAGTGGTCAACTTCTGAGTGTGACGTCACGGCTAAGCAAGACGACGAAGAAGAAGTTTTGACTTTTAATAGCAAAATTACCCACTTTATAAATCGGAAATAGGAAAAAGACCATATATTTTGTGGGGTATCAGGGGATAGATTAGCGTTGAGGCGGTCTGAGTGTTTGGGTATCCCTCGAAGCTCTAAGTTGGTATGAACGGTGCCGTGGGTAGCCAGAATAGATCTGGGTAGATGCGATGGTCCAATGAAGTCAGATGTGTTGAAGGAGTTGAAGAGCCTATCGGGGTCACAACTTGTTGGTTTGCAAATGTGGCAAAGAAGGCAGCCTTCATTCCTCGATTTCCCGACTTCCTTCACTCGTGCAGTCAATGTGTTGCCATCAATGGAACCCTCTCCCAGCTGAGGCTGGAGTTTCCCAAGTCAGTGTTTTGGGCCCAATGTTGTTCCTCATCTATAGTGCTGGGAGGATGGTCGAGAGGTATGCACACTTGTCTCTAGGCTGTCTAGCCTGAGTTTGATTCCCAACCCAGCTATAAACTGTCAGCCCTGGTGTTTCACAGGTGGGGTGATTCCTTAATGTGTGTGCCATCCCTCGAATGGATGTTAAACGGGTGTCCCAGCATCCATTGGTGAATGTTAAAGATCCCATGTTGTCTTTCTTGAAGAGTAGGTGAGCTATTGATGACCCCATGGCCAAATTTCAAATTCTTGCCCTGACTTGTCAAACGTTATGCCTGGCCAGCCAGTTCATGAAGACTCAGGCCAAGCTTCCCCTGGCTGACCCCCACATTAAAAGGTGGGTTAATAGTAACTGTTGAAGAAGAAGTTGTTCCTCGTCTATCTTTAAAGTGACCTCTCCAATGGTCTGGAAAACCTCTACCTTTTTGCAGATGACAACATATTGTGTTGTACAGTATCCCCATCAGAAGGATGGGCAGACAGCAGCTGCATCTCTCTGCTTATCTGAAATGATTACACACTGGTCTGACAAATGGAACATGTCCTTCAATCCTGGAAAAAAATCATACAGTCTCACCCTATTGTTGTGCAAGAATCATCAAACGAACTGACCTATCTATATCCGTGGTCACCCACTGGAAGAGGTTCAGTCTCTTGAACTTCTCGGCCTCATCATCAGCCATGACCCTTCTTGTGCTGATCACAGAGCAGAGCTGGCCTCCAAAGCCAGCCACAGACTAGGAATTCTCCATAAATCCAAGCCTTTCCTTGGAAACTTAGAGCTACTCACAGTCTACAAGCTGGCCTTTGTCCATAGCTCAATGGAGTACTGTTCTCTGCTATGGGCTGGTACCCCAGCATCACATATATCTCTATATCATCACAGAATCTCTTGGATTCTGTGTAATCTAAAACTCTCACAATGATTGGAATCTCCCAAGATGAGGCCGAAGCACATGGTCAGTCGCTCTCACATTGAAGGCAGGTCGGTCATGTCTTCGTTTTCTCCCATCCATTCTCCAACATTGCTCCCTTTCCTCTCAGTCCCCCGACCCTCCCTATCTACTCCACGTGCATTCATCCAGTAATCCCCCACTGTTTAAACTTCCAAAATCCAGGTTGGGTGCACACCTCAACTCTTTTATTCTTCGCTTCTCACATCCATGGAACCACCTTCCAGGTGCTGTTCTTTCTCACTCTTCCCTCCAGGACTTCAAGTAAGCCATGCACCACCATCTCTTGTCATCTCCAATTCTGACCCACAATCTTTATGACTCCCCATAAACCTTTCCTCACCCAAACATCTTACTTGCTAGTTTCAGTGTTTCCTCCCCTCCTTATGCTTTCCATTTATCCTGTTCATTCATTTCCTTTATATTTGTCCCTGTCAGATCTGCCTTGCTCTTCCATTAGCCTTGCTCCTATTTTTAAAAAAAGAAACAAAATAAAAACAGTGCAATTGCTTCATGTGTGTATGTTCCTCGTCGAAGGACGCAGGTAGCATCCTCCAAGCAATCTACTTCGGACTCCAAGCAATCTACTTCAAAAGTGAAGTACAGTATACTCTTTGGAATTGTCTTGGTTTTTTTATTTTGTGCACAATAATTGTCAAGGTAATTCAATTTGATTGACATTAGTATCAACAATATGAATGAGAATTTTTTCTGCAGGGACATTATCTCATTAACATCTCTTTCTGTCTCTGGATTGAACAAAACTTTTGACTTGTAGAAAATTAAATAACGACACTCAGTTAGTTTTGCTTCCAAATGACAGTTTTTAACTCGCCTGTTCGAAGAACAGAGAGTTATAGTGATACCCCCGGCGTGAGCGTCAGCGTCAGCGTGAGTGTGAAAATGTTAAAGTTTTTGGTGCAATTTATTTCCTTTCTAATGTTTTTATCTACCACACTATTTTTTACTGATTACAATATACAAATACATATATTGCTTTAAAATTATTTGGATCAGACTTCACTGCAATGCTTTATAAAAAAATATTATTAGACTAGTCTTTTAAAAACGATAAATGTATAAACAGGCGAGCATTGGGTGGCTTTGACACCAACTCTCTGGTTGTATCTAGTGTCAAGGCTCATGGAGGAACTAGAACACAGAACAAACATACCAACAGCAGGGTTGAGGGGACAAAGTAGAGGAACACTTGGAGAAATAAGGGGTGTGGGTAAGAATGAGAACAAGAGGCGAACACTGGGGGTGAACAAGATGGATACAGCTGCAAACTCTCAATCACAGAAATGGAAGGAAAAACCTGGAAGCCTGAAAAACAGGTGGGGTTGGGGAGGGTTAATGGGGATGGGAAAGATCATGGTTGTGGATGGGGAATGACCTGAGAAGATGGTGAACAGCTGTGTTGAAACCCTGGAGGGAAGAATGAGATTGAAGACGTGGAAAGGTTTGAAACCATGAGTGGATGTGAAGGGGAGTTGATGGTCATGTGCAGGCAATCTCTGCAAAATATATTTCCCATTAAACACAAAGAGAGACATAACGAGAGGAGTGAAATGAGGGGTTATTGAAGGCACAGAGGAACGTTGGACTGCAAGTACAAACGGATGGTCAATTGACCGAGAGTTTGTGAGTTTGACAGGTTTGGGAAGAAAACTCTGTGGTGAAGAAGAAGAAGAAGAACAAGAACAAAAGAAGAAGAAAACAAAGAGAATAGATTGTGATGAGGAGGAAGAACATGTGGGGTGTTCCTGATAGGTAAGGCAAATGAAGCATTTCAAAATATTCTTAAAGGCTTTTAAAGTAAGAAGCAAACTGTTTCATTTAGCATGAATACTAGTTCAAATTAGAGGTATTGAGAATGGAAAGGATAAAGAATGAAGGAAGAAAGAAATAACAGGCAGAATGAGTTCATTATTTTGGACTTAATTGGAGTTTTTATTTTATTTTATTTTTGAAGTGAAGAGGGATAATAAAATAAAGTTGAGCAGCATTAACGGAGAAGAGTTAGAATAAGTAAAGCCAAATGAGTTACGTGTCAGAGCAGAGATAGAACGGGCATGCTTACTAAAAGAGCTAGCTACGGTAGGTCTTGTGGCATCGACCAGATACTCACAAGGATACAAATTTGATAATGCACCACAACAAGGCATGGTAAAATAAGGTAAATTGGAGGGAAACACAATAAACAATACAGGGATGATGCGACAACAGAAAGACAATGATTCTGATCTGGAAAACTTCGCTTTGATGACTACAAGGAGGCACATTTGAGCCAACTTCCAACACACTGAAATCTGGAACAGGAAGTGATGCAAGTTACAACAGTTACTGAACACTTCCTCTGCTCATATGGCAATCTTTTCTCCGAGTGATAAAGTTAAGTATGGGTAAGTATGTGCGCAGCCATTTCAAAAAAGGTAGACAGTCCATGTGCTTGCACACTCACCGCCATTTGTGCTGATATGTTGCTTTTCTTTGCTGACTTCAAAAATATCCGAAACATGATCCAAACTCACATGCCGCTGAGACAAAATATCCTGCAAGAATCATCATCCGTCCATAACAAAAGGGTGAGTCTCACTCGGGTGTAAGCTCTCACTTACCCAAAGGGAACTGTGTTCCAGTCAGTAACGAAAAGTGTCAGATAAGGGTTTAGAACATGGTATCGTTATTATCAATTTTAGAGATTTTGGGTATATAACCCCTACCTGACACATAACACTGTATACCTCAATATTCAAAAAAAGAGAAGGGCAAATTACAATATTCAGGGTGGCCATATAGTCTGGAAACATAGATAATGCTTCCAGACGTCAATGATCATTTCCGTGGATGATAATTTCCCGAACTGGATTGGACGACGTGGCACTGTGGAGTGGGCTGCATGCTTGCCAGATCTGAACCCCTTTGATTACTTCTTCTGGGGTATGCTGAAGGCACAGGTTTATTCAGTGAAAATCAGACACGAAACATCTGAGGCAACGCATCATGGATGCATCTGCAGGGATTGATGGAAATGCTGCATTAATGCACCGTATTCAATGCAATTTTTCACAGTGCATTGAACTGTGCATTTCTCATGAGGGACAACACATTGAACATGTCATGTAATGTCATTGAAGCATCTCATGTTTTGTAATGTAATGTCAATTAACTTTATAATGTATGGCCGCCAATGTTTCCAGGCTTTATGGCCACCATGTACATATATAGAAATGTTATATATATATATATATATATTTATATATATATATATATATATATATACATATATACATATATGTTAGCAAATACCACCCGCCACTTCGCTGATGGAATACTAAAGGGGGGAGGGAGGAAAAAGAGGGGTGAAGAGGGAGAGAGGGGTGGGGAGAGAGAGCAGAGAGTGAAGAGGTGGAGGGGAAGGGAGAGATGAAGGGTGGAGGGGAAGGGAGAGAGAGGGAGGGGGAGCAAGGAGGGGTGGGGGAAGGGAAGACAGTGTGAGGTGAGAGAAAGGGAAGGCAGACGTGCGGTGGAGCATTAATTACGATTCATACTATCTCATCAAAATGATTCTGCATTGAATAACAGTGAAAATTGAAACAAAATAATGTCTGAAATCCATTTTCCACTGCTCATACTATAAACACAGGCCGGAGACAAACTCCTGTCTGGACAAGTCCAGATGCTAACTCCCATCCAGACATAAATACTGCCCGGACACGTCCGGAGCTAAGTTGTCTGGAGAAAAACACCGCCCGTGTGCGTCCGGAGACAAACACTGCCAGGGCATGTCCTGAGCAAAGCTGGCTGGAGACAAACACCACTCGGACACATCTGGAGAAAAACACTACCCAGACGCGTCCGGAGCCAAGCTGGCCAGAGGCAAATACCGCTCAGACACGTCCAGACACAAAGTTCCATCTGGACATAAAGACCACCAGGACACGTCCGGAGACAAATCCTGCCCGGACACATCCGGAGATGAACACTGTCCAGAAATAACCACCATCCAGATAAGTCCAGAGACAGAGAGGGAGGGTGGGAGGGAAGGGGGGAGGGTACTGCACTGTATTGGGAGGGGGTAGAGCAAGGATGGAACAGAGAGAGAGAGAGAGAGAGAGAGAGAGGTGGGGGAAGGGGAGTTCGCAGAAAGAATATGTTATGCTATATGAACAAAACACACACACACACACACACACGTACTTGTCCGATATCGGCATTTTTTTAGGAATCTGCAGGTTGGAGTCAATGTGATTACCAACTACAGTAGTTACTGTTTACAACCCAGAAACCTTGAGTCGCTTTCACTGAAAAAGAACGTTGCATTTATAAAGACATTTCAGGGATATGTTCACAAACATTATTCTTTATAAACAGCTGCGTGTGATGTGTGGAAAAAAATTTGGCTTGGTAATTTAGAAAACATGTTAGTACAGGAAACGGCTCAGAAATCGGGTGTTGTTTCACAACAAATCGCTCGGAATGACGGAGCACGAACCACTCGCTCAGGGTGATGGAGCACAAGCCACTCGCTCAGGGTGACGGAGCACGAACCACTCGCTCAGGGTGATGGAGCACGAACCACTCACTAAGGGTGACGGGCACGAACCTCGCACTCGCCTGGTGACGGAGCATGAACACTCGCTCAGGGTGACGGAGCACGACCACTCGCTCAGGGTACGGAGCACGGACCACTCGCTCAGGGTGACGGAGCAGAAGGACCAACTCGCTCAGGGTGACGGAGCACGAACCACTCGCTCAGGGTGAGGAGACGAACATCGCTCGGGTGAGGAGAACGAACCATCGCTAGGGTGACGGAGCACGAACCACTTTCAGGGTGACGGAGCACTAACCATCGCTCAGGGTGACGGAGCACGACCACTCGCTCAGGGTGACGGAGCCGGACATCGCTCAGGGTGACGGAGCACGACACTCGCTCAGGGTGACGGAGCACGAACCATCGCTCAGGGTGACGGAGCACGAACCACTCGCTCAGGTGACGGAGCACGAACACTCGCTCAGGGTGACGGAGCACGGACACTCGCTCAGGGTGACGGAGCACGGACCACTCGCTCAGGGTGATGAGCACAAGACTCGCGCAGGGTGACGGAGCACGAACACTCGCTCAGGGTGATGGAGCACGAACCACTCGCTCAGGTGACGGAGCACGAACACTGCTCGAGGTGAAGGCAGCGGAACCCTCGCTCAGGGTGACGGAGCACGGACCACTCGCCTCAGGGTGACGGAGCACGGACCATCGCTCAGGGTGGGAGACAGAACCACTCGCTCAGGTGACGGAGCACGAACACTGCTCAGGGTGAGGAGAACGAACATCGCTCGGGTGACGGGCACGAAACACTGCGTCAGGGTGACGGAGCGGAACCACTTGCTCAGGGTGACGGAGCGACAACCACTCGCTCAGGGTGACGGAGCAGGACCACTCGCTCAGGGTGACGGGAGAGACCACTGCGCTCAGGTGACGGAGCACGGACCACTCGCTCAGGGTGACGGACGACGAACACTCGCTCAGGGTGACGGAGCACGAACCACTCGCTAGGGTGAGAGCACGAGAACACTTGCTCAGGGTGACGGAGCACTAACCACTCGCTCAGGGTGACGGAGCACGGACCACTCGTCAGGTGACGGAGCACGACCGACTATCGCTCAGGGTGACGGAGCACGAACATCGCTCAGGGTGACGGAGCACGAACCATTGCTCAGGGTGACGGAGCACGAACCACTCGCTCACGCGTGACGGAAGCACAAACATCTCTCAGGGTGACGGAGCACGGACACACTCGGTCAGGGTGACGGAGCACGGACCACTCGTCAGGTGACGGAGCACGGACCACTCGCTCAGGGTGCGGAGACTCGTCAGCGGAGAATCATGATACGACCACGTCTGGCGTCCTCAGGGAGGAGCCGAAGGACGGAGGTGACGAGAATCCAGCCAGGGTGACGGACGAATCGTCAAGGTTGGGGTGTTTGATAAGGTGTGGGGGAGGGTGGTGGAGAAAGAGGAGGGGAAAGGGAGGGAGGAGAGGGGAGCAGAGTGGATGGATAGAAAGGAGGGAAAGGGAGAGGGGGGGGAGGGGAATTGGAGGAGTGGGTGAAGAAGGGCAGCTTGCTAGGAAGGGGAGAAGATGAAGGAATGTGGGTCGAGGTGGAGTGAGCGACGCTCATGAAACATTGCTATACACTGCAGGAGGGAGGGGTGTGAAAGAGAGACGGAGACAGAGACGCGGAGGCAGGGACGGGGCGGAGACGGAGACAGAGACGTTGGAGGAGAGTTCTGCTTTCATTTGGGAGGGGGAGCGAGGAGGGGACAGACAGAGAGAGTAGTGCGGGGGGGGGAGAGGGAGTGGGAGGAGGAAAAACGGGAGACAGGTGAGGGGTGGAGCGGTGTGAGCAAAGACAGTGATATGGAGAGGGAGCGAGGATGGGACAGACAGAGAGAGTGGTGGGGTGGGGAAGTTCAGTTTCAGTTCAACGTTTCAGCCTGTTCTGTCAAGGTGAGGTTCAGCAGGCCAAAAAAATGGCGGCTTCAGACCCAAGCGAGGTTACCAGGAATACCTTAAGACCCAAACAGCAAGTGGCTGGGGATCACCTGATGAAGGATATAATTAAATAAGGCTGTTAATTATCTTCAAAGGAGTGTTTAATTAACCCAAACACTAATTTTCACTTTTGCACAATTTCTTTGGTGTTTCTTAATATGTATGGAGAGTTTCAGGCTGTTAGGTTTTATGGTTTTGGACTTATGGAGGCACAACACACACAACCAACACACACACACACACACACACACACACATATATATATATATATATATATATATAATATATATAATAATATATATAAAGCCTGGTGTTGGCGTAGTGGTTAGGGTAGCGGCTTGGGATCCAAAAGGTCCTGAGTTCAAGCCCCGTTGGCCACTTGAATTAATACACACCAGGAGGTTGACTCAGCCTGTCATCTTTCAGAGGTCGGCGAAGTGAGTACCAGTGTACTGGGCCCGGTGTATGCCCCGGTTAAAATAGGTGTACCACATCCCTGTGTCGTAAGAGGCGACCAGGGTTGTGTCAGGAAGAGCATCCGGCGTAAAACCTGTGCCAAATCACTATGCGGATCATACGGATGATCCGCTGTGGCGACCCCTAACGGGAGCAGCCGAAAGAAGAAGAAGAAGATATATATATATATATATATATATATATATATATTATTATATATATATATTATCCTGCATATATATATATATGTATATATATAATATATATATATATATATATATATATATATATATATATATATATATAGTTACGGATCAGGAAACCATTTGCATTCCAACAGATGTCCCAAAAGTCAGTTATGTCGTTAGTAGTGTGTGTAGTCAGATCCCCTTCTTTTGTCTAGTGGGAGAATCAAAGGCGTGCGTGCGATTTATTCTTAGCTAGGTTATTACATCGAACAAGCCATCTAACAACCATCCCATCTGCATGACCCCTCGGCCCATCACGAGCCACCACCAACCAGCTGCCTTCTCGCACCCTGACGTGCCAAGGCAAGATCTCGCGGTTCCGGTTTCTCGGCTCCCACAAACGTTGTAACTCTTTCATGATGACCTTTGCAACATTGATACTGTTGCTCGTCAAGTATGAACCCGCATGGAAGAGTGGCTGGGGTTTCCCGGCAGGGGCGAGGCCCCACCCCGGAAAGGTGGGCCGTAGGACCCTGTCCAATCAAAGGCGGACAGTGAGGTGTGTTTCACTAAGGGCCCCTCCCCGTTAAGGGAGGTCGATAAATCCCTGAGCACTCTCTGAGAGCGGAGGGTTTTGGTGGGTTTTTGCTGTCACGAAAGGGTTTATGGGGTTACGAAGGGTTGGTGCCTGTAGGTGGTTGGTTGGCATGGAAAGAACTTTGGTGATCTTCCTTCAGGAGGTAGGCCCAAAACGTGCCTAAATTAGTTTCCCAGCCAAGGTTTCGTAATATCATCCTCACTCCCAAGTCGTACTTTGGAGGTACAACAAGCATGGATTGGAAATCTTCAAGCATAGATTGGAATGAGGTTGCCAAGGTTACTAGCTCCACCTACTGTGATATCTGCACACTGAATATTTACACTAAATCATTTAAGGTGAGACGTTGATGAGCCCGTTAGTGATGGGTACCCTGCTAGTGTGTGTGTGTGTGTGTGTCTGTGTGTGTAATATATATATATATATATATATATATATATATATATATATGTATATATATATATGTATATTGTATATCATGTGTGCCACCCCCACATCAACAGCTTTAACTACAACCGCAACCACAGCTGGCATGAACACACTGACGATTAACTCCGAGAATAAACATGGATAAAGCAATTTGACGCTAATGAACCTTGCATTCCCAACTTGAGTCTGTTATAAATTGGGGAAATTAACCCAATTTAAATCCCCCAGGGTATATCAATGAAACAAAAATGGTTTTCGCATTAAATAATGGCAAGGATCGGCATGCACATCGGGTTCGGAGTAAATAAGTAATGGAATAAGCAAAGACAGAACAAGCACAACAATAATTATGCATGAAGGAAATAAATAAATAAATGTGGTACTTAGCAACAACCAAGGAAACTAAGCCACCCCAACGTGACACACACATGATAGGCATGCACACCAAACCAGGAGAGCGAGTAAAATAGCAGGCAGTGTATCCTGACTGGTCCACGACAGAGAGGGTCTTAAGAGGAAGCCATAGCAATTAAGCAAGCTACGGGGGTAGAAACAGTATTTTGCTCTAGTCATTCCACAGTGTTCACGAGGGAACCCTCTCGTCCCAGGACTGCACTGAGTAAAAAGGGCCGAATCCCACACACAGAGCCAAAGTCAGTGCCTCATTGTCCCTCCACCCCACCCATTGTTGTGAGTCTCCACCCTGGCCACCACAAACCATTCTCCATCCCACACGCCCTATCAATAATGGACAACTGTGGAGGAGAGCAGTCTCTCCTCGTGGTCGGAGGGACACGCCGTATCGTCACTACTCACTTGCCCAGAATTGCTTAGCTCAACGCGGAGAAAAAGGATACAAGAAAGACAGAACATTCTCTCTCTCTCTCTCTTCTCCTCTTCTCTCTCTCTCTCTCTCCTCTCTCTCCTCTCTCTCTCTCTCTCTCTCTCTCTCTCTCTCTCTCTCTTAAAGCTTACAACGCCATCACCAGCAGCACACAAACAAACAGGATGACTTATCCCTACTCACTTGGTCCTAATAGAGCACAAAAACCCTACAAACCACGCGAACACAAACGGGGTTGATGCCTTAATTCTAATAACCAGTGTCTCTCCACCCCCCCCCCCCCCACAATTCTTTTAACAATATATAGATGGGCTGGCAGGATTGCCTCAAGGAATGCACACTTAGCCCTGAGCAGTCTAGCCTGTGTTTGAATCTTGGCACAGATAAAAACTGTCATCCTGGTGTTTAGCAGGCGGGACAAGGCATCAATGTGCGTGCCGTCACTCAGGTGGATGTTAAACTAGGTGTTCGGTCTCCTGGCATTAGTAGGAGCACTTTAAAGATCCCACGGTGTTCTCCATGAAGAGTTGGCGAGCAATCGCCATCACCCTGGCCAAATTCGAAATGCCTGCTCTAACCTACAGGGGGCACTGCATCATTAGCACAGCTGTACTCCCAGAAAATGATGCCATCAGCAGCCTTGTGCTACATACAAATGAAGAAGACTAAGAAGAAGAAGAAGAAGAAGCAGAAGAAGTTATGTGATGAATTTCGCTCTTGGTTTGAGAGGGGGGTGGGGTGAGAAACTTTGTTGTGAATTTTAAATTCGCAACAAAGTTCAGTCAAACCTAAACCTATTTTGATGTAAACATTTGCAAGCTGTGCGAACTTAGGCTTGGCCAAACGTGAGCTTGTGTCACCTTCAAAACATTTCTCTTCAAATCCTCATGGCAGTTTGTCACAATAAGTCACAAACTTTCAGAAACAGAAATCAAAATTACTTGTCCATTTGGGAGAGATTTCAACACCATCCTCCCGATGTAATGAGGTTTGTAAAACCCACCACTATGTTAACTGTGTTACCCTCAACCTGAATGTGCCTTACACTGCCTTGGCTGTTGGAGCTTTCCAAGTGTCTCTTTCCCTGCCATGCCAGCTCGGTGATGCTACCATTCCTTGTCGCAAGTTTCAAACGCTCCTCCTCAGCACCAGACCCCTCCATGTAACTGTTGGTACTTGGAAGACTGGCACGTTGTGTACATGGCTTGAATGAGACAAACTAAAAGAAACAACACACACACACACACATCTCAAATTTTCATATCTGTTCCTCACAATTCCAATTATTTATTGTCCAATACCGGATATTCCGAAAACATAACACTGCATTAAAATTGAAATGATTGCTGTAAATGATGTTAATTTCACAACATCCTAAATTCAGCAATATTCTAATTGTAAACCTCAAAATATCGTTCCTTGACCTGAAATAAAAACCTTAACCCTGAAGCAAATGACCGATTTCCCGACCTCGTGGATCATCAGCTGGGCACCGTTCTTCCTCGAGTTCTCAATCCTTTCAGCCCAGAACCTCTCCAAACGGCGGATCCACAGCCTCAATCATGGATCCACATCAGTAGAACACCTCCATCAGTGGATCCACGACCTCAGTTGCGTCCAGGCAGTAGGTCAATCCATCAATACAACATCACTAATCAAACTTTTCTTGCTGAAGGATTAATGTTAGAGGAGCGCAGATCGACACGAGCCTTCTCCAGCAAGACTAGTTCTTCATTCTCAAAGTGTCGGTTGATTTAGAACCTTACAGATTACTAACCAAGGATTTATTCATTATTCGGCCTTGCTCCACTGTGGAATGGGATGCAACGCTTGTGATTGGAAATCTATAGCATGGCGGCAGAGCACAATAATTGTGCACTTTGTTAAACAAGAACCAAACTTTGTACATGTGTTAAGAAATGTACATTATTTGGAATTATTTTAGATATTGAAGCACCTTGAAATATAATTTAATGGTGGCCATTTTCCAAGATGGCCACCTAGATGGTTTTCAAGTACAGTTCAGTGTATAAAAACAGGTTGACGCTCATTGGTCTCGAGGTATCCTCTGTGATAGGCAAGTATGAGAATGCCCTTCATCACAAGAATGGGGACATGAACACTGAGCATCATGATCAGAGAGCTAGCATTCAACCGAGGTATTTGAAAGATGTCAACGGACTCGTAGATGGGAAGGAAGAACTTAGCAATCCATTTAATGAGGAAAGTAACAAAATGATTGTTGTTGATACAAAGGTGATTGCTGACTTCACCAAGGAACGCCTCATGGAGAGAACACTTTCTATTCATGATACCATTGCTGGAAACAAGTTCTCCTTGTTTGGATCCCCCAAAACCAAAACAGCTGATAAGGGCAAACAAAGGCTGATCTCCATGAAGAGTGATGTACAGTTCTTTTTAAGGCTGTGTGTGCGATGCCAGACATGTGATGGAGATCTTGACGATTTCTTCTGGCACAAAGAGCAAGCATGCCCTCCATTACTCTCCACTGCTGGAAAGCTATATCTTGGAAGCAAAAGTGACCTCTTGGCTTTCCTGGAGGATAGCACTAACGGAAATTCAGAAGCCACTTTGGTGACTGCAGTAGGATTGGACAGAGATGTGATTAAGCCAGTGCTTTATCACATCTCTGTCCAGTCCAGTTACTTAAGCCAGTGCAGGCAAAGACTTTCAATGAGTATGCAGACAATAACTTCATCCCTGAAATCTCGCCACAGCTGAGCAATGGCACATGACTGGATGTAATTTGGGACAGGTATATTGCTGACAGCCTTTAAAGGAACAGCCAGAGCAAAATGTGCCAAGGGAGTGCACAGAAGGGTTGTTGGACATGCCTCTGTTACTAGACACTGGCAGAAATTCCTCTGCATGGAGCAGGAGGAACTACTCAGCTTTTCTTCAGAGAGAGCCGTACTGCACATACGTGAGCACCAAAGCATGGGGAAGGAACTTGTTGTGACAGTTAATGAACCTGTTACCTTCATTCCAGCCCAAGAGGGACTTGATCTTCAAACACCATGCAACCATGAAGAGGCAAATATCCGTTTGGTGCTTCATGCAATTCATGCTGCACAGCATGGCCATCATAGAACTGTCATACACACTGTTGACCAAGAAACTGTTATTCTTGAAGTAATGGTCAATCAAGCACTTCCAGACAACTCTGAGTTATGGATTTCCTCTGGGATGGGGAAAGCGTTTCGTTACCTGGCAACCCATGAAATAGCAGTCAGCCTTGGACCAGGTAAATCTCATGCCCTTCTGATGTTTCATGCTTTGACTGGGTGTGACACAGTATCAACCTTCATTTGGCATGTAAAAGGAATGGCATGGATGGCATGGACATTTCTGCCAGAACTTAGCACAGAGCTCCGAACTAAGAGGAAATAAAATACCTTAAATGGTAATTGATCTGCCGTGAATAAAAGAGAAACTGCCGTTTCGGGCCTTATCCTTCATCGGAGGAAAATAGAAAGGGCACTCTTAAGCCTATCAAATGCAATACATTCCGGAGGAGAGCATGAGACAATTGAGAGGTTTGTCATTCTTCTGTACAACAGGACAAGTAACCGCATGGACGTATATGTTGCAAGAAGAAAATTATTTGTCATGAATGATTAGTTGAGCAGATGCCCTCGACAAGAGTTGCACTTGAGCAGCATGTCAGAAGGGCGACATATGAGGGTGGACATGTGTGGGGTCAAGCACTAATTAATTTTGCATCCCGAGCTTCCCTGTCCTTTCTCTGGGTGGGGCTGGACCAAGAATCAAGAGGATTGCTCCCTCTCATTGGCCGGCCGCTACACCAGCCTCTATGGACAATGCTGCCTGAGGCATCCAAGACCTGTCATGAATTGATTTCTTGTGAGTTTACAAAAGGATGCAGGTCTTAGTGATGCAAGTGCAAGAAGGCAGCACTACAAATTCACAGCTCTTTGTTCCTGTGAAGGAGAATTTTCTTAAAAACCCAGACTGTTAATTTCAAGAGTCTTACGTAGGAGCTCGTGAATGGAAATATTTCTACTCTATAAAACTGGATTCATTTGTAGCCCACAAGAAAATTTGTAATTACTTTTTCTTCATCTGGAAGTCATCTTGGTGGACATTTTTTAAAATGCCAAATATATTATAATCTATCTTCTATATATTACTAAAACTCTTATCTTGTATGTATGTATGTATGTATGTATGTATGTATGTATGTTCCCGAAATACAGCCAAAACGGTACACGATAGCGCAAAAATTTTAGGGACACCTTACTCACCATTTGCCTGCGGTGTGCAGCGTCAAGTTTCGTTCAAATCGGGCAACAAAAAAATTATTAAAAAATCAATTCCCGATTCAGTCAAGTACTCTTCGGGAAAATTTGATCAATGCAAACAACCTCAGCGGTATAGTTCGCTGGAGCTATCTTTTTTTTTTTAATTACTTTTTTTATCAACCGCTGTCACAACGGGAACCCAACGGGTTCACGGGTCGTCCAGTAACTTATTAAAAATGGCATGGAATCAAAAAAGATAAGTATGTTTACACATTTGAGGGCCATCTTGGAAAATGGCCACCTAGGCATCTCTTTCCGAATACCTCTACATCTAATTTTACTTGGTATAGCTTCTTGAATATGTTTGCCAAATTTGGTGCTTGTATAAGAAAGTTCACAATTCTTCTAAGATAAAGAGCTATGTCACTAGACTAGTACAAGAGTGTCAAAGGCCTTACAGACCATCAGTGTCTTTTATTGGAATGCTCAGGCCAATATCGAAAAATATCGGAAAATATCGAAAGATAGGATTAAAGGACAAGCAGTTTATGAACTCGTTTCAGAGGAAGAAAAATTGGCAAAGAAGAATCAGAGAAAAGGGAAGGTAATGTCCAAAAGACTAAAATAAATATTCCCCTAATCACCTCGGCTTTCTCGGGACTTGGTGGTGGCTCTACCATGTAAAGCCTCCTTGTCGTGTTGTTTAACGACTCCTTGGATGTTGTTTTGACCTCTTCGGTGAGGACATTGGACTGGGTGCGTGGCCAGCTGTACTGACTCCGTTGGCTGCTCTCAGAATGTGTGCAGGAACGTACGCGGCTCCTCCTGCGAGGTTTGCCTGCAGCCTGCATCCCCCAAAGGACACCCCACCCTTATTGGCACACTCACACACTTTAGCAAAGTATGCAAACACATGCACTAAAAACAACAACTCAAGATTGCATGAGTGTAACCCTTGTGGTTTAATATTATGAACAGCCATAAACTGGACATCACACTATTGACGATCCAAGGAAAATAAAAGGCTAGTACAAAAACAAATCCGACAAACGCTTGAGTGGTTCCGACGGTCCCTACCTCAGCCTCCTGCTCCTGTTGCTGAATCATAAGCTGCTCCATGATATCCTGAAACTCCTTCTCCTTTTGTAGAACCAATTGTTGAATGTTGTGCTGCTGCTCTTCATAGTTATATGCAACCACTGCCAGGATGAGGTTGATGATGTAAAAAGAGCCCAGGAAAATCACAACTACGAAGAAGACCACGTAAACTTGTCCTGAAGAATGTAGCGTCTGTGGAGGTAGAAATGAGAGCATAAAATACCATGACTAGGTCCCTCGAGAACAACAACTTATTTTCCTCAATGGGTGGATGGGGTTGTTACCGTCATCGTGGATGGGTTTCCTTGGTTGTTACCGTCAGAGGTGACCAATCAAGTAATGATACCTGGTGCTGTGATGGCAATAAGCTTTGGGAATGCAAGCACAGCTCAAAATACCTCTATTCAGGGTATTTAATGTGTCATCTCAAGTTTCAATCGATCATTGGTTAGGTGGGAATCCAGAAGATTAATCCAGAAGAAGAAGTACACCTTTAACCATCTGAGACAGAATATTGTCGGTTTATATTAGGCGAGGAAATTTCGATGTGAAATTGTGTTGATGGTCAGAAACCGATGTCTTCTACAGAAACAAGAGTTCATCATGGTTGGAATATATTCCTGCATCATATATGGATACATTTGCCTTGTGTTAAAGGGCCATCCATTTCTTACATAAGCAAAAGGGGTGAATGTGATATTTGGCTTCCCGAATTTCAATAAATAGCACTTGTAGAGTTTCATTACAACAAAGGCACATTCCATGTATGGTCATTGTATTGAAATTTTATATTGAAATCAGCCTTCATTGCCACCCCTCTCATCTTCCCCCCCAAAAGGGCTCCCTCACATTCAGGGTGCATGTGTGACATACAACCTTGCCATTAATATGGTTTGATCTGCAGTTTTTGGTTGGTCATAATAGCACTTAACTAATTAATGGTAATGATGAGTTTTCTTTTTTTGTCGACAATGGATGAACAGATTTTTTGATTTCATTTAATAAAAAAAAACAAAAAAAAAACATCTCAGTGTTCGTTCCAATAGCTAGAAATTCATCCATTAAACAGGATTGTCCATCAAAGGTCCCAATCGGTAAAATGAAATTCATTATAATGAGTGTTCATTGTAATGGGAGTGGCTGACAGGATAACCTGGAGGTATGCACACTTGCCTCAAAGCTGTCGCACCTGAGTTCGAATCCTGACCCAGCTATAAACTGTCATCCTGGTGTGCCGTGCCTTGGATGGATGTCAAACAGGTGTCCCATCTGCCAGCATTCGTTAGTGGATGTTAAAGATCCCGTGGTGTTCTTCATGAAGAGTATGTGAGCTTTCACTGGCACAATGAACTAATTTCAAATGCCTGCCTGAACCAGCAGAGGGCACTGCGTCAGTGGCACAGCTGTGTCCTCAGCCAACGATGCTACCCCACAGCCTTGTGCTGCATATGAAGATTATAATGGGATAACACTGTTGTTATTCATGATATTTTTTTGTGTCGGAGTGGCGAAAACCTGCCTTCGAGACAAAGAAAACCTGCCTCGCAGCCCGATCCGTCTGAAAAGGTGAAAGGAGTGGTTCTCCTCCTACCATTTTTTAAGGCAACACTTCCAAAAAAAAGAAAATGAAAGAAAATTGGGGAACACATTGC
>CM068959.1:36354522-36371608 GCA_035128595.1 Eptatretus atami | reverse complement strand
GACATTCGGTGGAGCGCATACCTCCGCCATGTAATGCCTGATCCACGCGAACATATCGGGCCCAATACATTTTCGAAATATCATGCTGTACAGGACTATATAGTTTTTGGTCATATCTCTCAATGGTGAAGAATCACTTAAAAATTATCAGTCCCGGATCTGGATCCGGATCTTCAACAAAATCTAATCAGTTCGTCATTGTCACACACCCAACCTGCCCATCAAATTTTATCCGGATCCGTCCACAAGTTTTTGAGATATCCTGCACACAGACAGACAGACAGACAGACAAGCCGGTAGGCGACATGGGTGATCGCTATATAATTGCATACTAGTCATACAGTTTTGACCGATCGGGCTGAAATTTTTTGACAAAGAGGTTGATTATAGTGCGCATAAAAGCTGGAAGCCGATTTTTGATTTTCGATTTTACTTACGAAATCTATATTGATGACTTCCGTCCTCTGTTTGTGTGTTTGTTTGTTTGTGTGTGTGTTTGTGTGTTTGTTTGTAGGCACGATAACAGAACGGAAGAAGCTACCAATGTCAATTTACACCACGTGATTCAGGAGGTGATGGCTAGCGCTGATTAGATTTTGGTCAAAATCGGTCAAAAGTCAAGGTCACAGTGAGGTCAAACATAATTCCGTAAATTCATGTGGAGAAATGGAGTATTTTTGCTTCGGTCGACGTTACGAGTTCGTTTAAACTTCGATTTTAATTTTGTCTTCGGTTTTTGCGATCGCTTAGGACAATTAACACTTGATTGTCGAAATTCTGGTAAAAATCGGATGTTTTGGAGACGTTTTAAGATTGTATAAAAAATATTTCACTCGCCGCGTCACGGCTCGTCACGTGGGTGCAGCGCGCTCGAGCAGACGCGTCGTTGAGTCACTAAAGGTTTTGCGTGTGCGCGCTATGGTGCTTTCGATAAAGATGGTGTTTAAAAGTCATTTTTTATCCCAATAAAGGTTATCTCCATGCCTGACTCGCTAAGCCTCGGATTATGTAAAGATTGTTGGGGATGGCCGAATATTACGGTTTTGTGACTTTGATAAAATAATATTAAATAATTGCGTGGAGAAATGGAGATTTTTGCTTCGGTCGATGTTATGATTTTGATGGTTTGGTACAAATCATCGTAGAAACTTCTGGTTTGCGTCGCTACCTTCTCTAGAGACAGCTTTTATTAGACAAGGTCAGAGGTCAAGTTGACGATTTCGTAAGTACCAGTCTATGACTGCTTGTTTGTTTTTTTAGGATTTTTCAAAAATTTCAAAGTCCGTTGCAGGGCAACGGTGGGTTCCATAGCAACGGTGCTCAAAAGCATACAACTAAGTCCTGGTATGAACCCACCTGTCAAGTTTCATCAAAATCGGTTGATCCTCTGGCCTCCAGAGCTGTCCATGACATACATACAGACAGATGGAAAACCTGAGACTAACGGTACTCAAGCGACCACCCAACAGACAAACAGACAGAGAGCGGTGAAAACACAATCTACTTCACCTTTGGGGGCGGAGGTAATGAAATGGTGAATACAGCAATTATGATTCGCATGGAGGTTATTCATCCAACCCACCATGACCTGTAGGCACTGATGCAAGTTACAACCTGTCTCCCATCCCCCATGTGATCATTATAAAAAACATGGCCCTTAAACAGACTGTCATATAGATAACATGACAACATACCATGCGGTAAAGACTTTCCCAGGAGTCCTGAGTCATGAGGCGGAAGAGTGAGAGGAATGCCCAGGCAAAGTTGTCGTAACTTGTATAGCCATAATCGACGCTGTTTTCCCCAACTCGAACACAAAAATAATTTTCTGGGCAATTCCTGTATGAAGACACATTCATATCGACACCATCTCACCTGTTCGGCATCTTTCCATTTCACCATGACATCAACCACACACCTTTAACACAGTGAATTGTGCAGACACAGTATAATGGCTTGTCTTAACAGGCATCGCTGGCTAAATGGTTCCATTTCTCAAGGACCTTTGACTCATGAATATGACTAAATCGATCAAAAACATTTTACCTTACCAGATGTACAGATTTAGCAGCAAAGAAGTGACTTTAGTCCAGAAGGATCTGACTTCAGACACTCGTGAAACGGAGGAACATTGGAACAAACGTTTTACACAAGGGGCTTTAAAATGATGTGTCATATTTGGCAGGTTTTTCATGTGTTCTGTGAATCGCAAGATTATTTTCACCATCGTATTCACGGCCATCAAGACAACAGTAATATTTGCCTGGTTCACATATTAAAATATTTAATTTTCGACTCCCATCCTTCTTCCCCTCTTCACATTCCTCTTCCTCTTGTCAATTTTCTCTCCACCCATCTCCTCCAGCCCCTCTCTCAACTCCTTATCTTCACCCCCTGTTTTTTTCTCAACACTCAGTGAATACATCATACATATATGGTCCCTCACGTGACAGTTAAGTTAGTGTTCATTTGGTGTCAACGCAAGAAATATAGATAATGCCTTAATCTGGCAGTTAAACTCAGTGCAGGGAGGTTGGGGACAGGGGGAGATGATGAATGTTGAATGAAAAAGATGAATGAAAAATTATGGATAAATAACTAGTTCAGTTCAGTGAATAAGTTATCAAAAACACCATCGAGTGTACAAACAGCAAATGATATGGCACGACAGGATGGACCAAACAGCCAAATTTATATCCAGGTTTCAATAAATATCCTCTGAATGTGTTTTAAGATTACTTGAACAAAAATATTAATGACGAGCAAATACAACCCGTCGCTTTTCCGACAGGGATTTTGAGGGGGGGAGAGGAGTGAGGGGAGGGAGAGATAGGGAGAGAGAGAAGAGAGGGAGGGGAGAGAGAGGTGGGGGAGAGAAAAGGGAGGGGGAGAGAAAGAGGGAGCAGAGAGAGAGAGAGAGCGAGAGAGAGAGAGGAGGCAGGAAGGGGAGAGAGACGAGGCAAGGAGGAGAGAGAGAAGAAAGAAAGGATGGAGGAAGGTAGGGATAGGATGGAGGGAAGGGCTGGAGAGGAGTGCACAGAGGGAGGAGGGAGGGGAAGCTGGGAATGGGGAAAGAGCGAGAAAAGGGGAGGGAGAGGTGGGGAGAGTGATGCCTCACCAAACGTTGCACTACAATGCGGAAGGGAGGGGTGTGAGAGGGAGAGAGAGAGGGAGAGAGAGGGAATATATATATATATTATATATATATATATATATATATATATATATTATATTATATATATATACAGTATATATATTTGTTACGAATCTGGCAGCCATGAGCACTCAACATCAGGTCCCAAAGGTTAGTTTTGTCCATAAGTATGTGTACAGTTAGAATCCACCCCTTCTGTCTAATGGGAATTAACATGTGTGCGCTACGGATTATTTTATAGCTAGGATTTTTAGATCAACACCAGCCAACAACAACCTCTGCTTGTGGGCATTGTCCCGCGCTCTTTCACGCGCTCACGAAGTGTTTCGTTCTGGCCTGGCGCCAAATAAGGTATGCGTCATTTTCTAGCCGAATGGGCGACGAGCAGACCAGAGCCGGGGCGGTCCTTTGCAAGAAGGCGGAGCTTGCAACACGCGGTCCGCCCAATGAGGCAGGCCACGGATGAGCGGACCGTGCCCGAGAAGGACGAGGAAAGAAAAAAAGAATATATAATTGCGCCCCGTCTGCATCGAGCGGCGCTTCGGTCTGCTCTGCGTCTGACTGCATCGCACGCATCCAAGGCGTCTGTCTGCAGTGTGGGCCCGTATTGTAAGTAGATCTGAATAAGTGTTTTTGCTCATTGTAAATATTCCTTCTTGCATATTGCGTTAAGTTGGTTTGATATTCATGTTTTTTTCTTTTTTTATTTACGATCTTTTAATTGTAAATAAACATTTGGGTAGAATATTCCCCAGTCCGTTTCTGTCCCTTCTTGAATTGGTCCAGCATGGTTCGGATCTGAAGTTTAGGCGGGGTTTTATCCCCGATTCCGTTCATGTCCAGCCGGCACGGCTTTGGCAGTTTCCTGCGCTCGCTGCACCCAGAACCTGAGTTAGTAGTCCGTAGTTGGACTCCACGCAGTCGATAGTGACCTGGTTCGAGCAAGACGTGCCGAGGGCATGTTTCCCGGTAGTCGAAATCGCGTAGTTATTTAGGTAAATTGGTTATAGACAAATAGACCCTATGCTAAGCGTTTGAGATATTGGCGACCACGGTCGGTTAAAACGACCGCCGGCTCGCGGAGTTATCCGAGCGAAGGCCTTCAATTCGGAGAGATTGGTGGGAGACCGACGTAGCTTTCCCCACTCGTGGTCGTTCTCGCCACGACCCCGGCCCGGCGCACAACTATATATATATATTGTATGAGAATGTTAAATCCCATTATAGTGGAGCAGCAGGGGCCAGAAAAGGGCTTATTTAGTGAGATACCCCGCCACAGTACCACATTTCTAATGTGGTTAGTTATTGACACCCTACTACTCTGTACTGAAAACAATGATGCAGTCTGGGAAATGGTGGCATTTCTGAGAAATAGGTCAATTAAGGTCGTTGACCCCTGAATTTGGCAATATTTACTAAAACGGCTATAGTTTATATAATTTTCAATGTTACAATACCTTGATGTACATCAAACTGATCCTAAGACAATTGCTATAACATGCAATACACAAAAAAAACATGTGGCTGATAATTGTAAGTGCAGAACCAATTTATGACAAATTTGCCCCCAAATCCTAATTTTCGCATTTTTCAATACTTTTAGCATCACTCAGCAATACATAATGATAAAAGTATCAAATATTAAGCATAAAAAGTTTCTCTATGATCTGCTGCAATTATCATATATAATATATTCTATATCTTAAAGGTGAATCATATTTCATCACATTTGTCCAATGTCTAAATACCTGAAAATGGTATATTCAATACTCCATGCAAATGACCATTAATTTCATATGAAATGTCTTTGAAATAATATATTGTTGTAAGGAATATAATTGTTGATGAGTATACAAAAAGATGGTCCATTGAAGGTGAGGTTACTACTATGTTTTTACCCTCCCCTCCCACATATCACTGAAACATCGTGACCTTTTCTATGGTGCTTACGGTGATTGACCGCATACCACATTTGGAACTCCTATCATTATACGGAGACGGACAGATTGGCAAGGGCGTGTGAGGTAAACATACTAGATGTAGCTAACCGCGCCTTCACCTATAGATCAGGCTCATATCAGAGTCGAGTCAAAGTTCTATGGCGTAGTTCTGTTCGTGTCCAACATACAAAGTGCGCACCCCTAAACCCTGAAACCACCTAAATAATGCCCTGACAAAGAATATTGTGATTATTAAGATGACCATAATGCACACAATAATCCTGAGATGACAACCCCACTCCTGAGATGGTCCACATAGGGCACTGCCCATAAATAGCACTGCTCAATGCAGCCAAATAGAGTTTACAATGTATCAATGAATTACGTACCAGTCACCATACTTGAACGATGCGATGACTACAATTACTGCAGGCATGTTTTATGTGACACGCCTCTTCTCTAGTTAAAATGTAAGTATGAAATCATTTGTTGGTTCACAAAAAATAGTTTCACGAATATGTGACCACTATATTCGTTATTGTATGCTGGTGTCGTCATGTTGTCTGTTGTTTGTATGTCTGTCTAGTTGGGTTAGTGTCGATCTGTCGAAAAATAAAATATTTTTTTTAGAGGTTTCTCTCCTACCCTTCATTATCAGTAATTTAAATGCGCGATTTCAGTAATAATATGGCGACTTTGATGAAACTTGGTTGGTAGATATCAATACTTGACCTAGTTGTGTAGCACAATGGAAACCGTTTGCTTATGGAGAACCACCGTTGGACTAGCAAGGGCTTTGAAATTTTTGAAATATAAAAAATTTAATATTTATATCGAAAAAAAATCGGGCCCGAGCGACTGTGGGCAGTACATTCAGCACTATTGCTAAAATTTCAGCCGGATGCCTATATGAAACTGGTAGGAGAAGATGAACTTTGAATGAACCCTGGTCCGAAAACAATAAAACAAAGTTCGTTATATCTACAGGACTATTGAGTCAGATATACAACATGAACGCAATCTGGTATGGTAGAGTTTGCAATGGTAATGTCCGAGTTATGTGTGACGAAAGAACCGTTGCTTGGAACCCTCCGTTCGCCTCTAGCAACGGACCGAAAAACCTCTAAATGTAGGGGTATCTTTAACCGGAAAAAACAATTGCAGCATCACCCTTGAACTTAGATCTGAATTTTCTTGTGCTTATCTCAGGTACATTCCCCAATCGTAACGGAAGCCAGCATCGCGTCAAGTTCTATGGCGTAGGCGACTACTCATGTCCGCCTACCCGGCTTGTTGTCTGGTCTGGTCCGTACTGTACGAGCATGCTCCGTCCGGTTCTTGAATCCGAGTCCTGATTGAAATTTGTGGAGGTTTTATTCCATGATCTAATTGTGTTTTCCTGAAAATGGGCGATGTCGACCCATTACATGGGCGGAAGCCACGCCCAAAAAACATAGTGTTATTATAGGGGGTAGAACGATTTCAAATTCTGCATGCTTCTCCTAGGAGGTTTTTGTCGAATCTGGACAGGTTTCGGGATTATCGGATGCCCAATGGGCACCTGCATAGCCCCCGGAGACTTCGATTTTTCAATTTCCGTCCCAAGAGTCAAGTCACGGTCACGAACTTAGAAATTGCGATTTTGACATAAAAACAATCTTCTTCTCCGTGAGGTTTTGTTCGAATCTGGCGGGGTTTCAAGGTATTTGGTTAGCCCATAAGGACACTGCATAGCCCCCGGAGCAACGATTTTTTTCATTTTTGTCCGCAAGGTCCAAGGTCACAAGGTCGACGAACTTAGAAAATTGCGTTTTGAATAAAATCACTTTCCAGAAGCGGGTTGTCAATCTAGGCAGGGTTTCCAGTACTCTGCGTTAGCCAATGGACCTGCCATAGCCCCACAGAGCTCGATTTTTCATTTTAGTCCCAAGGTAAGGTACACAAGGTCAATGAACTTAAAAACTTTCGAATTACTGACGATAAAGATCAGTACGACCGACCAACTTTGAGAGCTTATGCATCGACATATTTTTCTATCATGCATAATCTTGAGAGTCATTCCCCACCTAACAGTCTTGAACACCATTATTTGCTCAAACTTCTCGAACACCCTGAACCCGTTGCGCCCCCCTTCAAGTATTTTTTATGGCTGATTTCATCAAAAGTATGGATATCGCGAGGAGTGCGATGCCATATAGCCTTATGACTTATATTGTTCCTGGAATGTTCCGAGGCAAGTTTATTCACCAAAGGTCATTAATCCTTTGGGGGGTCATTTGGACCATTACAAGTTCACAAGGTAAATTTCAAGTTGTGGGAATCGGAAAACCGGACAGTTTTCGACGTTCTCGACGAACTAACTCCATTCAAGCATAGCACTATCCTTCCTGTTTCCTTATTTTTAATTCACAACATTGTTTTGGGGACCTTTTAAAGGTATATGCAAAGGATCAAATTTTTACAAGTTGCTTGAACGACGAACCGGGGGTTTTCTTTTTTCGAACATTTTGCAGACACTAATTCAACCCGTCACTCGTACCACATCATGTATGATCATTTTATAAACTTGGTCCAACATTATCACAATTGTCTCACCCTTGTTCATGAAACCAATGCGAACAATCGTAAATACGGCTCGTGAACATTGCGCGCTTCAGATCTTGGTTTCTTATTTTTATTTAAATTAAATGAAATGTTTGTGAGTGCAAGACTATAATTACCATGTAGCAATTTCTGAATAGGAAACATGTGGTATCTGGAATGTTTTATCCTACAAGGCTATTGAGCTAGGGTTATAGTATGTCATAGAGAAATAGTGTCCTAAAATGGAACCGTTCATTACCTGCATAAATGTTGATATAAGGATAACATGTTTGTGAAAATACCCCTAAAAGAATAGAGTCCTAACGAATCAGGGTTTATCCCTCGGATTTCTAAAACATATCTATCGAATTATACATTGAATTATTCTTTAATTCTAGTGGATTAATAGATATATTCTGCCAAACTATTAGGTGACCAATATTTTTTACGCTTGCAAGCAGATTCACATTTATGTATTAGTGTACCTATAAGATACTTCAACAGCATGAACAGTCTATTATTATTACACACGTCGCGCTGTAATAAAGTATGCAACCGACGGTTTGAAATGCTCCCCGAAGAGTGACATACCACGTCTCGGCAGTCTTCTGGTGTTCCATCCCCCCACCCCCCACGCACGTGCCTCAAAGACAGCAAATGACGGACGTCCGGTAAATGGCGTGCAGTCCTCGACGGAAATGGCCGACAATGATGGCAAATACCCGAGTATGTCCAATTTGCTGAAACTAATTTGTTATTGATAGTGAAAACCATGTTAAATTTATTGGCTTGACGGAAAAAAAAGAAGCGGCCCTTCATGGTAGAACGAACGAAAAGACAGTCATTTACGCACACTGCATGCATTTCGTGCCGAAAACGTCATTTCGCCACCATGGCAATTTCGCGCCGACAAGACGTCATTATCGCCCACCATGGAGCATTATCCGTGCCGAAAGAGCCGTCATTTTCGCCCACCATCCGATTTCGCGTCGAACGTCGAACGCTGAAGCTAAGTTCTTAATTTACATCATTTATTTGCGCTCCCCTGCACGCTCGTAGTCGAACGATTTCAATTCCTTCTCGCTGTAAATATAATTTTTATGATCGCTCTTTTACGATCACTGACCGTCACACTCTTGATAACGGTTTGTGATTTGAGACATAGGATTCGACACGGAACCCTGTAATTGGCTCGAAACCGGAGAGAACCACTTCTGGATATCCAGCGGCAATCTGCTCCATTTACGCCGTGTTCATATGGTGATCATCCGAGAATCTGAGCTTCCTTCCTTTGGTATGATTGGAGTTTGTTTCCAAGTTGATATTTTACCACAGACGGTCCGGAGGAACAAAACACTTCCACCAAACGCAAATTTCCACAACATGTGAAAGAACATACATCCGTTCATGAAACAAGGAGAACAGAATAAACGAATTGTCTTGAGAGAACGGAACGGTGCTTTTGAGAGACGAAGACAGAGAGACGAACGGACACACGAGAGACACAAACGAAACCGTCTGAGGAGAGAGCAACGAACGGACCACACGGAGGACACGAACGAACGCGTCTGGGAGAGGTGAAACGGACACACGAGGGACACGACGAACCGTCTGGAGAGAGATGAACGGAAACCGAGAGAGACACGACAACGGGAACACGAAGTAGACAACACAAACAGAACCTTCCTTGGGAGAGACGAGGACCACGAAGAGACACGAACGGAACACGGGAAACACAAACGAAACTTCTATGAGAGAGATGAACGGACACACGAGAGAGACACGAACGCAACCGTTGGGAGAGAGACGAAACGGACAAACGAGAGAGACACGAACGAACCGTCTGGGAGAGGAGACGAACGGACAAAGAGAGAGACACAAACGAACCTTCCCTGGGAGAGAGACAAACGGACACACGAAGAGAGACACGCCGGACACATCGAGAGAAACACAACGACCTTCTATGAGAGAGATGAAGCTCGGACTACACGAGAGAGACACGAAGAACCGTTCTGGGAGAGAGACATGAACGAACCTTCTGGGAGAGGACGACGGACAACACGAGAGACGACACGAACGAACCTTCTGGGAGAGAGAACGAACGGACACACGAGAGAGACACGAACGAACTTCTGGAGAGAGACAGCGAACGGAAACCGTGCTGGGAGGAGACACGGACACACGAGGAGACACGAACGAACCTTCTGGGAAAGAGACGACGGACACACGAGAGAGACACGAACCGGACACAAGACGGAGAGACACGAAACGAACCGTCTGGGAAGAGAGACGAACGGACCACACGAGAGAGACACGAACGAACCTTCTGGGAGAGAGAACGAACGGACACACGAGAGAAACTACTAAACGAACGCTTCTGGGAGAGAGATGAACGACACACGAAGAAGAGAACACAGAAGCGGACACATCGGCGTGGTGTCGAGAGAGACACGAAACGAACCGTCTGGGAGAGAGATGAACGGACACAACGAGAGAGACACGAACGGACACACGAGAGAGACAAGCCGTGGAACGAACGTCTGGGAGAGGATGAACGGACACACGAAGAGAGACACGAACGGACACACGAGAGAAACACAAACGACGCTTCTGGGGAGAGAGATGACGGACACATCGGTGACGAGAGAGCACGAAACGAACCTTCTGGGAGAGAGATGAACGGACCACGAGAGAGACACAAACGAACCTTCTGGGAGAGAGATGAACGGTACACACGAGAGAGACACCGGAACGGACACAAACGAGAGAGAACCACGAACGAACCGTCTGGGAGAGAGACGAACGGACATCACGAGAGAGACACGAACGAACCGTCTGGGAGAGAGAGAACGGACACATCGAGCGCGACACGAACGAACCGTCTGGGAGAGAGACGAACGGACACACGAGAGAGACACGAACGAAACCGTCCTGGGAGAGAGACGAACGGACACACGAGAGAGACACGAACGAACCGTCTGGGAAGAGAGACGAACGGACCACACGAGAGAGACACGAACGAAACCGTGCTGGGGAGAGAGACGAACGACACACCGAGAGACACAAACGAACCGTCTGGAGAGAGCGAACGGAAGCGACAACGAGAGAGACGAACGAAACCGTCTGGGAGAGGAAGCGGAGAACGGACACAATGAAGAGAACACAACGACCGTCTGGGAGAGAGACGAACGGACACAACGAGAGAAAGACACGAACGAACCGTCTGGGGAGAGACGAAATGACACACGAGAGAGATACGAACGAACCGTCTGGGAAGAGAGACGAACGGACACACGAGAGAGACACGAACGGAACCGTCTGGGATGAGAGACGAACGGAACACACGAGAGCGACACCGATACGAACCGTCTGGGAGAGAGACGAACGGACACGACCAGAGAGAGGAACACGAACGACGCGTCTGGTAGAGAGACGACGGACACAGAGAGAGAACAACGACGAAACCAGTCCTGGAGAGAGACGAACGAACACGAGAGACAACAAAACGAACCGTCTGGGTAGAGAGAGAACGGACACACGAGAGAGACACGAAACGAAACGTCTGGGAGAAGAAACGAAAGGACCCACACGGAGAGAGACGAACAGAACACACGAGAGAGACACGAAAGAACCTTCTGGGAGAGAGACATCCAAACCGAAACCTTCTGCGGGAGAGACGAATCGGACCACGAGAGAGACACGAACCAACCGTCTGGGAGAGGACGAAAGGTTACAACGAGAGAAGAGCGAACGGAACACGAGAGAGAGACGAAGCGGAACAGCACAAGGAGAAGAACACAAACGAAACCTTCTGGGAGAGAGACGAACGGACACAGAGAGAGACACGAACCTAACCGTCTTCGCTGGGAGAGAGAACGAACGGACACACGAGAGAGAGACCGAACGGACACACAACGAGAGACACGAAAGAACCTTCTGGGAGAGAGACACAAACGAACCTTCTGGGAGAGAGAGCGAACGGACACACGAGAGAGAACAGCAAACAGAACCGTCTGGTGAGTAGAGACGAGCGGACACAAGAGACAAGACACAAACGACCTTCTGGAGAGAGACGAACGGACACAACGGAGAGACACGAACCAACCGTCTTGGAGAGAGAAACGAATGGACAACACGAGAGAGACGCGAAAAACGAACCGTCCTGGGAGAGAGACGAACGATTACACGAGAGAGACACAAACCAACCGTTGGGAGAGAGACCGAACGACAACAGGAGAGAGACACGAACGAATCCGTCTAGGAGAGAGACGAAACCGCAACACGAGAGAGACACGAACTCAACGTCTGGAGAGAGATGAACAGACACACGATGAGAGACACGAAACGACACGTCTGGGAGGGACACCCAAACGAACCTTCTGGGAGAAAGACGAACGGACACACCACGAGAAAGAACGAACGCAACCTCTGGAGAGAGACGACGGACACACGAGAGAGACAACAAACGAACATTCTGGGAGAGGACGAACGGACACGCGAGAGAGACACCAACGAACCGTCTGGGAGAGATGAACGGAACACACGAGAGAGACACGAACGAACCTTCTGGGAGAGTTAGTACACAATAAGCAAACGAACGCGTCTGGAGAGAACGAACGGACACACGAGGAGAGACAACGAACGAGACCTTCTGAGGAGAGACACAAACGACCTTCTGGGAGAGAGACGAACGGACACACGAGAGAGACAGCGAAGACCGGTCTGGGAGAGAGACGAACGGCAGCACGAGAGAGACACAAAACGAACCTTCTGGGAGAGAACGAACGGACACACGAGAGAGAACGAACGAACTGTCTGGGAAGAGACGAACGACGCACGAGAGAGACACGAAACGACCGTCTGGGAGAGGGACACAAAGAAAACGTCTGGGAGAGACATACAAAAAGAACGTCTGGGAGAGAGACGAACGACACACGAGAGAGACACAAACGAACCTTCTTGAGAGAGACGAAGGACACAACAGAGAGACACGAACCAAGCGTTCTGGGAGAGAGACGAACGGACACACGAGGAGACCACGATGACTTCTGGAGACAAAAGAACCGGCTGGGAGAGAGACAGAACGGACAACGAGAGAGACACAAAACGAACCGTCGGAGAGCGACGAACGACACACGAGAGAGACACGAAGCGAACAGTCTGGGAGAGAGACAAACGGACACACGAATAAGAGACAAGCGAATGAACCGTCTTGGAGAGAGATGAACGGACACACGAGAGAGAACCACGAACGAACCGTCTGGGAGAGAGACACAAACGAACCGTCCTGGAGAGAGACGAAACGCGCAACCTTCGGGGAGAGAGACGACATGGACACACGAGTGAGACATGACGAACCTTCTGGGAGAGAGACACAACGAACCTTCTGGGAGGAGACGAACGACACAGACGAGAGACACGAACCAACCGTGCCTGGGAGAGAAACGAACGAACCGTCTGGGAGAGACACAAAGAACCTTCCTGGGAGAGAGACGACGACACAGCGAGAGAGACAACGAACGCAACCGTTCTTGGAGAAGAGACGAACGGACAACACGAGAGAACCGAAGAAACGTCTGGGTAGAGAGACGAAGGACCAGAGAAAGAGACACGAACCAACCGTCTTGGAGAGAGACGAACGGACACACGAGAGAGACACGAACGAACCGTCTGGGAGAGAGACATGAACGAACCTTCTGGGTAGAGAGACACGAACGAGAGGACCGTCTGGGAGAGAGACGAACGGACATCACGAGAGAAGACACAAAACGAAACTTCTGGGAGAAGAGACTGAACGACACACGGGGAGACACAAACGAACCCGTCTGGGAGAAGAGACACAAACGAACTTTCCTGGGAGAGAGGACACACGGAGAGACACGAACCAACCGTCTGGGGAGAAGACACAATGAACCTTCTGGAGAGAGACGAACGGACCACCACGAGAGAGACACGAACGAACCGTCTTGGGAGAGAGAACGAACAGGACAGACACGAGAGAGACACTAACAGAACCGTCTGGGAGTAGAAACGGAACGGACACACGGAGAGACACGAACGAACCGTCTGGGAGAGCAGAACCGAACGGACACACGAGAGAGACACGAAACGAACCGTCTGGGAGAGAGACACAAAGGAACCTTCTGGGAGAAAGAGACGAACGGAAAGCACGAGGAAGACACGAACCAACCGTCTGGGAGAGAGACGAATGGAGCACACGAGAGAAGAGACGAACGGACACACGGAGAGACAGACGAACGGACACACGAGAGAGACACGCACCCAACCGTCTGGGAGAGAGACGAACGGACACAGAGAGAGAGAGACGAACGGACAAACGAGAGAGACACGAAAGACCTTCTCGGAGAGAAACGAAGCGAACCTTCTGGGAGAGAGACGAATGGACACACGAGAGAGACACGAACCAACCGTCTGGGAGAGAGACGAAGGGACACAAGAGACCAGACAAACAACCGTCTGGGAGAGAGAAACAAATGGAAGCACACGAGCAGAGAACATGAAATCGTGGAACCGCTGGAGAGAGAACGAACGGACAACGGAGAGAGACGAACGGACACACGAGAGAGACACAAACCAACCGTCTGTGGAGAGTAGACGAACGGACACAGGAGAAGAGACACGAACGAACCGTCTGGAGAGAGACCGAAAGCTAACACACGAGAAGAGACACGAAACAACCGTGCTGGGAGAGAGACGAACAGACACACGAGAGAGACAGAACAGAACCGTCTGGGAGAGAGACACAAACGAACCTTTCTGGAGAAAGACGAACGGACAACACGAGAGAAGACACGAACGCAAACCTCTGGAGAGAGACGTAACGGACACACGAGAAGAGGACACGAACGAACCTTCTGGAGAGAGACACAATTGACAAAACGAACCGTCTGGGAGAGACACGAAACGGACACACAGAGAGCCACGAACGAACTTTCTCGGAGAGAGACGAACGGACACACGAGAGAACACGAATGAACCTTCTGGGAGAGAGACAAAAACGAACCTTCTGAGGAGAGAGACGAACGGCACACGAGAGACGAGAACGAATGCAACCGTCTGGGAGAGAGACGAACGGACACATGAGAGAGACCAGCGACGAAACCGTCTGTGGGAGAAGACGAACGGATCACACGAAGAGGAACACAACGACCTTCTTGGGAGAGAGACGAACGGACACACGAGAGAGACACGAACGAACTGTCTGGGAGAGAAACGAACGGACGCACGGAGGAGAGACATGAACGAACGTCTTGGGAGAGAGACACAAACGACGTCTGGGAGAAGAGACGAACGGACACACGAGAGAGACACAAACGAACCTTCTGGGGGAGAGAAGACGAACGGACACACGAGAGAGACACGAACCAAGCGTCTGGGAGAGAGACCGAACGGACCACGAGAGAGACACGAATGAACCTTCGGAGAGTACACAACGAACCGGCTGGGGAGAGACTGAACGGACACACGAGAGAGACACAAGACGTCTGGGAGAGAGACAACGGACACATGAGAGAGACACGACGCATTATAGGAGAGAGACAAGGACACACGAAGGACCGAACGAACGCGTCTGGGGGATGGGGGGAGACCCACGAAGCGAACCGTCTGGGAGAGCGAACAAACGAACCGTCTGGAGAGGGACGAACGAACCTTCTGGGAGAGAGGACGGAACATCGAGAGAGACACGAACCACCGTCTGGGAGAGAAACGAACGAACCGTCTGGGAGAGAGACGAACCGACAGCACGAGAGAGAACGAAAAACCGTTTGGAGAGAGACGAACGGACACACGAGTGAAGACACGACGAACCTTCTGGAGAGAGACACAAACGAACCTTCTGGGAGAGAGAGAACGGACACACGAGAAGAGACATCGAACCAACCGTGCTGGGAGAGAAACGGACGTCTGGGGGGCGCGGACGAGAAGAGACACGAACCCAAGTTTAGGAAGAGACGAACGGACCACGAGAGAGCACGAACGAACCGTCTGGGAGAGAGACGACGGATGCAACGAGGAGACATGAACGACCTTCCTGGGAGAGACACGAAACGAACCTCTGGAGAGAGACCTACGAACGAACAGTCTTGGAAGAGAGACGACGGACACGACACGAGGAGCACACGAACCGTCTGGGAGAGAGACACAAACGAACGCTTCTGGGAGAGAGACCACGAGGATGACACAACACAACCGTCTGGAGGAGACGACGGAGGGATGACCAAGAGATATAGGGAGGAGGGGACGGGGGACGACGAACCGGTCTGGGAGAGAGACGAACGGACACACGAGAGAGAACGAACGAACCTTCTGGGAAGAGAGAATGAACGGACACGAGAGAGCACAAAGTAACCTTCTGGGGGAGAGAACACAAACGAACCGTCGGAGAGAGACGAACGGACAACCGAAGCGAAGACACGAAGACCGTCCTGGGAGAGAGAACAGAACGGACACACGAGAGAGACATGAACAACACGTCTGGGAGAGAGACGCAACGGACACACGAGAGAGACACGAACGACGTTGGGAGAAGGCGGAGGAGACCGAACGTTTTGGGGGTGGGGGGCAAGGTAACCTTCTGGGGAGAGACACAAACGAACCGTCCTGGGAGAAGAGACGACGGACACACGAAGAGAGACACGACGAACCTTTGGGAGAGAGACCACAAACGAACCTTCTGGAGAGAGAGAGACGAACCAGACACAACGAGAGAGACACACGCACGAACCTTACTGGGAGAGAGACAGCATGGAAACGCCGTTTGGAGAGAGACGAGCGAGGAGCACCGACGAAGCGTTTGGAGAGAGACACAAGAAGTCTGGGAGAGAGAGACGCACTTCTGGGAGAGAGAGACGCACAAACTTCTGGGAGAGAGACAGAGCTGGGAGGAGATGAACGGACACACGAGAGAGACAGCGAACGAACCGTACTGGGAGAGAGACGGACGGAACCACGGAGGACCGACGAGTTAGGGGGAACCAACGAACCGATTGGGAGGGAGCACAATCGAACCGTCTGGAGAAGACAGGTACTGGGAGAGAGACCGAACGGACACACGAGAGAGACCGCGCATTCTGGGGAGAGCGACTATTCTGGTGAAGAGGACACGACACACGAGGAGACCGACCATCCGTATAGGGGAGCATGGACACGAGAGAGAGAGGAACGACCGTCTGGGAGAGAGACGAACGACACACGAGGAGACCGACGAACCTTCTGGAGAGAGACACAACGACCTTCTGGGCGAAGAGACGACGGACACACGAAGAGACAAGAACCAACCGTTGGGAGAGAGATGGGACCACGAGAGAGACACAAACGTTGGGGGGAGGAGACACACGAGGGCGAACCACCGTTCTGGGAGAGAGAAGAATGGACACACGAGAGAAGA
>CM068959.1:36332899-36350081 GCA_035128595.1 Eptatretus atami | reverse complement strand
CTTTTCCAACACCCAACGTCGTGTGGGAAATTCACCACTCCATAGTGGTAAGGGCATTGAAAGAAGCCTCCGAAATAGAGAATTCTGCTGAGGGTGCGGAATGTCATGGTGCCATCAATGGCAATGATTAAAGATAGTCAAAGACAAGCTATAAAGTTAGAAAGAATGGGAAAAGAGCAGTAAGTGAAACGAGAAAGATAGTTGAGGTTCCAGGAGACAAATGTTAAGAAGCCAGATGATTCAAAAGTTGAGAATCCAAGGTCCACAAAGAGCAAACAGCAGGCATGATATGATTATAGGAGATAGACACTCACTCACTCCTTTAGAAAGCCGAAGTCGTGAGTAGAAGGTGTAGTTGAAATGTTTATAACAATTTAAAACAGAAATGTCATGTGATAATTAGGTCTCTAGAGAAGCAGAGATATTAGGAGAGGAGCTTGCTAGGTGATTTCAAACAAAGGATAAGATTTGAAGAAAGACCTACGGATGTTGTGAAAAATTAATTGAAAAAAAGTCACAGTTATGATCAAAATGCAAGGGTCTGGGAGGACCGATACTATTACTGAAGCTATAGCCCCCCCCCCCCGCTCTCGTTAGCAAGCAGAGACAGGCAGGTCATCAGAGATTATATCAACACCCCATAAATGCCAGAAACTAGGGGCCAATAACCCTACGAGACTTTATCATAATTATACAGCGCGTTGCTGATACAATTGCACCGAGTTTCGGAAAGTCCGGTGTCTACCACAAGTCTCCGGTGCCCCACCACACCCCCCGACGTGCCTCAAAGACAGCCCTGACGGCCGTACGGATAGATGGAGCAGTGCGTAACCGAGACGGAAATGGCGACAATTGATCGGAAATACCCGAGTATTTCAATGGAAATTAGTGAAACTATGTGTTGATATATGTGAAAAACATTTAATTTATTGCTTGACGAAAAAAACCAAAGAAAAGCTCCCCTCTCATGTACGAACGAATCGAAAGACGTCAATATCCAGCCCACCATCGCATTTCGAGCCCGAAAGACGTCATTTCCGCCACCATCGGCATTTCGCGTCGAAAGACGTCAATTATCCCGCCCACCATGTCACATATTCGCGTCGATAAGACGTCATTTCCGCCCAACCATCGCAATTCGCGTCCGAAAGAACGTCATATTACCGCCCACCATACGCATTTCGCGTCGAAAGACAGTATCAATTTAAGCCCACCATCAAGACATTTCGCTGATCGAAAGACGGTCCATTTCCGCCCACCATCGCATTTCGCGTCGAACGTCGAAACGCATGAAAGCTAATTTCTATATAAATTTACATCTTATTTTGCGGCCCCTGCCACGCTGTAACGACGATTCATTCCTTCTATTATATATAAATTTTTATCCGACACTTTGATCACCTGACGGTCACATTGTAATAACGAGTTGTGATTGAGCATCGATCAGGCCCCGAATGTAAATACTCGACACACAGGAAGGACCACTTTGGATATCCAACGATCGCTCCCACTTACCAGGTCATGGGATCATCGGAATAATCTGCGCTTTCCGAACTTGGTAGTTGAAAGTTTTGTTTCCAAGTTGTTTTATTATATCCAAGCGAAACGGAGATAAACAATTCGCACAAAACCAAATTCGCAAACTGTAGAAAGAACATACAGCCGTCTGGCGGAGAGAGACGAACGAGACACAACGAAGAGAGACACGAACGAACCTCTGGGAGAGAGACGAACGGAAGCAACACGAGAGAGACAGCAAACGAACCGTCTGGGAGAGAGACGACACAACACGAAGACCGAAATTCTGGAGAGAGAACGAACGGACACACGAGAGATCACAACGAAGCCTTACTGGGAAGAGAACGAGACACACGAGAAGAGACACGAACGAACCGCTGGGAGAAGAAACGACGGACACACGAGAGAAGCAACAACGCCGGGCATGGAAGAGACGAACGGACACACGAGAGAGACACGAACGAACCTCTGGAGAGAGACAAAGGACAACGAGAGAGCACGAACGAACCGTCGGGAAAGAGACGAACGGACACACCGAGAGAGACACGAACGAACCCTCTGGGAGAGAGACGAACGGACCACGAACGACAAGACACGACACGAACGCCTCTAAGGAGAGAGACACGAAACGACTGGTCCTGGGAGAGAGACGAACGACACACGGGAAGACACGAACGAACCTTCTGGGAGAGAGACACAACAACAACGAGAGAGACAGAGACGAACGACCCGAAGAGAACACGAACGAACGGTCTGGGAGAGAGAGACGAAACGGACAACACGAGAGAGACACGAAACGAACCACCTCTGGGAGAGAGACGAAACGGAACACGAACCGGGAGAGAGACACGCAACGAACCGCTCTGGGAGAGAGAGACGAACGACACAGGAAGACAAGGACACGTGAACACGACCGTCTGGAAGAGAGAGACCGACGGACATACAAGACGACGAAAACACAGAAAGGGACATCAACGAACCGTCTTGGGAGAGAGACGAACGACACACGCGGAGAGAGACACGAACGACACCACGGGAGAGAGACGAACGGACACCAGAGAGACACGAACGAACCCTTCTGGGAGAGAGAGCACGGACACACAAGAGGACAACGACAACCTTCTGAGAGACCTTCGAAGAACGAGAGAGAACACGAACGACACACGAGAGAGGAAACGACGGACACACGAAAACCAAGAACCGTCGGGAGAGAGACGAAACGGACACACGAGAGAGAACAACGAACGAACCGGGAGAAGACGAACACCTTGTGGAGCGAGACGAACGAGACACACGAGAGAGACAACGAAGAAACCGCTGGGAGAGACGACACGGACACAAGAGAGAGACACGGTGAAAGATGAAAGGCCCAAAAAAAAAAGAAGAAGACTAAAAAAAAAAAACAAACAAAAAAAAACGAGAAGCGACAATCAGAGTAATATTCAATTCTTAACTACACATTATAACAAATAAAAATAAAAAAACTAATATACACAACACATCACACCATAACACAACACATACCAACCCACCATACCAGAACACACACACAATAACACAAGCTATACAGCACACAACAAGAAAATACAAAGACCATCATGGGAACAACACACACATAACACACACTAACATACAACACACACAATACATAAAAGGAAGACAGTGCATTTATATATTTGCGACAAGTGTAATAAGTAGAAGCAAAAAAGAAAGACAAAAAAAAGAGAAAAACATCGAACGAAGCAAAAAAAAAGGACAAAAGGAGAAAAGTCAGAGAGCAAATAAGAAAAAAAAACAAAATAGAGAAGAGAGAAAAAAGTAACAATGATAGAAACAAGCCGAAGAGAATAAGAGGGGAACAAGTAAACACAGCAGTGGCACGAAACCGTCTGGGAGAGAAGACGAAACGGAGACACACGAGAGAGACACACAACGAACCTTCCTGGAGAGAAGACACGAACGAGAACACATAGAGCATGAGAGAGACACGGAGAACGAACCATATCATGGGAAAGACAGAACGGACACCACGAGAAGAGACAACAGACGAAACCCTTCTGGAGAGGGAACGAGACACAAACAGAATGAGACACGAACAAGAACCGTCTGGGAGAACTAACGGACACACGAGAGAGACACAACGAACCACGCTGGAGAGAGACGAACGGACACACGAGAGGAGACACGAACGAACCGTCCCTGGGAGAGACGAAGGAAGAGACACATGAGAGAGACACGAACCGAACCGTCATGAGAGAAGAGAGCGAACGGACACACGCGAGAGACCGAAACGACCTCTGGGAGAGGACGAACGGACACACGAGAGAGCAACACGAACCTTCTGGGAGAGAGACACGAACGAACGAAGTCTAGGGAGAGAGACGAACGGCACGAGATGAGACACGAAGAACTTAACTGGGAGAGAGGAACGGACCCAGAAGGAGACCACGACCGATACATAGGAAAGGGAGAGACGACCGGAAACAGAAACGAGAGCAGACACGAACGAAACACGATCATAGGAAAAGAGAAGACAGGAAACACAGGAGACAAACGAACTACTGGAGAGAGGACAGAGAGACACAACGACAAACGACCGAGATAAACCAAACTCGGGAGAGAGTAACACACACAAAAGGAGGAAAGAGTCTGGGAAGAGAGAAAACGAGAAACGAGAGAGACAGACGAACGAACCGTCTGGGAGAAAATGAACGGACACAGACACACGAGAAGCGAGCGAACGAACATCTAGAGAAAGAAACAACGAAGACTGAGACAGAAGGGAACGATTGTAATATCAGTATTGTTTGTTCCATAAGATGAGACATGTAATAAGGGTAGCAAACACGAATCCAAAGAAATCATAACTGAAGTATCACAAGAGAACCCTTAAATACTAATCAAACAGTTGTACGTGGGAATAGGGTGATAACTCAGCAGTATAATATGAAGATCGTTCTGAGTATAATGCCATCATATTGTCCATAATAAAGGCCATTCAAGAAACCCAATAAGATGTTAGTGTTGTTCCGTCTGATTTGTACATGAAGTTGCAAAAGGTAATAAATCCCAATCAACACAGTGAATTTATAACCAGTTAGCCGAATAAATATGAGTGCAGAAGAGTCTGGATGAACTGTGTCTTTAAAAATCGATGTCAGACTAAAAATGTGACTTCGCAATAGATGTAAAAGAACGAGACCAACGCCTGTGAGTGTTTCTCCAATCAATAAGACTTGAAAAACAATGTAATATGGTAACTACTTGCCTGAGAAGGTAGCAGTATTTAGATGTATATTAATTAGAAATGTTTCACATTATGTTTATGTTAACATAGTTCCACACTCAGAAAAAATCAAGTTTGTAGCATCAGACGCTCCTCAAGTTTTGGATATTAATGATTAGTGGGATATGTGAAAACGAAGATTCGTTGTGTAATTTCTTCTGATTTGTATTTAAAAATGAGTTATAGCACACAGCCAATTGAATATCTAAATAAGAGTTGTGTTCTGTCCAATTCTGGGAGTTTTATTAGAGGAGAGTATACATGTTACTGTATATAAAAGCACAGATAATCTTCTTTCTCTTTTCTTTTTTTTGTTACCATATTTGGGCATAAATGTGCTACAATTCCTTATTTGGGCATATTTGCGTTCTGCATCCCCCTGGATCTTGAGTACCCTCCTATGAGTTTAAGATGAAATGCCGAGTTTTAACAAAAAGCGCCGACACCTCTAGATTGAAGCACAATTTCGGACTCTGGCTATCCTACTATTTGGACCCCCTTCAGACCATTTTAGACCTATATAGCCTACACTTTACTATGATGATCATTTTTTTCCCCCATTTTGGAATGTATATATTTATTTTATATGCATTGACGTCAGCATCATGTAACATCTTTTTGTCAGAGCTTGCTCCTTTTGTTACCTCCGTCTCACCGATGTGAAGTGCGTATTTTATGTTTTCACCCGTCATTGTCTGTTCTGTTCTGTTGGCGTTAGTCGATCTCGTCGAATATATTATATAAAACATTTTCAAAAAAATTTTTTTTGAAATTTGTCTACCCTTCATCACGTATTTCCGTTTCGATATGTTTGTCTTGTGTCTGATCTGTTCTGCTCTGGTCCTCTGTTCGGGTCCCTCATTGTCTCGTCTGTTAATACAATGGCTGTATTTCGATGAAACTTGGTTGGTAGGTTATACTCCATTGACCTAGTTGTGTGCAAATGAGAAACCGATTGCTTATGGACTCATCTCTACCGTTGCCTCAACTTAACTCTGGGACTTTGATTAACTTTTTGAAATTCATAAACAAAATTGTATTTTTTCGAAAAATCAAAAATCGGGGCACGGCGACTGTGGGCGGACATTCAGCCATATTGTCAAAAATTTCAGCCGGATACTATGAAAACTGTCGGTATAAGGAAGAATAAGACTTTGGAATGAACCCTGTGGTCGGAAAACAATAAAAAACCAAGTTCGTTGATCTCAGATGACTATGAGCCAGATATACATGGAAACTGGCGTATGGGAGTTCATTTGTTGTCCTAGTTATGGTGAGAAAGTGACACCGTTGCTCATGGACCTCTCCGTGTCCTTTAGCAACGTCCGAAAAACCTCTAAATGATGGGGGGTATTTTAACGAAAAAACCAATCTGCTCAGCCTTAACACCCTTGTGTAATGCTATGAATCATGAATTTTCTTGGTGCTTAATCCTCAGGGTCATTCAACACACATCGTTAACAGGGTTGTCCTATCCTCAGGTTCTATTGGGTTAGGCGCGATAATTCTACCTATGTCCGTTCCTACCGGCTTGTCGTGTCTGTCTGTTTGTTCTGTTTCTTTGCCTGTTTTGATTGTTTCTTGGTGCAGGACATATCTCAAACAGTTTGTGGACGGATCGGAATTTAAACCTCGGTGGAGATGGTTCGTATGTGTGACATAGTGATGATATTGGTTATGGAGATTTTTGTGATAGATTCCTCTTGGTACCGCGATCGACTTACTTTGCTTCTTCTAGTTGTTACCTCACCATGGAAGCTCTTTTGCCTTAACCAGATATATAGCAGGGACTACATTTTAAAAAAGTTCGGACGGATTTCGGACGAAACATGCCGTGGACAGGTTTGGGCATGCCTCATGTGGTCTCAATGTTTACGAATGTGATCTCGTTTGGTGAAGATCCGATCCGGTGATCTGGATAGGACTGAATTATTATATTTATTGAAGTTCATTCTTTTCACCACTTGAGGATGGGGCTCAAACTCGATATAGTACTGTTCTGTAGCATGATATTTCAACAAATTGTACCCATTGGGCCTTGATATGTTCTCGTGGATCATCCGGCATCGCATGGCGCGAGGCGTATGCGCTTCTACCGAGTGTCCTTTCTATTTTCAAAATTTATTGTTAATGGACTCTGATATGTTCTTTGTGTGGATCAGGATTTGTGTGTGAGTGTCATTAAGTATTCGCAATCTCTGCGTTGCACTCTTCTAGTCTGGAATAAGGGATTTAATTTTCTCTTTGATTTATAGTGAAGCAAAAAGATCTTACATAGGACCATAGTACTCTGTAGATATCTGGGCCCGGCCTAATGTTGTAAACAATAATATTCGTGGATCTGACTGGTGGGTTTGGCAGAGATCTTCTCTGAATTAAGTTTACTATAGCGGCCCATTTTTGGACTTTATATTTAAAGTTTGCATTTCCCGGTTTAATTCTGTCAGAGCGGAACAATTGCTTGTCCTTAAATTTCTAGTCGGTTATCGGTTTTCTCCTAGTCGGGTTTGCCGGAGAAGCTGACAAATGGAGTTACGGTCGTAATCATACGGTCATTCGGTGTCATCTATGATGGCATCCCTTATTCTTGGAATTTCAATTCAGTTAACGGATTAAACAAATACACACAGTTAAACGCCTCTCCACATCCTGCTTATAATCTCCAGACCACTTTCAAATTTATATTTTTGTTTCTAAACTCTATGGTGAATGTGTTCATGTTTTTCCAAACCTTTCCGTATAGGACCATCTAAGTTTGCTGAGACTTCCTCTTCTTTACTCTTTCTTTGTCCAAATTGTGTCTTCATCGATATTCCATGATATAAAATCAACCAACGCAATACTTCATTTCTGTGCAAGACTACTTATTCTAAAGGCTCAGTACTGCCTAAAGGCAAAATATGTGATTGAACAGTGATTGACGTTTTAACAACTTGAAATTTCTCTGTTATCAATTAGTATGTAAATGGCAAACAACCCATCTTAGTCTTCTACTCATGACCTTGACTTTCGCTCTTGTTTATAGGTAGTTTAATCTGCCTGCCCTTGCGTAGGTCTGATTCAAGAGTCTTACCTGCCAGCCCACACTTTCTTAGTTGACGCTTAAATGCCCCTTTGTCTCTTCGTTCCAACGTTCTCGAAGCTCATTTGATATTAGCTGTCGAGAACCACATTGAGGCAGCCAGTATTATCTTGCGGGATATTTTAGCTGAAATGGGAAACACACATATCCTACAGTGACGAGCACACGATCTAGAGACCACTTAGAGAAGAATGAACCAAGGGACTTAATTAACAATGAAAGTTAACCTATAGGGCAGAGAGTGATCATTCAAGGACTTTCCGACGGGAAAACTTTAATTCGGCACTGAAAGGTTTGCCTATCATAAAGTTGAGCAATCATTCCTAACCCCTCCTTCTCCTGCTCTTTGTCAAATAAATAAAAACATCTAGCTTCTTCCAACTTGGCCTTTCTATAAAGGAGCATTAACCATTTGTGTGCTGATGCGCCAATTATTCCTATTAATTAGATTTTAAATATCTGTGTGTTAATATTTTGACGTCATATATTACACAAATATACATTTCATCTTTACTTGCCTAAAATGATGGTTAGCCTTGCCTGCTATGCTTTCCAATTTCCTCATCTCCATCCATGTCTTATAATTTAAATCCTATCTTCTATCTTGCCTCTTCCCGTTATATTTTATGTTATGTTGTATAATGCTTGTTTTTGCTATTTACTTGTGGGCATGATCCAACAAAAGTATCTTATATGTACTAATCTGATGGTATCTTGCTATTGAATATAAGTTGTTTACCTTGCTACGCTTTACAATTTGTACATCGATACCAATGCAATACTTCATTCTGTGTTGCAGGATCTTTAGCACCCTTCGCGTAAACCTTCACTATCACAGTCAGGGGGCTCGTTCGGTGAATCGCAATGAAAATACCGTACAACTGTTCTGGTGGTTGTAATGAGGCAATACCTCAATATAATACTAATATCTCGTAACCAAACCCAACTATATTTTTCTTTTTAATCTTCTCAATCTGTCTCTGTCTCGTGTGTGTCTCTTGCTCACACACACCACCTCTTTCCTCATACTACTTTTTTACACCCTTCAAAAGGGGCAAATGTAAAGGTCAGGCGTAAAATGGTCTAAAGGTAAAAGTAGCCAAATGATGAATGATGTGCCAGGCGTTCGCTTCTCGATCTGATCGCCCACGGATGGTGTGAGTTTCATGCTTTGGTTTGATTGTTTTGTTGTAGTCATATCTTAGATATACACGCGTTCTCTTCCAAAATACTCTATAACACGCCTCTCGCGACCTTTGTCTACATCTGTATTGTGTTTTAACAACCCTGATATACTTCTCATAATGGTATTTTTGATTTAAAATGTTCTTGGTCACTCGATTCTCCTACAAGAGAATACCGCTTCCTATAATATATATAAGTGAAACATTGTTTTTAGAATTTTTTCAAATTAATTAAATGAAAAACCTGAGAATGTCTTCGAGTATCAACCAGTATTTTCAACCCCTTTGCTAATGGACCACTCCAAATTGAGCTCAGGTTCATCCAATTTCCTCTTGATCATCCTTGATGATGTCTCTCAACTTTTATTGTGGAGCTGCACCTGTGGCCAATTCAAATTGTATTTTGGACATAGATTTTTAGAAAGAAACACCACCTTGTCTATACAAGTTTCCCACAGTTGATCGGTGCATGTCAGAACGCCAGAAACTCCTACCATGAACAGTCTAAGCGAATCTGTCCGTGGTGTGAACTCTGGATAGAATTGTGATGGACGCCTAGTACTGGGGAAAGGGACTAGAAATCAATCTTCTGAGATTTGTGAAGTTTCCCGATGAGCACAGTGAGCTCCATCATTAGGAAATGGGAGGAAGATTGCGAATACCCCACGACTCTTGCTGGAGTCTGCGTTTCGTCGAAAGCCTGGTATACCAACAGTTGGCTAAGCTAAGGTAATCTCCTTAGTCTAGGGATGGTGAACCAATAACCCTCAGTGACCTTCTTATACTGATCCAGCAACTAGATTTCCTTCGCTGAGATGCTTGAGAACCTGTCGGTCTTAAGGACAACCAATCTCTGCAGCACTTCACAAATTTGCTTATGGGAAGTGGCCAGATGGAAGGCCACTCCTGGAGAAAAGAAAGTACATGACAAGCCACACCTTGGAGTTTTTGTGAAAGGCTAAGTGAAAGACTCAGAGCATGAGGCAAAAGATATTGGACTCAGAGACGAAATTGCACTCTTTGGCCTGAATTACATAGCACGTACATCTGGCGCAGTAAATCTGAGCACAGTCTTCATCACCCATCTTGTGGTGATTTGCGTTTCAGTGGTCAGGGCATCTGGACTTGACTTTGTATGATTTCAGAGGAAACAATGAATGGAGCCTATATACATAGTGGCAAGTCCTTGATGTGTGAACGCTTTTCTCAGAGTGCTATAAAGTCCTTTAGACTGCCGCAAAGATGTACGGTTCAACAGTGAACAATGACCTGCAAGCATATAGCCAAATCATACACCTGGAATGGCTTCAGAACAAGAATGCTTGAAAGTCCTTGAGTGGCCCAGCCAAATCCAGGACTTGGATTACTTCAATTGAGAATCTGTGGAAAGACTGAATGTATTGCTCTTCACTGACACTCCCCATGCTCTCAACTTTGGACAGAGCTTGAGCAAATCTGCAAGGAGAATGGGAGAAAAATCCCCAAATCAGATAGTGAGCAGCTGAACAGACATACCCACATGAATGATTCTCGAAGCTGTAATTCGCTGCCAAGGCACTTCTACAAAATATTGACTCAGGGGGTTGTAATACTCATTGAAAGGGGAGCAGGATAGGTTGTTGAGGATGGGAGAGGAAAGACAAACAGTGAGAGAATTAACAGACATGAGATCTGTGGTAAGGCGTAGAGGATGGGCTACCGTTCTGGGCTGGGTATCATGGGATAAAGTTATGGACACATCAGGGGCTTTCAGTTCTTACAACGACAGGGACTTCTCAGAATGGAATCAGGTTTTGACGAGAGTATGTTGCTGGGTTGGATTAACATGGGGTAGAAGAGATCATATTTTGAAATGGTGAAAGATATGAGATGGTCAGGTGTGAAAGTGTTTGAAGACCTGTGAGAGAAGAGTTGGGATCTGAAGAGTTATGGAGTTTGTCCAAGCAGGACAAATTAATAGTAGGAATGAACAGAGTGAGTTGAGCAGTTGATTCTTCTGATTTTGGTAGTTTTACCAGTTATACGGGCTGGTTTTGCTGGCCGGACCTTGAGCCCTCTGCGGAATATGATCGGGGGTGGTGGGACTACGTGATTAATATAGACGTCGGCAGGGGTTGCTGAGGGCTTCAGAGATGGACGCCGGATAGTTTAAGCTCTATCGACCATCCAGCTGCCTGCTGTGAGAGTGAGTGATTAAGTCCCAGACTCAAGCCTCATTCACTAGGATTTTGTATTCTATCCAATGCTCCCTATGCCTTGTTTTCTTACAGCGTTGAAGCCGAGAAAGGTGACGGGCGGGTTTGGGCTAATCAGTTCTCGTAGGTGTAGTTGCAGTACTCCATCTAGCTTGTGGACCCAAAAGCTCATTGTAATGTGGTCATGTGGAGCTCAGGTGTGCCTGTTTGGAGACCTTTGCCGCTGGAGGTTATGCTCCAGTCGGTGACTGGCTCTGGAGGGGCCAGCTTTGAAAGTATTCGGTGTTTTTGCCGAGGAAGATTCAATGGCAGATAGTGAGACCTCCTAGCGATGCTTGACATGAATTGAACTTCTTCAAGAGGATTGTTGAGATTAGTAGATGGGGTGGGGGTGGGTGGGACTGGTTCCGATGGTTCCCTTTCAGAGAGCGACGACAGTGAGAGTGAAATTTGTCAGGATTTGAAAGACAATGCTTCCACGTTTTTGGCCAGGTCAGTGAACTTATTCCAGATCTGCAGGAGAGTTGAAGAGGCTGTTGCTTGCGATTGATTGGATGACAGATTGGTTATTTTGGCAGCTATGCACTAGCAGGCTGTTTTTCGTCTCTTAGCAAGAGTATAAAAAGTATTTTTCCAGAGAGTCAGAGAGATCTTACAAGTTGGTTGACATGCTAGATTTTCCTGTTCTCGGGTCTGCAAGTATAGGAATAAGAGGTTTGGAATGCAGCCTTGCCTGTCTGGAATGATGATTCGTCACAGCAGTAGGGTGGGTATCACGCAAATAAATCAAGAGGATTCTCAGAGATCAGAAAGATCGATTGATGAAGATTCTATGGTTAACAGTGGATCTCCCTATGAACCTCTCGTCTTGGGGCACTACCTCCTGCCAGATCACTCTCAGATTACAGGGGACGTATATGAGAAGGTTCCTGAGCTTGATGCCACATGTCGGGCTATGAGATGTCGAGGCGGAATTAGTATGCATTTGTGTGCGAGATGGCTTAGGCGTAAACCATAGGCAGACAGTTTTGGGAAGCAAGTCAGGATTGTCCACGAACTATAAAAGAATGAGATATGGCATGAGGGACTGCCCTAAACTTCTTCTCCATGGCTGACATTGGGGCCTCCAGTCCATTTTGAGATTGTGAGGTGAAGCAGCATGTCAAGGTGTTAGTACCTTCTTTGTCTGAAACTTTTATCATTGAGTATTCTGGACCGATTAAGGTTGTGGGAATAAGGATTGGTTATTCTTATAAGCAACTTGCAATTGATGATTCCTGGACCTCTCTGCCTGATGTCTTGGTATAGGTTATATGTAAGGTCTTAGTTAACTCGTTGTGGACTTCGTTTTCTGCACCTATTTTATGTAATGCAGTGGATGTTGCGCCCTGATTTCCAGCAGCACTGATGAGGTATGACTAAGCACATCACGCATGGCAGAGGTGAAAGCGTGGAACGATGAGAGGAATATTGAACGACAGTCGGTATGTTATTTCGGACACTTGAGCTGATGTCTGTCTTTCTCGGTCCTCAGTGACATTGTTCAAGAGGTCGAGCATCGATTTTACGAACCTTTCTCCACCTTGATCTACGTGCATTACGTATGCCTAGCGGCTAGGTTGTGTATTGGATCAGTGAGCTATTCTCTGGTTAAGAGGAGTTGAGGTGCGTGGTGAGCTATCGAATATTTGCGATATGTCAAACACACGAATTTGAGGCTTCTTCTACGAGTCAGTAGTTTGACTCTGTCGATGGTGCCATCTTGAAGGAGCTCTGTGGACGCAATGGAGAGGCAGGCACTGAGCTTTACTGGCTGAGAGGAATAACAAGGCGCCACCATGGATTTTTGGAGTGAGGGGGGATCGAGTTTGAAAGTTCATTATTTGAGGTTGGACAATGTTGTTTTTGTCTGCTCTCTGATGAGGTGGACACCATAACTGGTGTCGCCGTACTTTCTGGAATGCACTGTGAGATTGTTTCAGTCGTTGTCTTTCGAGGTAATGACGAAGGCGCAAAGGTGTGTTCAGAGCAATCTCTTGCCACACCACAGGACTTCTCAGTGTAGCCATACTATACTAGAGCTTCGGTGGGAAAAGAGGATGTGATATCATTGGAAGAGCTTTACGATGGTATCTAATCAGAGAGAGAGAGATTTGATAGATGTGTGATGAGATGAGAGAGCAGAGGATGTGCGCATGGTTTTCTGTGGAGAATCCTCGGCTATTTTTAATACATTTTTCTCTCTCAGGGCAGCAGATATATGGGAGATAGTCCGGCCAGTTAAATAGATGGTCCTGCTTACATTCTCTGCGTCTTGCTGTGTGTTAAATGCCGATTTTCGCCGATCGTTGGGCTCAAGCTCTCTTTGAGATATAGCCATAGAAGCTATTTCGTATGTTGCACTTTTCTATAAGCATTATGTCTGCATGATCATATTGAACGCACATCTCGAGCAGAGGAAGAGCAGGAGACATCTTCAGGGAGGTAGTTCTATCTATTCTATGTTCCTCAATGAGGTTAGGACTTTGCTCCATTGCGGAGTAAATCCTGGGTGGATGGTTTCATCATGATTGGGTCAGTCCCATGCAGTCACAGAAGTCCTTTGCTGAAGTGCCATGGCTGGGTGCAAACTATTGTACCAACACACCACCATGTTCTTAGGTAACATTAAATTCACATATGCAGGCAAGAGAGAGGTGTTCTTTTCTCTTGATCGGAGTGGTTAAGTTAGTCGCTCAAGTGGGATGTAGTATGGAGCATTCACTGTTAGGAAACTGTATAAAACTTTACAGTGAGAAGTAGGGTGGTGCTCGTGAGGTGATATGTTCACAGTGTCAGATGGTCTACTCCTGTGCGGCGTCGTTGGTCGGTATGTGTTAACGGTCAGTAGTTAAGAGCATCGGACAATGAGTTATTGATGAAAACAGAACTCTGCTGCCGTAGCGTGCATTCTAGGCCATCATTGGAGGAGACATACCGGTGTTGAGAGCAATAAGAGGTCTGGGACAGTCCTGTGTGGAGGTGAAGGTATTCGTTTAGACAGATGATGTCTTGGTTTATCATAGTTGCTGGATGAGAGATCTGTGTCAGCGTAGAGAGGAGACCTCGTCATGGTTGAGGTTCCACACCAGTTATGCTGATGCGGGGCCAAGGGAGTAGGGCGTTGAGGTGGTGCAGGAATGCGGGGACGGGGGCCCTTTGCAGCGGAAAGGTGAGCTTGGGAGGTGGGAGTGGGCTGAGGAGGAAGGCTGACGGGGTGAGGTTATTATGGTGGAAGGTTTGAGTGTCGTGGTGTGTATTGAAGAGGTTTGAGTACTCGTGGGTGTAGGGGAAGGTCTCTGAGTTGTGGGGGTACAGAAAAGGTTCTGTTATTATTGTGGTGTATGCAGGGGCTTTACTGAGCGGTTTTCTGTCTGTTTGTGTGCCTAAAATCTTCTCTCGCCTGCGGGGGCCTTATGTTGTCTCGGTGTACGCGCCGCCTCGGTACGGGGTGTGAAAGATCCTCCCGAGTCTGAACTATTCCTCTGTGCCTAACTAAGCTAACTATTAGCTATTCAGGTTCTAATGGCAACTGTTTATGTGTGGAGATCTTCTCTATTCTATAGCTGGGAAGGTCTGCAAATTCATGACTATAATGATGATGGTACTTGGCATTGTGCACATTTGCGTTCTATCGAGTGTGGTTATAGTTATCAGCAATGAGACGCTTTGGCAGCATCTCATCGTTGCCCATGGCCAAGCTATTTGTCATTCAACCTGGTGCCTTTTTTATCTCACCTCATGTCAATCACCTGAACAACATGGACATGTGACACTCTCGGATCACAATGTCTCCTGTTAGGTTCCAAGGCCACTAACACATCGCTTTCAGTATATAAGCGTTATGATAGTTTGAGAAACCTGACGCCTCGCACTGAAGAATTGGGCTCTGTTTTACATCTGGTGATCCTGGTGTGGATGGCATCAGCAATGAACTCTGAAGTTTATATTCTTTTTCGGAATGGTATAGGTTGTTAGCTCAGCACGCGCAGTTTGTGTGGTACTACCAGTTTCTGACTTAGCTTCGAGTTCGTTAATAGTGGTGTCCGGAACCATCTTCACTCTTGCCGCTGTAGGTATTCGATGGTCTTACTTTCTGTCTTCACTTCAACTATTGTCTACCCGGGCGAGCTTCTATCTTTCTTTCTTTGCATACAAAGTGCCATTCATACACTTTTCTTCTTCACTCTCATTTATCCCCTCCTACTTTACATTTCTCTCTTTCTTCATTCTCTTTTCTCTCCATTTCCATCAGACAGCCTCTCCAATGGATTATATAACAAGTGAATTATTAGCATCCGGTTGAAGACCAAAGTCTTTTCTCTGATTATTCCCCGCATAGTTAAATTGAGGATCAAGTAGCCAAAAAGGCACCAGTTTCACATTTCTTCTTGGATGTGTGTACCAAATTTCATTTAAGAAATTAGTGTCAATAGTGTTTTTGCACACTATGCTCTGGAAACAAAGGTTAACCTTTAATTATTTCCTTATATACCCACTTGTTTCTCCTCATTGGAATGTGACAGAAATTTTGGGGGAAAATCTTTAAATTATCAAAAAGGCATCCAGTTCACCACTTGCTCTGATATGTGTTGACCAATTTCGTATATATGATCTGGAGGGGATTTGTATGTTATAAGCTCCGAGAAACGAAATGTGACGGTGTCTCCGTCTTGATATACGATCGTCCACGGTTCTCACTACGGACGGACGGAAGACCCATTTCTATATCCCCGCCCACCCAACAAATTAAACAGTAAAATACAAGCTAGCTGGTCTTGGGCGAACTTTGGCTTAGATGACTCGGATGCGATAGAGCCCGATTAGTTGTCACGTGCGCCGAACTCCCCGATAACTCTCGGAAGTTATAATAAGTTTTTCATTTTGATATTCTTTGAAAAATTTACTGTGGTACTCGTATTGATTACATAAGAAATTCACAAAGGCCATTTTTTTATAACGGGCTGAAATAGTCTTTGATTAAATCGTTAACTGTCAAAAGGTGCTAAATGCTCAAAAGTCGATTCCGTTCTCTTAATTTTGGTCACCAGGTCTGTGTAGTCCCAATATTACAATCCTGTTCTTCATATAAACTCTTGAAGTTAATTGGATGATATATATTGTGATGATTTTATTATGACATATGCACTTTTTGCCTCCTATAACATTTATTCTCTCGGTTTGATTGCGTGATAATCTAATCTTCTCAGTGCCACCCAGTACTATCATTGCAATTTTCTGTTCAACTCTTGCACTGAACACCCCTACACCGTGGTGCTGGAGATTGCACATTACTTGCTGAAATAATGTCTCTGCTCTCTGCTAATTGCAAGAGGCTCTCCTACGTATGTTTGTTGTGCTGTACTGCTATCTAAATAGGTGTTAATCAGGCTCCAACTCAAGTCTACCGCTACGTCGAAGCGGTGTAAGGTCTAAGCGTTCTCGAGGGTTATGTCAATGGTTTCTCCTTAGCTCATGTACTATGGTCTTAGTGTTCTTACATGGGGTCGTGTCCGGTCTAGTTTCTGACAGGGGTCTATACATCGACAGGTTTAGTGTTCTGATGGAGGGCCTTTAATTGCTCTAAAGGTTTACAAGGATTCTAAAAGGATGTTTCACAGTAGTTACACGGTTTAACGGTTCTAAGGTGATCTACAGGATCTTTAAAGGCGTCGAAGGGTATACAGGTCTTATGGTGTTCGAATGGTCTCAGGGGCAAGGCTGTTAATGAGTGTTTCTTATAATGGTTTTAAAGGCCTTTCAGGAGTTTCTAAGGGGTCAAAGATCTTAAGGGGTAAAAAGGTGTAAAGTATTGACAATAAAGTCAAGGGTATAAAAAAGGGGGGGGGGTTAATGATCTAAAATATAGTGTTCTATT
>CM068959.1:36293282-36310342 GCA_035128595.1 Eptatretus atami | reverse complement strand
GGTTTCAGAATGTAGAATGGAGTTTTCCCAGGGCAGGCTCAAAGTATCCTCCATAATTTCTGTAAGGGGTCACGATTCATGGACCAAGCTGTGAAATTTTCTATTCTCAAGGTTTTGTGCCGAGGGCTCTCTTCAGGATCATCGATGAGCCCCGAACAGCTTCCAACTGTAGTTTGTTTAAATATTCCCAGGGATAGTTATTAATATCTCTGTGAGGTTCTTTCTCATCATTCCCGAAGCTCCAACTATCACTGGTACATCTTTGGCATTCTTCAGCTTCAGGATCTTTTCACTTCATTCTTGAGGTCTTGGTATTTGGTCATTTTCTTGATTTCTGCATCATTAGTCCAAAATCACTGCTATTAACACCTCAATTAGCAATGCCTTCTTTTCTTTTTTTTGTACCGAAGTATGATATCTGTTCGCAACACTTTGTTTTCGATGTTCATGCTCGATGGGCCCATTAGGTTATATGTGAGCGGTACTTCCATGTTTTCAGTGATTGCTTTTGGTTCATTTTCCCACGAATTCTCTGGAACTGGGATATCAAAGTTTTTGCAGATGTGCCAGCAGATTATTTTACAAACTCGCGTTGTGTTGTTGTGTGTTCATCTGTTCTGACATGAGTTTTTTTTTGTGTGTTCTGTCATTAGCGTAATATATCACTCTCTTTGCCAACGCACCTCCACCTTCACCTTTCTCTCTCTCTCTCTTTTTTTCCTTCTCTTTTCTCTCTCTCTCTCTCTCTTCTCTCTCTCTCTCTCTCTCTCTCTCTCTCTCTCTCCTCTCTCTCTGTCTCTGTCTCTGTCTCTGTCTTTCTCTCTCTCTCTCTCTCCCACCCTCTCTCTCTCATGCACCGCTCCCTCCATCACTGTATAGCAACATTTGGTGAGGCGTCGCACTCCCTACCTCCTCCCCTTCCTCGCTCCCCCTTCTTCATCCACTCCTCACTTTCTCTCCCTCCCTTCCTTCCTTCTGTCTTCTCTGCCTCCTCTATTTCCCTCTCCCTTTCTCTCCCCCCCCCCCGCTCCCGTTAATACTCTCGTCAGCGAAACGACGGGTTGTATTTGCTAGTTTATTGGTAAAGTTGTCCGAGTTATTGACAACATGTCACACCCAGTTGGTATTTTCCTGAACTTCTCCAAGGCCTTCAACACAATTAATCATGGTATCCTATTGTATAAACTTTCTCATTATAGAATTAGGGGAAGGCGTTGGAGTGGTTCAGGAACTATCTTTCTGATAGAACACAATATGTAGATATGTATGGTTTTGAGTCTACTCTTCAGTCAATTTCCTGTGGGGTCCCACAAGGCTCCCTCTTAGGCTCACTCATCTTTATGTTATATATGAATGATTTTCAAAACTCACCATCAGTTTTGTCGTTTAACCTTTTTGCGGACGACTCCAATCTATTTTGCTCTTACCGTAGTCCTGCCTCTCTCTCGGAAATTGTGAATACTGAATTGCGAATTGTTTTTGATTGGATCCAGGCCAACAAATTGTCCCTTAATATTAACAAAATAAATTTTAAAATTTCATGGTATGTCGCATATTCTATATCATCTTTCCCCCAAAAAAAGTCTAAAGAAATAATCGGAGTGTAATAGAAGTTGACTCAACAAAATTTATTGGTGTTTAGAGAGACAGTAAGCTGTCTTTAAAAGTATAAATTCATTTCTTATTTGAATTATTGTCTCGGAATACAGGTGTTATAAACAAACTGAAAGATTTCACACGTCACATGTACCCACACATGTTTTACGTATGCTCTATTCCACTCTAATCTTGCTGTATTTGAATTAAGGTATAGTTGCTTGGGGAAACAGCTCCAAAGGCCACACAGACAAACTTCGTATCAATCAGAAACGGGCTGTAAATCATGTTGGATTTCACTTACATACAAGTAACCTGTTCTAGGATTGCAATATCGTTCAAATACCTGATTTATTTTCATCTTGTCTTTGGAATCTTCATTTACCAACTAACCAAAGGTAATTTACCGGACGCTTTCACTCCTCTCTACCAAAGTAATAGTGCTATACATCGTTACACTGCGAGACATCGTTACACTGCGAGACAACATGATTGTTTTCATCTTCCACATACTTGTACGGTTTTCTCAAACATAACAATTATGTTCACAGGACCTAAACTCTGGAACAGCTTAAATGCTGAACTAACTGAATCCCTCTCAATCAATAGTTTTAAACAAAAGCTCACAGTTACCTTTGAAATATTTATGTGCAGTTTTTAAATGTCCTACTGTGACTACATTGTACAGATTGTACAGGTGGTACCTAAGTGACAAATTCTCCTGATCATGATATGAAGTGTGCTCTTTGTAGACCACATGGCTTCTCTCGTATTATGTGCTTCCTTCATGTCTTCAATGACCTGAAACACATTTTTGTGCGTGTGTGTGTGCTTTACGTCAACTTCCAACTTATTGTTATGCTCAGACGAATGGAGTTTTTTTTTTTGCAGGCGCCTAATCCTTTACAATCTCAGCTTTTCATTTGGGTTCCTCACATTTTACACTGATTATCCTATCCATGTCTTATTACCTCCGCCACCAAAGGTGAAGGTGGTTATGCTTTCAACCCTTTGGCTGTTTGTTTGTTTGTCTGTTTGATTTTGCGCAGGATATCTCAAAAAGTTGTGGACGGATCTGGATGAAATTTTGTGGACAGGTTGGGTGTGTGACAAGGAAGAATTGATTCAATTTTTATGAAGACCGGAATCCAGATCCGGATCTGATAATTTTTTTAAGTGATTCTTCACCATTGAGAGATTGGGCCAAAAACGATATAATACTGTACAGCATGATATTTCGAAAATTTATTGGGCCCGATATGTTCTCGTGGATCAGGCATTATGTGGCGGAGGTATGCGCTCCACAGAGTGCCCTTCTATTTTATCTCAAGTGATGCTTTTATTTATTTCACCATACATTCTATTTGATTCAATTTATTTCTTTGTATTACTCTGAATTTGACTGAAATTGTATGAATCATGTCTTTTGTTGTGAAATATGGAATAATATACAATTTTAAAATAAATCAAATTCAGATCCAAGATGACCTCGTGAAAATTACAAGGTGAAAAGGGCAGAAAGAGGATGTGCAAAAGCAGCAGAGCGGGTTTTTAGGACACGCAAGCTGATACCATCCAGTCCAGTAGCAGAGTCAGAGTTGAGGGTTGAAAGAACCTTCTCCACCTTCTCAGGTGCAAATAGTGGGGCAACTTAGCATAACAATTGTGCATTTTGTGAGGAAAGCACCAAATTTGGCACACTAGTAGCCTATCATATTATGAACAGATTTGGATATTGGGCCATCTCAAAATTTTTGATGGCAGTGGAAAATGGCTGCCACAGCCATCAGCGGCTGAATTTGAGATGGCCCAATATCCAAATCTGTTCATAATATGTTAGGCTACTAGTGTGCCAAATTTGGTGCTTTCCTCACAAAATGCACAATTGTTATGCTATATTTAGCTAAGTTGCCCCACTAAAAAGAGACATAGTCCAGAAGCAGTTGGGTATGACAGAGAATGATTGGTACCAAGAGTGAGGGGTTGGGGACACAAGATTTGGAAACAAACATAGAATTGAGGCATTCAGCCTTCTCACAAGCGAAGTCGGCTGTGATGCCATTTGGAGAGAGGTAAGGGATGGAAGGGGAGCATACTCCAGAGATATATTTAATAAGGTGCCACCAGGTTTTAGAGGAGGGAGACAAGTTTGAAAGTTCATTGTTGAGGTTTGACAGATGTTTTCTGGCTCCCCTGAAAGTGGACACACACTTGTTGCAGACTTTTTGGAATGCACTGGATTTTTGGAATGCCTTTGGTCAGATTATCCTTCCAGGAAGAGAAGGTAAGTTGCTTAAGAGCAACTTCCTCACTACACGATTCAGTATCCTGTGGGTGGGGAGAAGGGTAGGATAATTGAAGACGAATTTGGGAATCAAAGAGAGCAGGATTCTGTGGAAGAATTCTGAGGCTGAGTTTACATCAGGAGTAGTAGATATGGGAGACCAGTCCTGAAGAGAGATGGCTCTTGCAGTCCTTGCCAATCTTCTTGAGTGAACTGCCAGACTTGCCGGCATTGAGGCAGTTCTCTGAGAATAGCCAAAGAGATGTTGACTTTCACAAGCACATGATCAGATGAACCAATTGGAGCAGAGGAAGATGAGGAGATATTTGTGGGAAAGTTAGTCATCACCAAGTCCAGAATGGAAGATTTGCCATTTGGAGAAATCAGGATTGGACAGTTCAAAGATTGAGTGAATCCCATGGAGTCACAGAAGTCATTTGCTGAAGTGGCATGGCTGGTGAGAGAGGTACCATCACCCAGCCAAGATGCATGGTGACAATTGAAATTCTCACATATGAGGAAGAAAGAGTTTGGATGAGTGGTTAAAAGTTTGTCCATGTTGTCTGAGGGACAAATGTAGATGGGGTTGTCACTGTTTGGAAGGTAAAACACAAAGATAAACAAGAGGTGGGAGCAGAAGAGAAGTCACAGCCAGAAGTCTCCTGGGGAATGGGATGTGTAAGATCAGTACATGCACAGTGAGAAATTGAGTCCTTGATGTAAAGTGCAACTCAGGGGTGTGTTTCAGTCCTATCAAATCGGAGGAGATGATAACCGCCGAGAGACAATAAGGAGTCAGGGATGTCCTGTTGGGGGAGGATTCTTTAAAACAGATGATGTCTGGTTTATCACCAGCAGCTTGGATTGAGAGATCTTTCAGGTTGGAGCACAGGCCCCAGATGTTTGAGGTTGACAAAGTCAGATATAGGGGAGGAGGCATTGGGAGGGTGCAGGATGGGGGGGGATTTGTGTGAGCAAGGTGAGGCTTTGGGGGAGAGGGTGTGGGGAAGGTTTGAGTGCATGGGATGTGGGGGAAGGTTTGAGTGCATGGGATTGGGAAGGTTTGAGTTTGTGGGTGTGGGGAAGGTTTGAGTCTGTGGGGTGTGAGTGAAGGTTTGAGTGTGATGGATGTGGGAGAAGGTTTGTCTGTGTGGGGTGCAGGTGAAAGTGGTGGTGTGTGTGTGTGTGTGTGTGTGTGTTGGGAGGGGGGGTGAATTATGCTCAAGAGTAGCCCTTGCCATGTTATGCTCCAGAGTAACATTATACTGTAGAATAGCCCTTACCACTTTCAGACAGACTGCAGTTGCATCACTGTCTGCTGATCAAGAAATGATTAGTTGCTGGTCTAAAATATGGAACATGTCAATAAACCTGGCAAGTCTCATAGGCTCACCCTGTCGCTCAAGATGGTTTGTTAAATAACACCACCTCTCTATTCAACTTTCAGTCACTGGATATGGTTCAGTTTCAAGACCTTCTAAGCTTCACCATCAGTCACCATATCTCAAGAGCTGAACATACCTTAAAGCCAGTCTCAAAACCAGCCACATACTGGGCATCCTGTGTCTTTCACAGTAATTCCTTGAAAAATCAGAACTATTTTCAGCTTTTGTCAGAATCGTAATTGAGTACTCCTCTCCCCTATGGGCTGATGCCTCTGCATTCTGTAGAATCTAAAGTTATCAACCTCATTGGAACCTCCTGCAATGAGGCCAGAGCACAAGGCCTGTTGCTCTTACATTGCAGGCAAATCGATGATCTCTCAATTTTATTTTACCATCTCTCCTGTGGTTCAGCTCCTCCTGCTCTCTCAGCCCTCTGACCCTCCCCCATGAACTCCATGATGCATGCATTCTTCTAGGAACCCCCTCCTGGTTAAATTCTAAAAATCCAGGCTTACTGCAAACCTCAACTTTTGTTCCTATTTACTCACACTTGTGGAACCACCTTCCTGAGGCCCTTCAATCACACTCTTCCCTCCAGAGCTTCAAGCAAGCTTTATACTACCATCTCCTGTTATCCCACATCGCTACCCATCATCTTTTGTAAACCCATTCGTCTTACCTAACCTAACAGTCTTACTCGTTGATTACTGAGTTTCCTCTCTTCTTTTCCTGCTCATTCATTTCCTTGCTTATGATGTCAAACTATTGCTCCACTTCCCCATAGTCAGTTGAATGCCTTTTTGCCCTCTACCACCTCACTCTTCCGTGAGCATTGATCTTACATAGGAAAATATAAACATAAAGAAATATGAGACCAGAGAGAAGAAGGAGAGGAAGTGCAGCGTGGGCTCGACATTAGCATGAAGTGGAAGAAATATCACAAAAACTCTGTGGCTCAGTGCACTGTCAATAATGTGTGTATATACATATATATATATATATATATGTATATGTATGTATGTATCTTTCTAACCACTCACTGACTGACTGATATCAAGGATCGGGACCTTCTGGGTGACGTAGAAAGCTGAAATTTTTTTGTCCCAATGGACATTGAAGCCAGGACACCAGAAAAAAAAAAGATCACAGAATTGTCATACGACATCCATAAATAAAAATATAAATAAATGAAAAAAATGCAGGTGAGTGACCCAAGAGAATGGGGAAGCACGGTAATTTTGTGTGCCAACGGACATCGAAGCCAATACACCAGGAAAAATCACATAATAGTCAGAAAGCATCCATTAATGAAAATATAAATAAATGAAAAATCAAATGCAGGTGAGTGACCCGAGACAATGGGAAAGCACGGTTCGTTATTGCTTACACAATGTGTAAGCACACACCACTCGTATATAATATAGTTACTATCACTGAAATAACAGCAGCAATGAACGACCTATGCAAAAGCCGGAAGAATAAAATTAATGCTGATTCTGAAAACTATGCAACATGTGAGGTTAATTATAATTTAATCAGAGGGGAGGACTGGTTAATTAATACAGGGAGGACATGGTGGACAAGGTGCAGGGTGCTTCACAAAAAAGATGACCGTGTCCTAAAGAACCTTTTCAATTTGTTCCACAGCAATTAAATTGAGTGTAAGGATGTTTCAGTTCAAGGTTGTGCTGTTAGACAGGTCAGTAAGGTAGAAATCCTAGACAAAGTTTTGCAATCAAGTGACAGCCGTTTTGTCATCATGTGCTTGTGGACTGGCATTAGAGGTCCTCTGATATTCTCTGACCGTAACTTGCAAGTTCATTGAATCTCATGGGAAGCACATTGGATTGAACAATTCGGTTTTGATTTACTCGATCAGTTGTTGATACCACTATGGACCAACCTGGGACAATAGTAATTGTTTTCAATATTCGGAGAACTCGGAACATCCTCAGGGCTTCAACCCTTTTCAAGTTTTCGTTGATTTGTGTTGCATATCTGATGGAGACAGAAGGAAGGTTGGGCACAGGATTAAAGAGAGTAAGATAAAAAGAGGTGTAAAATTTAACAGATAATTTGGGTCTGTTAGATTTAATACTGTTCGTAAACGCAAAGAGAGCTATTGAGATCATGTTTTGCATCTTCAAATGAAATAATCAGCCCTTGTATTGCCAATATAGTTTTAACTCTGAAGTTTAAAAAGAGTTTACATCAAATGAACAATACAGTCTGCCCCCACCCCTCACTCACTCCTGTACAAGTCTTGCACATTCTTCTTTCCTTGGCTCTTTCTCCTCCCAATCTTGCTTTCTCTTCTCACATTAATTTCCCCTAAATTGGCCTGTATGACATTCCCATCTGAGCACAGAGCTCTCAGTGGTGGGGAATCCAGGTCCAAATCCCCTATACTGTGTTGAATTGTCCAATTGTATGCTTACATCCTTTTTTTTTATTCATCCAAAAGTGCACTGGTGTCTTCTCATGTCCTTGTTGTTCATGTAATATATGCACAAGCCTTAGAACTTTAAACACTGGAGACAAAACTTGTCATTCTTTGTGGAGTTTAGCACAGTTTTAGTGGTAAGTGCAAAATACAAAAACAAAACGACGTTGAAATACTAGACTTCGTGAAGACTTGCCTTGATCTCTATTGGTAAACGAGTTAAAAAACAGATTTTATTAACTGAGAGCTGAGAGTGGGAAATGAGGTGCAGGGTAACATTTGGACCATTACTCTCCATCTGAACAAAAGAGAGCTTTTATCTTATCAGTTTTCATTTAATGATATCCTTTATAAAAACTACCGAGTTAAGGCAAAATAATTAAGCCTCCCCTTGCAGGATAGGGGGAGGCTAATAGCTATTGTAGGGTTTGTTTATACAATTAGTGCCCCCAATTTTTAATGGTACCTCAGTGTTTCTTAGAACCCTCAAAGTACTAAACCACCATTTAAGTATTTCTCTTCTTTTTATTTTTCTGCTCATTTACGAGCTGTATCTCAGCCGGCTGGGACTTTCGGAATGAAATTTTACATCAATAACGGGAATAAAAATGATGTGGAGTTGACATCTTTTTTTGACCTTGACCTAATGTTTAAGGGCATGACCCAATTATATGCATTTGAACATTTTTTACTAAAATTCGACAAGTCTCTCTGATCGGCATGAAATAGCCTTCTCTAGATAGCATAGAGCACGTTGCATTGAGGCTTAATTTATGTCATGCACCTCTGAGTTGAAGGTCAAGATCAAATGGTGATCTGAAAAAACAAAACAAACAACGCGTTCTTTTGTCATCACTCGATTTTGCCAATGTGGAATCTCAAAGACTGCTTGGTCTTCCAAGATGTTCTTGCATCATAATCGTGCATCTGCACTGAAGTTATGCACCTGATACTTACCCTGCACACGTGAAGTCTGTCCGTCCGGCCATCCATCCACAAACATCAGTTTATGATTGAGGAACAACATAATTTCAATTTAATTTTATATTTTGAACATGAATCGGAACATGAATAGGATGACAAGTCTTTTGTTTTACCATAGGATGACAAGTCTTTTGTTTTACCGTAATTTGTCTCAGAATTTGTCCCGATGGCACATGCACAGAGAGGTGTGAGATAATTTTTTTACTCTGTCTGCCTGTCTGACAAACAAAATTGAAAATCATTTCAAATAGGAAACTTACTGTCTTTAAGGACATCACAAAGGACATAAACAACAAGCACACATAACTAATGTAACGTGTTAAACAAGGTGGTGTAATAGCCACTGCTTCAATGGCGGTTAATTTTTTTATACGACCTTATACGAATTTATTTACATACTTGAACATTGTAGAACACAAATTGCCTTCTTATCCCTTCCAAAAACCTCCATTTTTGCAGTACTTGGATATGTTAAATAAGGTGGTGTATAAATAAGACTGAATCAGCTGCACTCAACTTACATAATTTTTATAATGACCTTTAAAATCATTACTTTGTTTGAAAGAAATTGTATACTTGAACACTGCACAGGATAACATGTTCTATGAACTCTGGTTAATTAGTTTCCTTCACCTACTTTTGTGGATTGTCACCTAAATAACAAAAAATACGTTTTTGATCATAACTTGAATAATCTTCCTCCATTTTCCAGGATGTTGAGTTTTATGGATAGATTGTCGATGGGGACACATTTTGTTAATTACACTATCCTTAAATGTTGAAGGTCAAGGTCATATGGCAGTCTGAAAAGAGTTTGGCCATCGTTGGAATGTGGATGCCAGGAGAGGCTTACTCTTGGCGATCGCTTTGTGATCGCAGATATCTCGTTTTGTTTCTTCTTTTTATGTTTTTTTCTACATCATCATTTGGCAGGTAATATCAATTAATTAATCAACTTCCACAACAACATTCACATTTTCTAAATCTCATATAGGATTTAAAAAAAATGGATTGCATTTGAGAAAACATTAGGATGTGAACAAATTGAACAAAATTAGGATCCAGATACATGATCCAAATCCATGGTCTTTACAATGTGCTTCCAGGTCACATGATGCCAGAAAAACAAGTAAAAGTGAAACTTGAGGTCATTTTTACACACCGCCTAATGTGTTCGCTCATTCAGAACTTTGTCCATTGTGATATTTTCAAGGAATCCATATAGTGCCATGACCTATGCTGTCATTACCAGCTTTAACACAGAGGAAAAACGAGAATGGCACTCAGTAGAGCGCATACCTCCACCAAGCTGAACAGTTTACGTTTTGTATCCCACTGCATGACTAGTTCTGTACAAACAGAATGTCTAACGGGGTCTGTATGGTCTTAGGGGAGGGATTAAGGATTATAATGGGGTCTATAGGTTCTACAGGGTCTCTGGGTTATAAAGGGTATCAAGGGTCTCAAAGGTCTAAAGGGTCTTGAGGGTCATAGGGGTCTTAAACTGTCATCCCGGTGTTTCACAGGCAGGGTGATTCATCGACGTGTGTAATTTCTTGGATGGATGTTAAACTGGGCGTCACATCTGCCGGAATCCCAAGCCTCTCCTCTCCTCTCCCCCATCCCCTCTCTCACCCCAATCCCAACACTCCTACTCCCTCCCACCCCTATCCCTCTCTCTATCCCACCCAAATCCCTATCCCTCTCTCTCCCTCTCACCTCTATCCCTCTCTCTCTCCCTCTCTCTCTCCCACCCCTATCCCTCTCGCCTCTGTCTTTTCTCCCTCTCTCCTCCTCCCTCCTCTCTCTCTCCTCCTCCCTCCTCTCTCCCTCCTCCTCCCTCCTCTCTCCCTCCTCTCTCCCTCCTCTCTCCCTCCTCTCTCCCTCCTCTCTTTCTCTCCCCCCCCCACCCCATATTATTCCCGTCAGCGAAGCAAAGGGTTGTATTTGCTCGTAATTAATAGACATAGTCAACGCCCAACAGTAAGTAATTGAAACATGTACTCACATTCAAACAGAACGTAATTAATAATAATTAACAGGGGTCGACCAAGACTTCACCGTCCACCCGTGTTTTTCAGTTTTATATACAGTACAGGCTCTCTCTCCCCCTCCACTTGTGCTGCCTCCCCTATCTCTCTCTCTCTCTCTCTCGCTCTCGCTCTCGCTCTCGCTCTCGCTCTCGCTCTCACTCTCACTCTCTCACCCCGATTCACTTCATACATAGATATGAAGTGAATTGGTTGAAAATTAATGTGACCTTGACCTTTGACCTTTTGATGGATTGACCTCAAAAGCAATGTAGGCTTTTAGCTAGCTTGTCACTACCTTTACCAGTTGGTGAAGTTTCATGAAGACCAGAGTAAAAAAGGTGACCTGTAGGCGATTGACATACAGAAAGACAGACAGACAGACAGAGAATAAAAGACCAGATCAACCAATATACTTAAGAATATTCGATTTTGCAAGTAACGAACAAACAGATCGGGGTGAAAACGTAACCTCTGTTCACCCTCGGTGGTGGAGGTAACTAGAATGGCACTTGGTAGTGCGCATCCCTTCGCCAGGCTAAATAGTTTACGTTTTCTATCCCACTGACGGGCCCGATCTGGATCCGGACCTGAACCAAAATGTAGTCAGCTTGTTTTTGTCACCAACTGGAATTGTCCACCAAGTTTTGTCATAATCCGTCCACAAGTTTTTGAAATAAAGAATGTAATTTTGGCCCCATCTCTCAATGGTGAAGAATCACTTGAAAATTTTAAAATATTTTTATATCATATCCGGATCCAGATATGATTAAAAAAAATAAAATCTAACTAATTCATGCTTGTCTCTCTTCCACCGTACCCAAGTTTTGTCAGAATCCGTCCATGACGTGTTGAGATATCCTGCTCACAGACAGACTGACAGACAAACAGACGGGTGAAAACATAACCCCCTTCCACATTCGTTAGAGGAGGTAAATCTATATATAATGGAATAAATGTATGTACTGTGTGTACGTATGTATGTACATCAGCTCTTCACCCAATGGTTGGACAGCTGACCTGACGTCACCCACAATTGTAACCTGAAATACTTAACCAAAAGTGCCCAGAGGACCCAAAAGGACCCAAAGGACCCCCCCCCACCTCTGAGTCCCCAAATGTCCCAAACCACCCTGACGACCTAAATAGCTCCGATGACCCAACGACCCTGAGAACCTAAATAGCTCTGATGACGTAAATTACCCTGAGGACTCAAAAGACCCCAAGGACCCAAAAGACTGAAAGACTCCAAAAACCCAATGGACGCTGAAAGACCCAAAGACCAAAAAGACTCCAAAGACACACAAGTCACAAAAAACCCCAAGTACTGAAAAGACCCTGAGGACCGTGAGACCGAAAGGACCCAGGGGACACAAAAGACCCCAAGGCCCAAAAGACCCAGAGGATGCAAACGACCTCGGGTACCCCGAACACCTAAAATATTCAGAGGACCCAAAAGACCTTGGGACTTAAAAGACCCGATGAATCCAAAAGACACAATGGGACTAGTATGGACCCATGGAAATTCTGCATCATGCAAAATGTGACTTCAAGTCCCGAGCCCCACGGACTCCCCAACACCCACACACAATGCCATGTCCTTAACCCCCTCCCAAATCTGACCTCTCTCTGCCCCCCTCCCACTACCACCACAACCAAACTCTGTGCTCCCTCTCCCCTTTCTTCAAATCCTCAAACCCCCTCCCAACCCAATGTCCTCACCCCCCCAACCCTCAAAAGCTTCAACCCCACAATCCCAACTCTGTCCCCTCTTTGCCCTCCCTTCCCCAAGCCAACTCTGTCGTCCCCTCCCCGTTTCTTGTTGAAGTCCTCAACTGCCCCAAACCCCAAGTCCTCAAAATCCACCTCCCCTTCCCAACGTCTCAATCTCCCTCTTCCAACTCCATGCATCCTCACCCCCCAACTCTCTGTCCTCCCCTCCCTATTTCTTCCTGTTCTTAATAACATTACACAAATATACACAGGGAACTTTGGCACATGAGAAGGCCATTTGGCCTATCATGCCTGTGTTGTTCCTGTTCCCGTTTGTTAAGAGCAATATTAAAAGTAAATAAAGATGGAACGTTAAATTCACAATCACTTCCCCCTTTCTTCCCTTATCCTAACTATAATTCACGGACCAGTGTTTGTGTGTTAGTTTGTTTGTTTGTCGCGTTCCGACTCCTACAGTTGTGGGCTGATTTCATCCAGACTTGCTACATAGGATCAGCATGACCCCAATTAATGTATAGGGGTGTTTTTATCTTTGCCAGGGGGTCTGGGAGGGGGAGGAGGAAGGACGCAAATTCTCCATGTAAATGTGTATCGTGTCGTGCCCCCTCCAGGTGGGGGAGGGTATTACAAGTCTCCCCATTTACAGTACAGTCAGTGTTCCTGTCCCCACTTATTCCAGTAAGGTGTTTTGAATTATCAGCAGTAGATATATTTTTGCTTCATGCACATAACTTCATGGGTTATTATTTTTTGCCTACACAGAGCTGTCAGTTGCCTACACCGCCCAAATAAAGGTATGCGTCAGTAGAACGAGTTGCATGTGATGGGATCAAGATCAAGGGTACTCTGCTAATTCTGTGTATAATTTCTATGTTTAACTGCTGCTTTACTTGATCCATGGGGCTTGGATTATCCACGCAAATTTCAAGAAAAATGTCGTTTTAAATTAACATAATCAAAGTAGCAGAACGTGAGTTACAAGTTTAATGTTTAATTGAAGTTTTGTTTGAATTTACATCTGTGCCCTGGACAAACCTCCAATATGTTCATGGAAATCCCTTTTCCTCGGCTGGATTTCCTGCCACTCCTTTCTTTTCTCTCCCCACTCTTCCTCGACCCTCTTACTCTTCCTTTCATCAATTTATACCCCGCTCCCCCCTCCCCTAAACTCTCTATGATGTGTGTGTGTGGAATAAATAGATACCCTCCAATTACTACTGTACAGCATTCGATAAATTCATGATTTGGTTCTTCCTCAAATTCTCATTCATCAAGAACTGGATAATTTACATTACTGGACATTTTGCTCATCCTGCTCCTTCCACGCTTGCGTTTGACAATGGTGATAACCACAACCTCCAAGTAGTTTGATTATTATGCATCACTTATTGCGGGCTTGCAGCACATTGGATTTCTTTCCACTTTGAATGGTCTTATTTTCTTTTTTGGTTCTGAATAATTGAGTATCGAGGATATAATATGTTTGACACATTATTAATATAAAAGTAGGACAGTGTGCAGATCTACATGCTCCGCAATTTATTTTGAGTCATGCAAGGCCCACCATTGTGAGATAATTTAAATCCCCCAAAAAATTTGCCAATTGTAACGATGTTTAATCAAAACATAGAATCTTAGGTTACTGTACAGATCCCTGCATTCCCTAACACAAACACACACACACACACACACACACACACACACACACACACACACACACACACACACACACACACACACACACACACACACACACACTGTCTAAAAGGTTCCACATTGGAACCCAAAACGAATGACATCTCCAATAATCTCATTTCCCAGTAGATCATAAGGATTCGTTGGCAACATGCTTCGCAATGAGTGTTGAGGAACACAGTATGTGTCAGGCCCTTGACAATAACGGACAGCGTACCTTGTCCCAAACCTTTTCTTCTGAATCTTACTACTGTCATGGGACTTGAAAAGTGCAGAGCGATGCTTTTGGAAGTGAAATTCCATCTCGTTCCACAACCCCCTCCTCTCCCCCCAACCATTCTGTTTCATTGTCATGGCTAACATATGGATTGATTAGTTTGTTTAAATGCAGCGCATGCCTGTGGGTTTGCATCAGTTCTTGCAGGGGCCCGGTTGTAACACTGATGGATTGCCCCTGTAGGTTAAACTAGGAATTTGGAATTTTATGAGGGTGCCACCCATAGCTCACTTACTCTTTCAAAATTTGGCTGAGATAAGGACACCCTCGGATCTTTAACATCTACCAACTAATCCTGGCAGATGTTACACCTAGTTTAACGTCCATCTGAGGGACAGCCAGCCTGTGTCGGAGTGGTGACCCATCCAGGATTGTACCCAATAGCCCAGGAGATTGCATCAGCAGCACCGACACTCTGTGCAGAGTATGGTCCTCATGGATGGACGGATGAGGGATAGCACACGCATTGATGTTTTGCCCTGCGGGCGAAACACGAGGATGACAATTTATAGCTGGGTCGAGATTCAAACCCAGGTTAGACAGCTCAAAGGTGAGTGTGCGTTCCTCTAGGTTATCTTGTTTTTAATGATCCCTTATTCGGCGATTTCCAGATGGCCTATTTTGTAACCATGGTAACCATGATAACCCTGCCGCTTCAGGCTCATGCAGAAATGACACAAAGGAGCCCCGGATACACCCCCAGCCAGAAGCTCATCAAACGTACGTTGTGAGAACGACAAGTAGGTCGATCCAGTTCCAAGGGTCTCGCAGGAAAGTGAACTTTCCGATGAAAAAGCCTCTTGCCAGCACCTTGATGCAGAGCTCAAATGTATAGATTGCAGTGAAGATGTGCCTTTGTGAAAAAAGAGGAAAGAAGAAAAACCAAATTAGTCATTTTTTTATCATAGCACCACCTGGACCATGGCAGGGAACGCAGCAGTGCTCATTGCTTTCTGGCTTGGCACGAGAACACAGATTGTAATGGTGTGTAATGAGCACGCACATCTTTGCAAATCATTTCATGTTTCACACAACAGAAGTCAATGCCATTGTGAATATAACAACAACACCTATATATATATATATATATATATACACACACATATCTGTATATGGGACACTCACTCCACAATGGCATTTTCAGTCTGATTCGCCAGGAGAGAGCAGTTGATGATAATGGTGCACATTATGAAGAAAGTGAAGAACGTGCACATCCTGTTAAGGAAAATGGGGGGAAAAAAAGCCACCGGCATTAGCTGGTGGACGTTAAAGATCCTACGGTGTCCTTCACAAAAGAGTAGGCGAGCTATCGCCGGGACCTTGGCCAAATGTCTGCCCTGACTTCCTGCGTCGGAGTGGCGATCCGACCAGGATTGTACTCTGAGCCGATGAAACTGCTTCGGCAGCCGTATGCACCTGATGGCATGAGAGTGGACTCAGATAGAGAGAGACAGAGAGGATTCCTTAGCAGTAGATACAAACCCAAAAGAGTTTTGATTTGTACATTTATACTCGAACAAACGAATTTATTGTTCACTTCTACCCATCATGTGTCTTTCGTTCTTCATATTCCATGTGACGCTTGAAATCACAGCTGCCTGACCTGCCAATTAAACAATATTCCTTACTTATTATCATTATTATTATTATTATTATTATTATCACACCATCAGCACAATCGTCAGTGATTGAGAGACATTTTGCTCATTGGAAGCACACTCGAGATTCGAGAATAACTGTTTCATGTTGTTTAAACGAAGGTGGTAAAAATTTTCACCTGCACTTTTGTTTTTGATGCATGGAGATGAATCATTTTTGAGGGGGATGACTTTTTGTGGAGCTGGAACCAAATAGTCATAATCCCTTTAATGCATGTGCTGAAAATCAATATGGCAGTGAGATAACAGAGTGAAACGGTGATTAATTATAAAAATTCTGGGTCAATGACAACATCAAGCCTGTTCAAATTTATATAACTGGCCATGTAGTTGGGAGGGAGTATGGAGATTACCGCACGTCAAGAACATCCGTATTAAAGGCAACGGTGGAGGAAGAGGTTTTTGATGCAATTGTGTCCTGAATTCAACATTGATCAAGTCCAAAAGACTTCTACACTTCTTCTTGCGTACAGCAGCTTGGCTGCTCTGCCAGGTAGCTCTCATTTTGTTGAGGCATGACTATGTCGCTGATGCAGTGCCCCTTTTCCAGTACACTGGTACTCATTTCGCTGACGTTCGAAGGATGACAGGCTGAGTCAACCCCAGTTGGTGTTAATTCAGCAGCCAACATGGCTCATACTGAGGACCATAGGATCCCAAGCCACCCACCCTAACCACTAAGCCAACATCAGGCTATACTTGTACACTAAAAAAGAAAAAAATGCTTTCACTCCGATGCAGCAATTGTGTGTCCAAAGCCGGAGAATCTCCAGAAAGATAATACGCGGATCGTTCTTGTGATATACAGGACTCCCAAGCTTGCAAGGGTCGAGGTTAAACAAAAATGCCAGTTAAATTCGAGACGCCGTTGTAGTTAATTGCTAAGTGTGCTGGCGTCGCAAGCAGAGTGCTTACTGGAAATCGTCGATTTGTCGGAGTGCCTTTTATAATGCGCTTCTTGAAAAGTTTGCTGC
>CM068959.1:36260109-36278027 GCA_035128595.1 Eptatretus atami | reverse complement strand
TGGAGTGCTTGCATGAGTGCTTAAGCCACTTGCCGAATGCCTTATAGTGGATAGCGGTACCGCGCTACATCCTCCTGAGCGAATTGGTCACTCACTGCAGACGCTTTTGCCCGCCACGTCATTCAGAGCAAGTGGTTCGTGCTTCATCACCCTGAGCGAGTGTTTCGTGCTCCGTCACCTTGAGCGAGTTGTTGTGAAATAACACACATTTTCCGAGCCATTTGCTGTATTTACGTGTTTTCTAAATTACTGAGCCAATATTATTTTCCACCCGTCACACGCAGCTGTGTATAAAGATTAATGTTTGTGAACATCTCCCTGAAACGTCTATATAAATGCAACGTTGTTTTTCAGTGAAAGCTACTCATGGTTTTTGGGTTGTTGCCGATATCAGCCAACGTGTGTCGCTTGTGTTGTGTGGTGTGTGTGTGTGTGTGTGTGTGTGTGTCGTGTTTGTTGTTGTTAATAAAGCATAACTTTCTTTCTCTCTCTCTCTCTGTGTCTCTCTGTCTCTCTGTCTCCTGTCTCTCTGTGTCTCTGTGTCTCTGTGCCATCCTTGCTCTACGCCCTCCAATACAGTGCAGCACCCTCCTCCTCCCACCCTCTCTCACTCTCCCTCCAACCTCTCCTTTCTTTCTCTCTTTCTCTCTCTTCTCTCTTTCTCTCTTTCTCTCTTCTCTCTCTCTTTCTCTCTTTCTCTCTCTTTCTCTCTTTCTCTCTTTCTCTCTCTTCTTCTCTCTCTTTCTTCTCTTTCTCTCTTTTTCTCTCTTTCTCTCTTTCTCTCTTTCTCTCTTTCTCTCTTTCTCTTCTTCCTCTCTTTCTCTCTTTCTCTCTTTCTCTCTTTCTTTCTCTCTTTCTCTCTTTCTCTCTCTCTTTCTCTCTTTCTCTCTCTCCCCCACCCCTCTCTCCATATTCCTCCCTCTTTTTCCCCCTCCCCCCTTTAGTATCCCCATCAGCGAATCGATGGGTGGTATTTGCGAGTAAATTATATATTATATTAATAAGCAGGATTGTCCATACATTTGTCCCCAAGCTACTCCTTTAGTTTTGGGGCGAGCCCCGCCAAACCTGTGGAACGTTTTAGGGTCCCAGCCGGTGTCTTAAGGTGGGTGGGAGGTTTCTTAAAAACCTCAATACAATTGTCATTTTGAGTTTAGATCCGTTTGACACTGCTCTCTATCCGGATGTAACGTCAAAATGTCGTTTCTCTTCGTTGACCTCACGAGTGTTTGTAATATTGTATTTTTTATATTAATGGTATAATAATAACTTGTGATTGGAATGATGCTGAGTGGAATGAAAATATGGAGAGATTGAGTTTAAAGTACAATTAAATAATGTAAGGGTTTACCCCTGTGACATTTGCAGATTCGCCATTGTCTGTTTGCCGTTTCCCCATTGTTTGTTGTTTCCCCCATTGTTTGTTTGCCGTTTCCCCATTGTTTGCCTTTTCCCCATTGTTTGTTTACCGTTTCCCCATTGTTTGTTTGTCGTTTCCCCATTGTTTGCCGTTTCCCCATTGTTTGTCGTTTCCCCATTGTTTGTCGTTTCCCCCATTGTTTGTCATTTCCCCATTGTTTGTTTGCCGTTTCCCCATTGTTTGTTGTTTCCCCATTGTTTGTTTGCCGTTTCCCCATTGTTTGTTTGCCGTTTCCCCATTGTTTGTTTGCCGTTTCCCCATTGTTTGTCGTTTCCCCCGTTGTTTGTTTGCCGTTTCCCCATTGTTTGTCGTTTCCCCATTGTTTGTTTGTCGTTTCCCCCATTGTTTGTTTGCCGTTTCCCCATTGTTTGTCGTTTCCCCATTGTTTGTTTGCCGTTTCCCCATTGTTTGTTTGCCGTTTCCCCATTGTTTGTTTGCTTTTGAATGCTCAAAGGTGCAAAACCTACTGCAAGAGACCCTAGTTGTTAAGATTAAGTTGAAAATACGTTTTCTTAATAATAAAATAAATATATAATTTTTATAATAAAAGGCCACAGTTGTTTTTTTATGCTTATTTGGTGACTTTATCGCTACAACTTTGGCCATGGGTATCTAACCACGTGTATCTCGCTAGTATGTGTATGTATATATATATATATATATATATATAAAACATATACCTGACAGATAAGAAATCTATTATAGATAAGACCCACACACACACCTCTGTAAGTTCCCTGGTTGAGCTCCACCTCCAAACAATTAAACCGTTAATAGAGTTCCTCGAGGGCTCAGACTTCCGTGTGTTGCCCGAAAGAGCACCCATTAGCGTTTCTCACGAGTGTGTCCATCAAGCAGCAAGCCACCGAAGGGAAGGTCTAGCCTCAAGCCTCCTAAGGGATGTGGGGCCTGGAGCTGCTTTCCTAATCCATGGAGACCTCGACTCCTTCCATGGAGCACAAATCACCGATAAGTGCAGGGCCTGTACCCTAATGAGTAAGTGAGCAATTCATGTTTAATTATTCAGCGAGGCTATGCCATTGACTGTGAGCACCACACGGATACTGATCGAAAGGGCAGGTGAGCATCGAGAGATTGAGAGGGACGAAGTGTGCCATGCGTTGCGGCGTTAAGGAAAACCATGCGTTTTACTGATGTGGAGTGGTTTGTCCTTTTATCCATGCTTTACACACTGGTCGACTTTGCTGATACATTGTGAAACTAATTGTCCATTATTAGAATCCAATTTCCCTCGTTAAGCCACACAGGTGTATAAAATGTGTAAAGTGCAATTAAAAAATCATCGAAACCTCGACGATTGCAGAATGCTTTTTGGAAGATCTTTTTCTTCTTCTACAAACGTCCCCATGAATATAAATGGTTGTACCAAAACAGAAGTACATATAACAGATGATGACATTCGAATAGCTCAGTGTTCCCACGTAACTCATGCAAAATCATAATCCATTCAAATGACGTCATTGCGTGAAAGTTTTTCAACTAAAATGGGAAAGTTTGCATAAGAACGAATGAACTTCAGTAATCCTTCATTAACCTCCGCCATCGAAGATGGACGGAGGTTACTGTTTTCACCCCTTCTGTTGTTTGTTTGTTTGTTTGTGAACAGTATTACGGAAATACTCCTCGACGGATTTCGACGAAACTTGGTGGGGGATTAGGTATGGTCCAAGGATCATGCCATTAGATTTTGGACTTGGTCCAAAGTCCAATATGGCCGCTATGGCGGCCATTTGAAAAAAATATTTGAATTTTTTTTTTTTTTGCATTTCTACATGTTATAAGTGATTTCCAACAAAAAACATGCCAAAATTATAATTTATGATTTTGGAACTTCAGGTGGATATACCCACGTAAAATCAATTTCTGTCTCAAGGAATCTAGTTATGACGAATGAATTGAGTATGTAAAAGTTAAAAGTAAAAGGGAAAGTTGCAAACTATAACTCTGTGAGCACTGTTGACGTCAAATTGAATGAATAGGATATCAGTTCACTTGAGTGACCGAGCAGTATTGGCGGCGGAGGTTTTTGCACTCTACCGGTGCTCCCCCTCTAGTTGAAACTGTTTTTGGCAATTTCGGTAAATGGACGATCATAAAATGTGGAAATTTAATGTTGATATTGTCACATTGTGGGAGGGGAATAAGGGGGGGGGTGTTGCGACCACCTGCAATGTGCACTCGGAAGATGCTGCCAATAAGACAGCAACCACATCCGAAGTCATGGAGCTGATTGCACCCGGATTAGAAGCGGTTGGAGGAAACAGCCTGCTTAACCAGGCGCTGGTGAAACAAGGTTCCTGTGACAGTGTTAGCGATAGAAAGTCAATTTACAAACTTTATACATATCACCTGAAACCGATATGTATCTTAAACTAAGCAAAGACACAAAATAAACAGTTCACGAAAATACCAAGAAATACAAACACCTTTAACACGGAATGAGGCCATTTGGTCAATTATCTCTGTGCAACAGGAACACCACACATGCACGCACAAACACATGCACAAGCATGTACAAACACACACACACACAACACACAACACACACACAAACATGTACAAACACACACACACAAACACACGCACAAAGCACTTGCACAACCACACACGAACATGTACAAACAACACACACACACACACACCAAACACACCGCACAAGCACTTGCACAAACACACACACAAACATGTACAAACACACACACCCACACACACCACACACACACCAACATGTACAAACCACACACACAACACACGCACAAGCACTTGCACAAACACACACACAAACATGTACAACACACAAACACACACACAAAACACACGCACAAGCACTTGCACAAACACACACACAAACATGTACAAACACACACCACACACAAACATTACAATTCAGGTGGGAGTTCTCTTAAGCTATGCGAACATACACATCATCTATAACTAGTGCCTCCATCCCCACGAACATAACAATCAATATATACAATCACTGCACATGTTTACAATCTCCCATCTCTACCTAATCTACCAACAAGTCCTGCCAATGTACCTGAAGCCCTCTATCCCCTCTACATACCCATACATTTGCAGTTTTTTTTAAGAAAACCCATCTAATTCCAATTTAAACCGACATACTGTGTCTGCTGCCACTACCTTTCCAGGGATACCATTCCATGAATCAACTACTCTTTTGGTGAAAGACACTTGCCTTTTACTCCTGTCCCAAGTCTCCTCTTAACTCTCAGGAAAAACTTCTCCATTTATTTTGTCTCTCTCCTTCATTTCGATCTTACACATCTCCACCACATGCCCTCATAATCGCCTCCTGTCTAAGGTATAATGTCCTGTCACCTTCAGCCAGACCTCATAGCTCAGTCCAAGTAAAGTACACTGAACCCTCTCTGTGACATGTTGGGCCTTCCTCAGATGAGGTGACCAAAACTGTGTGCAATATTCAAGATGAGGCCTGACTGAATTTATCGACTGTAGTGTTAATAATTTATCTCTTTGCTTATGATTATTCCCTGAGAATACAACCAAAAACCCAATTATCTTTACCCCTCGCTGCCTGGCATTGTGCTGGTTGCTTACCCCACCCATCCCCAACTTCTGCTATCTACCCTCACCTCCAAACTTTGTGTCATCTGCAAATTTGGAAAGCAGACACTTAACCCCATTATACAAGTCAATAATTATGGCATAATTAAGTAGAAAGGCAGCTTGGTAGAGCGCATACCACATAACTCCACAAGGCTGAACAGTTGACATTTTGTAGCGCATTGTTGGTCTGGATCTGTGTCCGGACCTTAACCGAAATCGAATCGTCTTGTTCTTATCAACTACCCAACTCATCCACCAAGCTTTGTCATAATCCGTCCACAACTTTGTGAAATATCGTTTTTGGCTCCATCTAGCAATGGTGAGGAATCGCTTGAAATAATTATCTTATCCGGATCTGTAACTTCACTAAAATCGAATCAATTTGGCATAGTCACACAAAACAACCTGTCCACCAAATTTTGTACGAATTGGTTCATAACTTTTTGAGGTATCCTGCTCACAGACAGACGGACGGACGGACAGACAAACAAACAGACAGGTATCCACCTTCGGTGGCGAAGGTAATAACGGTCTCTTATCTGATCCTCGATGTACACCACTACTTGCAAATTCCCAGCCAGGCATTCTTTCACTCCTCCACTACTCTGATTTTCTATCACTAAGTATCCTATCAGAAACTAACTGCCTTATAAAACTCCCATAATTTGTCAGACATAACCATTCCTGCCCTGACTACCTGAGTCAGGGTGGTGATATGATATGATCAGGATTGTAACCTCGTAACTCCTACGGCAACACCAACGCTCTGCTCAGGGCATGCTACATGATAATGATCTTTGTTATTTTACATTTAGGGTACTTGCCATTGTTATTCTTTTTCTGTTATAAAATTTTGTGTACAGGTGTATTGTTTCAGTGATGTGATGTGGGATGCAGAAAGTATGTATTCAGTGACGGTCTATACAAACCACCTGATTGAACAGCATTTGGTTATGAGCCAGTTGGTCCAAATAAACTTGTATGGGTCTAACCTGAGACCAGACCTGTGATTTTCCAGGTGATCCCAGAGAAGATTGTGTGTATTTTCCAGGTGATCCCAGAGATGATTGTGTGTGTGAGTTCCTTTCGAAATGAGAGGTTGTGCTTGGTATCAAGACCATGGAAAGAGCATGCACTGGGCGCTCGGGTCGGTCGTGGTGGTGTTCTACCCCTCGGTTGCCAGCAGTTCTTAAAGCCGTAGAGCTTTTCATGCACAGCCTTGAATTCATTCCTTTCGCATGCAGCTTGTGGCTGCTGGGTAGCATCATTGCTGGAGGTGCAGCTGTGCACTGATGATGCCCCCTGTTAGGTTAGAACAGGAATTTGGAATTTGGCATGATGTCGGCAATAGCTCACCTCCTCTTTACAAAAGACATCGTGGGATCTTTAACGTCTACCAACTAATGCCACAGAGAGGACGCCCCAGTTTAGCACCCATCCAAGGGACTGCACATAGATTGATGAATCACACTGCTTGTGAAATACCGGGATGACAGTTTATAGCTGGGTCGGAATTCAAACCCTGGCTTCACAGCTCATTAGGGAGTGTGCACATCCCTAGCTAGGGCATAGGATATTCTGCCAACCCAGCCCTAAATCAAACATAAGGTTTGTTGGACAGTCTTCTAAGTACTCTCTGCGTTGAACTATAATAATCGAGACTGTATGCCATATCCCTTTACAGTGTGTTGGTTGAGGATAAGTAAAATAAGGTTAGATTTGGAATAAGATCTGTTGTTAGACAGAGTGATGTAGCTGTGCCAATTGTTCAATAAAGATTTATTGTTGCATTACCAGCATTGTTTTGTAAGTCATTAGTTAATTAGCCTTCATTTCACCATCCCGCATCAGAACCCGCAAGCAGTGCTGTGTTTCAGAGTATGGTTTCTGCAATTCAGTGTGGTCAGCTCCTGAACCTGTGTGTGGTCACCACCCCTAAGCATGTGACAATATTACTGAGACACAAGGTGTAATTAATTGTCTGTACGTGTCATTTGTGTCAAAAGTAAAATGTGATATGTGCATTTGTTCATGGCACTGGAGTATACAAATTCGACATGGTATTAAGTCAGAAAATAGATAATGTTGCAGCTGCCAGACTGTTACGGTTTCCCAGTTCAAATCCAGCGAGTCGTGTCAAAACGACCGCGGCAGTTACCCATTTCAAAGACCTCTTGCCGGATCCTCACGTCTAAAGCCATGTTTCTGTGCAGGTTGGGTTCCCTAAATCAGGCAAGCGTCATGCTGAGAGGCGATCATGTGACGGATATTGATAAAGTCATGTGATGAGTTATGCCGAGCAACTGAGTCATGTGATGTGAGCTTCTGGCAGTGCAGGGACTACGACCAATTTACCTTGAACAGGATTTGTTAAACCACCGGAGGAAACTGCCAGAACAAACAGGATTCACCCGGAGATCAAGTCAGGTTTGTCAAATGTATTGGTAACAACAAAAGGGATGGGAAGCAAAATTCCTCGTAAGGGCCCATGAACCAAACAAATGATCGCAAGAGTCTTAATTACCTAAGTCCTTAATAGGCCTTCACTCATATGACAGTAGGAAGACTGGGGAAATTCACAAGACAAAAAGAGAGTTGTGCCAAACTGGTAAGTTGTTCCAGGGTTTCCCTGCTTGAGTGTACAAATCGTTCTGGCATGGAGTGGGAGGAGGGAGGGACGACTTGGTGGATTGGGCATGGTGGCGGCAGGACAAGGTGTGACGTCGGCCGGATGGGCGCCGCTTTCTCTCTGCAAGCTCAGATTTTGCAGCCTTGCGCAACGGTGTCCACCGAGTTGTCCTCTCCGATTCTGGTTGTGTACGCCTCTTATAAACTCGCTGACAAACGTCACTGAAAACAATTCTCGCCCCTCCCTCCCTCTCACTATTGGCCCGTTAGGTCAGGAAAGCTGATGTCCTTACCCTTTCACACAATTTGCAAAGTGGCATGGCCTCTACAAAAGCCTCGAAAGTTCTCCCACCTATACTTGAGGCCTGGTGGTCTTCCCAGACACTATAAAGCACATTAAGAAGAAATAACAAAGGTAAGGACATGAATTTGTGTCCAATGTCAAATGGGATGTAGATTTTTAGAGACACACTAAAGTGGATGCATGGTGTCTATCTATTACATGAGCAACGTATATCTATAGTCACATTTAATTATTTCTATGCTTATGCTAAACAATAAGGAAATAACTACACGATATTAAGCATTTATTAACCCCTAGGAATCATTTCCACAACAATACAAATGACAAAACAAATGTTAATAATATTTAATGAAATGACATTCTCAATATCCTCACAATCATACAGCATGGGCATTAAGAAGCAAGAGGAAGCTACTTGCATCTTTTTTCAACTCAAACATTAAAAAAAAATTGTAAATAAGGTGTAATATTGTTTATTTACAAAAGTTAAATGAAGACATGGGCTGAAAGGGTAGCCGAGAGGTATACACACTCACCTGTAAGCCGTCTAGCCTGGGTTTGAATCCCGACCCAGCTGTAAACTGTCATCCTGGTGTTTCACAGGTTGGGTGATTCATCAATGTGTGTGGCATCCTTCAGGTGGATGTTAAACTGGGCATCCCATCTGCTGACATTAGTTTGTGGATGTTAAAGATCCCACGGTGTCCTTTGCGAAGAGGAGACGAGCTATCGCCGGCACCCTGAATGAATTCCAAACACTGCTTGAACTACTGCAGTATAACCCTTGCCAAGAAATTGCTTATGCAGAACCAATGCTTTGTAACACAGAGATGGTACACTGGAACAGAATTAAGGTCCATCTTGCCAAAAAAATTACACAAATAAACACTGAATACACATTATCCCATTTTCTGTGAACAAAGTCAAGACTCGTGGAGAGCTAGAACACGGAACAGATCAGAATGCAGAGAGAGAGAGACAGACAGACAGACAGACAGACAGACACCGAGACCAGGGATGAGGGGCAAAATAAAGCAAGACTTGGACAAATAATGGGTGATGGGGAGCAATGAGGGGTAGCGGAGGATGCACGGAATGCACATGATGGATACAGAAGCAAACTCTCAGGAAGGAAAAACTGGATATTTGGGAGGTGAGCTTTGGGGTGGGAGTGCAAGGGTTAACGGGGGCAGAAAATATGGTTTTGGATGGGGGTTGATCAGAAATGGTGGTGAACAGCTGTCTTGAAGACTTGGAGGGAAGAATGACGTGAAAGAGAATTTAGAAGTTTGTTCCACAGGTGGGTAAAAAGAGGAACAATGAGTGGAGGTGAACACAGTGATTCTGGATTTTGGGAGTTTCACCAGAAAGCGGTCGATGGAGAACCGTGCGCGCCCTGCAGAAACTTTGGGTGAGACAAAGCACCAACCTGAAAGAGCAGAGAGTGCAAGGCCAGAAAGGAGGTGGTAGAAGATAAAGAGACCACCCACATGTCGCCAATGGGAAAGTGATAGGCCCATCGACTCAGCTTCATCGTGGGAGATTCAATTAATCTTGAAGGCCTTGGTTTCCAAGGCATCAAGCTGAGCAAGGTGTGAGGCAGGGGTGCCAGCCCAGAGGAGAGGGCAGTACTCCATCAAGCTGCAGATGAAGGCCTTGTGGGTGGATAAGAGTTGAAGTGTGCCAAGGAATGACTGCACAACAGAGGATGCCCAATTGGTGACTGGCTTTTGAGGCCAACTTTGAAATGTGGATTTCCCAAGAAAGATCATGGCTGATAGTGAACCCAGGAGTTTCAGTAAGTGAATTCCCTCTAGAAGATTGTTCAGAAAATAGAAGAAAGGGTTTGCCATATGGTCCTTTCGGAGAGAGGGAGTGAGAGTGTGAGATGTGACTCGATTGAAAGACATATTTGAAGTGTTTCACCAGCTTGTGATTCTATCAAGGTCTGCAGAGAGGGAAGAAGGCTGCAGCCTGCCTGTCTGAAGGATGAGTGATGTCATGGCAGAGGATGGAGTCATCAGCAAATGTATAAAGGGGAATTTCCAGAGAGTCAGAGAGGTTGATGAAGATTAGGAGTAGTACTGGGCCAGGAACACTGCTTTGGGGTCTCTAACCATAACAGGGAGAGGAGATGAAAGGATTCCCTTGAGAGCCACATGGCTATGAGAGGAGAGGAAGTCAGTAAGCCACATGTAGAGTTGGCCTTGTGTGCCATAGGAAGAGAGTTTGGTGAGTAAGGCAGGATGTCAGATTGTATCAAAAGCACGAGATATTCTGGATAGATGGCCCTGATCTCATGTGTAACGTTGAGGGTCTTCTTTCATTGTCGGGAGAGTAGGAGCAGTATGTCCATGGTACAGTGACCTGGTAGAAATCAGAATTGGTGATCTGAAAGGAGGCCATAGGCCTCATCTAAGATCACCAATATTAAATGCAGTGCACTTAATTAGGCAGTTGAACGCTTCATTTAACTCTTTAAGTGCAACTCAAACAATGCCACCCAGCTGATAAATCTTACAATAATTGGACAAAGACCATGCAAATTGTATTATGAGTATTTATTGTATTACGAGTGTGTGTGTGTTGTTGTTGTTGTTGGTTCTTATCGCCATGTGCGGGTTTCAGAAGGTGGGATCGGAGTCCTTCCAGGTCTTCCAGGCCTCGAACAATTGTAAAGTTTTGTTCCGAGGGCTCTTTGCAGGATCGTCACTGAGCCCCGGACAACTTCCAACTGCAGTTCGTTTGTGGTAATATTCCCAGGGATGGTTTTTAAGATCTCTGTAATGTTCTTCTTCATCATTCCCGTAGCTCACAATGATCACTGGTACAATTTTGGTGCTCTTCAGATCTTTTCACTTCATTTTTGCGGTCTTAGTATTTGAACATTTTCTTGTTTTACGTGTTGTTTAAGTCAAAATCGCTGGGTACTGACACCTGAGTTCGCAATGCCGATTTTTACTTTTTTTATTCTTAAGTACTATATCCAGTCGCAATGCATTGTTTTCTGTGTTCATGCTCAATGGGATCATCAGGTTGTATGTGAGCGTTACTTCCTTGTTTTGAATTACTGCTTTTGGCTCATGTTTCCATGAGTTTTCTGGAAATGGGGTATTGAAGTTTTTGTAGATGCTCCAGTGGATTACTCTACATACAGTACCTTGTTGTGCCTTTGTGTGTTCAGCTGTTCTGACATGAGTCTTTTTTTTTACATCCTGATAGGAGGTGACTCGTGCTTTTTGTTTCTACCTTGCAGAACCTACACTTGTCTGATTTACTCAGTTCTGCTATTTTCTTAAAGCCATTCCTGTCGTGTCGTGTCCTTGGTCTTGGCCATTAATAGTGTTTCGTTCTCCATCCCAGTTGAGCTGACCTCTTCTTAATCATTCAATTGAGTCTTCTTTGTCTTTGCCTAATCTGTCCAACTACTTCTTGTATTTCCTGCTCTTTTGTCATTCTCCCAGTTGTCGGTGTATATCTGTTGATATTTTACGTTATATTTTTATTTCGTCTTTTTTTGCTATCATTGGGGCTGTCATGCTGTTGAAATAATATTTCGGCTCTGAACCTATCAGAGCCTTTAGAAGCCTAAGACCCTAAGAAATAATATTCATTGCTGTTTCAGTTTCATGCATGACATCTTCCATTTGCACCTCCCTTTGGAAATATTTTGCTTGGTGGGTTAGCAATACCTTCTCTGGTTTGCTGTCTTCATGTTTTCATACAAATTGGATTCTGTAGTCTGTTTAACTTTTTATGTATCCAGCAAATCCTACTGTTATCATTCTATGCACTTGGTTGAATTTGATCAGGCTGTGAGCTCTTTCTCATCTTGGTAGGTGCATTCTCGGGACGCATTGGTTTTTGTCGAACATTTTGGGGATGGTGAGGAGTTTCCTTGTTTTGATGTCTAATTTGTTGATTTCTGTTTGTGGCCAGTTCATTATTCCGCAGCTGCATTGGGATATTGGTATTGTGAGCTGGTTGATGGCTTTGAATTTGTTTCTCGGGTGCGATATGCTTTCAGGATCAGCCTCGTTCTACGCAAGTATTCTTTGGCAATTGTTTTGCGCATTTGTTTGTGACATATTTGGTGGCCATCTTCCATGCAAAGGTATTTGTATGATGCTTCATTGTCTAGATCCTGTATTGTTTAACTATGTCAATTTCTATGTTATTTTTTGTTGATTTACCCTGCATGACTGCACTTGGCACACTTATTTAAGCCAAATTCCATTTGAATGTCATCAGAGTACCCTTTCACTAATTTCAGTTGTTCTCCTGATTTTTCATCGTTTGGTTCAAATAGATTTAGATCATCCATGTACAATAGATATGTCACCTTTCCTGTATCTTTGGAAGTTTTCTTATTGGACGATAGGGTGTATCTATGTTCTTGCTCATTATCGAGATTTATCAGTGTGTCCAGGGCCAGGTAAAACAGGAGTGAAAGGCTATCATGCTAGAAAATCCCACGACGTATCTTCGCTCCTGGTATTTTGATCTTTCCTTCCGAGTGTTGCATATCAATGTGGTGTTCCATAGTTCCATTGCTTTCTCAATCAGTTTGATTATTTGGGGGTTGATCTTGTACAATTGCATGCATTGTATCATCAATGAATGTGGAACACCATCAAAACCTTTTTTGTAGACCCTATCCAGGCTGTTTGTTTCTTTTGGTTTTACAGTTTTTGAGTATGGCCTTGTTTAGTAGTAGCTGTAGATGGTCTATTGTTCCATAGCATCCTCTTTTACATCCCTCCTGTTCTGCCTCTAGGCATCCTTCTTGCGTTAAGTGGTGATACATCATTTTTGTGATGATTCCTGTCAGAAGTTTGTAAGTTGTTGGTAGACAGGTTATTGGTCTATACTTGTGAGGTAGTTAGGTTTCCTCATTTTAGGTTTCTTTTCAGGATGAGGTTGGTGTTACCTTCTATGAGCCATTCATCCATAACCTCCCACCCCCCCCCCAGATAAGTTTGTTCAATGCTCGAGTGTATTGATTGTGGAGATAATCTAGTTGCTTTATCCATAAATTTGGAACCCCATCTAGGTCTGGACTTTTAAAGTTTGGCATTTTTGCTAGTTGTTTCATTTTTTTTTTCTTCATCAATTATCACTGGGGGCATTTCTTTCAGGAGTTGCTTTTTCTTATGGGGCTTTTGGATCCAATACGCCTCCTTATTATGTTCATTTACGTCTTCATAGAATATTTTCGAAAAGTTTTCAAGTCTATCCTTTTTGGGGAGACTTGTTACATCTTGCTTTTGTTTCCTTAGTTCATGGTAGAATCTCATGGGGTTGTTTTCAAACTGGTTTTGTTTTCTTCCTTTGTTAACTATGTCATAGTTATTTTTTATCTTCCTTGCTATCATTTCTATTTAGATTTTGTTTTTAGCAACCTTTGCCTCTAGGTCTAAGAGCAACATTTGATGCTAGGGTGTTGCTACATAACCAGGTATGACCTTAAAGTTGTTGTTTCATGTGTAGCCTGTGGCTGCTGATTGCATCATTTTCTGGACGCGCAGCTGTGCCGCTGATACAGTGCCTGTTACCAGCATGTTGGTACTCAGTCTTCCAACCTTGGAAGGGTGACAGGCTGAGTCAACCACACTTGGTATTATTTCAACAGCACGACAGGGGCTCAAACTCAAGTCCCTAAGATCTTAAGCCAGCCAACTGAACCGTAAAGCCAACACCAGGCTTGACCTTGCAGTATTTGACCTCCTTACATTCACACCTTATTACCCTCACCAGAGGAGAGGGTATTGCATTTGGGTCCATTTGTTTGTCTGTCTGTCTGTTTATCCGCACACAACGTGAGTATGTGTATTAATAAGATTAGACCCCTTGAGAGCCTTAAGACCCCTAAGACCCTTTAAAATCTTTAAGACCCTTTAAACCCAATGACCTTCTAAACCCGAACACCATTTACGACCCTTAAGACCCCAAAGACCATAAAGACTTTTAAGACCCTTTAAACCCTAAGACCATTAAGACCCCAAAAACCCATTAAGACCCTGAAAACCTATCAGAGCCTTTAGAAGCCTAAGACCCATTGAGATCCTTCAGACCATTTAGATCCTTTATAAACCTAAGACCCTTAAGACCCTTTAATACCCTAAGACCCTCCATACCCTTTAAAACCCTATAACCCCTCATACCCTAAAGACCCCTAAGATCCTTTAGAACCATAAGACCCTTGAGAACCCTAATACCCTATTATATGTTGCTGTTTCGGTTTCATGCGTGATATCTTCCATTTGACCCGTAAGACCCCTAAGACCCATCACAACCTTTAAGACCTACACAACCTATAAGACCTATAAGACCCCTAATACCCTTTAGAACCCTAAGACTTTTTAGAACCTTAAAGACCCCGAAGATCCCCCAAGACCCTTCAAAACCCTTTGGAATCCCAAGATGCTTTCAGACCCTTTGAAACCCTTAAGACACTTAAGCCCCCTAAGACTTCTAAGACACTTAAGACCCTGTAGACCCCATTAGACCCTATAAACCCCTAAAATCTCCCAGAACTCTGATACACTTTAAGACCCCGAAAAGGCTATTGTACCTTTAAGACCTATAAGACCCCTTATGACCCATTTATAACCCTAAGACCTTCAGACTCCTTTGTATACCCTTTAGACCCTTTTAGACCTTAACACCTTCACACATTTCAGACCTTTTGATACCCTGTAGACCCCTTCGACCTTTAGAACCTTTTTAGATATTTTCAGACCATTTAGACTCCTTCAGACAATTCCGACCCTGTTTTAGACCTTAAAAATTACACCCTTTTTACCCCTTCGGCCTTTTAAGACCCTTTAAACACTTTAGACCATTCTGACCCTTCGACCCATTTCGACATTTTCACACCTTTAGACCATTTGAGCTTTACAACTTTTCAGACCTTTGACCTTTACACATTTACAACTGGACCATTTGGACCTTTCATCGAGTACATCCTTCCATTTATTTGCCACACAAAATACACCACACTAAACAAGTCATGGCAAGGGTCTGCAATCTGTGATTGCTCTTTCTAGTTACAAAATGTAATCTATCTGTGAAGCTTTACCTCCGCTCTCAAATGTGATGAGATGTTCTTGTCTTTTCTTGAAAAATGTATTTGTTATTTCCATATCATATGCAACCACAAAGTCAATGTGCTGCTCTCCTTCTTTGTTTCTTTTTTTTTATTCCAAAATGACCTTTCACTCTTTTCACACCTCCATTTGCCTCAAACATGCTCATTAAGGTTTCCACCAACCACGATTCTTTCTGCACCAGGTACGTTTGCCATCACCTTATCCATCTCGTCCCAAAATACATCCTTCTCACCACCTTGGCATCCAACCTTTGGGGCATAAGCCCTGAAAGCATTGATCACTTGTTCACCAGCATCTAGCCTCATGCTATTAACTCTGTCACTTACTCTCTCCACCTCCACGACCTTTTCCTTGAAATTCGTATCCAGTATGATACCAACACCATTTCTGCTACCACTTCCACTACTGCAGAAAAGTTTGAAGCCACCCCCTATTTTTTATCACCTTATTTCCCTTGCACTTTTTTTTTTCCTGCATGCACAGAATCTGCACTCTCCTCCTCTCCATCACATCAGCAACCCATCTGCCTCTTCCAGTCATGCTTCCCACATTCAATGTGGCCATTGTTATTGTGCAGGTGCTTGCACAGGTGTTCTGATACTTATCGCGTCGGGCTGCTGGCTGCACAATAACAAAGCCCTACGCGGCAGCCCAGTACCTCTCTCTCTCCCTCTCTCTGCTCGGCAACAGCACATCCTGTAAGAGCATCCATGCGAAAGGTCCTGATGAAAGGGTTTAGTGTGCCAACAGCATTGTGATACGTCTCCCCCTTGGTACATACGCCGAACCTGGAAACTGCTTGCAGGGATCATCGCTATGCTGTGGGTCATTGCTTCAGCGAGAGTCAGTACTTGAAATCATAGGCCTCAATATGCCACTTGAAATCATGGTACCTGCACTTCAGGGCTTCAAGACACTTTGTGAGCAGGTGGCCAAACACCTGTGCAAGCCCATATGGTCCTGTCAGGAGAACACCGGTGGTCTGGTAAGAACACCTGTGCAAGCAGGTGGTGTTCACTCACCTCGTTAAGCTGGGCTTCTTTGATTTTCTTAAACACCTACAGAAGCCATGCCCTGTCGTTTTGTTATACACTTGTAGAGGTATTTCATGTTCTTTCCACTGCCACAAACCTTAGTGTTAATATGAGCTGTATATCTAAGAAGAGCCAAAAGATTATCAGGAACCACCCATCAGTTGTCAAATTGGCAGCCATTCTTCTCACACGTGACCATAATTTGGTCGAAACACAAGGTGCAAAGCCATCATCATAGAGGACTCTATTATCCTTGAAAACATTTGGATATCCAGCTTTGGACCATAAGAGGCAGCTTGAGAATTACAAACAACTGCACATTATTGAGGGATCTTTTCCATTATTCCAGAAACCAGCAAAGTGTGTTCTCTGGATAAACGATAAAACATTCCCAAGTAGGCATAGCCTTGGAAAACATCTTCGAAGAAGCTCTTTAGCTGAAGATCGGAAGTTCTAATTCACATCATCCTGCCAATCAGTTATGGACTGACCTGATACAAATCTCTTCTGGCCTCGTTTTTGCTGAAGAATGATGTATTTAATCCTCCGAGCTTGTTAGCATCTTAAAAGTATGTCGTGTATCTTACAAAGTGCATATTCCTTGGAGACCTCAGTTTGGTGTTTGCATTTAATTTTGTGTTGAATGAAATATAGCAAGTCATATTAACAAGCGCCAATGTGTGGCATATTAATGCAGGTTCTTTTTATCCGTAAGCCTTCCAATGTATGCCTGGTGTTGGCTTAATGGTTATGGGTGGCGGCTTTGGATCCGAGAGTCCTGAGTTCAAATCCCGCTCAGCTGTTGAATTAATTCATACCAGGTGGGGTTAACTCTGCCTGTCATCCTTCCGAAGTCGGCAAAGTGAGTGCCAGCTTGCTGGTACCCTGTGTCGGAGTGGCGACCCGTCCAGGATTGTGCCCAATAACCAAGGAGACTGCTTAAGCGCACAAACGCTCTGCACGAGTATGGTCCCAATCTCCTCCTCCTCTCCTACATACCCCAACCTGCCAGCATGTTTCGTCCGAATCCGTCCACAACTTTTTGAGATATCCTTCACAGCAAAAACAGCAGAGAGAGGAGAAAACATCTTCATCCACCTTCGGTGGTGGAGGTAACAACAACGTTTGGCTCCATAAAGAAAGGTGATTTGTGCTTTTTTCCTAAAATACATACAACTTACAATGAATTAACATTAATAATGTTGCCGTATAACAGATACACCTGGGAAATGGTAAATAATGACACAAAATGTGAAAAAAAAACATTGGCTGAGATATTGTTTCAATGCAAGAAGAGGAGGAAGAAGAACATATGCATATATGGTGAACTCTCCTTTCTATTTCCTTAAAAGGGAACTCAAACGTAATGTTTTTTTGTTTGTTTGTTTGTTTTTTCTCCTGAAAACCATTGAAAATCGTTAATCACGCTCGAATTTGAAGGGGGTTTTGGAGAGGAGAGAAGAGGATGGAGGGGAAAGGACAAAGGGAGGTGAGGGGAAAGGACAAAGGGAGGAGAGGGGAAAGGACAAAGGGAGGAGAGGGGAAAGGACAAAGGGAGGAGAGGGGAAAGGACAAAGGGAGGAGAAGGGAAAGGACAAAGGGAGGAGAAAGGGAGAAAGAGAGAGAGAGAGAAAGAGAGAGGGGGGGGAGGTGGAGGTGGAGGAAACAAGAGAGAGAAAGGTGAGCTGTGGAGGTGGCATTAGCAAAGAGAGTGATATGTTACGCTTAATGACCGAACACAAAAAAATATTGTCATGTCAACAGCTGTACACAACAGAGTTTATAATGTAATCCGCTGGCCCATCTAC
>CM068959.1:36220517-36253580 GCA_035128595.1 Eptatretus atami | reverse complement strand
ACTCGGACCATTGCTATTCATTATTTACATCAACGATTTGGGTAATGGGGTAAAGAGTAAGCCTTCCAATTTGAGATGACACAAAGCTTGAGGTAAGGTGGATAGCAGAGGGGGTGGTGATCAGATTCAGGAAGTATTGATACTTGCATAGATTGGGCAAAAGATTGGCAGATGGAATTTAACCTGAGCAAGTGTAAGGTGTTGGAGATGGAAAGAACAATGAAAATAGAGATTACAGGATGCAAGGGGAATTTTGGAGCGTGTCACCCAGGAGAAGTATCTGGGGGGTAATAGATATGGGAGGTAAGTGGGCAGCACAATGCCAGGGAGCTATAGTAAAGCAAATAGGGTTTAGGATTTATTCGGAGGGGATCATTTATAAATCAAAAGAGGTGGTGTTAACATTGTGCAAGAATTTAGTGAGGGCCACATCAAGAATAATTGTGTGCAGTTATGGTCACCACAACTGAGAAGGACATAGATGCCAAAGAGAGGGTTCACCGTAGGGCTACTGATTGATTCCGGCATAGCTAGACTCAGCTATGAGTAGCGGCTGAAGGAGACAGGGCTTTATACACTGGAAAGGAGGCGGTTGCGAGGAGATATGATAGAGATGTTTAAGATAATGAAAGTAAAGATAAAATAGTGCAGATGAATTATTCAACAAAGTGGACAGTGATAGGACCTGGGGCCATAGCTTGAGAGTGAGGAAGAGGAGAGTAAGATGGTTGTAAGACAGGGGACTTTTACTCAGAGAGTAGTTAATGCATGGAATGGCCTCCCTGGAAAGGTGGGCAGCAGAAAAAGTAGATAAGTTTAAATTGGAATTAGATAGGTACCTGAATTATGGAGATAGAGGGGTATGGGATGTTGAAAGGACTTTTAGGTAGTTTGAGCGTTGATGGTGATTGTTGCATGTGTACGGAGTGCTGTTGGTGGGGGTCTTGTCAAGGGGGGTTGTGTGGTTGATGTGTGTTTTTTAACCAAGCCATGCTCCCTCCCTTGAGGGGAAGAAAAGAAAAAAAAAATACAAACACTACAATTTTTAAAAAAAATAAACAAAGCAAAAACAAAAAACAACCCCCCCCCCAATTCAACAAACAAACAAAAGGATTATTTCATAAATTAAAAACTTTTTTTGCATTTTCTTCCTTTGAAGTCGATGCAGCGTGTTCCAAGTCAAGGCATGGTTGAGCAGGCCAAAAAAACATGGTGGCTTCAGACCCCCTCCTCCCACAATGCGAAGGTACCTTGGATACGCTTAGGACCCAAAGGAAGCCTTGTGTTGGCTTAGTGGTTAGGGTGGCGGCTGTTGGGATCCTAGGGTCCTGAGTTCAAGCCCCGTTGGCCGCTGAATTAACACACCAGGAGGTTGACTCAGCCTGTCATCCTTCCGAGGTCGGCAAAATGAGCACACGGTGACTGGTAAGGGGACACTGCATCAGCGGCATAGCCGCGTCCCAACCAATGATGCAACCAGCAGCCACAGGCTGCACTCCATGGAGAGAGAGGACCCCAAAGAGCGAGGTGGCTGAGAATCGCTGATAAAGGATATAATTAAATAAGCCGTTAATTATCTTCAAAATGAGTGTTTTAATTAACCAAAACAACCCAATTTTCAGTCTTGACTTCCTTGGAGTTTTCTTAGCATGCATGTAAAGTTTAACTACTGGGTTTTTATGGTTTTGGAGTTATGGTGGAGACACACTGACCACACAAACACACTGACACACATTGCCATTTATTAGTATATGTTTATATATGTATCCACACACATATGAGGTGGATTCTAATTTGGGCCAGAGAGGGTTATCGGTAAAGTTTATGAATAGTTCATAGTTATGACATACCAAACCATCTCACAAAAGCCATTGCGTTCCAATGCAACTATTCATGTGCAGGACGAACTGTAAATGTGGAAGAAAAACTTCAAATCTGATATTTTGTTGGCCAAGAGATATGGCATTGGCAAGCCCTTGAGACAACAAAGGCATTAATTATCTTCAAAAGGGTGTTTAAATTTACCCAAACACCCAGTTTTCATTCTTCTTCTTCTAGCATAAAGCAGCTTGGCTGCCAGGTAGCTATCATTTTGTTGGGGGCACAACAATGCCACTGATGCTGTGCCCCTTTACCAATACCAGTACATTGGTACTCATTTCGCCGACTTCAGAAGGATGACAGCCTGATTAACCCCATCTGGTGTTAATTCAGTGGCCAACAGGGCTCAAACTCAGGACCCTAAGATCCCAAGCCAGCCACCCTAAACACGAAGCCAACACCAGGCTTTGTTTTCATTCAAACACTCCCTTGGAGTTTTCTTCGGTTGCATGCAAAGTTTCAGGCGCTAGGTTTCATGGTTTTGGAGTTCTGGAGGAGACGTGCACATGCACATATTGACTGACACACACTGGTATTTATTATTATCGATGAGAAAGCAAACGAAATATATTTGGGTCATACATGTGATTCAGCTCAAATATATGAATTCTTGCTGTGGACAACTGGACAACTCATGGACAACTCTGCTGCTGATGTATGTAAAATAACACGCCTGGTGCCAAACAGATGTACTGATTTTTCAGGTATTAAAATGGATATGTCAATGCAAGTTGGTAAACTAGAGCAATGGGGATCAGGTGTCTTCTGCTGCTTTTAACGCCAAAGGAATTTCTTTAATGGATTTTGTTTCCATTATTTGTGCAACTTGAATAATTCTGAGCATGTGGATTATGGCATTAATGCATTACCTGGTTGGAGAGAGCGAGGCACATTGACACACTGTTCATGCGTAGCATCTTTTGAGTTGGTCAGTGCATTGTCTTTGTTGTACTGCCCACATCAGGAAAATATTGGACAGAGAATGATAGATTTGTCCATTACATCTGTATATCCAAGAGCCTTGACTTGGAAACTTAAAAAAAACACAATCAACATCATGTTACTCCAACTGAAAGTGCAAGAGCAGAATAATAACTTTTGTTAGAATGTTTTGTCTCAATTGTTTAGCTTTGGGATCATCATTAAACAAAATAGATGATCTTTTGAAGCATCAGACGGTGTCTTTTCGGTGGCAAACTAATTGTTCCATAAGAACAGCAGAGTGCAAATGTAGCATTGACACTAAATCGACCAGGGTGTTATGTCTCCCTTTTAACATTATTGCTTTGCAGGCAGCACACTGGCTTGTCATCGATCCTACAATGACAGCAGCAACATTATTTTCATTCAAAATGGGCTTTGACTGAAATGAGTTGCAAATTGTTATGTCTGGTATGTTGCAGGTGTGTCCTTTTTGTTTGTTGTGCTTCTGCCGAATGTCCTGCACTGTTCCTGCCTCCGTCACCTTGGTTTTTTTTAAATATTTCTTATGAATCGAGAAAACGATGACTATTCCATGAGCAGGCAAATGGGTTCTTAAAAAAAATTCTTGAGTGGGAGAGAGAGAGGATGGGTATGGAGGGGAGGGGGAAAAAGGGTGGAGAATGATGGAGAGAAATAGATGTTGAGAAATTAGTCCCAGGTGCTGTTTATATCCAGAGATGAGAGATTGTAGATCAGCCAATGGAAGAGATTGAAAACTGTTGGCAAGACCAATCTTGTTCATTACTGCACTACCAGGCAGGGCGGTGCAAGGTATTATGGGTCCTGTCGACCTTTCAGATTTGTGCCCCAATCCTATCTCCCCCACACAACAACCACAATTAACTTTTGAAAAGGAATATTGTGCATTAGTATGAATAAAACTCCTACATTCGTGGAGTAGAAAAGCAGGGGTTAATATAGTTTCGAGGACGCAGAGTAGGTGGAGAATAGATAGATCAGGTGGAGAGATAGGTTAGGACAGATTATGCCGATACCGGCTGACTTGCCTGCTTGCCCGCCCCTACCTGCATCACCTTAATGATGATGCCACCCCTAACTGCATCGCAATATCATTGCCTGCTGCCTGCATTATATACCTGCCAGCCTGTGACTGCCTTATCATCCTATACCACGATCACCTGCCTTCTTTACCTGCTATGATCACTGGTCCATGTCCATCTGTTTTGTGCCGTGACTGTCAAAGCCAGATCTGCTCATCCTGCCACAGCACTCCCGCATGTGAGCCTGAATGCTTCCAACATTGGGATGAATAAAATAAAAATGCTTCCCATCGGAGCTACTAGGCGACCACCTAGTAACCTTGTTTGCTTGTGGTTTCACCGGCCCTGCTACCAGGACGAGCCTCGGTAGATCCCTGATGACCACGAGGGAGACAGATACTTTCAAGACTACATGATCTCCCAGGGAGCAGAGGCAGATCACGATTGATGCAAAGTTGGACATGATCGAGTTAAGCAAAAAATGGCAACAATAGGGGAAATATGGTTTGGGAATCCAACAGAAAAAGCTAGGTTGGAATACTCTAGGCTTTATGACTCACAGACCCTGGTTTTTCATGTATTGATCATTTGATCAGGATTTTTCAGCCATCCTCAGCGCTGTTCCGATCCGTTGAAGTGTTGATCATGGTTACATGGTAACTGTTGGGTTGTACTTCACTGGTCATCTTTCCAGACTTTTTCAGATTTGAATTAAACTGGTTTATGGTGGTGCTCTCACCACTTCTCTGGGGAGATTGTTCCACTGTGTTAATTGTTTTCTGCCTAAATGTGTTTTTATCTCGTTTCGGCAATTTCTCTTGAAGGTTTGAATTGCTGTCCTCGTGTATGCTTATCCTGTGATCTTTGAATAGCTTTCATCGGGGATCCGACATTATCTACTTGTTCATAATTCTGAAGACTTGCAATTCGTTGGCTCTGTTCTTCCTGTTCGTTGAAGTTGGATATTTAGAGTTTTTAGTTTCTCTCGGTGTCCACAATGGTTCACTTCGTTGACAAGATTGTTCTTCTTTGCACCTTTTCCAGTGTTTCCTCATCTTTTTTTGAGGAGGGGATTTCAGACTGTTGAGCAATAGTCCAGCTTGGGTCTTACCACTGACTCTTAAAGAAGGATATATGTTCTTTTGTTCATGTATTTGAAGGATCTCTTTATGACCCCAAGTATGGAATTAGGTTTTGTGACAACCCTTCTATGTGTGACCTAAATTTCAGTGATGGCTAAAAGGTCACTCTAAGATCTTTTTGTTACAATGTTTGCATTATGGTGGAGTTACCTTTTTTTTTATGACATCCTCAGCATTTGGATTTTTGTGTGTGTTAATGGGGTAGAAAAGATCACAGTTTTGCTTGGGGATGATCTGAGATGATGGTGAACAGCTGTCTTAAAGACCTTGAGTTAGAAGGATGAGATTGAAGAGAATGTGGAAGTTGGTTCCGCGGCAGGAACAAAAGAGAACAAATGAGTGGAAAGAGCAGTGATCCTGGATTAGGTAATTTCACCAGGAGGGGGTTGATGGTGGATCACGTGCACCCCTGCAGGAATGTGGGGGACAGAGTACAGAAAGAGCAGAGGGTGCAAGACCAGGAAGGAGCGACAGAAGACAAAGAGACCACAAACCTGTCTGCGATGGGTGAATAGAAGGGTAACTTTGAAGGTGAAATTAATAACTGATTAGAAACAGCTGCTTCAGAATAATGCCCTGTTTGTCAGAAAAAAGTTGTTAATATAGAACAATATATTTTATAGATCAGATAGACAGACAGGATTGTTATGTTTTGTGGAAGGGGAAGGGGAAAAGGGGGGGGAGATCCATAGCTGGATATATATTGAGCATATTATGGACTGTGTCATCGTGTAGGTTATATTTACTCTTGTAACAGGAAAAATGTCAGATTAAATCATATTGTAAAACATTCACTAAGGAGGCACAGCGTGTTAACTTTAAGACAATATAGAGTAAGTTTGTGTGTAAAACCTGTTTTTTGAGTGGGACCAGATGAAGACTTGGACACAAACGCAAGAGCACATGGTAAAGCGCAATGCACTTTCCAAAGGGCAACATAGGACTGTTTGGCCAGCACACCATGGGCCATGGGTGAGGTCGAATGTAAAGCTCTGGCTGGGACAGAAGACTTTTTATATGGCCCACTCCATATGGCGGATGGCCCAAATGAAGGCAACGTTCACACCATGGGTGGCAATGAGAGGGACTCAATGTGCATGAGGGTGGTCCCAAAGTTTACGAGGGTCGCTGCCGTGCTTCCCGTGGCAGTTGGAGTTGGAGCCAGACCATTAGAAAGGAAGTATTCTATCCTCACCGCACCCCCCGCCCACCCCCAGCCCTGTGCCGCACACCCTGTGTCGCACAGCCCTGTGTCGCACCAGCCCTGGTCGCACCAGCCCTGTGTCGCACCAGCCCTGTTCACCAGCCCTGTGTCGCACCAGCCCTGTGCACAGCCCTGTCGCACCAGCCCTGCGCCGCACAGCCTGCGCGCACAGCCTGCCCGCCCAGCCTGCGTCGCACCAGCCCTGCGTCGCACCAGCCCTGTGTCGCACCAGTCATGTTCGACCAGCCCTGTGCGCACCAGCCCTGTGTCGCACCAGCCCTGTGTCCACCAGCCCTGTGTCGCACCGCCTGTGTCGACAGCCTTGTCCACCAGCCCTGTGTCGCACCAGTCATGTTTCGCACCAGCCCTGCCCTGTTTCGCACCAGCCTGCTCTGTGCCGCACCAACCTGGACCAAAACCAGCTCATGCCTTGCTTAAGCCCTCGTTCGTTTCCCATTGTTGTGTGAATCCCGGAATTTTTTTGGCACCACAGTGGGTTATTGCTCTCCTTCTACATAGTGAGCATGTAAATAAAGGATTCAACCACAAGTGATTCACTTTCAAATGAGGAATGAACCTCAAATCTCCTTCAAATCCATATCCCATATGTGAGAGGGTGGGGGGGGGGGGACCCCATTTTCACTAGAAGAGAGTTTTTCCTGCCTTTTGCTCCAGCGCATTGCAGCACCAAGTTCTGCCTTGGAATTTTTTATTTTGTATACATCGTCCGAGGCTGGTGGAAGAGCTAGTACAATTACACTGAATGGATCAGGATGCAACATGACAAAAGGAACAGCAGATAGAGGGAGAACACCACAGCAGAGCCAAAGGCCAAGACAGAGTGAGGCGGACAAACAATTGGTGTAGGGAGGGAATGGGGGGCAGGGCAGGATGCAGGGGTGGGACACAATATAACGGAAGGAAACTCTCATGATGGAAACTGCAAAATTCGAAGGCAGGAGGGATTGTTAGTGTGGTGGGGTAAACAAGTAGAAAAGATCATGGTTTTTGGATTGGGGATGATCTGAGATGGTGTTGGCACAGCTGTCTTGAAGACCTGGAGGGAAGAATGAGATTGAAGAGGATGTGGAAGTTGGTTCCACAGGCAGGAAAAAAGAGGAAAAAAGAGTGGAGTGAGTGGCGATCCTGGATTTTGGTAGTTTCACCAGAAGGGGGTTGATGGTGGACCATTTTTAGTGATCCTTGGGTTTTGTGAAAGGTTAAAGACCACGTAATTGAATGCAGTGTGAATTTGGTAAGCTCGCGATCTTTCAGGAGTAGCAAAAGCTCCTGGTGTGATGGGTGATGTTAGTCGGACCCGTCGACACTGATATTATTTATAAATACAAGCCACAATGTGTTCGTGGCCTCTCAAATAGCAGTTCAGTGTCCACTGAGATTTAATCCATTGAGAGCATTTGTGCGTGCATAACCTCAGGTCTAATAGGTTATGGAGTGGCAGCCAGAAAGTGGGAACAACTTATAATTGAATATCGAATGCATCAAGGATGTGGGATGCTCCACTTTGGCCTGTTTGCCAGCAGTGTTTTCTGATTACAGCCAATTCTTATATTTCCTAAAGCCGGGACACTTTTCATCTCCATTTGCGAGCAGGTCAATAAAGGATTCACTACAAAGTGATTCAACTCCCTAATTCGAGGAATGAAACAAAGTGTATGGTTTCTTGAAATTGCTGCCATTTTGCAGCACCCCACTGTGGAGTCGTGAATACTGCGAACTGAAACATTTGTTTTTGTGCTTGTCGATGATTTAGCAATTCATTTTTTGCTATCTTTTAGATTGTGTGTTGTAATTACTGTAGCACAGTACAAGTTCTCATTATTTACAGCCTCAGGTGTTGTACTGTTAAGTGATGAGGTGTTGAACAATAAAATTACACTCTGTTGCATCCTTTCTTCTTGAAGATAATTGCCATGGAAGCCAGGAAGTGGGACAGATGAAAGCGACAGTTTCTGGTGGAACTTTATCATGTGGATGTGTGTAACCAACCAGTGAATGCAACTGCACATTTGGCTCACTTTTCAGAGCCACAGTAAAACAAACCTCATCAAATGGACATTCTAAGGAGGGCGGAGATGGGGTACCAGGCCTGCACGACATCCACGCAACATCTAACTCGATATAATAATGTCTCATTTAAAATGTATAATCACCAAGTATTTGTAAAGCAGAGCCAATAATAAGACACCCGCCAAGATGAAAAAAAGAAAAACTGAATGTATATCCTGTATAAATATTGTTGGAGTTGCACAGTTGCCAGTTCGAATGTGGTGAATTCCAACCCCGCTTCAATTCGACCATAACAAGTCGACCACTTTGGGGTCTTCCCTGTCGGATTACGCATCTAATGTCGCAATACTGTATCGATTGGAAGTCCGATTGACCCAGCATTACGCCGATAGGCATCACATGTGTGTTGTAATTAGGCTGAGCAAGCCTGATGTGCATGCGGTCCGGGTGTGTGAAAATGAGAACCGCGGCCAATTATCCCTCAATGGGTCTTTATATTATTAATTGCCAAGGAGAACCACGACAGCCAGGATTTACTCTGAGACCACATAGGTTAATACAAATGTATCAGGGAGGCAATATACAAGAAACAAATCAGTACATAATAAATACATGAAACAACCCTCAACCCTTACCGATATGCACCCACGAACCAAACCAAACAACGGGGATTCCTTAAATATCATAAGCCTTAGGGCCCAATCAGACCTTAGCGCATGGCTGTTGGCTGGGTGGGGGCGTCGCTTTATGCACAGCAGCTCTTGGCCAGACGCTGTTTTCAGCTCGGAGCTCCGGGTTTCTTCCTCCCACTTCCTTCCTCGCTCCCACATTTATGGACTTGAACACGCACATCATCGAGGACACGCCGTGCCCCTCCCCTCGCCCTCACCATTGGATTGCTGCTTTGGCAGGTGGAAGAGCAACCCCTCCATGACCTCTCACCCTGAAGTACAGTGGTATCATGGCCAGTTGCAATTGTCCCCACCAAGATAGACCTCAAGGCCAACCAAAACCCGAAAAAGCACATAGTGACATATACATTGGGTAAAACAGTAGAATGGGGTCAAAAGGGTTGATATTTTAGATACAGTACATTTGGATGGGTTGGAATCATCTAACTTGGACATAAAAGCGAACATATCTAACAGCACAATTAATTACTTTACACTTACTCAAGACATTCACTTTAAGAAATAACCTCTATTCTAAGCCTTATTAACCCCTAGGAGCCATTTCCACAACATCACCCGTCCTTCCTATTTCAGATCTCCTGAGGATGCACTCAGAAGAAGCAACCTTGGAATGACTCCATTTATCATCCAAGACAACTCCCCACCTAGTCTAAAAAATCTGCATGTACAGAATTTGCGTCGCTCGGTAATCCTACACATTTATCCACCAAGCACATAACTTAAACTCTACCAACTCCGGATGGCACTTGAAACTAGAAGGCTGTGATCGGAGACGCTGATGGTTCCCGGAATAGCCAATTCATAACATCATCCAATTGTAGCACTTGGAATTCTGCCTCATGTGAAAACAAATGCATTATTTTTCCAATGAAACAACATCATAAGTGAAAATGAACTTTATTTTTTTTTTCCTTTGCTTCAGGTCAAAATCGTATTGTAAAGTCATTGTAATAGATCTGCCACAGATTACAAATGTGGGTGATAAAAAAAAAAGTGAACATTTATGTTCAACAAAAGTTTACAAATATGGCTTGGTGGTCTTGGGATATAATTTTTCATTCAGGTCTGAGATGTACTGGGTTTGAATCCCAGCTCAGCCCAGTGAAAATGTTTGAGCTCATTCTTCAAAAAGTGGGATACCATGGACACCAAGACTACACTTAATGCCTCCCTCAGGAACCAGAATGACATGTGGTTTGGGTGATGGTGGTTGTACCAGGACATTCTTCATCTTGCATCTAAGTTATGACGTTTGTAAAGTACATTTGTTTCTGTGCTCCTCCCCCCCCCCTACCTGGACAACAACAACTGTGAGGACGTCACTTCCTGTACTTCGCAAGAGGGTAAGCTCGACCAGAACACAAACAAGTGTTTTTTGTGGTTGTTTTTGCGTATTTTGTGATCATGATTTGTCAGAGGCTGTGGAACTGTATCTATAAAGATGTATTTGTGTTCATAACAGTTTTTGCAGGTATTTGTGTCAGTTTATTGAAAGAATCAGGGGGGCCTCACGTTAAAGTTTAGGGTTTAAGTCAGTTGGAGCTTTGGAGTATGGGGATGAAAATCGGTATAAATAGAGGCCGAAGGAGAAAGGAAGAGGAGGTCATAAAATGTGATTGATGCTCAATGTGGGCCACGTCAACAATAGGGGAGCAGAGGGTCTTACTGTTGCAGAAGTGTGAGGAAACAGCCGACTTGAGGATAGTTATTACGAGGTTGAAGGAACGCATCGATAATTTTCATTTGCAGTAGACAGAATGTGAGAAATGTGTAGATAATAGTTGGTTACGGTTGTGGAGTGAGGTTGCTGAGGATATTAGAAGTGGTGACGTGCAGCAGGCACAGGGAGTGGTGTCGGTGCAGCGGGAGTGGCAGTGGTGACGCTGCAGCAGGTGCAGGCAGTGGTGAAGGTCTACTGGGTGCTGGTTAGTAGTGGAGGTGCAGCAATATAAATTGGTAGAAATGAGGTTAGGAGACAGTTTTGTGGGCGATGAGATTGATTAAATGTGTCGATTCTTCATTCGCAGAAGGATCACAGACATGGAGTTTCTGTGGCAGTTAATCTGAGCTAGAGGTACATTGAAGGAAGTGTAAGCGATATGCATCGGGTCATGGCAAGAAGAAGTTGTTTGTGGTACACATGATGTCGGAAAGTACTCAGAGGTTTCGAAAAATAGATACAGGATATTGGGTAAGCGGCTGAAAGCAAAGGGTAGTGAGGTCATGTTTTCTGGGATCCTCCCAAGATTAGGAAACAATATAGAAATGACAAATAATAGACGTCAACCAATGGTTGGAAGAATGGTGAAGGGAGAAGATTTTATATTTACGAAGCAGTGGGAATCATTTAGGACAAAGGGAGTGATTCCAGAATGATGGCCATATATTAAATAGAAAGGGGGCAGCAAGGTTTCAGTGGGAATGAGGAAGAATTCAGGCATGTTTTTTTATGTCAGTGGAGGGTGGGGAAGCTATAAAGGAACGGATGATGTTAATTGTGATGAAAGGACAGGCAGGAAAATATAATTTCAGGAAGGGAAAAGTTTAACATATTCTATACCAATGCCAGAAGTTTAAATAATAAATTGAAGAGCTTTGAAGCCAAAAGTAGATCGCGAGGAGTACGATATAGTTTACAGTGAGTGAACTTGGTTTAAGGAGAGAGTAAACTGGAGGACAGGATTAGAAGCTACAAGGTGTATCGTGTGATAGGAAGGAGAGAATAGGAGTATCAGTACTAGTAAAGGACAGCATTACATCAAGAGAAAGGGGGTACATTAAAGAAGGAATAAATGTTGAGGATTCTGTATGGTAGAGATTAGAGATTGTAAAACAGTAAGATACTGGAAGGGATGCTTTATACGGGCTCGGGTGTAAGAGAGGAGGAAGGAGGAGGAGTACATGAAGAATTTGAAAAGGGCATGTGGTAAGGGAAGGAGTTATTGATTAGGGGATTTTACTGCCAGGATAGCATTGGTCAGGAAAGGAAAAGGACGAAGGCAGATGAGAATTTTCCTCGTTTTTAATCACAGATTGCCCTCCTTTTATAAACCCAGTTTGTAGCGATTAAGCCCACGAGGGGGAGTGCAGTGTATAGACCTACATTTAAAATAACATCCCAATTGGTGGAGGAAGTGGAGGTCGGAGAGCATTAGGAGGCAGTGCCATAAATTGTGGTGCCAGAGATTCTGATTGAGGTTATGAGTTCGGATAGTAGTGTAAGGCTTAGATTTCAGGATAGGCAAACTTTTGAGGGATTCATGAGGAAGAGAATGGGTGATGTTAGATTGGAGACTCACACAGGGCAATCGGCATCAGAGAGAAATGGGAACATTTAAGGACCAAATGTGTAGAGTGCAGATGCAGAGTAGGTACATTCCATGAGTGTAAAAACCAGAAGAGAAGGGACAGGTGTGGTTGAGCAGTTGAGATAGTAGGAATGTTATTAAGGAGAAGCAGAAGGCATTTTATTATGTTGTAAATAACACCGGACTGGAGTTAGATTTATATCACTATCACAGTAAACGGAGTCAATGAAGAAAATAACTCGCATAGCCAAAAGAGAGTATGAGAAGGACAATGGCCAAGAATATTAACATTATAGCAAGTTCTTTTAAATGGAATTATCACTTGACAGTGTAGAACACAAATCACTTATTGGGCACTTCAAAAACCTTTCGTTTAGCAGTAGTTGAACAAAATATACGGTTTTACATCATCTCCAAACCAATCAAATTGGTCGACATGATTATTAAACAGCCACCATGCCTTTTTCTCTAAGACTGCACGGGGTTCTTTGACTCCTAGTTTTTGAGAAAGACGAAGCACGAAGGAAGGTTATGTTAAAATTTGTGGTTTCTTTATTATTCCAGGCCATGACTTACTGATCACTTCTCGTGCACACGTTACGCAACTTTCATGGACCACTATATGCCTGGTGTTGGATCGTGGTTAGGTGGCGGTCTTGGGATTCCAAAGGTCCTGAGTTAAGCCTGTCGTCCACTGATACTTACCAGGGGTTGACTCAGCCTGCCATCCTTCGAGCGGCAATAGAGTTACCAGCTTGCTGGGGATGATCGAGTCAATTGGGAGTATCCTGCGTCGGAGTGGCGACCCGTCCAGGATTGTGCCACAAGCCAAGGAAACTGCTTGGCAAGCACCGCGCTCTGTTACAGAGTGTGGTCCAATGGAATGGATGATGGGACACTATGTTTATGCCGTTCACGAGGATGCCAGTATTTCTCGAACCCAACAGCGGTGCTTAGTTTTCGATGTGGAACGGTCCCAGGGTTACTGCAATGATGCCCTCTCCCACCCATGTCGTCAACCCAGGATGTCTTTCCGGCGGCAGTCGAGCGCATCCGGTCGAAGCTGCCGCTTTCTGCAAAACACATTGATTCTGTTCAATCCCAGAGAGAGACTGAGGTTGCATCCTGTTCTCAATCCGGTGGCCACGAGCATGACAAGTAAAAGTACATAATATTGTCTTTTCTGCTGACTTTCCGACCCTTGATTTTCTATGTCTTTCGGACACGAGGCGGACCGCTGAAGAGCTTCTCAAAATGGACATATAGGATTCCGAATCAAATTTGTGTTCTCTCCACTGGTTTCGTCCTCATAATCAGATGGCGAACAATCCGGTCACGAACCAGAGAGAAAAACGATTTTGGCTTGCTTACTTTTGGCCTGACGTCTTGCTGGTGTGTGGTTCGGTATTCCGGTATATGAACCAGTGCTTTGTGCACTGTGCATCAGACATGCCATTTGTGTTCGTGTTGATTTGCATTTTATTTGCTTCATTGACTTCTTTTGGAGATTTGAGCTCAGTGCCTTTCAACGATCCATAAGGAAATAACCTCAAAACTTCAGACTTTCACTTGGACTTGTCCTACTTTGAGAATTCTCTGCTTTTTACATTTCAATGCTAACAGGACAGCCAATTGGCCTCAAGACTCGACACTGTCAGGTACATATGTGGATTCTGTCTGCTCACTATGGCTGTTGCGATTTGCCGGTTCACCAGGAATTGTGCATAGGTCCCCTTACCTCATACACTGTTAATTATAGCTGACCTAAGCTTCCCTTCATGTGGGATGGTTTCGTTCTAACTCATGTGTACCTCTCTCATTAATGAATGATGTGCAGGAGAATTTTACAGCACAGGAAGAGTCCATTGCCGCTACTGTCTCCACCTTTGACACCCATGCCCCCAGGCAACACACTGAATACCTGACACTCCCACCAACATTCCACACAAGGACATTGCACACAATGGCCTCTTCTTTTCATGATTACGATGCAGTGGGATTTTTTTTTTTTAACTCCCATCATAAATGCATGATGGGGGTAGAGAGGATTTTATTTTGGGATATTCAAAAAAACCATGCCCATCTCGGCGGACCCTTTGTGGCACTGCAATCCAGAACGGCATGTTTAATTTGTAACCATCAAGTCACAGTATGTCAAAAAAGCGACCTAACAGGGAGTACGGTAGTACTCCATATGTAGGGATGGGATGGGGGGAAATTGGCCACCCATCAAATTGTGACAAAATGATATGCTAAAAAGCTTTACCAAGAGTGAAGTTGGAAGCTTTAAATAGACAGTGTAATGGCAAGTGACTACCGACATGGATACCTTTCTGTACTAATTCGATGTCTTCTGGCCAAAAAAAGTAGAGGCAAGATTCTCAAGAGTACAACTATCAATCCTCAAAACATCTGCGTCACTTGTTGTATGGCTGGGGATAGCTTGGAGGTAGAAACCACTTTCTAACTGTCTAGCTTCGGTATGAATCTCAGCTCAGCGCGAATTGTCATCCTGGTGTTTCGAATTCAGGAAGATTTCTCAAGGTGTGCACCAACGTCTATTGCTGGCTACCTGAACAAATGACTAATTCCATACTTATAACTTACATGGGGCAGCTGCATCGGTGCATAGCCATGCTCCAGCAAATTGCTATCCACAGCCGTGCACTGCTAAGGTTGCCTATTATGATTTAATCATTCAATAATAAGCTCTGAAAGTTACTTTGCTCTGTTTACGTACTTGTTGTCCTTGGGTTGTGCGATCATTTTTTGGGTTTTTTGGCAGGTTGCGTGGCTGTGTTGGTGTGGTGCGTCTCGCTATGGAAATATTCATGGGGGCCCGGTTTCGAGACAGACTTTGTGTTATTAAATGCCGAGAAGCGCGCTTTTATAACTGCGAGCGTTGTGCCAGGGCCCAAGCGCCCCGCTTTTATCGAACCCCTCCTTGATTGGACATCTGTGACCACGAATCATTATTTGAAAGACTGAATCAGATGGGCAGTCGATCAGATATTTAAAGTCTGCGTTGATCTTGGGTTTTTTAAAAAATCAATATGGCTGGCCAGACCACGTGACTATGAAGTTTTAATTTTTGCATCCTTTGCGTGAGCGTTCGAGAGACGTATATTTTTCAATGTTTTACCTTCATTTTTCCAACATGGATGCCGAGACCACTGTGGACGATGTTGGAATTTTCAAACAATATTGCCATGACTAGTCGATCATGTTAAAAAGATATATTGCTCTGAAGCTTAACCTGCCCATGCGTACTTTTACATTATGATCAACCTTTGGTCCATGTAATTTTGATACTGGATATGATGTCCACCACTCTTGTCCGCAGTTTAAGCGCCACTGTGGTGTTGTCTCCATCACCAAGCTTTGGTGAGTGCATCATGTGGGTTTACATTGATAGCAGTACAACTGGTTTTTTTTTTTCTCATACACCACCCAAAATTATCTGGGTGACTCTGAACCTTTTGGTTTCTATTTGTGACTTAAATCTGGGTTGACACAACTTTGAAGCACACACTTTTGATTGTGTCTAGCCTGCGTTTGAATTCGACACAGCTATAAAGCTGCCACCTGGTGTTCCAGCAGGATGATGCATCAATTGTGTATCATCCAGGGAAGGGCATTAAAGCAGAGAAGCTCATATGTCAGCACTAGCCATTGATGGACGTTTAAAATGCTACGGTGTCTTCAGAAGAGTAGGTGAGTTTTACGGTCACTTGAAATTAATTACAAATCCTGCCCATTTTGGCTTCAGTTGAATGTCAGCCTGGTCAGTTGGTTCATGAAAGACTTACGACCAGAAATTTTCCCAGCTGACCAACAAAATAAGATGGATAATTGTTGGTTGTTTAATAATAACTAGTAGATTTATGAGTTATTTGGTTCCATAAAAAAGTTTTAAAAAAAATAAAGCAACCTCGGGATTTGGAGTCCACGGTCGGAGCTCATTTTAATGTCTTCATAATGTCGACTTGGTTGGAGGGCTGGGGACAATAAAGGTGAGTTTTACTCCATGAATGCACCTGTTGGAATACGAGGTTGCTTTGTTGCGATATTTGCAAGGGCAAATGTGCGGCATTTGTGACCACTTGGTTAACCAACTTCCCGGTGCATGGCAACTTGTAATCATGCTGTAATATGGTGCTGCACTACAAGATTGTATAATTATGGAACAGTAGGGAGCAATCAGGTTTTTACTTTGTTGAAGCTGCTGTCAACTGTTGTGTACCCTGTTAGGAGAATGAACTGGCCACAATACGGAAACGAATGTTTGTTTAGAAAAAAATGTGTATGAATGGATGATGTAATGTTTTGAGGAGGATAGAGCAGTTGTGCGATGTGCGACGGGCTGCCGTGAACAGTGTAGCTGCCACAGAGGACAATGTTTGGTGATCTTGATGGCGATAATGTGGGGATAGGTGTGTATTAAGAATGTGAACAAAGCGGCATTATAGATACTAGTGCGTGGCCATACGTGCACAAAAAAAAACCTTTTCAACAACCACACAGGCCGTTTCTTCCTCTCGTAAACACGACTGGATTGGGGCCTTGTGTTTATCTATAATGCGCATAAGAATCGAGAGAAATTATTAGAATACATTGCATCACTATCGGAAGTCGTACGTGTAACCCGTAGTTGGGGAACGCAGGCTGAGGATCTCTTCCCAACGGGCCACGCCTGCGCAGCACGTGTCCTTGTCATTGGTAACTAATGGGCCCCTTTCCCCATGGCCACGCCTACGCCAGCAACGTGTCTGTCATTGTTTGGTAAATAAATGGCCATAATTGGGAACCACTTGTCGATTAATATCAACCTTGGAAAGAAGGCACATCAAGGGTCCAGCAATATACCTGGCAAGTTTCAATTAGATCGGGACAGTGGTTGTCGGAACACGGTCACATAACACAACAGCACATTGCTGGGGAATATAGATAGATTGTCTCATGGTATAGTACACACCATAACACACAAAAATAAAAATCTGGTTTCTGCAATTCTGTGGCTTACGTTCATTCCAAAAAATTCTCCAAGGCAGAAACGACTATGCATCTCCATCTATCCAAGTCTTTTCTTTGAAATCAGAGCTACTCCAATTACAATGCCCATTTCCATACTAATGGAGCACTGTCTCCACTATGAGTGGCATCTAGCATCACAATTGTGTGGTACATGGCTTCTGTGGAATCAAAGCTCTCAAAATTATTTGAAATTTCCCTTGTTGATGCCAAAGCACAAGGTCTCTGCTCTCACCGTTCTCAGGTAGTTTTGGTGGTCACCCTGTTTTCTACTGTTTATGCTCCTCAGTCTTCGACCCTCCTTGTCAACTCAGGATGCATGCTGGTCTTCTTCCAGTAACCTCCTCCAGGTATGGCTTCCAAATCAACGGTGTTTGCAAACTCAACCTTTTATCTTCATTTCTCCCTTCAAGAGAACTGCAGAGGCTTGTTCTGTTTCACACTTCCTTCCAGGGGCTTCAAGCAAGCCGCACCACCATCTGTTTGTCACCCCAATTGTCTGACCATAAACTTTATTCTATTTTTCGCTGTTCATTAATTCCTTGATGTTGTCAACTGTCAGTTTATCCTTACTCTTCCATGAGCCTCATCCTGTAAAAAAAACAAGGTGTGCAGAAGTGTATGGAATGGTTCTATAGTACAACAGCCATTGTGGACCACTGGTACCACAACTTCCCTGTGCATGTGCAGTGTACTAGTGCAAATTGGACTTCCACTACAAGATTGCATAATTAATGGAACATAAGTAATGGACCGTGTAGAGGGGACTGTATCCAAAAAATTAAAATGTTCCTTGGGGAGAAGCTTCATATCATGTTAATAACAAATAGAAGTCGAGTGGAAAGTTCAAAACTCACTTTACTTATCTGACTTACCCTCATATTACACGGATCACTTAAAAAAAACAACAAAACATTAGAAACCTTTTATGAACAGATAAATCAACAGGAGGTTGATTGAGTTACTTGTATGCCAACTGCCGTGGAAAGCAAGCAGGGACGAGGTTAGGGGGTGCAAAACCCCCTAAACCCTAAAAAAAAAACCCTAAAAAACCCCTAAGCACCCTTGTCGGTGCAAAAACCGCTTGTTTTTCTTCGCCTTTTTCAGCTTATTGGTTGCTGAGCGTACCCATTTCTGTTGGCTTACTGGAACTCCTGTTTAGTGTAACTGTGTACACCACTTTCCTGCAGGAGTGGCGGGTCGTTAGTCTGTGGTGGACTGATAAGCTTAGAATACCTCAAGCGATCGTCGGATTCCCTCCAATTTATTTCAGTTTAGTGTTAAACAGAGTAGCTATGTTTTAAAAACGTAATCCTGCAATGTTTGTGGTTTATTAATACTTTTACTCTCGCTAGGGTGCTCCCGAAATCTTACGCCTAAGCTATCTAAACACGTTAACAGCGTTTGGACAAGAAAGGTATAACCCCTTGTGGAGAAGGGGATATAGTGTATTATATTGTTTTGTAATAACATTATTATGCTATTGTCATTAGTGTTGTTATTAGAAGCGGCCTTGGAAAAGTGCCACAATTAGCTATCTTAACACGGATTTGCCTAAGGGGGTAATTTTAAACACTACAACCTCATCGTGTGACCATTAGTCTCTTGTCAAGTTGGTTGGATTGGTAAGGAAAACCAACAAGCCGGTAGGCGACATGGTGGCGCGACATAATTGCAAACTAGTCATACAGTTTTTGACGGGATCGGGCTGAAAATTTTTGACGATAGGACGTTGATTATTAGTGCGCATAAAAGCGCTAGAAGCCGATTTTTGATTTTCGAATTTTTTTTTTTTCGGATTTTTTCAAAAAGTCAAAGTCCCGTTGCGAGGCAACGTGGATCCATAGCAACGGTTGCCTCAAAGCATACACTAGATCTGGTATGTAACTACCAGTCAAGTTTCATTTCAAAATCGTTTGACTCCTCTGGTTCTCCCGACAGCGTCATTACTACAAACACAGATGACATAAGACATACGGAAACCGAGAAAAACGGTTGTCTAGCGACCACCAACAGACATACAGACAGACGAAAACCTGGAAATGGTAGTCTAGAAACTGGATGAGCAACCACCACCAAAAACCTGAGATATAGTGGTAGTCTAGCGACCACCCAAAAACTGAGAAGTGCGTGTCTAGCGACCCCCAAAACATGAGGAATGTAGTGGTAGTCTAGCGGAACCCACAAAAAACCTGAGAATAGTGGTAGTCCTAGCGACACCCAAAAAACCTGAGAATCAGTGGTAGTCTAGCGACCACCCAAAAAACCTGAATAGGTGTTGCGACCAATACTAGTACGTAGCACGACACCAATGTATCATGGTCAGACCAAACAGACAGACAGACAGACAGACATAATTGGCGTATTCCACTATTGAAACGAAAGATTTCAACGTGCTATCTTTTTTTTTTTTCTATTGATAAACAATCTGAATATTAGCAAATGCTGAGTTTGTCTTTAAGTACCAGTTTTTTTTAAAATCTTGTATTTAGCCAGTGGAGCCAAATTTAAGTTGTTGCCCTAAAAGGCGACGTAGAAAAGAAGTAGATTTTTGGGCCAAATGTTGACCATAATTATTGGTTGGGAAGGAGAGTGGAAAGCGGTATGCTTCTTCATGTATTTATGCAGTAATTTGAAAAGTGAGTGATCATGGTGTTCTCTGCCTACCGTGTCCTGACAGTGCGGAAATGAATGTGCTTGACACACCTGGCAATCTCTCCAAGAAGATGTGCTGTACCACCTTGGGAATGAGCAACACCACAGACTTCCGGAAATGTTTGGGTGATGTTAAGGTCTATTCTCTTCCTCGTATTTGTGTGAAAACCCTTGTGTTTTCAACTATAGGACTATGCAATTCTAATGCATGCATCGGCATTTCGTAATGTTCCGATGCTATGTATAAGTATTCTACTTACTTATAAATATATTTGATAACGATGGGTTTGTGCAAACTGAGTAGGTAAACGGTAGACAAAACATTATTGTAAGTTCGGATCACATTTCACCTGGTCTTGGTGTTCACAAGATAAATTTCATTTTAGAATCCATGCTATATTCTCCATGAATAAACATGTACCTTCTGGTCGAGAATGGCGAGATACGAGGAAACACAAAGATAATGGGTGTGTGGAAGTATAAGCAACTGGATTTTGCTGTCTTGGACGAATGAGGACAGAGGAAATGAAGCACAGGCTCAGGAAGGCAATTCTGAACAAAAGATAAGAGGAGCATAAAGATTGAAGTTCATTTTTGAACTGATGAAGTTACACAGGAACTTTGACAGAGGAGGAGCCATTTGCTCCTTAAGCTTGATGGGTGGTGTGTAGGCATTGGTATTTATGTTTGTGCTGCTTGTGAAAGTCTGCAGCTGTTAGTGGAAACTCGGATATGTTTGAACAGCAAAGGCTTACCTCTGTAGCTTTTCTTGGTTACTTTAGCAGTCTTCTTTGGCTGGAAGAGCATGGGGATAGTTTTATATAATTCTAGCCACTGGGGTAATTGAATTAGGTGTGAGTCATTGGTCATTGCCCTTTCAATATACGGGTGAGCAGGATGTCATTGGGTCTTGTATGTATGTTATATATATATATATATATATATTATATAATATATATATTATATATATATACTATATAATAGCTTGGAAAAAATAGGAGACCACTCACAAAAATTTAAGAATCAGCATCTCTAATGTTATGGAGCCATTCCTTCCAGTGCGTTTGAATCCAACACAGGACAACGTCATTCTACTTAGTGTAGGGTATGATTAGGTGATCACCTTGAACCGAATCTTATTTAACAGGAAAAGTATACAAAACCACTTGCTGTTGGTCATACTATCCTCTTGCAATAGGACCAGCTGGACGGCAAAACAGTGCTAGTAGTACCTCAAAAGTAAATATCTCTTCTGGGAAAGAACAATGAAAATAGAGATTACAGGATGCAAGGGGTAATTTTGGAGCGTGTCACCCAGGAGAAGTATCTGGGGGTGGTAATAGATATGGGAGGTAAGTGGGCAGCACAATGCCAGGGAGCTATAGGTAAAGCAAATAGGGTTTTAGGATTTATTCGGAGGGGGATCATTTATAAATCAAAAGAGGTGGTGTTAACATTGTGCAAGAATTTAGTGAGGGCCACATCAAGAATATTGTGTGCAGTTATGGTCACCACAACTGAGGAAGGACATAGATGCCAAAGAGAGGGTTCACCGTAGGGCTACTGATGATTCCGGCATAGCTAGACTCAGCTTAGAGTAGCGGCTGAAGGAGACAGGGCTTTATACACTGGAAAGGAGGCGGTTGCGAGGAGATATGATAGAGATGTTTAAGATAATGAAAGTAAAGATAAAATAAGTGCAGATGAATTATTCAACAAAGTGGACAGTGATAGGACCTGGGGCCATAGCTTGAGAGTGGAGAGAGGAGAGTTAGATGGTTGTAAGACAGGGACTTTTACTCAGAGAGTAGTTAATGCGATGAATGGCTCCCTGGAAAGGTATGTGCAGCAGAAAAAGTAGATAAGTTTAAATTGGAATTAGATAGGTACCTGAAATATGGAGATAGAGGGGTATGGGGATGTTGAAAGGATTTTAGGTAGTTTGAGCGTTGATGGGTGATTGTGTGCATGTGTACGGAGTGCTGTTGGGGGGGTCTTGTCAAGGGGGGTGTGTGGTTGATGTGTGTTTTTAACCAAGCCCATGCTCCCTCCCTTGAGGGGAAGAAAAGAAAAAAAAAATACAAACACTACAATTTTTAAAAAAAATAAACAAAGCAAAACAAAAAACAACCCCCCCCCCCAATTCAAACAAACAAACAAAAGAATTATTTCATAAATTAAAAACTTTTTTTGCATTTTCTTCCTTTGAAGTCGATGCAGCGTGTTCCAAGTCAAGGCATGGTTGAGCAGGCCAAAAAAACATGGTGGCTTCAGACCCCCCTCCTCCCACAATGCGAAGGTACCTTGGATACGCCTTAGGACCCCAAAGGAAGCCTGGTGTTGGCTTAGTGGTTAGGGTGGCGGCTTGGGATCCTAGGGTCCTGAGTTCAAGCCCCGTTGGCCGCTGAATTAACACACCAGGAGGTTGACTCAGCCTGTCATCCTTCCGAGGTCGGCAAAATGAGCACCGGTGTACTGGTAAGGGGGACACTGCATCAGCGGCATAGCCGCATCCCAACCAATGATGCAACCAGCAGCCACAGGCTGCACTCCATGGAGAGAGAGGACCCCAAAGAGCGAGGTGGCTGAGAATCGCCTGATAAAGGATATAATTAAATAAGGCCGTTAATTATCTTCAAAATGAGTGTTTTAATTAACCAAAACACCCAATTTTCAGTCTTGCACTTCCTTGGAGTTTTCTTAGCATGCATGTAAAGTTTAAATCTGCTGGGTTTTTATGGTTTTGGAGTTATGGTGGAGACACACTGACACACACAAACACACTGACACACATTGCCATTTATTAGTATATGTTTATATATGTATCCACACACATATGAGGTGGATTCTAATTTCGGGCCAGAGAGGGTTATCGGTAAAGTTTATGAATAGTTCATAGTTATGACATACCAAACCATCTCACAAAAGCCATTGCGTTCCAATGCAACTCATTCATGTGCAGGACGAACCTGTAAATGTGGAAGAAAAACTTCAAATCTGATATTTTGTTGGCAAGAGGATATGGCATTGGCAAGCCCTTGAGACAACAAAGGCATTAATTATCTTCAAAAGGGGTGTTTAAATTTACCCAAACACCCAGTTTTCATTCTTCTTCTTCTAGCATAAAGCAGCTTGGCTGCCAGGTAGCTATCATTTTGTTGGGGGCACAACAATGCCACTGATGCTGTGCCCCTTTACCAATACCAGTACATTGGTACTCATTTCGCCGACTTCAGAAGGATGACAGCCTGAATTAACCCCATCTGGTGTTAATTCAGTGGCCAACAGGGCTCAAACTCAGGACCCTAAGATCCCAAGCCAGCCACCCTAAACACGAAGCCAACACCAGGCTTTGTTTTCATTCAAACACTCCCTTGGAGTTTTCTTCGGTTGCATGCAAAGTTTCAGGCGGCTAGGTTTCATGGTTTTGGAGTTCTGGAGGAGACGTGCACATGCACATATTGACTGACACACACTGGTATTTATTATTATCGATGAGAAAGCAAACGAAATATATTTGGGTCATACATGTGATACAGCTCAAATATATGAATTCTGCTGTGGACAACTGGACAACTCAGTGGACAACTCTGCTGCTGATGTATGTAAAATAACACGCCTGGTGCCAAACAGATGTACTGATTTTTCAGGTATAAAAATGGATATGTCAATGCAAGTTGGTAAACTAGAGCAATGGGGATCAGGTGTCTTCTGCTGCTTTTAACGCCAAAGGAATTTTCTTTAATGGATTTTGTTTCCATTATTTGTGCAACTTGAATACAATTCTGAGCATGTGGATTATGGCATTAATGCATTACCTGGTTGGAGAGAGCGAGGCACATCGACACACTGTTCATGCGTAGCATCTTTTGGAGTTGGTCAGTGCATTGTCTTTGTTGTACTGCCCACATCAGGAAAATATTGGACAGAGAATGATAGATTTGTCCATTACATCTGTATATCCAAGAGCCTTGACTTGGAAACTTTAAAAAAAACACAATCAACATCATGTTACTCCAACTGAAAGTGCAAGAGCAGAATAATAACTTCTTGTTAGAATGTTTTGTCTCAATTGTTTAGCTTTGGGATCATCATTAAACAAAATAGATGATCTTTTGAAGCATCAGACGGTGTCTTTTTCGGTGGCAAACTAATTGTTCCATAAGAACAGCAGAGTGCAAATGTAGCATTGACACTAAATCGACCAGGGTGTATGTCTCCCTTTTAACATTATTGCTTTGCAGGCAGCACACTGGCTTGTCATCGATCCTACAATGACAGCAGCAACATTATTTTCATTCAAAAAGTGGCTTTGAGCTGAAATGAGTTGCAAATTGTTATGTCTGGTATGTTGCAGGTGTGTCCTTTCTGTTTGTTGGTGCTTCTGCCGAGATGTCCTGCACTGTTCCTGCCTCCGTCTACCTTGGTTTTTTTAAAATATTCTTATGAATCGAGAAAACGATGACTATTTCCCATGATGCAGGCAAATGGGTCTTAAAAAAAATTCCTTGAGTGGGAGAGAGAGAGGATGGGTATGGAGGGGAGGGGGAGAAAGGGTGGAGAATGATGGAGAGAAATAGATGTTGAGAAATTAGTCCCAGGTGCTGTTTATATCCAGAGATGAGAGATTGTAGATCAGCCAATGGAAGAGATTGAAAACTGTTGGCAAGACCAATCTTGTTCATTACTGCACTACCAGGCAGGGCCGGTGCAAGGGTATTATGGGTCCCTGTCGACCTTTCAGATTTGTGCCCCAATCCTATCTCCCCCACACAACAACCACAATTAACTTTTGAAAAGGAATATTGTGCATTAGTATGAATAAAACTCCTACATTCGTGGAGTAGAATAAGCAGGGGTTAATATAGTTTCGAGGGACGCAGAGTAGGTTGGAGAATAGATAGATCAGGTGGAGAGATAGGTTAGGACAGATTATGCCGATACCGGCTGACTTGCCTGCTTGCCCGCCCCTACCTGCATCACCTTGAATGATGATGCCACCCCCTAACTGCATCGCAATATCATTGGCCTGCTGGCCTGCATTATATACCTGCCAGCCTGTGACTGCCTTATCATCCTATACCACGATCACCTGCCTTCTTTACCTGCTATGATCACTGGTCCATGTGCCATCTGTTTTGTGCCGTGACTGTCAAAGCCAGATCTGCTCATCCTGCCCACAGCACTCCCGCATGTGAGCCTGAATGCTTCCAACATTGGGATGAATAAAATAAAAATGCTTCCCATCGGAGCTACTAGGCGACCACCTAGTAACCTTGTTTGTCTTGTGGTTTCACCGGCCCTGCTACCAGGACGAGCCTCGGTAGATCCCTGATGACCACGAGGGAGACAGATACTTTCAAGACTACATGATCTCCCAAGGGGAGCAGAGGCAGATCACGATTGATGCAAAAGTTGGACATGATCGAGTTAAGCAAAAAATGGCAACAATAGGGGAAATATGGTTTGGGAATCCAACAGAAAAAGCTAGGTTGGAATACTCTAGGCTTTATGACTCACAGACCCTGGTTTTTCATGTATTGATCATTTGATCCAGGATTTTTCAGCCATCCTCAGCGCTGTTCCGATCCGTTGAAGTGTTGATCATGGTTACATGGTAACTGTTGGGTTGTACTTCACTGGGTCATCTTTCCAGCACTTTTTCAGATTTGAATTAAACTGGTTTATGGTGGTGCTCTCAACCACTTCTCTGGGGGAGATTGTTCCACTGTGTAATTGTTTTCTGCTAAATGTGGTTTTATTTCGTTTCGGCAATTTCTCTTGAAGAGTTTGAATTGCTGTCCTCGTGTATGCTTATCCTGTGATCTGCTGAATAGCTTTTCATCGGGGATCCGACATTATCTACTTGGTTCATAATTCTGAAGACTTGCAATTCGTTGGCTCTGTTCTTCCTGTTCGTTGAAGTTGGGATATTTAGAGTTTTTAGTTTCTCTCGGTGTCCACAATGGTTCACTTCGTTGACAAGACTTGTTCTTCTTTGCACCTTTTCCAGTGTTTCCTCATCTTTTTTTGAGGAGGGGATTTCAGACTGTTGAGCAATAGTCCAGCTTGGGTCTTACCACTGACTCTTAAAGAAGGATATATGTTCTTTTGTTCATGTATTTGAAGGATCTCTTAATGACCCCAAGTATGGAATTAGGTTTTGTGACAACCCTTCCTATGTGTGACCTAAATTTCAGTGATGGCTAAAAGGTCACTCTAAGATCTTTTTGTTACAATGTTTGCATTATGGTGGAGTTACCTTTTTTAATGACATCCTCAGCATTTGGATTTTTGTGTGTGTTAATGGGGGTAGAAAAGATCACAGTTTTGCTTTGGGGATGATCTGAGATGATGGTGAACAGCTGTCTTAAAGACCTTGAGTTTAGAAGGATGAGATTGAAGAGAATGTGGAAGTTGGTTCCGCAGGCAGGAACAAAAGAGGAACAAATGAGTGGAAGTGAGCAGTGATCCTGGATTTAGGTAATTTCACCAGGAGGGGGTTGATGGTGGATCACGTGCACCCCTGCAGGAATGTGGGGGACAGAGTACAGAAAGAGCAGAGGGTGCAAGACCAGAAAGGAGGCGACAGAAGACAAAGAGACCACAAACCTGTCTGCGATGGGTGAATAGAAGGGTTAACTTTGAAGGTGAAATTTATAACTGATTAGAAACAGCTGCTTCAGAATAAGGCCCTGTTTGTCAAGAAAAAGTTGTTAATATAGAACAATATATTTTATAGATCAGATAGACAGACAGGAGTTGTTATTGTTTTGTGGAAGGGGAAAAGGGGGGGGGGAGATCCATAGCTGGATTATATTGAGCATATTATGGACCGTGTCATCGTGTAGGTTATATTTACTCTTGTAACAGGAAAAATGTCAGATTATATCATATTGTAAAACATTCACTAAGGAGGCACAGCGTGTTAACTTTAAGACAATATAGAGTAAGTTTGTGTGTAAAACCTGTTTTTGAGTGGGACCAGATGAAGACTTGGACACAAACGGCAAGAGCACATGGTAAAGCGCAATGCACTTTCCAAAGGGCAACATTATGGGACCTGTTTGGCCAGCACACCATGGGCCATGGGGTGAGGTCGAATGCAAAGCTCTGGCTGGACAGAAGACTTTTTATATGGCCACTCCATATGGCGGGATGGCCCAAATGAAGGCGACGTTCACACCAGTGGGTGGCCAATGAGAGGGACTCAATGTGCATGAGGGTGGTCCCAAAGTTTACGAGGGTCGCTGCCGTGCTTCCCGTGGCAGTTGGAGTTGGAGCCAGACCATTAGAAAGGAAGTATTCCTATCCTCACCGCACCCCCCGCCCACCCCCCCTCAGCCCTGTGCCACACCAGCCCTGTGTCGCACCAGCCCTGTGCGCACCAGCCCTGTGTCGCACCAGCCCTGTGTTCGCACCAGCCCTGTGTCGCACCAGCCCTGTGTCGACCACGCCCTGTGTCGCACCAGCCCTGTGTCGCACCAGCCCTGTGTCGCACCAGCCCTGTGTCGCACCAGTCATGTTTCGCACCAGCCCTGCCCTGTTTCGCACCAGCCCCGCTCTGTGCTGCACCAACCTGGACCAAAAACCAGCTCATGCCTTGCTTAAGCCCTCGTTCGTTTCCCATTGTTGTGTGAATCCGGTAATTTTTTTGGCACCACAGTGGGTTATTGCTCTCCTTCTACATAAGTGAGCATGTAAATAAAGGATTCAACCACAAGTGATTCAACTTTCAAATGGAGGAATGAACCTCAAATCTCCTTCAAATCCATATCCCATATGTGGAGAGGGTGGGGGGGGGACCCCTTTTCACTAGAAGAGAGTTTTTCCTGCCTTTTGCTCCAGCGCATTGCAGCACCAAGTTCTGCCTTGGAATTTTTTATTTTGTATACATCGTCGAGGCTGGTGGAAGAGCTAGTACAAGTACACTGAATGGATCAGGATGCAACATGACAAAAGGACAGCAGATAGAGGGAGGAAACACCAACAGCAGAGCCAAAGGCCAAGACAGATGAGAGTGAGGCGGACAAACAATTGGTGTAGGGAGGAATGGGGGGCAGGGCAGGATGCAGGGGGTGGACACAATATAAACGGAAGGAAACTCTCATGATGGAAAACTGCAAAATTGGAAGCAGGAGGGATTGTAGTGTGGTGGGGTAAACAAGGGTAGAAAAGATCATGGTTTTTGGATTGGGGATGATCTGAGATGGTGTTGCACAGCTGTCTTGAAGACCTGGAGGGAAGAATGAGATTGAAGAGGATGTGGAAGTTGGTTCCACAGGCAGGAAAAAAGAGGAACAAAAGAGTGGAGTTGAGTGGCGATCCTGGATTTTGGTAGTTTCACCAGAAGGGGGTTGATGGTGGACCATTTTTAGTGATCCTTGGGGTTTTGTGAAAGGTAAAGACCACGTAATTGAATGCAGTGTGAATTTGGTAAGCTCGGCGATCTTCAGGAGTAGCAAAAGCTCCTGGTGTGATGGGTGATGTTAGTCGGACCCGTCGACACGATATTATTTATATATACCAAGCCACAATGTGTTCGTGCCTCTCAAATAGCAGTTCAGTGTCCACTGAGATTAATCCATTGAGAGCATTTGTGGCTGATAACCTCAGGTCTAATAGGTTAATGGAGTGGCAGCCAGAAAATGGGGAACAACTTATAATTGAATATCGAATGCATCAAGGATGCTGGGATGCTCCACTTTGGCCTGTTGCCAGCAGTGTTTTCTGATTACAGCCAATTCTATATTTCCTAAAGCCGGACACTTTTCATCCTCCATTTGTGAGCAGGTCAATAAAGGATTCAACTACAAGTGATTCAACTCCCTAATTGAGGAATGAAACAAAGTGTATGGTTTCTGAAATTGCTGCCATTTTGCAGCACCCCACTGTGGAGTCGTGAATACTGCGAACTGAAACATTTGTTTTTGTGCTTGTCGATGAATTTAGCAATTCAGTTTTTGCTACTTTTAGATGTGGTGTGTAATTACTGTAGCACAGTACAAGTTCTCATTATTTACAGCCTCAGTGTTGTACTGTTAAGTGATGAGGTGTTGAACAATAAAATTACACTGCTGTTGCATCCTTCTTCTTGAAGATAATGCCATGGAAGCCAGGAAGTGGGACAGATGAAAGCGACAGTTTCTGGTGGAACTTTATCATGTGGATGTGTGTAACCAACCAGTGAATGCAACTGCACATTTGGCTCACTTTTCAGAGCACAGTAAAACGAAACCGTCATCAAATGACATTCTAAGGAGGGACGGAGATGGGGATACCAGGCCTGCACGACATCCACGCAACATCTAACTCGATATAATAATATCTCATTTAAAATGTATAATCACCAAGTATTTGTACAAGCAGAGCCAATAATAAGACACCCGCCAAGATGAAAAAAAAGAAAAAACTGAATGTATATCCTGTATAAATATTGTTGGAGTTGCACAGTTGCCCAGTTCGAATGTGGTGAATTCCAACCCCGCTTCAATTCGACCATAACAAGTCGACCACTTTGGGGTCTTCCCTGTCGGATTACGCATCTAATGTCGCAATACTGTATCGATTGGAAGTCCGAATTGACCCAGCATTACGCCGATTAGGCATCACATGTGTTGTGCTAATTAGGCTGAGCAAGCCTGATGTGCAATGCGGTCCGGGTGTGTGAAAATGAGAACCGCGGCCAATTATCCCTCAATGGGTCTTTTATATTATAATTGCCAAGGAGAACCACGACAGCCAGGATTTACTCTGAGACCACATAGGTTTAATTACAAATGTATCAGGGAGGGCAATATACAAGAAACAAATCAGTACATAATAAATACATGGAAACAACCCCTCAACCCTTACCGATATGCACCCACGAACCAAACAAACTAACGGGATTCCTTAAATATCATAAGCCTTAGGGCCCAATCAGACCTTAGCGCATGGCTCTGGCTGGGTGGGGGCGTCGCTTATGCACAGCAGCTCTTGGCCAGACGCTGTTTTCAGCTCGGAGCTCCCGGGTTTCTCCTCCCACTTCCTTCCTCGCTCCCACATTTATGGACTTGAACACGCACATCATCGAGGACACGCCGTGCCCCTCCCCTCGCCCTCACCATTGGATGCTGCTTTGGTCAGGTGGACAGAGCAACCTCTCCATGACCTCTCACCCTGAAGTACAGTGGTATCATGGCCCAGTTGCAATGGTCCCCACCAAGATAGCACCTCAAGGCCAACCAAAACCCGAAAAAGCACATAAGTGACAGATTACATTGGGTAAAACAGTAGAAATGGGGTCAAAAGGGTTGATATTTTTAGATACAGACATTTGGATGGGTGGACATCATCTAACTTGACATAAAAGCGACACATATCTAACAGCACAATTAATTACTTTACACTTACTCAAGACATTCACTTTAAGGAAATAACTGCTCTATTCTAAGCCTTATTAACCCCTAGGAGCCATTTCCACAACATCACCCGTACCTTCCTATTTCAGACTCTCCTGAGGATGCACTCAGAAGAAGCAACATTGGGAATGACTCCATTTATCATCCAAGACAACTCCCCACCCTAGTCTAAAAATCTGCATGTACAGAATTGCGTCGCTCCGGTAATCCTACACATTTATCCACCAAGCACATAACTTAAACTACTACCAACTCCGGATGCAACTTGAAACTAGAAGGCTGTGATCGGAGATCGCTGATGGTTCCCGGAATAGCCAATTCATAACATCATCCAATTGGTAGCACTTGGAATTCTGCCTCATAATGAAAACAAATGCATTATTTTCCAATGAAACAACATCCATAAGTGAAAATGAACTCTTTTTTTTTTTTTTCCTTTGCTTCAGGTCAAAATCGTATTGTAAAGGTCATTGTAATAGATCTGCCACAGATTACAAATGTGGGTGATAAAAAAAAAAGTGAACATTTATGTTCAAACAAAAGTTTACAAATATGGCTTGGTGGTCTTGGGATATAATTTTTCATTCAGGTCTGAGAGGTACTGGGTTTGAATCCCAGCTCAGCCCAGTGAAAATGTTTGAGCTCATTCTTCAAAAAGTGGGATACCATGGACACCAAGACTACACTTAATGCCTCCCTCCAGGAACCAGAATGACATGTGGTTTGGGTGATGGTGGTTGTACCAGGAGACATCTTCTTCATCTTGCTTTCATGAGTTTATGACGTTTGTAAAGTACATTGTTTCTGGTCCTCCCCCCCCCCCTACCTGGACAACAACAACTGTGAGGACGTCACTTCCTGTACTTCGCAAGAGGGTAAGCTCGACCAGAACAAAACAAGTGTTTTTTGTGTGTTGTTTTTGCGTATTTTGTGATCATGATTTGTGTCAGAGGCTGTGGAACTGTATCTATAAAGATGTATTTGTGTTCATAACAGTTTTTGCAGGTATTTGTGTCAGTTTATTGAAAGAATCAGGGGGAGGCCTCACGTTAAGTTTAGGGTTTAAGTCAGTTGGGGCTTTGGGAGTATGGGGATGAAAATTGGTATAAATAGAGGCCGAAGGAGAAAGGAAGAGGAGGTCATAAAATGTGATTGATGCTCAATGTGGGCCACGTCAACAATAGGGGAAGCAGAGGGTTCTTACTGTTGCAGGAAGTGTGAGGAAACAGCCGACTTGAGGATAGTTATTACGAGGTTGAAGGAACGCATCGATAATTATCTGCAGCGAGTAGCAGAATGTGAGAAATGTGTAGATAATAGTTGGTTACGGTTGTGGAGTGAGGTTGCTGAGGATATTAGAAGTGGTGATGGTGCAGCAGGCACAGGGAGTGGTGTCGGTGCAGCGGGAGCTGGCAGTGGTGACGGTGCAGCAGGTGCAGGCAGTGGTGAAGGTCTACTGGGTGCTGGTAGTAGTGGAGGTGCAGCAATATAAATTGGTAGAAATGAGGTATGGGAGACAGTTTTTGTGGGCGATGAGATGATTAAATGTGTCGATTCTTCATTCTGCAGGAAGGATCACAGACATGGAGTTCTGTGCAGTTTTGAAGGAGCGGGAGCTAGGTACATTGAAGGAAGTGTAAGCGATATTGCATCGGGTCATGGCAAGAAGAAGTTGTTTGTGGTACACATGATGTCGGGAAAGTTTACTCAGAGGTTTCGAAAAATAGATACAGGATATTGGGTAAGCGGCTGAAAGAAAGCAAAGGGTAGTGAGGTCATGTTTTCTGGGATCTTCCCAAGATTAGGAAACAATATAGAAATGACAAAATAATAGACGTCAACCAATGGTTGGAAGAATGGTGAAGGGAGGAAGATTTTATATTTACGAAGCAGTGGGAATCATTTAGGGGACAAAGGGAGTGATTCCAGAATGATGGCCATATATTAAATAGAAAGGGGGCAGCAAGGTTTGCAGTGGGAATTGAGGAAGGAATTCAGGCATTTTTTTTAGGTCAGTGGAGGGTGGGGAAGCTATAAAGGAACGGATGATGTAATTGTGATGAAAGGACAGGCAGGAAAATATAATTTCAGGAAGGGAAAAGTTTAACATATTCTATACCAATGCCAGAAGTTTAAATAATAACATTGAAGAGCTTGAAGCCAAAGTAGATCGCGAGGAGTACGATATAGTTACAGTGAGTGAGACTTGGTTTAAGGAGGAGAGTAACTGGAGGACAGGATTAGAAGGCTACAAGGTGTATCGGTGTGATAGGAAGGAGAGAATAGGAGTAGCAGAATCTAGGTAAAGGACAGCATTCATCAAGAGAAAGGGGTGACATTAAGAAGGAATAAATGTTGAGGATTCTGTATGGTAGAGATTAGAGATTGTAAAAACAGTAAGATACTGGAAGGATGCTTTTATAGGGCTCGGGTGTGAAGGAAGAGGAGGAGGAGGAGTACATGAAGAATTGAAAGGGATGTGGTAAGGGAAGAGTATTGATTATGGGGGATTTTAACTTGCCAGGGATAGATTGGGTCCAGGAACAGGGAAAGGACAGAGCAGATGAGAATTTTCCGTCGTTTTAATCCAGGATTGCTTTTTAACCCAGTTTGTAGATAAGCCCACGAGGGGGAGTGCAGTGTTAGACCTACTTTTAAATAACAATCCAAATATGGTGGAGGAAGTGGAGGTCAGAGAGCATTTAGGAGCAAGTGACCATAACATTGTGGT
>CM068959.1:36204754-36220507 GCA_035128595.1 Eptatretus atami | reverse complement strand
GTTATTAAGGAGAAGCAGAAGGCATTTATTATGTTTAAAATAACAGGACTGGAGTTAGATTTAAATCACTATCACAGTAAACGGAGTCAAGTGAAGAAAATAACTCGGCAAGCCAAAAGAGAGTATGAGAAGGACATGGCTAAGAATATTAAACATAATAGCAAGTCATTCTTTAAATGGAATTATACACTTGAACAGTGTAGAACACAAATCACCTTATTGGCACTTTCAAAAACCTTTCGTTTAGCAGTAGTTGAACAAAATATTACGGCATTTTACATCATCTCAACCAATCAAATTTGGTCGACATGATATAAAACAGCCACCCATGCCCTTTTTTCTCAAGACTGCACGGGGTTCTTTGAACTCTCTAGTTTTGAAAAGACGAAGCACGAAGGAAGGTATCGTTAAAATTTGTGGTTTCCTTTATTATTCCAGGCCATTGACTTACTGATCACTTCTCGTGCACACTTACGCAACTTTCATGGACACTATATGCCTGGTGTTGGCTTCGTGGTTAGGGTGGCGGCTTGGGATCCAAAGGTCCTGAGTTCAAGCCTCGTCGCCTACTGAATTACTTCACCAGGGGGTTGACTCAGCCTGCCATCCTTCCGAGGTCGGCAAAATGAGTACCAGCTTTCTGGGATGACCGAGTCATTGGAGTATCCTGCGTCGGAGTGGCGACCCGTCCAGGATTGTGCCCAACAGCCAAGGAAACTGCTTCGGCAGCACCGACGCTCTGTACAGAGTGTGGTCCCAATGGAATGGATGGATGGACACTATGTTTAAATGCTGTCACGAGGATGCCAGTTTCTCGAACCCACAGGCGGTAGCTTAGCTTTTCGATGTGGAACGTCCCAGGGTTACTGCAATGATGCCTCTCCCACCCCATGTCGTCACACCCAGGACTGTCTGTTCCGGGGCAGTCGAGCGCACCGGTTGAAGCAGCGCCCTTTCTGCAAACACTTGATTCTGTTTCAATCCCCAGGAGAGAGACCTGAGGTGCATCCTGTTCTCAATCGCGATGGCCCACGACGGCATGGACAAGTAAGTACAAAATATTGTCTTTCTGCTGCCATTTACCGACCCTCTATTTTCATCGTCTTTCGACACGAGGGGACTCGTCGGATAGAGCTCTCACAATGGGACATATAGGATTCCGAAATCCCAAATTTGTGTTCTCTCCACTGGTTTCGTCCTCCATAATCCATATGGCGAACAATCCGGTCACGAACCAGAGCAGAAAACGATTTGGCTTGCTTTACTTGTTGGCCTGACGTATTGCTGGTGTGTGGTTCGGTATTCCGTATATGAACCAGGCTTTGTGCACTGCTCAGACATGCATTGTTTCGTGTTGATTTGCATTTTATTTTGCTTCATTGACTCATTTTGGAGATTGAGCTCCGAGTGCCTTCAAACGATCCATAAGGAAATACACCCTCAAACTTCAGACTTTCACTTTGGACTTGTCCTACTTTGAGGAATTCTCTGCTTTTTTTTACATTTCAATGCTACAACAGACAGCCCAATTGGCCTCAATGGACTCTGACACTTGTCAGGTACATATTGGATTCTGGCTGCTCACTATGGGCTGTTCGCATCTGCCGGTTCACCCAGGACTTGTGCATAGGTTCCCCTTACACTCATACACTGTTAATTATTAGCATGAACCTAAGTCCCCTTCATGCTGAGGATGTTTCTGGTTCTTTCAACTTCATGTGTACCTCTCTCATATGAATGGATGTGCAAGGAGATTTTAAGCACAGGAAGAGTCCATTTGCCCTACTGTGCCTTCCACCACTGACACCCATGCCCCCAGCAACACACTGATACCTGACACTCCCACCAACATATCCACACAAGGACATTGGCACACAATGGCCTCCTCTTTTCGATAGATGCAGTGGGATTTTTTTTTTTTTAACGTCCACATCATAAATGCAGATGGGGTAGAGGGATTTATTTTGGAATTCAAAAAAACCATGCTCCATCTACGGCGACCCTTTGTGGCACTGCATCAGAACGGCAGTTTATTTTGTTAAATCCGACAATGTCAAAGATCAAGCGAACCCTAATCATGGAGTACGGTAGTACTCCATATGTAGGGATGGCATGGGGGGGAAATGGCCACCCCATCAAATGTGTACAAAATGATATGCTAAAAAGCTACAATAGAGTGAAGTTGGAAGCCTTTAAATAGACAGTGTAATGGCAAGTGCACTACCGAATGAGATACCTTTCTGTACTAATCGATGTTCTCGGCCAACAAAAATAGAGGCAAGATTGCTCAAGGAGTACAACATCATCCTCAAACCACTGCGTCCACTGTTTGTATGGGCTGGCTGGATAGCTTGGAGGTATAAACACTTTCCTTTAAGCTGTCTAGCTTCGGTATGAATCTCAGCTCAGCAGCAAATTGTCATCCTGGTGTTTCGAATTCAGGAAGATTTCCTCAAGGTGTGCACCAACGCTATTGCTGGCACCCTGAACAAATGACTAATTCCTACTTATAACTTACATGGGGCACTGCATCGGTGGCATAGCCATGCCTCCAGCAAATGATGCTATCCACAGCCGTGCACTGCAAAGTTGCCCTATCATGATTTTATCAATTCATCAGCATATAGCTCTGAAAGTTACTTTGGCTCTGTTATACGTACTTGTTGTCCTTGGGTTGTGCGATCAATTTTTGGGTTTTTTGGCAGGTTTTGGTGGGGGTGGTGATTTGGTGTGGTGCGTCTCGTATGGAAATAATCATGGGGGCCCAGGTTTCGAGACAGACTTTGTGTTTATTAAATGCCGAGAAGCGCGCTTTATAACTGCGAGCAGTTGTGCCAGGGCCCAAGCCGCCCCGCTTTGATCGAACCCCTCCTTGATTGGACACGTGACCCACGACATCATATTTGTAAAACTGAATTCAGAATGGGCAGTCGATCAGATATTTAAAGTCTCGCGTTGATCTTTGCGGTTTTAAAAAAAATCCAATATGGCTGCCAGACCACGTGACCTATGAAGTTTTAATTTTTGCCTCCTTTGCGTGAGCAGTTCGAGAGAAGTATATTTTTCAATGTTTTACCTTCATTCCAACACGGCTGCGAGACCATGTGACCGATGTTGGAATTTTCAACCAATATTCCCCATGACTAGTCGATCATGTTAAAAAAAGATATATTGCTCTGAAACCGCTTAACCTGCCCATGCGATACTTTACAAATATGATCCACCACCTTTGGTCCATTAATTTTGATACTGATGATGTCACCACTCTGTCCGCAGTTATAAAGCGCACTGTGGTGTTGTCTCCATCACCAAACTTTGGCTGAAGTGACTCACTGTGGGTTTACATTGATAGCAGTACAACTGGTTTTTTTTTTTCTCATAACAACCCCACCCAAAAATTAATTCTGGGTGACCTTGAACCTTTTGGGTTCTATTTGTGACTTAATCTGGGTTGACACAACTTTGACAGCACACACCTTTGATGTGTCTAGCCTCGGTTTGAATCTCGACACAGCTATAAGCTGCCACCCTGGTGTTTCCCATGCAGGATGATGCATCAATGTGTGTATCATCCAGCGGAAGGGCATTAAGCCAGAGAAGCCATACGTCAGCACTAGCCATTGATGGACGTTAAAAATGCTACGGTGTCTTTCACGAAGAGTAGGTGAGTTATCACGGTCACCTTGAAATAATTACAAATTCCTGCCCAATTTTGCTTCAGTTGAATGTCAGGCCTGGTCAGTTGGTTCATGAAAGACTTAGACCAGAAATGTTTCCCAGCTGACCACAAAATAAGATGGGAATAATTGTGGTTGTTAAATAATAACTAGTAGATTTATGAGTTAATTTGGTTCCATAAAAAAGTTTAAAAAAATAAAGCAACCTCGAGATTTGGAAGTCAAACGGTCGGAGCTCATTTTAATGTCCTTCATAATGTCCGACTTGGTTGGAGGGGCTGGGGACAATAAAGTGAGTTTTACTCTCATGAATAGCACACATGTGGAATACAGTTGCATTTGTTGCGATATTGCAAGGGCAAATGTGCGGCATTTGTGGACCACTTGGTACCCAACTTCCCGGTGCATGGCACTTGTAATCATGCTGTAAATATGGCTGCTGCACTACAAGATTGTATAATTATGGAACAGTAGGGAGCAATCAGGTTTTTACTTTGTGAAGCTGTCAAACTGTGTGACCCTGTTAGGAGAATGACTGCACAATACGGAACGAACTGTTTGTTTCAGAAAAAAATGTGTATGAATGGTGTGAATGGTTTTGAGGAGGATAGACGAGCGTGTGCGATGTGCGACGGCCTGCGTGAACAGTGTAGGCTGCCACAGAGGACAATGTTGGTGATCTTGATGGACTGATATGTGGGGATAGGTGTGTATTAAAAGTGAACAAAGCGGCCATTATAGATACTAGTGCGTGGCCATACGTGCAAAAAAAAAAACCTTTCAAACAACCACACAGGCCGTTCCTTCGCTCTCGTAAACGACGACTGGATTGGGGCATTGTGTTTATCTATAAATGCGCATAAGAAATCGAGAAATTATTAGAATACATTGTCATCACTATCCGGAAGTCCGTACGTTGTAACCCGTAGTGGGGAACGCGGCTGAGGATCTCTTCCCCAACGGCCACGCCTGCGCAGCAACGTGTCCTGTCATTGGTAACTAAATGGCGCCCTTTCCCCATCGGCCACGCCTACGCAGCAACGTGTCCTGTCATTGGTTTGGTAAATAAATGGCCATAACTTGGGAACCACTTGTCCGATTAATATCAAACCTTGAAAAGGCACATCCACAGGGTCCCAGCAATATACCTGGCAAGTTTCAATTAGATCGGACCAGTGGTTGTCGAGAAACAGCGGTCACATACACACACACACACACATTGCTGGAATTATAGATAGATGTCTCATGGTATAGTACACACCATAACACACAAAATAAAATCTGGGTTTCTGCAAATTCTGTGCTACGTTCATTCCAAAAATTCCTCCAAGGCCAGAAACAGACTATGCATCCTCCATATATCCAAGTCTTTTCTTGGAAAATCAGAGCTACTCACAATCTACAATGCCCATTTCCATACCTTAATGGAGCACTGCTCTCCACTATGAGCTGGCATCCTAGCATCACATCTGTGTGTACTGGCTTCTGTGGAATCCAAAGCTCTCAAAATTATTTGAATTTCCCTTGTTGATGCCAAAGCACAAGGTCTCTTGCTCTCACGTCTCAGGTAGTTTGGTGGTCACCCTGTTTTCTACTGTCTATGCTCTCTCAGTCCTTCGACCCTCCTTGTCAACTTCAGGATGCATGCATGTCTTCTTCCAGTAACTCCCTCCAGGTATGGCTTCCAAAATCCACGGTGTTTGCAAACCTCAACCTTTTATTCTTCATTTCTCCCTTCAAGAGAACCCCTTGCAGAGGCTGTTCTGTTTCACACTTCCCTCCAGGGGCTTCAAGCAAGCAGCGCACCACCATCTGTTGTCATCCCCAATTCTGACCCATAACCTTTATCTCCTATTTTCCTGTTCATTAATTCCCTTGATGTTTGTCCAACTGTCAGTTTTACCTTACTCTTCCATGAGCCTCACTCCTGTAAAAAACAAAAACAAAGGTGTGGCAGAAGTGTATGGAATGGTATAGTACACACCATTGTGGACCACCTGGTACCCAACTTCCCTGTGCATGGCACGTGTAATCACGTGACAAATATGGCTACTCCACTACAAGATTGCATAATTATGGAACATAAGTATGGACGTGTAAGGGGACTGTATCCAAAAATAAAAGTGTTCCTTGTCGGAGAAGCCTTCATATCATGTTAATAACAAAATGAAGTCGAGTGGAAAGTTCACAAACTCACTTTACTTATCGACTTACCCTCATCATATTCACCCGGATCACTAAAAAAAACAACAAAACATTCAGAAACCTTTTATGAACAGATAACATCAACAGGAGGTTGATTGAGGTACTGTATGCCAACTGCCGTGGAAAGCAAGCAGAGGCTGAGGTTTAGGGGGTGCAAAAACCCCCTAAACCCTAAAAAAAAAACCCTAAAAAAACCCCTAAGCACCCTTTGTCGGTGCAAAAACCCGCTTGTTTTCTTCGCCTTTTCAGCATCTTATTTCTGAGGTACCCATTTCTGTTAGCTTACTGGAACTCTGTTTAGGTGTAACTGGTACACCCACTTCCTGCAGGAGTGGCAGGGTCGTTAGTCTGTGGTGGACCTGATAAGCTTAGAATACCTCAAGGACGTCGGGATTCCTCCAAATTTATTTCAGTTTAGTGTTAAACAGCAGTAGCTACTGTTTAAAAATGTAATCTTGCATGTTTGTGGTTTATAATACTTTTTACTCCGCTAGGGGTGCTCCACGAAAGTCTCCGCTAAGCTATCTAAACCACGTTAACAGCGTTTGGACAAGAAAGATAAACCCCTTGTGGAGAGGGGATATTAGTAGTATTAATATTGTTTTGTAATAACATTATTATGCTATTGTCATTAGTGTTGTTATTAGAAGCGGCCTTGGAAAAGTGCCACAATTAGCTATCTTAACACGGATTTCGCCTAAGGGGGGTAAATTTAAACACTACAACCTCCATCGTGTGACCATTAGTCCTCTTGTCAAGTTTGGTTGAGATTGGATAAGGAACAACCAAACAAGCCGGTAGGCGACATGGGTGGTCGCGACATAATTGCATACTAGTCATACAGTTTTTGACGGATCGGGCTGAAAATTTTTGACAAAGACGTTGATTATAGTGCGCATAAAAGCGCAGAAGCCGATTTTTGATTTTCGAATTTTTTTTTTCGGATTTTTTCAAAAATGTCAAAGTCCCGTTGCGAGGCAACGGTGGCATCCATAGCAACGGTGCTCAAAAGCATACAACTAGATCCTGGTATGAACCTACCAGTCAAGTTTCATCAAAATCGGTTGACTCCTCTGGTCTCCAGAGCTGTCCATTACATACAAACAAACAGACAGACATACAGACATACGGAAAACCTGAGAAAAACGGTTGTCTAGCGACCACCCAACAGACATACAGACAGACGGAAAACCTGAGAATAGTGGTAGTCTAGCGCACCACCCAAAAAACCTGAGAAAAGTCGGTGTTCTAGCGACCACCCAAAAAAGACAGAGAATAGGGTAGTCTAGCGACCACCAAAAAACCTGAGAATAGTGGTAGTCTAGCGACCACCAAAAAACCTGAGAATAGTGGTAGTCTAGCGACCACCCAAAAAACCTGAGAATAGTGGTAGTCTAGCGACCACCCAAAAAACCTGAGAATAGTGGTAGTCTAGCGACACCCAAAAACCTGAGAATAGTGGTAGTCTAGCGACCACCCAAAAAACCTGAGAATAGTGGTAGTCTAGCGACCACCCAAAAAACCTGAGAATAGTGGTAGTCTAGCGACACCAAAAACCTGAGAATATGGTAGTCTAGCGACCACCCAAAAAACCTGAGAATAGTGGTAGTCTAGCGACCACCCAAAAAACCTGAGAATAGTGGTAGTCTAGCGACCACCCAAAAAACCTGAGAATAGTGTAGTCTAGCGCACCCAATGTATCATCAGCAGACAGACAGACAGACAGACAGACAGACAGACAGACAGACACTAAATTGCGTATTCCACTATGAAACGAAGATTTCAACGTGCTATTCTTTTTTTTTTTTCTATTGATAAACAATCTGAATTATCAGCAAATGCTGAGTTTGTCTTTAAGTTACCAGTTTTTTTAAAATCTTGTATTTAGCCAGTGGAGCCAAATTTAAGTATGTTGCCCTAAAAAGCGAACGTTGACAAAGAAGAGATTTTTGGGCCAATGTTTGACCATAAGTTAATTGGTTGGGGAAGGAGAGTGAAAAGCGGATGCTTCTCATGTAATTTATTGCAGTAATTGAAAGTGAGTGATCATGGTGTTCTCTGCCATACCCGTGTCCTGACAGTGGGAAAGTGAAAGTGCTGAACCCACACCTGGCATCTCTCCAAGAAGATGTGCTGTACCACCTGGGAATGAGCAACACCACACATGACCTTCCGGAAATGTTTGGTGATGTTAAGGTCTATTCTCTTCCTCGTTATTTGTGTGAAAACCCTTGTGTTTTCACACTATAAGGACTATGCATCTAATGCATGCACGGCATTTCAGTAATGTTCCGATGCTATGTATAAGTAATTCTACTTACTTATAAATATATTGATAACGATGGTGTTTAGTGCCAAAACTGAGAGGTAAACGGTAGACAAACATTATTGTAAGTTCGGAACATCACCTTGTCTTGTGTTCACAAGATAAATTTCATTTTGAGAATCCAGCATATTTCCAGAATAAAATGTACCTTCTGGTCGAGAAAGTGCAGAGATACGAGGAAACACAAAGATAATGGGTGTGTGGAAGGTAATATAGCAACGGATTGCTGTCTTGGACGAATGGAGGACAGAGAATGAAGCAACAGACTCAGGAAGGCAATTCTGAACAAAAGATAAGAAGGAGATAAAAGATTGAAGTTCATTTGGAACTGGATGAAGTTACACAAGGAACTTTGACAGAGGAGGAGGCCATTTGCTCCTTCAAGCCTTGATGGGTGGTGTGTAGCATTGGTATTTTCATGTTTGTGCTGCTTGTGAAAGTCTGCAGCTGTATAGGAACTCGGGTATGGTTTGAAACAGCAAAGGGCTTACCTTCTGTAGCTTTTCTTGGTTACTTTATGCAGCTTTCTTTGGCTGGAAGAGCATGGGGGATAGTTTTATATAATTCTAGCCACCTGGGGTAATTGATTAGGTGTGAGTCGATTGGTCATTCCCTTCAATTACGGGTGAGAGATGTCATTGGGTCTTGTATGTATGTATATATATATATATATATATATATATAAGCTCTGGAAAAAAATAAGAGACCACTCCACAAAAAATTTAAATCAGCATCTCTACATGTATGGCAGCCATTCCATTCCAGTGTCTGTTGAATTCCAACACAGGCACACCTCATTCTACTTAGTGAGGTACTGATTAGGTGATCACCTGAACCGAATCTTATTTAACAAGAAAAGTATAAAAACCACTGCTGTGGTCATCACTATCCTCTTGCAATAGGACCAGCTAGACGGCAAAAACGGTGCTAGTAGTACCTCAAAAGTAATTGGAATCAAATAAATAACTATTGACCATGCCAAAAGAGTTGAAAAGAAAAGTTTTGAGTGAGGAAAAGAAGGGTTCAATTCTGGCTTTACTGGCAGAGGGATACAGTGAGTGTCACGTTGCTTCCATCCTTAGAATTTCAAAGCCCGCGTTCATAAGAACAAGGTCAAGCAGCAGACATTGGGGACGACAAAGCCAGACTGGCAGAAGGCGAAAACGACTTTCCACTGACCGGGATGACCGCCAACTCATTCGAATGTCACTCAACACCCAGAGGATGACATCAAGTGACCTACAAAAGAATGGCAAACAGCAGCTGGGGTGAAGTGCACGGCGAAGACGGTTAGAAACAGGCTCCGAGGGGCAGGGCTGAAATCGTGCACAGCTAGAAAAAGCCCTTCATCAATGAGGAGCAAAGAAGAGCCAGGCTGAGTTTTGCAAAAGACCACAAGGATTGGACCGTAGAGGACTGGAGTAAGGTCATCTTCTCTGATGAGTCCAATTTTCAGCTTTGCCCAACACCTGGTCGTCTAATGGTTAGACGGAGACCTGGAGAGGCCTACAAGCCACAGTGTCTCTGCACCCACTGTGAAATTTGGTGGAGGATCGGTGATGATCTGGGGGTGCTCAGCAAGGCTGGAATCGGGCAGATTTGTCTTTGTGAAGGACTCATGGATCAAGCCACGTACCAGGTTGTCCTGGAAGAACACTTGCTTCCTTCTGCTCTGACAATGTTCCCCAACTCTGAGGATGGTTTTTCCAGCAGGACAATGCTCCATACCACACAGCCAGGTCAATCAAGGTGTGGATGGAGGACCATCAGATCAAGACCCTGTCATGGCCAGCCAATCTCCAGACCTGAACCCCATTGAAAACTCTGGAATGTGATCAAGAGGAGATGGATAGTCACAAGCCATCAAAAAAGCCGAGCTGCTTGAATTTTGCGCCAGGAGTGGCATAAAGTCACCCACAGCAATGTGAAGGAATGGTGGAGAGCATGCCAAGACGCATGAAAGCTGCGATTGAAAATCAGGGTTATTCCACAAAATATTGATTTCTGAACTCTTCTAAGTTAAAACATTGGTATTGTGTTGTTTAAAAATGAATATGAACTTGTTTTGTTTGTATTATTTGAGGTCTGAAAACACTGAATCTTTTGTTATTTTGACCAGTTGTCATTTTCTGCAAATAAATGATCAAAATGACAATATTCTTATTCGGAATTTGGGAGAAATGTTGTCAGTCGTTTATAGAATAAAACAAAAATGTTCATTTTACTCAAACGCATACCTATAAATAGTAAACCAGAAAAACTGATAATTTTGCAGTGGTCTTTAATTTTTTCCAGAGCTGTATATATATATATATAATCCCCTGCTCTTCGAGCCAGAAGAAAAGTTTCCAATTATTTTATAAACCTCTGAACAATGGGCCTCTGAACCTCTGAACCTAGGAATAACTTGTGTGCTCACAAGACAGCATATGTTTGCAAAATACAAGATGATATCCTGCAAGGTGAATTAAAAAATCACGATTATGACCCAAGCTGGGCATTTTAGTTTTTAGAATTAGCATGCCCCCGGGCATTAAGATAACTTCGTTGATTACATATCTCAGCACAACTGATTTCTGGGTTTCCTTCCTTGGGGGACTGGATGATAGATTGCCATCCCTCGGGCACTTAAGAGTCTCAGATCAGAATCAAAGGAATATGAGTAATAGTTGCATTTTGCAGATTGTTGCCACATGGTTTCTGAAACATTTAAAGTAATTTTACATCGTTGATAGCTGGTCGGACAACAAAAAAGGCAATCTCAGAATAGCTCATTACAACCCTCTTTAACACGTGTGTGCACACGCACATAATAGCTGTTTTTTTTTCCACATCCTTCTTTTTCTTTCTGGTTCTTATTCTTATTACCTCCACCACCGAAGGTGGAAGGAGGTTGTGTCATCGTCCCTGTTTGTTTGTTTGTCTGTGAGCAGGATATCTCAAAAAGTTATGGACGGATTTGGACAAATCTTGGTGGCTGAGTTTGGGAGGTGACAAAAACAAGCCAATTCAATTTTGGTTAAGGTCAGGATGCAGATTAGGCCCATCCGTGGGCTACAAAACATAAACTGTTCAGACTGGTAGAAGTATGTGCTCTACCAAGTGTCATTCTAGTTTTTTTTTAAAATACAATGTCGAGGCTCATATGAGAGATAACACACAGAACGCACAAGGGTGGCAGGAAACAAGAGGGGCGGGAGAGGAAAGGACAAAACAGTGGGGAACAGAGACATTAGGAAATCTGTGGAAGGGAGAGGGATGGGACGGGGTACACCGGATAAACAAGATGGACATTACAGGGACTTTCAGGACCTTACACGACATGGAACTTTCGGGAAGGAAAGCAGGGAATTTGAAGGAGGTGGATTAACGGGAGGAGAAAAGATCGTGGTTGTGGATGGGGGAAGATAAGAGATGGTGGTGAACGGCTGTTTTGAAGACCTGGAGGGAAGAGTGGGATTGAAAGATGTGTGGAGAGTTCTTCCAAAGGCTGGGAAAAAGAGGAATGAAAGAGTGGAGGTGAGCAGTGATTCGTGATTTTGGTAGTTTTATCAGAAGGGGTTTGCAAGTAGACTTTGAGAACCCTGTGGAAATAGGGGGAGGGGGGGCGAGGCTGGAGCAGAGACGGTAGAAGACAGAAAGACCACCGACCTGCCTTGGGTGAGAGAGTGAGAAACCCAAACTCAGCCACTGCAGGAGATACCAATAATCTCGAATGCCTTGGTTTCCACAGCATGAAGTCAAGAAAGGTGAGAGGCAGGAACACCAGCCTAGATGGGAGAGCAGCACTCCATCAGTCTGTGGACAAAAGCTTTGTATGTCAGGAGCTCAGGTGGGCCGAGAAAAGACTTTGCGCGACGGAGGATGCCCAGACTGGCTTTGGAAGGCCAGCTTGGAAATGTGACTTTCCAGAAAGATCATGGCAGATAGTGAGACCCAGAAGCTTGAATGAAAGGATTCTTCAAGAGGATTGTGAGAAAGTGGATGGGGGGGTTGCCAAACGGTCTTTCGGAGAGACATAATGAGAGTGTGAGATTTGTCAGGATTGAAAGACATGTTCCACGTGTTGGACCAGTTTATGATTTTATCCAGATCAGCAGTGAGCGAAGAAGCTGCTGCTTGCCGTCGGAGGGATGACAAGATGGTCAACGGCAAGAGGGTGGAGTCATCAGCAAAGTGACAAAGAGGATTTTCCAGAAAGTCGGGGAAATCATTGATGAAAACCAGAAAAACAACAGGGCCCAGAACGCTGCCTTGAGGTCCTTGAGAAACTTGAGGAAAATTTAACATTAGTTCTTTTGTTTGCTTCTCTTTCTCACTCACTCCTTTCAAAAGAAAAGACTGACATTATTTCAAGGCATTTCATTTGCAGTTCTCCCATTATTTGAGCACGCAACGTCGGTGATGTGAAGCGTTAGCAATTTAACATTTTCTGTCCTGTCTTGATATTCCCATTCAAATGAGCTCTTGCCGTGTTGACGTGTATGTGTATGCATGTCGGGTGACAGTTTGTATGTGTTGGTGGAAGCATGGGGCGAATGAAAGCATTTGCAGAATTCCTAAGAGGTGAACTTGGTCTGCCCCGGGATGAGGAGAGCCAGCGGAATTTATGTGAGGGCACGGATCGGTATTCCATGTACAAAGTGGGACCAGTGCTGTCCATTAATGTAAGTATCAACACAGACACTTTGGCTCTTGAGTAGTATCCCCTACAATATATATATATATATATATATATATATATTTTAGGTTTTGAAGGGTATATATGACATGAAATAGGTTGCTGTTGAGTGTTGAGTGTTGATGTGTTCCACATTGCTAACCAATTTCCATGTAGAGCAATGTCATGTTTGTGTAAAGATGAATGTTTCATCTAAACTTGCACTGAATTTGATTGAACACGACAATGTTTTTATTCGAAATTTTTGTGAAAACGTGCTGACCATGTTTCTCCAAAGGACGTGGGGGCAATATGATCAGATGTGCAACACTCAAAAAGAAGCGAGAATGAGCTATCCACATTTCAGTGAAAATGAAACGATCGGAAAAAAACAAAGGCAATAAGATATTTTTGATGCATCAGTCCATTTCTTGCTAAAATGGAGCCGTGGTGATTCCAGCTTTGTAGCATTGCCTTTGGCAGGGAAAACTGCCGCTCAGCAGAGTCAGAAGCTTAAGCCAGAGGTTAAGTGAATTACCAGCACAGACTTGTGATTTCGGTCATTCCTTCGCTTATTGTGTCCGTCGGTGCCCAACTGTATCCCCAATGTCTCGCTGTTTGTACATCGCTTTTTCACCCCCTGTAACATAGCTCTTCCATGAGCCCATATTGTGGACACAAAAAAGGGTTGATTTGCATAAACATTTTATTCAAGTCAAAAATGGAGGATTTCTACCCTTTTAAGTGGTTGGCTGTACTTTTGGATCAATTTATGTGACGCTCCCACAACTGAGGATTAAATAACCTTACTCTTTAAACAACACTGTTTTCATGTGGTTTTATTTATTTATGTATGTAAAATACAAAACGTACCATCATTTCAAATGTAATAATGCCTAATTGACAGCGTTTATTTGTCAGCCACTTGGCAGAAAAGCAATGTTGTTACCCACTGACCAAGCAATACATCATAAATCTGAACCCACCACTTGTGGAATGGACATACAATCTCCTCTTCCCTCTCCTCCTTCCTTATTTATGACACATTACGTGGCAGGTAATGAGATAATAATTGCTTCATTTTTCCTGGGATATGGTGCAATGGATCTGTTCGGAAGCCACATTGTGCATTACTTACAGCCGTATGCAATCCCACGGTAAACGTTACGCTGTGGTTGGCGGAGCTGTTACGTGTTAAAGGCGGACGAGTCGGAAAGAATAAAACCTCGATCGGTGGGACAGTTTCTGCCATGTGTGTGAGCACTATATTGATACAGTTTAAAAACGCTACCTATTCGATGCTTGTGCAGTTTTATTGAAGGCGATGTTTAGAAAATAATTAATTAATTACCCACCCACCTCCACCTTTTATGCCCATCCACTCGCCTCCCACCCTCCAGCACGGCATGGGCGTACCATCCATCTCCATCTTGCTGCATGAGCTCTTCAAGCTGCTGTACCACGCAGGCAGCCGCAACGTTTTGATTATCCGCATTGGCACCTCGGGGGGCATCGGTAAAATGCTCCTCAGCACTCTCATTCAGGTTCTTACTTTTTTCAAGCAGTTTTATTTTCCTAACTTGTACCTGCTTGGAATACCTAATTAAATCAATGGGAAGATAAATCCTCTCTTTGTTCACAACAATAAAGGATGGCCAAATTTATTGCACAGACAGACAGAAAGACAAGGGCATTACAATAGTCTCGCAGCTAACGTAGGCCACAAACGCCACCTGGTGGTAGCCAGTATGTCACGTTATTATTTTTCAACCAATTACATCTATGGAGTATGTACAATTAGAATGTGAGTACGTCAAAAACGTATGAACAATTAGCATGCACAAACACAGCTATAAAGTCCTCCTGTCCATTCCTATCTCAACCATCCCACCTCCCACTCGCATCTGGACCTTTTTCTTAACAAATCTTTCTCTGCTGTATGCTCTGAAGATTTTTTTTCTTCTTCTGCCAATCTCTGGGATACCAGTGCGGTGTTCTCACCACGAGGTCACACCTATATACACATCATCTTTCATACATACAAAACTTGACCGGGACAGTGAGAGATAGCAGCCTATTGTTGTTTCACTTATTCCCAGGTGTAAGTAAGGCCAATGCTGATTTTACCACCATCCGCAGGACTAGAACCTGGCACAGTGGTGGTGTCGCATGCAGCTGTGAACTACAAATTTGACGCGCTTTTTGAACAGCCGATTCTTGGCCGATTAGTCTCACGACCCACGCAGATGGATGAGACCCTTGCTCAGGAGCTGCTGGAATGCAGCAAACAGTTTGCTGAAGACTTTCCAACCATCCTGGGTGACACACTTTGCACCGATGATTTCTATGAAGGTAAGTGTGCTGTTGTTGGGAACAAACTTATTGATTGGTTGTTGTTTTTTTTCCATCTGCTGTTGTTACCAAACAGATTGCGTAGAGGAGGCAGCATATAATAAAATGTAGGTGTTCATAAAGATTACATTTTTTTACATATTTCTTCCTGAATATGTAGAAAAAATATATATATTGACCTGTATGTTTGTTTATCTGTCCTTTATACAAGCACAAACTGTTTGTCCTAGAACTACCAAGAAAGGAGTGCGTAGCGCACGGGATCTGCAACAACACTGCATTTGACTGGACCTGCTGTAATGTGTTGTTTGAACAAGTGTTCGATTTGGCACAATTCCAGATTTTGGTGCATTTTTCCCGAAAATCGGTCCCGTCATTTTCTGCCACAACAGGTCTCATCATGTGCGTAATGGTCATTAACAGGAAGTTAATGCGGCAATGTTTTTTTTCCCAATTTTCGAAAATCCCAATAACTTTACCATGCCACCAAATGAACGGGCAAGTTTGGGCAGATCTGCATCAGCAGCCAGAAA
>CM068959.1:36161956-36190200 GCA_035128595.1 Eptatretus atami | reverse complement strand
ATGTGTCTCCCGTGGACGGCGAACGTCTCTCGCCTCTCCGACCGGCGAGGCTGCAGCCAGGCAGAGGCGCACTGTACGGCTCGGGCTGCATGGCTTACAGACAGGCAGCGCATTGACCGGCGCTGACCGCCAGTCACCATGGACGGCCCTGGAGTTCGGTGCAGGGTGATTCGTGTCATGGTGCTCGGAGCGAGATGATTCCGCAGCTTGGAACCATCTGGCCAGAAGTAAAGTGGAGCCGCTTCCGGCAATCACGGCTGGGCCGTATGCTGGCCGGGCCCAACCAGAGCGCCCTATTCGGGTGATGACACATCGCTTTGGGTCGTCACCCCCACCCGCACCACAGGGTCTATAAAAGGACGGGTCGCGGGGCTGTGTCGTCGTCTTTCCTGCTCAGCGTTCCTCATCTGCTAATTCCGCCTTCATCACCAACTCGCCTGCTGACTCGCCTTCTCACGCCTTGTCGCTAGCTCCACCACCCACCTGATCCTGTCCGCCTTCTCCACCACTCGTTTTGACTCCGCCTTCCTCCACCCACTCGTTTTGACTCCGCCTTCCTCCACCCACTCGTTTTGACTCCGCCTTCCTCCACCCACTCGTTTTGACTCCGCCTTCTCACCCACCGTTTTGACTCCGCCTTCCTCACCCACTCGTTTTGACTCCGCTCCTTCACCATCGTTTTGACTCCGCCTTCTCCACCCACCGTTTTGACTCCGCCTTTCTCCACCCACTCGTTTTGACTCCGCCTTCCCCACCACTGGCTTCTGACTCCGCCCAAAGTCCTTCCTTCATGCCTGTCGGTCGCGCCCCATTCTCTGGATCGACGATTAGCTGCACGAAGTGCCTCAACACAGAGACGACGCGCCAGCTGTCAGGGAGGTATCGCCCAGCGGAGCATCCCCCAAAACGTATTGGTGTGCACGTCGTCAGTCGTGCAAGGTATTGAGAGACCGTTAGCTTCATCCCCTCTCCTCTTTCTTCTCATTAACCCTTCCTCTTCGGGTTTGTGTGTGTGTGTGTGTGTGTGTGTGTGTGTGTGTGTGTGTGTGTGTGTGTGTGTGTGTGTCATGGCACCTGTCCTCACTTAAGTTGAGTGTCCAATAATTATGTCGGGATAACTCTGCTCTATATCTGCTTTTGTAAGTTGCTATATTATTGTCACACCTCACACTTTCTTACTATCCTGCTTACACACAACAATAAACTACATTCACTGTGCCACATATCTTTCCTCGCCTGTCTGTTTATAAATTATTATTTAGTGGAAAGTTCCCAGCTCATTTTTGTCTTTTCTTTCATTGATCCAGCATGGTCCGTATCCTAACCTAGCCGGGACTTTATTTCCCAACAATCCGCTTCTTTTAGCTGGTACTTCCTTGGCCATGTCATTCGGCTGCATCTGATCCGGTAATGTGATTCGGTTCGGACAAGGCGTACCGAGGGAGTGTCCCCTGGTAATTAGATCACGTAGTTATTTTTATAGGTAACCGGATAAACTGGACAGAGGACCCTAGTTGGTTGAGTATTGGCTTCTTGGTCGGTTAGCGACCGCCGCGTTACGAATTATCCATGTGTGACAGCCTGCAATTCTGGGAGTCCAGTTGGAACCAAAGATAGCTCTCCTCCCCCCCCCCCCCCCCCCCCCCCGGTGCTCTTCTCACCTGACCCCAGCCTGCAACAATATATATATATATATATATATATAATATATATATATATAATATATATTTACGGCTGTGGAAATTCGCAGAACACCAATATAGTCCTTAGTTCAGTGAGATCGATAAGTCTGTGTTCAGTTAGATTTCCCCACCGTTGTTTAATGGAATTATCCGTGTGGACAGGGCTGTGATCTTTGAGTTAGCCGTTTTTCTTTACTATCGTTATTTTTGACCAACCACAACACCAACCACCAACCACCTTCTCAACCACGCCAGCACCAACCACCTTCTCCACACGCCAGCCACAACCACCTTCTCCCACCCACCACCAACACTTCTCCACCACGCCAGCCACCAACCACCTTCTCCACCACGCCACCACCAAAACCTTCTCCCACGCCAACCACCAACCACCTTCTCCCGCCACCCACAACCACCACTCAACCACCAACCACCCTCTCCACACCGCCTTCATAACAACGACATCTCCCCACCATCTCCTAAACCGCATCTCCCCACCCGAATAACCTCGTCCACCTTCAACTCCGCAAACGCCGCCATCTTTGCGCCAGCCACGGCAAGTTCCCAGCGAAAGCGTCGCTGCAAACAGACGCGGGGGTTTCTTTGTTGGCCGCAGCGATGGTGATCTCGCGCACGTCCGCTCTCCGAGCATTTGGGTGATCTCCGCACGTCCGCTCTGTGGAAGCTTCGCCTCGGAATTCGGATCACAGGAGAAAAAGGGCGGGGCCTGTGGGGGTCAAAGGTCGGAGGGCGGAGGTCAGATCTCGCTCACGAGCCCTATAAAAGGGCGCAGAGCGCCAGTTCAGTCGAGAGTCAGTCGGTGGAGTCAGTCGGTGAAGTCTGGAGTCGGGAAAACACAGGCGGGGGCGAAGTCCAGGAGAGCGGAGGACACGCGAAACGGAGAGCGTGGCTGAGCCTTCTGTGCCCGCAGACCTGCGCGTTCGTGTGGAGAGAGCCGGAGAGAGCTCGCCAGCCAGCACAAACGGTCTGAGGTGATCGGGCTTCGGACAGTCCGAGCATCGCTGAGGAACGGACGGTTCTTACAAAGAGCATCAACTTTGAAAGAGCATCAAGACCCGTTCGTTCCTCTCAAAGCGTCGCCGGCTGAGAGCCGAATCACCGCCGCTTGGCAAGGCCTGGGCTCAACCGCGGTTACGCTAGCTGCCGTGGGGAAGGAGTGTCGCCCCATTGAGCAACACGAGGGTGGAGGTAACCTGCAATGGTCTCGTGGAACTCCTTCGGTCCGCCAAGCTCCACGTTATAAAGGCCTACGGCCCAGGCTGCCCCCTTGTCTTTGAGGGGTCTTTCCTTGTTTATTTGTGTGAATGTTGTGGCGCCATGTCCGCAATAGAACTGTTTAAGTGCTTGTGAATAATAAATAATAGACGGTTGTAGTGCTTTGTCTTGCTCGCGTCTTGTCCCTTCCGCCAATCATTGCTTTCCTGTATACGTGCATGTTGGTGTTTTGCATACCTGACTGCATACGTGTGTGAATAAATGTGCGTGTTTAAATGTTAACCCGTTCGTTGTGTCCTCTTTCCCATTGAACCGCCGTATTGCATTTCGAATGTAGCGGGCTTTTTAATAGCCGATAAAAGAATTGGGTCCAGCGAGGTCTCGCGATAATACACCGCTCAGTTATCCCAGAACGGAACGAACCGCTTAAGCGGTTCGTGTCCAAGCAGACCTCGCTGAGGTACGGTCTCTCGGTGGTCTGCCCATGCGAATACTTGGTATATCGATAATTCGGGATGACCCTGTCGCGTGGGGTAGAGTGTTGACTAGGCCGTGGTGTGCGCTTGGAGCACACCCGTGACTGTTTTCGCGTTGTTCCGGAAAGTCGCGACTGAATTGTCCGTTCGGTGGGCGAGAACGCCGCCATTGGCTAAAGGGCTGTTCGCACGCCGGCGGCGGAAATTCGTAACTATATTATATATATACAGATATACATACATACATGTATATATGATGGATGGATGAGTCTCAGAGCACCTCCTCACTGTTTTGGTGAGCATCGCCGCGGATTATGTCTCACACGGTAAAACCGCATAATCCGCAAAGAACAACCATCCGTCTGCCATGCAGACAATTGTTCCTGCTAATGCAAACCATTCAACCAGAAGGCACGTGATGTGACCAGCAGGTAAATCGAAAAATGAGGAGTGTGACGAGCACTCCACTGATCTCCATTGGCCAACAGTCCACACCGAAGCTCGCCTCTAACACAGAGGCTTCGGCCCGGTCAAAGAGACTGCTGCGGATTATGTCGCACTTGCGGATTATGGTGTGGACCATTGTCCAATGTGGATCAGCGGAGTGCTCGTCACACTCCTCATGTTTCATATATATATATATATATATGATTAACTTACCCATGGGGAATAAAGTTTGAGAAAGATGATGTCATCAGTAATGTGGTTGCAGCCATATTGGATTTTAGCGAAAAATCCTTTAAAATCTTCTTCTCTGAGACCACTGAACTGATGAATGCAAACATTGAATCGCTCTGTGTCTGATCAAAGCAGGGTTGTACCAAAGCTGGGCAGCTTGGGCCCCGGCCATAATTGCTTGCAGTTATAAAGTGTGCTTGTCATTGTTTTGGGGATCAATACGTCAAAGGTCAAGGTCAGTCATCACAAACATGAAAAACACATTTTTCGCCATAACTTTTTAAAGGATAATCTTAAAGACTTCAAACAGCTGCCAAAATGTTCCTCCTCAATAATTATCTTTCATAAGTGTGCTCTCACATTTGACATTCGACTCTACTTTCATATTCATCCCATTGACTCAATTTAGCCTTGATGTTCACAAATGTGGTTGTATTCTAATAAATCCTAATAATCAATATAGCTTTTGATAATGTGATGTGTGTGACATAATAGGGTGCATGGATGATATGGGTATATGGGTCATAAAAGCTGTGGACATAATAGTCACGTGTTCAGTCAACAATGATATTTTGTTCAGAATGAGCATGTGAGTCGATACTCTGCATTATACGAATGCTACTAGTTTCTATGCCTCCACTGGCAATGTCACCAGAGGCATTATGTTTTCCGGTTGTCCGTACATATTATGTACGTCTGCATGTACGTCCATCCATGCTAATTTTCTGTCTTCTCTGCAACCGCTTATCCGATTGACTCGAAATTTTCACCATAGGTGTGACTATGACTAGAATGTTTTTGTGATGATTTTGACGTTTAGGTTATGTTGTGGGGCAGCCATGTTGGTAAAAACGAAAAACTTTGAACCTCTGTATCTCCAAAAGTGCTCCATGGAAATTTTTTTTGAAACTTAGCACATGTGAAGTGTCTCCCTCTGGAAACAAGTGTGATTTTTTTTTTTGATGTCGTAGTATGAATTATGTTTCGTTATGACGTAGTATGAATTTTCTGAGAGCACACTTCATTATGACATAATAATTTAATTCGTGAAACACTTTATCCGATCAGTATGAAATTTTTTGAAGGTCATCTGGGCTAAATTGTATAGGGGATTGATGACCCATCTGTTACATGATTCAGCAGCCACATTTTTTTTTTAACATAGAAAAACTTTAAAAATCCCTGAAACGGCTGAACAGATCGAGGTGAAACTTTACAATTTCATCGCCTATCCATGAGGAACGAAAAGTTCTCCACCTATGATGTCATAGCTAACACGGTTTGGCACCTATGATTTTTTTTTTTGAAGAATAAACTTTTAAAAACGTTCTTCTTCAGAACGGCTTGACAGATCAAGGTGAAACTTCTCCACATATTCTCCAGTCCTTGAGGATACCAGGGTGTTCACGAATATAATTAATAGTCACATGGTCTGGCAGCCACATTGGATGCAACGGAATTCTTAAAAAATGTTCTCTTGAACCACTTGATCAGTCGACGTGAAACGTCAGTAATGATCCGGTTAGTCATGGGAATATATGTTTTAAATTTTAACCTGATTGGATGCATGGCCCGGCTGCCAGAATTCTTTAATGTTTTGAATCTGTGTTCTTTGATTGAAATCAAACTTGATACAAGTAAGTATAATTATGTAATAATGTGGGCGGAGGCATATCTGTGATGTCCAAGAGTGCCCTTCTCGTTATTGTATGAGTTCAAGCACTAATCTTCATCTTTGAATGATCATGCAGGGCAGGGGCGTCTAGATGGTGCTATATGAAATACACTGCCGCAGAAAAGCTGAACTACCTGAAACATGCGTATGCTGCTGGTGTGCGGAACATAGAGATGGAGTCTTCCGTCTTTGCTGCAATGAGCAATGAATGTGGCCTGCGTGGTAAGTAATCCATGCTGCATTTTTAGCATTAATAGGCTATTGTTGAATGTGTAATGGTAATGAGGCATATTTTTGCATCATCATAGCTAGGCAAAAATATCATCCATTTATTATAGTTATTCTCTGCAGACTACTGTAATTACAACTGTAAGAGTACAACTCTCATGCACCATAGTTCCAAGTATACCATTTTTGCATTGGGAAGATAAAGTCTTGTACATTGGACCATTGGACATGAAACGGAGGCCAAAGAACTGCTTGCTTAGTTATCTTACCAGTTGTTTAAACGGTTAATCCACACCAGATTTTAATCATACGAGCAAATTACCTTTAGGGTGATTTTCATCACCTCCCAACAGTGGCAGAGCCTTTAATTAAATTATGTATATACATATACCTACATATATATATATATATTTGGGGACACAAATTCTCCATGTAAATGTGTATTGTGTAACGCCACCTCCACAGTACATTATTTCCTGTTCCCACATTCTCCAGTGCAGTGAGATGTTTTTACTTTATGCACGTAACCCGAGTTATTATTTTGATTTTTGGGAGCAATTGAGGTCGCTGTCCGTTGCCAATACACCGCCCAAATAAATGTACGTCAGAAGAATGTGTTGCATGCCTGGAACAAGATCGCAGGTTTTCTGCTGGTTTTCATCGTGAAAAAGAAAAACACCCCCCGATCAAGGAAATTTTTATTTTCATCTCGTACAGGTGAAGATATTATCATGAACAGGTAAATGCATCAGGATAGAGATCTCAGTCTTTACTTTAAATGGTACCCGATTGCACATCGTATGTTGCACAAGATGAATGTTCCTCAGGTTTTCAAGTCATTCCAGACGCCATTCCCCAAAATGCAGCATCACAGATTAGTCCTTAGGGCTGGCAGGATAGCCGAGATGTCTGCACGTTTGCCTCTGAGCTGTCTAACTTGGGTTCAAATCTGGACCCGGCTATAAACTGTCATGCTGCTGTTTTGCAGGCAAGGTGAGACATCGTGTACGACAAGGGCCTACCTGGGATAGAGGACTGAGCATCCTGTCTGCAGCATGAGTTGGTGGAGGTTTATGATTCCATGGGGTCCTTTGCCAACAGTTGGCTACCTATCACCAACACCCTGCCGAAATTTTAAAAAACATTCCTGCCCCAACTACCTTTGGCAAGGCAAAGGCAAACCACCCACTGTAACCCTTGCCTGAGAGCTACGTTGGCACACTGAATCTGTCTTCGGGCAGAACATCAGAAAGAGAAGAGGAAGTCTGGTCCTATTGAAGTGGAGGAGCTTCTCTGCATTAAATGGCTAAATATTTTGGTATTGTTTTTCTACCTGCCATGTGTTTGTTCCTTTTAGTCACGTGTTGTCCTTCGCGGGCTTGTTTTCCAGCTGCCGTGGTGTGTACCACTCTGCTGAACCGCCTGGAAGGGGATCAGATCAGCAGTTCGCATGCCGTGCTCTCGGACTACCAGCTGCGGCCGCAGCGAATAACGCATACTACATCAAGCGTAAACTGCACAAAACTCAATGTCTGAAAGTGTAGAGAACTGGACCACCAGAAAGCAAAACACCTCGACCATATACCCCGCAACTTTATCATTGAATCTGTTTCATTATTATCGGTCTGCTCAAGAATGTATCATCCCTATCAATGATGCTCCTGATTCTTTCCTTAATCTCCTTAACACTCACTTTCCTCTCTATTCTTAACCTCTGCTTCCCTTTTAAATATGTAATTGATGCTTTAGTTGATTGAATGGTTGGTCTCATGCAGGTGATCTTGATGCTTGTCGAATTTTGCTCAAACTTTCAGGAGCGATTCTGACTTTAATTTTCCACGACCTTATAATTTTGGATATGTCTCTCTCTCAGCTTTCTAGAATTGAAATAATTACACAGAGTGCAGTTAATCATTCTGAATGTGGTCATCCCTTCTGCAAATCAAAAGTGGCCACAAAAAGCCGATGACTGCATTAACTGAGGAATTCAAAATTATGAAATGGGAGTTTGTGCGTGGACACATTTTGAAATTCAGATAGGTAGTTCATAAGGCAGTGATTTCCTCATTCAGATTTGAAGTTACTATGACTACTACTGCTTCTACTACTACTTTTAATGGACTCAATTATTGTCATCTTCTCGTGGGTCGGCCACGGAACGTTTTAATTTTTGGACCGAGTCTTTTGTGAATCGCCAACCAGGCCTACCATTTGAGTGCAGCTAATTTGGGCAGGAATTTGTAATTTGCTCAGGGTGCCAGCAATAACTCACCTAATGTTTGCGTGAAACACTGTGCAATCTTGAAGGTCCACCAATAGCCAGTGCTGGCAAACAAATTATTTCACTTTAATATCCTTTTGATGTACTGTTACAGATTCATGCTACAAACAACCAGGGTTGCCGTTTATAGCTGGGTCAGGATTCGAACCCTGGCTAGATAGCTCAGAGAGGGGTGTGTACACCTCCAGGTTGTCCTTGCAGCCTAATTTGAAGTGAGCATATTTATAGCTGTCGAAAACCCTTTTAAAACATATACACACTTTTTTTACTACATTAGTATTAACCCAGACATTAGTATGTCAGGGCCTAAGTTATAGGTAAATAATAAATTTAAGGTTATTGCTCATTAAGCCTCCCCTGGCCTAAAGGATAGGGGAGGTTACTGTGCTATCAAGTTTGTTTCTACAATTAGTGCTGCAATTTTAATGATACCACAGATAATGGAATACAAAGTATGCAGGGTTGACACAGTTTTGACCTTGACCTAATTTTAAGCGGCGTGACCCAATTACAGACATTTTAACTTTTTACTGCAACTCGACTAAGGTTTGCCAAGCAGAACAAAGCCGTCCTCTATATAGCCTTGAGCAAGGCTCATTTACATTTATTTACATCATATCCATATGGGTTAAAGTCAAGGTCTTAGACCCCTTAGAGTACAATTCCACCATTTAGGTTTTCTCCCTTTTTTCTGCCAATGTCCGAGCTGTATCTCGGAGCCAGCTGGAAGTTTCGGAATGAAACTTTGTATCAATAATGGGAATAAAGTATGTAGGTGTGACAATCTTTTTGACCTCAATCCAATTTTAAGGTAATGATCCAATTATAGACATTTAAAATTTTATAACCAAAACTTGACCAAAAACAGGTTTATCCAATCAATACGAAATTGTCCTCACTATATAGCCTAGAGCACATATATGCTTAATTTACATCAAGCCCCTCCGGGTTAAAGGTTAAGGTAAATGGTGCTCTAAAAATAACATGAAATCGCTCAATTTACGAATGCGGAATCTCAAGATCGCTTGGTCTTTCAAGATGTTTTTGCATCATAATAGTATGCCTGCACTGAAGTTGTGCGCCTGATATTTGATTTGTGTCCTTGACCTACTTTTTTGTATTGTGACCTAATAACAAGAAACACATTTTTCATCATAACTTGAATAGTTTTCCTCCGATTTTCATGATGTTGAGTTTTATGGATAGATTATACGTGGGTACCCATTTTCTCAATTTACACTCCATCCCTCAATGTTGAAGGTCAAGGTCATATGGTGGCCTGAAAAGAATATAGCCATCATTGGATCGCGAGCCAAGGGTAAGTCACGGGTAATCGCGAAGGGTAAGCCTCTCCCGTCGATGGAGGCTTACCATTGGCAATCACTTGGTCATCGCACATATCAAGTTTGAAGTGTTTATTTAGTTGCAAAATAACGATGTCGAAAATTAATTTGAAATTGTTGAAACAAACATACATTTTATGGATGTAATGAATTTCTTTGACTTTTTGTTTCATGGCTGATTACCTTTTGCATATAAGATTCGAGCCTGTTGTTTTTAGTATTTACGATCAATGACAATTTCATTTTGATGATCCCTTGGGAATTTTTTTTTTAATATGAATGTCATATAAAAGGGTATGATTTATTTAAAAAACAACTTTTTTAAAATCTTGCACTTCCATAACTCAGTGTGATCTCTCTCCCCACCTCCTCACTGTTTTGGTGAGCATCGCCGCGGATTATGTCTCACACGGTAAAACCGCATAATCCGCAAAGAACAACCATCCGTCTGCCATGCAGACAATTGTTCCTGCTAATGCAAACCATTCAACCAGAAGGCACGTGATGTGACCAGCAGGTAAATCGAAAAATGAGGAGTGTGACGAGCACTCCACTGATCTCCATTGGCCAACAGTCCACACCGAAGCATCGCCTCTAACACAGAGGCTTCGGCCCGGTCAAAGAGACTGCTGCGGATTATGTCGCACTTGCGGATTATGGTGTGGACCATTGTCCAATGTGGATCAGCGGAGTGCTCGTCACACTCCTCATGTTTCATATATATATATATATATATGATTAACTACCCATGGGGAATAAAGTTTGAGAAAGATGATGTCATCAGTAATGTGGTGTGGCAGCCATATTGGATTTTATGCGAAAAATCCTTTAAAATCTTCTTCTCTGAGACCACTGAACTGATGAATGCAAAACATTGAATCGCTCTGTGTCTGATCAAAGCAGGGTTGTACCAAAGCTGGGCAGCTTGGGCCCCGGCCATAATTGCTTGCAGTTATAAAGTGTGCTTGTCATTGTTTTGGGGATCAATACGTCAAAGGTCAAGGTCAGTCATCACAAACATGAAAAACACATTTGTCGCCATAACTTTTTAAAGGATAATCTTAAAGACTTCAAACAGCTGCCAAAATGTTCCTCCTCAAATAATTATCTTTCATAAGTGTGCTCTCACATTTGACATTCGACGTCTACTTTCATATTCATCACCATTGACTCAATTTAGCCTTGATGTTCACAAATGTGGTTGTATCCTAATAAATCCTAATAATCAATATAGCTTTTGATAATGGTGATGTGTGTGACATAATAGGGTGCATGGATGATATGGGTATATGGGTCATAAAAGCTGTGGGACATAATAGTCACGTGTTCAGTCAACAATGATATTTTTGTTCAGAATGAGCATGTGAGTCGATACTCTGCATTATACGAATGCTACTAGTTTCTATGCCTCCACTGGCAATGTCACCAGAGGCATTATGTTTTCCGGTTGTCCGTACATATTATGTACGTCTGCATGTACGTCCATCCATGCTAATTTTCTGTCTTCTCTGCAACCGCTTATCCGATTGACTCGAAATTTTCACCATAGGTGTGACTATGACTAGAATGTTTTTGTGATGATTATGACGTCTTAGGTTATGTTGTGGGGCAGCCATGTTGGTAAAAACGAAAAACTTTGAACCTCTGTATCTCCAAAAGTGCTCCATGGGAAATTTTTTTTGAAACTTAGCACATGTGAAGTGTCTCCCTCTGGGAAACAAGTGTGATTTTTTTTTGATGTCGTAGTATGAATTATGTTTCGTTATGACGTAGTATGAATTTTCTGAGAGCACACTTCATTATGACATAATAATTTAATTCGTGAAACACTTTATCCGATCAGTATGAATTTTTTTGAAGGTCATCTGGGGCTAAATTGTATAGGGGATTGATGACCCCATCTGTTACATGATTCAGCAGCCACATTTTTTTTTTAACATAGAAAAACCTTTTAAAATCCCTGAAACGGCTGAACAGATCGAGGTGAAACTTTACAATTTCATCGCCTATCCATGAGGAACGAAAAGTTCTCCACCTATGATGTCATAGCTAACACGGTTTGGCACCTATTGTTTTTTTTTGAAGAATAAACTTTTAAAAACGTTCTTCTTCAGAACGGCTTGACAGATCAAGGTGAAACTTCTCCACATATTCTCCAGTCCTTGAGGATACCAGGGTGTTCACGAATATAATTAATAGGGTCAATGGTTCTGGCAGCCACATTGGATGCAACGGAATTCTTAAAAAATGATTTCTCTTGAACCACTTGATCAGTCGACGTGAAACGTCAGTAATGATCCGGTAGTCATGGGGAATATATGTTTTAAATTTTAACCTGATTGGATGCATGGCCCGGCTGCCAGAATTCTTTAATGTTTTGAATCTGTGTTCTTTGATTGAAATCAAACTTGATACAAGTAAGTATAATTATGTAATAATGTGGGCGGAGGCATATCTGCTGATGTCCAAGAGTGCCCTTCTCGTTTATTGTATGAGTTCAAGCACTAATCTTCATCTTTGAATGATCATGCAGGGCAGGGGCGTCTAGATGGTGCTATATGCAAATACACTGCCGCAGAAAAGCTGAACTACCTGAAACATGCGTATGCTGCTGGTGTGCGGAACATAGAGATGGAGTCTTCCGTCTTTGCTGCAATGAGCAATGAATGTGGCCTGCGTGGTAAGTAATCCATGCTGCATTTTTAGCATTAATAGGCTATGTGTTGAATGTGTAATGGTAATGAGGCATATTTTTGCATCATCATAGCTAGGCAAAAATATCATCCATTTATTATAGTTATTCTCTGCAGACTACTGTAATTACAACTGTAAGAGTACAACTCTCATGCACCATAGTTCCAAGTATACCATTTTTGCATTGGGAAGATAAAGTCTTGTACATTGGACCATTGGACCATGAAACGGAGGCCAAAGAACTGCTTGCTTAGTTATCTTACCAGTTGTTTAAACGGTTAATCCACACCAGATTTTAATCATACGAGCAAATGACCTTTAGGGTGATTTTCATCACCTCCCAACAGTGGCAGAGCCTTTAATTAAATTATGTATATACATATACCTATATATATATATATATTTGGGGACACAAATTCTCCATGTAAATGTGTATTGTGTAACGCCACCTCCACAGTACATTATTCCTGTTCCCACATTCTCCAGTGCAGTGAGATGTTTTTACTTTATGCACGTAACCCGAGTTATTATTTTGATTTTTGGGAGCAATTGAGGTCGCTGTCCGTTGCCAATACACCGCCCAAATAAATGTACGTCAGAAGAATGTGTTGCATGCCTGGAACAAGATCGCAGGTTTTCTGCTGGTTTTCATCGTGAAAAAGAAAAACACCCCCGATCAAGGAAATTTTTATTTTCATCTCGTACAGGTGAAGAATATTATCATGAACAGGTAAATGCAGTCAGGATAGAGATCTCAGTCTTTACTTTAAATGGTACCCGATTGCACACTCGTATGTTGCACAAGATGAATGTTCCTCAGGTTTTCAAGTCATTCCAGACGCCATTACCCCAAAATGCAGCATCACAGATTAGTCCTTAGGGCTGGCAGGATAGCCGAGATGTCTGCACGTTTGCCTCTGAGCTGTCTAACTTGGGTTCAAATCTGGACCCGGCTATAAACTGTCATGCTGCTGTTTTGCAGGCAAGGTGAGACATCGTGTACGACATAGGGCCTACCTGGGATAGAGGACTGAGCATCCTGTCTGCCAGCATGAGTTGGTGGAGGTTTATGATTCCATGGGGTCCTTTGCCAACAGTTGGCTACCTATCACCAACACCCTGCCGAAATTTTAAAAAACATTCCTGCCCCAACTACCTTTGGCAAGGCAAAGGCAAACCACCCACTGTAACCCTTGCCTGAGAGCTACGTTGGCAGCACTGAATCTGTCTTCGGGCAGAACATCAGAAAGAGAAGAGGAAGTCTGGTCCTCGTTGAAGTGGAGGAGCTTCTCTGCATTAAATGGCTAAATATTTTGGTATTGTTTTTCTACCTGCCATGTGTTTGTTCCTTTTAGTCACGTGTTGTCCTTCGCGGGCTTGTTTTCCAGCTGCCGTGGTGTGTACCACTCTGCTGAACCGCCTGGAAGGGGATCAGATCAGCAGTTCGCATGCCGTGCTCTCGGACTACCAGCTGCGGCCGCAGCGAATAATCGCATACTACATCAAGCGTAAACTGCACAAAACTCAATGTCTGAAAGTGTAGAGAACTGGACCACCAGAAAGCAAAACACCTCGACCATATACCCCGCAACTTTATCATTGAATCTGTTTCATTATTATCGGTCTGCTCAAGAATGTATCATCCCTATCAATGATGCTCCTGATTCTTTCCTTAATCTCCTTAACACTCACTCTTCCTCTCTATTCTTAACCTCTGGCTTCCCTTTTAAATATGTAATTGATGCTTTAGTTGATTGAATGGTTGGTCTCATGCAGGTGATCTTGATGCTTGTCGAATTTTGCTCAAACTTTCAGGAGCGATTCTGACTTTAATTTTCCACGACCTTATAATTTTGGATATGTCTCTCTCTCAGCTTTCTAGAATTAGAAATAATTACACAGAGTGCAGTGAATCATTCTGAATGTGGTCATCCCTTCTGCAAATCAAAAGTGGCCACACAAAGCCGATGACTGCATTAACTGAGGAATTCAAAATTATGAAATGGGAGTTTGTGCGTGACACATTTTGAAATTCAGATAGGTAGTTGCATAAGGCAGTGATTTCCTCATTCAGATATTGAAGTTACTATGACTACTACTGCTTCTACTACTACTTTTAATGGACTCAATTATTGTCATCTTCTCGTGGGGTCGGCCACGGAACGTTTTTAATTTTTGGACCGAGTCTTTTGTGAATCGCCAACCAGGCCTACCATTTGAGTGCAGCTAATTTGGGCAGGAATTTGTAATTTGCTCAGGGTGCCAGCAATAACTCACCTAATGTTTGCGTGAAACACTGTGCAATCTTGAAGGTCCACCAATAGCCAGTGCTGGCAAACAAATTATTCACTTTAATATCCTTTTGATAGTGTACATGTTTACAAATCACCCTGCCTACAAAACACCAGGGTTGCCGTTTATAGCTGGGTCAGGATTCGAACCCTGGCTAGATAGCTCAGAGAGGGGTGTGTACACCTCCAGGTTGTCCTTGCAGCCTAATTTTGAAGTGAGCATATTTATAGCTGTCGAAAACCCTTTTAAAACATAATACACACTTTTTTGTTACTATCATTAGTATGTAACCCCAGACATTAGTATGTCAGGGCCTAAGTTATAGGTAAATAATAAATTTAAGGTTATTGCTCATTAAGCCTCCCCCTGGCCTAAAGGATAGGGGAAGGTTACTGCTGCTATCAAGTTTGTTTCTACAATTAGTGTCTGCAATTTTAATGATACCACAGATAATGGGAATACAAAGTATGCAGGGTTGACACAGTTTTGACCTTGACCTAATTTTAAGGCCGTGACCCAATTACAGACATTTTAACTTTTTCACTGCAACTCGACTAAGGTTTGCCAAGCAGAACAAAGCCGTCCTCTATATAGCCTTGAGCAAGGCTCATTTACATTTAATTTACATCATATCCATATGGGTTAAATGTCAAGGTCTTAGACCCCTTAGAGTACAATTCCACCATTTAGGTTTTTCTCCCTTTTTTTCTGCCAATGTCCGAGCTGTATCTCGGAGCCAGCTGGAAGTTTCGGAATGAAACTTTGTATCAATAATGGGAATAAAGTATGTAGGGTTGACAATCTTTTTGACCTCAATCCAATTTTAAGGTAATGACCCAATTATAGACATTTAAAATTTTATAACCAAAACTTGACCAAAAACAGGTTTATCCAATCAATACGAAATTGTCCTCACTATATAGCCTAGAGCACATATATGCTTAATTTACATCAAGCCCCTCCGGGTTAAAGGTTAAGGTGAAATGGTGCTCTAAATAATAACACGAAACCGCTCAATTTTACGAATGCGGAATCTCAAAGACCGCTTGGTCTTTCAAGATGTTTTTGCATCATAATAGTATGCCTGCACTGAAGTTGTGCGCCTGATATTTGATTTATGTCCTTGACCTACTTTTTTGTATTGTGACCTAATTAACAAGAAACACATTTTTCATCATAACTTGAATAGTTTTCCTCCGATTTTCATGATGTTGAGTTTTATGGATAGATTATACGTGGGTACCCATTTTCTCAATTTACACTCCATCCCTCAATGTTGAAGGTCAAGGTCATATGGTGGCCTGAAAAGAATATAGCCATCATTGGATCGCGAGCCAAGGGTAAGTCACGGGTAATCGCGAAGGGTAAGCCTCTCCCGGTCGATGGAGGCTTACCATTGGCAATCACTTGGTCATCGCACATATCAAGTTTGAAGTGTTTATTTAGTTGCAAAATAACGATGTCGAAAATTAATTTGAAATTGTTGAAAACAAACATACATTTTATGGATGTAATGAATTTCTTTGACTTTTTGTTTCATGGCTGATTACCTTTTGCATATAAGATTCGAGCCTGTTGTTTTTAGTATTTACGATCAATCGACAATTTCATTTTGATGATCCCTTGGGAATTTTTTTTTTTAATATGAATGTCATATAAAAGGGTATGATTTATTTAAAAAACAACTTTTTTAAAATCTTGCACTTCCATAACTCAGGTGTTGGGACAATAATGAAATGTTTAAGCTCTTTTATTGGTTTACAAACAATTTTTTCATCTTTGTGCTGTTTTTATGATTGAAGAGATTATTAAGTGCATTGTGCTTATGCGTAGGAATTATCTCGGATTAAATGCGTTGCTGAATATCCTTTGCTTTCTCCATTCTTAATGCAATCTTTCCCAGTATATACACGTTCTTTGTCCAGCATGTCGTTGTCTGTTTCCACTATGACCGGGTTAATATTTAATGAGTTCCAGAACCTCAATGTAAGAGCTATTAGGCCCATCAAGCCTGTGCAATGGTTTATTTTTGGGGGGTTTATACATGGTCTAGGCTCGTGGAAGAGCTAGGACAGAACAAAAGGAACAGCAGAGAGAAAGGGGAAATGGCAATAGCATGACTGAGGGAGAAGGTAGATGGAGACGGATAAAAAAGGGATGCAGGTAACGATGAGGGGCAGATAAAGAGAGGAATATATGAGTGGAAGTGAGCAGTGGTTCGGGATTTCGGCAGTTTCGCAAGGAAGGCGCTGCTTGCCAACCTATGGTTGTTTGTCCGTGCCCCATCCTTTTTAAATGCCGGGCATCATTCAAGGAAGCAGCATGTACTATTTTTCAGTCTTATGACTTGCTTTGGGTCGGGTTTGAGCTTCTGACCTCCAAGACTCAGAGTGGACGATTAAACAATTACACCACCGAGTCTGGTTGACTGCATGGTTGCATTGAGGACTTTATGAGAATGTATACAGGTATCGTTTCAACCTTCAATTAGACAGACTTGCTCCAAATTAAAGTCTATTCGAACTGAGGCTACTGGCTCACTAACGTTACATATTGCTTTCTTGATGATGTTAATTAAATGTTGTAAACAATGGGATGGTTATAACCACACGCGATACCTTCTGCCTTCGAGAAGCATTCATGCGCTCTCTTCACTAACCTGCCACTAGAGGGCCGCCCAATACCACGATAATGGAATGTGATTAATTTTAGGTAACAAAATTAGAAAGCAATGGAGGAAATGCCCAGTTTGAATTCCTTCTGGACGTTTGAATCAAGGACGACAAACTAATGGATGAAAAAAACAATGGAGAAAAACTTTTCCTAACATAAGGCATTGGAATCCAAGAGACTCACTGTGGTCTTGATTGGAAGGAAATTCACAGCCCACCTGGTCAGCATTACCAGAAGAGTGGAAATGGCAGGATCTCACTAAGGAGGGTAAGTTGCAAGCTCTGCTAGCAAGATGTGCTGTTTACTCTTGCAAGTGTCCAATCCAATATATACCACCCATCCAGAGATGAGTTGGTGCATTCTTGGCAAGGAATCTGCTGGAAGTTTTGCAAATTCCATTTAAAGTACAGGAGAAGCAAGGAAGAAACTTTTGAAAGATACCGATGAGGGTTAGCGTAACAACTCCAAAGGACAGCATGCTTAATGATGCCTGTGCGAGGGTGACTTGTTTTCCATTTTGAAGCAGTGTATAGGGATTTGAACCCAACTGCCAGTACGCTGAAACAGAGTAATCCTGCCAGTGTCAAGAAGTTTACAGTGGCAGGTAGTGGAAATGGGATGTACAAACTGACAAAGCAGTTAAATTAGTCTCCAATGAGGTAGTGAGCTGCTACTTTGAAAAGAAAGCATTTTTGAAGGATGTCAATAAAAAGTGGGACAAACGAAAGTGGTTGAATTTGTGTCTGCAGTCAGTAGTTGATGGTTGAGAAGAGCCTTTGGCTAGTAATCAAATATAACATGTTGCTGAGATGTGTACAAAACATTGTCCTGAACATGGCTCGACGACAGGGATCAGCTGGATACTTGTCTCACCAAGGTGGAAACTTTAGAATCGAACTACCAACCTACCAGACTCAGAGTGGACACTGTTCACAACACCACTGAGTCTGGTGAATTAACGTGGGAAACATATATTATTATGAGTTTTGGTTACTTACAATATATAAAGACTTTTAATCAGAGTTCAAACGCACAGAGAAATTTCGACTCACTGTAGGGATATCATTCTTTCATGCATAATCGAGGGACATGGAGGGGAATCATTTCATTGCCTTGCTATAAATTCATCAAACAATTGAACATTTTTTTTTTAATTTTGGGGAAGATAGGTCCTTGAAAAAGAACATATATATATAATATTTTGTCATAAAGTTATATAAGCGTGTCATTAACACGGTCGCTCTGAGCCAGAGGTAGAGGTCATATAAATGTCTCTGCAACTGGTGGTTAAACTGTGTTCAAAGTTACTAGGATTCCCCAAGATTCACTCAACGTAGCCATGGGAAGGAAGGAAAATGAGAAAATGTTTCTTTACAATTAAAATCGTTTATTAGGGGTATTTGGGAGGGGAGAGGCAAGATACTAATAATAAACCCAAACCTGCCTCACGGGATGGTCCCAATAAAAAGTTTTGAACCTTATTCCTAAACTCCACACCCGATCTCTCTGCCATGGCCTGTGGTCCACTTATCAAACAGTCTGTTTTGATGTTTCCTTAGAAAGCACATTGTGCTTTTCATGTGCCTTTGGTGTTGGATGCCGCAAGTATCCTCCAACCGGCTTTGCCTGACAGGAGGTTTTACACAATAGATTTACTCTATATTGCTCTAAGGTGCACACTCGCCGTCTCCTCATTGCACGTTTAACAAGACTACTTACCTCCAGACAAGGAATCTAACTGATGCAATCACATGGTCCATGCTATTCTTAACATGATGTAACTTCCCTCCCCACTCCCCGTCCCCACTCCCACTCCTGCGTGTAACACAGCCCCCTTCACACAACCTCATCCTCATGCCAAGGTTCTCCATCGGGAACCCAATATAGGTGGCCTTAGCACTTACTGTCACACACCAATTAACTTATCCATTAATTTGAAAGGGCTGTGGTTGGCAACCACAGCTACCTTACCTGTCCTGCTTACCGTATTAGTGGGCAACTTCGCTAAATATAGCATAACATTTGTGCATTTTGTGAGGAAAGCACCAAATTTGGCACACTAGTAGCCTATCATATTATGAACAGATTTGGATATTGGGCCATCTCAAAATTTTTGATGGCAGTTGGAAATGGCTGCCACAGCCATCAGCGGCTGAATTTGAGATGGCCAAATATCCAAATCTGTTCATAATATGATAGGCTACTAGTGTGCCAAATTTGGTGCTTTCCTCACAAAATGCACAATTGTTATGCTAAGTTGCCCCACTATATTACACTGTTTCAAAAAAAAAAATCCACAATAATCATGAATGTAAAAAATTATTACATTCAGCAATTCTTCAATTTATTGTCCTGCTGCCCACTTTTCAAGATGACGTCCTGAGGGCAGGGAGAGAAAAATGGCAAAACCAAAACAAACACAGACAGGATTAGTACCTAAATTACCTTATCAAACGATTAGGGTTATAATTGGACCCGAGTTATAAATAGCAAGGATTAATACTAATTTGTAGAAAATATTTTCTAGTGAATTTAATTTAACAGAGCACGTGTAAAGTAAAACAAAATAAAAGAAAAATACATTTTTTGTTTTTTTCACAAAACAATCACATTACAAATCCCGGCTCTAAAAGACCCATGAATGCATTCACGGGAGTTTTTTCCTCTGGCTCCTTCCCCTAGCATCCAGTCATGGGTCCATTGGACCCACACCCAAGTTTTATATTTAGCAATGATTAGTACCTAACTTGCACGAGATGTTTTTCCCCGTGAAGCTTTGTAACATGTAGCTACATCATTAGTCATCTTTGATGCATTCACGTCATTTATAAAACTTATGTGTGCCTTCTCCATCTCGTTGTTTCATGTGTATATTTGTTTTCTGCATCTGTTCTTTTCTTTAACTATGTTTGTAATCAGATCAGAATTTCCATTACTTTGACAAAGGTAAGCATTTTCCTTTTTATATCTGCATTATTTACAGCTAAATACCTAATTTGCATCACAAATAAATTCAAAAGAACACATGTAAAACACAATTATTTTTTTTTTAAAACCTCATTACAAATCCCGGGTCTAAAAGACCCATCAACTGCATTCACGGGAGTTTTTTCCCCCCCGAGAAAGTATTAGATGGGTCTTTTGGACCCGACACGATGCTTATTGTGCTATAACTTTGATAACCAGCTATTTGCATGACATTTTATGGATGTTCCCAAAAGGTGTTTTTTTTAATTTTATTCATTCAGGTTCGAGGGACAAGTCGAATAAAAAATGCTACTCCGACGATACATTCCATGGGTCCATTGGACCCAAATTATATTTATCAAGGATTACTACCGAATTTGCATGATATTTTTTTTCCAGTGAATTTCCCATCCCATCATCAGGGCAATCATGGAAGTTTTTTAAATATCTTGGTCGGAGGGTGATACTGCAGGCATGTGGAGAAAGGTTTTGTGGTCAAACGAGACAAATATTTAACTTTTTGGTGTAAATTCAAAGTGTTACATCTGGTGTAAGCTCAACACTGCACATCACCCAGTCAACACAATCCCGACTGTCAAGCAGGGAGGCATCATGTCAAGTGGCTGCTTTTCATCAGCAGGGACTGGCAAGCTTGTTTGGATAGAAGGGACAATCGGACGGTGCAAAGTACAGGAGAATCGCTGACGAAAACCTGCTTGATTCAGCCATGAATCTGAAACTGGGTAGGAGATTCACATTTCAACAGGACAATGATTCGAAGTACAAAGCTAAGGCCACACTGGAGTGGCTGAATAAGAAGAAAATACATGTTCTTGAGTGGCCCAGTCAAAGTCCTGACTTGAACCCAATTTAACATTCATGGTGAGACTTGAAGAGAATGGGTAAATATTTCACCATCTCACTGTGCGAAGCTGGTGGAGACCTACCCAGAAAGACTCATAGCAGACATTGCTGCAAAAAGTGCTTCCACCAAGTACTGACCAAAGTACTGACCACACACAAATAAGTGTGTGTGTGTGTGTGTGTGTGTGTGTGTGTGTCAGTGTGTCTCCTCCATAATTACAAAACCATGAAACCTAGCAGCCTGAAACTTTGCATGCATACGAAGAAAACTCCAAGGAAGTGCATGACTGAAAATTGGGTGTTTTAAAACACCCCTTTGGGGGATAATTAATGGCTTTATTTAATTATATCCTTTATCAGGTGCATCCTCGGTCACCGCTCTCTACAGGGCCTGAAACCCCCATGTTTTTTGGCCTGCTCAACCATGCCTTGACTTGGAACAGGCTGCAACAATTTCTCAACGATAAAGTTTTTCTTTTCACTTTCCTCACTCACATTATCGAATGCCTGTTCATCATAGCTACGAATCGCTGTATACATCGCTTTTGTAAGTGCTAAAGTTTTCAAAGTCGGAGCTTGGAGCCATTTCATCCATTATCTGATGTAATTTCCCATGATCTACTCTCACGGACAAATTAAGGTATATCATCGAAATATTATATCAGCTTTAAGGATCGGATATCGTCCGGACTAAAGAAGTGTCGAAATCTGGAGAGAAATATGTGAATTTAAAGAAATAACGAGTCTTATAACGAAGCCGATAAACCTATTTACTTAGCAAGCAAAGCTGTGTTCTTTCCTTCTCCATATATGCACAAGAAAATGTGAAATTTCCAAAGATTTAAACATATCTTTTTCTGCTGTTTGGACAATTATATTGAGTGAACAAAAGATTTAGGAATGTGCCAAAATTAACCAGCTTCATTGAGCTATATGATATATTTTGCATTAACTGTGAGATCTCGTGCTCTGTCCCCCAGAGGGACTGCTTAGCCATAGCTTCTGCCAGATGCGTGTCTATATTTTCAGAGCTTTCGTGAAGTGCTCAACAAAGAATCGAAGCAAATCTGGTAAAAAAAAAAAACGACATTTTAAAATAAAGTTATAACGTTTGCGTGGACCGCGAACCGATGTACCATGTGACGCGTGCACAGACGTGCAAGCAATGTGGCGGTTTATCTGCAATGTTTGTTTCACAGGCGATTAGACTTTGCGATTTCTCCAGGGTTGTTCTATGCTAAGTATCAACTCTTTTGTGGACACAGTCATTATTTGAACGAATTGATTTCATTTCTTTAACTGATGCGGTTGAGGTGAAGAATGGATTTAAAGTTAAAGGGATCTTATATGGTATGGAGCCACAGTCTGGCCAGCCGTTCCTTATCAACCATTTAATTGGATTGCTTGCTTGAGTGCATAAGTCACTTACCGAGTGCCCTACAGTGGATGGTGGTTCCACACTATGTCATTCTAGACGAATCGTTCACTCACTGAGGACGCTTTTGCCACGCCACATCATTCTGAGCGAGTGGTTCATTCTCCATCACCCAGAGCAAGTGGTTTGTGGTCTGTCATCCTAAGCGAGTTGTACGTGGTCCGTCATCCTGAGCGAGTAATTTGTGGTCCGTCATCCTGAGCAAGTGGTTCGTGCTCCGTCATCCTGAGTGAATGGTTCGTGCTTCGTTATCCTGAGCGAGTGGTTTGTGCTTCGTCATCCTGAGTGAGTGGTTCATGCTGCATTATCCTGAGCGAGTGGTTCATGCTCCGTCATATTGAGTGAATGGTTCATGCTCCATGCTCTGTCATGCTGAACGAGTGGTGTCGGCTCATTCATGCTGAGCAAGTGGTTCGTGCTCCGTCATGCTGAGAGAGTGGTTCATGCTCCATCATGCTGAGTGAGTGGTTTCTGCCCCATCATGCTGAGTGAGTGGTTTGTGCTCCTCATGCTGGGCAAGTGGTTCGTGCTCCGTGCTCCATCATGCTGAGCGAGTGGTTCATGCTCTGTTATGCTGAGCGAGTGGTTCATGTTCTGTCATGCTAAGCAAGTGGTTCATGTTCTGTCATGCTAAGCAAGTGGTTCATGCTCTGTCATGCTGAGTGAGTGGTTCATGTTCTGTCATGCTAAGCAAGTGGTTCATGCTCCGTAATGCTGAGCAAGTGGTTCATGCTCCGTAATGCTGAGGAAGTGGTTCATGCTCTGTCATGCTAAGCAAGTGGTTCATGCTCCGTCATGCTGAGTGAGTGGTTCATGCTCCGACATGCTGAGTGAGTGGTTTGTGTTCTGTCATGCTGACCAAGTGGTTCGTGCTCCATGCTCCATCATGCTGAGAGAGTGGTTCATGCTCCATCATGCTGAGTGAGTGGTCATGCTCCATCATGCTGAGTGAGTGGTTCGTGTTCCGTCATGCTGAGCAAGTGGTTCGTGCTCCATCATGTTGAGAGAGTGGTTCATGCTCCATCATGCTGAGAGAGTGTTCATGCTCCATCATGCTGAGTGAGTGGTTCTTGCTCCATCATGCTGAGCAAGTGGTTCGTGCTCCGTCATGCTGAGAGAGTGGTTCATGCTCCATCATGCTGAGTGAGTGGTTTCTGCCCCATCATGCTGAGTGAGTGGTTTGTGCTCCGTCATGCTGGGCAAGTGGTTCGTGCTCCGTGCTCCATCATGCTGAGCGAGTGGTTCATGCTCTGTCATGCTGAGCGAGTGGTCATGTTCTGTCATGCTAAGCAAGTGGTTCATGTTCTGTCATGCTGAGCGAGTGGTTCATGTTCTGTCATGCTAAGCAAGTGGTTCATGCTCTGTCATGCTGAGTGAGTGGTTCATGTTGTCATGCTAAGCAAGTGGTTCATGCTCCGTAATGCTGAGCAAGTGGTTCATGCTCCGTAATCTGAGGAAGTGGTTTATGCTCTGTCATGCTAAGCAAGTGGTTCATGCTCCGTCATGCTGAGTGAGTGGTTCATGCTCCGACATGCTGGTGAGTGGTTTGTGTTCCGTCATGCTGAGCAAGTGGTTCATGCTCCATGCTCCATCATGCTGAGAGAGTGGTTCATGCTACATCATGTTGAGTGAGTGGTTCGTGCTCCATCATGCTGAGCAAGTGGTTCGTGCTCCGTCATGCTGAGAGAGTGGTTCATGCTCCATCATGCTGAGAGAGTGGTTTATGCTCCATCATGCTGAGAGAGTGGTTTATGCTCCATCATGCTGAGTGAGTGGTTCGTGCTCCGTGCTCCGTCATCCTGAGTTAGTGGTTCGTGCTCCATGCTCCGTCATCCTGAGTTAGTGGTTCGTGCTCATGCTCCGTCATCATGAGTTAGTGGTTCGTGCTCCGTGCTCCATCATCATGAGTTAGTGGTTTGTGCTCCGTACTCTGTCATCCTGGGCGAGTGGTTTGTGCTCCATGCTCCGTCATCATGAGTTAGTGGTTCATGCTCCGTGCTCCGTCATCATGAGTTAGTGGTTCGAGCTCCATGCTCCGTCATCATGAGTTAGTGGTTCATGCTCCGTGCTCCATCATCATGATTAGTGGTTCATGCTCCGTGCTCTGCCATCCTGAGCGAGTGGTTTGTGCTCCATGCTCCATCATCCTGAGTTAGTGGTTCGTGCTCCGTGCTCCATCATCCTGAGTTAGTGGTTTGTGCTCCATGCTCCATCATCATGAGTTAGTGGTTCGTGCTCCGTGCTCCATCATCCTGAGTTAGTGGTTCGTGCTCCGTGCTCTGCATCCTGAGTTAGTGGTTCGTGCTCCTGCTCCATCATCCTGAGTTAGTGGTTTGTGCTCCATGCTCCATCATCATGAGTTAGTGGTTCGTGCTCCGTGCTCCGTCATCATAAGTTAGTGATTCTTGCTCCGTGTCTCTCATCCTGAGTTAGTGGTTCGTGCTCCATCGTCCGTCATCATGAGTTAGTGGTTCGTGCTCCGTGCTCTGTCATCATGAGTTAGTGGTTCGTGCTCCATGCTCCGTCATCATGAGTTAGTGGTTCATGCTCCATGCTCTGTCATCATGAGTTAGTGGTTCGTGCTCCATGCTCCGTCATCATGAGTTAGTGGTTCATGCCCCGTGCTCCATCACCATGAGTTAGTGGTTTGTACTCCGTGCTCTGTCATCCTGAGCGAGTGGTTCGTGCTCCATGCTCTGTCATCATGTGTTAGTGGTTCGTGCTCCATGCTCTAGTCTCATCTACATGATCGATTTGGTTGTGCTCTGTATCTTCCCCTATCCAAGACCATGGTCTTTTCTACCCCTGTTAATCCACCCCAAACCCACCTTCATATTCCATGCTTTCCTTCCTGAAAATCCCTGTCGTGTCCATCTTGTTTACCCCGTGTACCCCGCCCCATTCCTCTCCCTTCCCCAGATCTTGTCATGTGTCTATTCCCCACTGTTTTGTGCTTCCCTCTCCCATCCCTTTTTTCTCCTGCTCCCCTTGTGATATGTTCTGTGTGTTAGCTCTTATATGAGCCTTGACATCGGAAATAGAAAAAACAAAATAGCAATAAAAAATAAATAACCCTGTCCTCCAATCCTCAGCAATTGAATCCTCTCTCATACATTCACCAGCCTCTTCGTCCAACTGACTGCGATTTCTCACACTGCAATTGTCATCTCTGTACACACCTCATCAATGCCTGGCACTCTTCTCTTCTTCTTCCTCTTCCATGCTGTCCACACCTCCTCCTCCGTGATCCCCACCAGCTCCATTTTTCCCTCCACATAACATGGTAGCTCCAGCTCTCCGTTGCTTCCTTCTCGGTTCAACAGCTTCCTCAAATACCCTTCCCACACCTTCAATACTGCCCCCTCTCTGTCACTAGCCTCTCACCACCATCACCATATTTAACCCCCCACCCCTTCATGGTCTTACTCTCCTCATCGCTGTCCCAAGCTAATTTATGTATCATCTTCTTCCCACCATTCTCTTCCATCTTGTTGTACACCTCTTCCATATCATTCCTTGCCTTATCCACAGCTCTCCCTGCTGCTTTCTTCTTTTGTCTGGAAAGCAAAGCCTCCACAGCAACTCTGCACCTGGTTGACTCCCTCTATCTTGATCTTCTCTATCCTCTTCCAATCCTCCTTTTTTTCACCAACTGTCTTCCGCTACTTCCTTCATCCACCATACCTGGTTTCTATCCCTCGACGATACACCTTTCCTGAAATCCCTCCATGCAAAACTTCTGCAATTCCCCGATACTTCTCTCTGTACTTCTTCGACTCCTCCTCCAAACCTTCTGCTTCTTCGTTAAGTTGTTCATACTTGGCCCTCATCCTTGTACTCTCCGACGATGTTGCGCCTCCACTTCCCTCACTTAGTAATCTTCCGACCCCTGCTCTTAACCTCCCGAACAAAAAAGCATCATGCAGCCTCCCCCTCCCAACTCTGTCCCATCTTTGCTCTTTCCCTCCCAAACCCCAATGCCAAAGCCTCAACCTCCCTCTCCAAAGCTGTCTCAAATTACTCTCACCCTCCTCACACTCATAAAAGCAAACATCCATTCCCACTCGAAACGCTTTCTGCTCCCCTATCATGCCATCACCAACTTCACAGAAACCGACTTTTAAGGAGAATGATTACTACAGGTTTACAAAGGGTAATTCTAAAGGTTTCTGCAGCAGAGTGATTCTAAAGGGGGATTTAATTGGTGATTTTAATGGGTAATTCTAAAGGGGGGATTCTAAAGGGGGATTCAATAGGGTGATTTTAAAGGGTAATTCTGAAGGGTAATTCCAAAGGTAATTAATTATAAAGATTATTCCAAAGGGTAAATCTGAAGGGTAATTCTAAAGGTTTCTACAGAATGATTCTAAAGGGTAATTCCAAATGGCAATTCTAAGGGTTATTCTAAAGAGTTATTCTTAAGGGTTATTCTAAAGAGTTATTCGAAAGGGTTATTCCAAAGAGTTATCCTAAAGGGTTATCTAAAGAGTTATTCCTAAAGAAGTTATTCTAAAGGGTTATTCCAAGAGTTATCCTAAGGGTTATCCTAAAGAGTTATCTAAGGGTTATTCTAAAGGTTATCCTAAAGAGTATTCTAAAGGGTTATTCTAAAGGGTTATCTAAATAGTTATTCTAAAGGGTTATTCTAAAGGGTTATTCTAAAGGGTTATTCTAATGAGTTATTCTAAAGGTTATTCTAAAAGGTATTCTAAGGGTTATTCTAAAGAGTTATTCTAAAGGGTTATTCTAAAGGTTATTCTAAGGTTTTCTAAGGGTTATTCTAAAGAGTTGTTCTTAAGGTTTATTTTAAAGAGTTATTCTAAAGGGTTATTCAAAGAGTTATTCTGAAGGTTATTCTAAGGGGTTATTTCAAGGGTTATTCTAAAGAGTTATTCGAAAGGGTTATTCCAAAGAGTTATCCTAAAGAGTTTTCTAAAGGGTTATTCTAAAGAGTTATCCTAAAGAGTTATTATCTAAAGGGTTATTCTTAAGGTTATTTCTAAAGAGTTATTCTAAAGGGTTATTCTGAAGGGTTATTCTTAAAGGGTTATTCTAATGAGTTTTCTAAAGAGTTATTCTTAAAGGTTATTCTAAAGGTTATTCTAAAGGGTTATTCTAATGAGGTTATTCTTTTAAAGGGTTTATTCTAAAGGGTTATTTCTAAAGAGTTATTCTTAAGGGTTTATTTTAAGAGTTATTCTAAGGGTTATTCCAAAGAGTTATTCTAAAGGTTATCCTAAAGAGTTATTCTAAAGGTTTTTCTAAAGAGTTATTCTTAAGGGTTATTTTAAAGAGTTATCTAAAGGGTATTCAAAAGAGTTATTCTAAGAGGTTATCCAAAAGAGTTATTCTAAAGAGTTATTCTAAAGAGTTATTCTGAAGGGTTATTCTAAGGGGTTATTCTTAAGGGTTATTCTAAAGAGGTATTCGAAAGGGTTATTCCAAAGAGTGTTTCCTAAAGAGTTATTCTAAAGGGGTTATTCTTAAAGGTTATTTCTAGAAGAAGGGTTATTCAAGAGTTATCCTAAAGAGTTATCTAAAGGGTTATCCTAAAAGAGTTATTCTCATGGGTTATTCTGAAGGGTTATTCTAAAGGGTTATTCTAAAGAGTTATTCTAAAGGGTTATTCTAAAGGGTTATTCTAATGAGTTATTCTAAAGAGTTGTTCTTAAGGGTTATTTTAAAGAGTTATTCTAAAGGGTTATTCCAAAGAGTTATTC
>CM068959.1:36120282-36133925 GCA_035128595.1 Eptatretus atami | reverse complement strand
TTATGATTATTAATACCATAGCAGAGTACGCATCCTGTGGGCGATTTTATTCCAAGCGTGTAACACGTTCTTACACATCCCTTTATTTGGGTGGTGTATAGGCAACAGACCACTGCCTTGATCGCTCCTGAAAATGTAATGAACACAGGTTACATATTGGAAGCAAAAACATGCGTACTGCTTATGTGCATATACTGTATAATACATTGTGGTTATATCGCATTTTATAATTCCCATTGCACCCTCCCTCCTCTCAAAGGAAGAAAATGGCAAGATGGGTGAAAAAAAAATGTTGTTTTTCAAAACTTGATAGAATCAAACAAAACTTGCACATTCACAACTTCAGGGTGCCCTCATTAATCCCTGAAAGTTTCAACATCCAAGATAAAATCCTCTTGGAGTGTTGATCATACATACATACATACATACATACGAGTGTGTTCAAAAGTATCCAACCTTAATTTTTCGTGCGTAAACAAATGAAGCTAGGGGGCTGGTTTGGTGCACGTATGAGGCGATCCTAATCCGTATGCTTGAATATTTTCCCGCCTGCAGAAGCTGTCAGTCGCTGACAGACGCCGATGAGTGAGGAAGTGTAAGTGAGTGCCGTCAGATTTTCGTTTTTGACGGCGTAGGCCACCTGAGGCCACCTCAGTTTCTCTGCGGCTCGCCGCACGTTTGTCAATTCAGAGGGCGTACGGCCGCCGTATCCTCGCCGTAGAAGCAATGGACTGAGGCCTAAAGTATCGATCGACACACGAGAGATGCTTTCACGAGGACTTCCACCGACGAACTGAATGAACAAAGCGCGAAGATGCGGGTCGCAAACAGGTGGGGGAGACACGTGAACAAACATGAACGCTACGTTGTGTTCGTTTTTTTAAATGTATTAGGTTTTTAGGGCAAAATTTTCTCAAAAAATTGTTCGGATTCCAATTTGTTCAACAATGGGCGTTCGGATTCTGGGGCACCAGGTATATTATAGTATAGTATATTCAGCTATATATACTGGTATATTTTTATTTCAGTAAAAAAAGAACTGGTATATATACCCACTCGTTACCGTCGTCTGGCGCGACGTTCCTTAGGGCCCCCTGCGGTCGCCTTGCGGCACCTTGCGTCTGCCTTGAAAATTCTATGGCCGCCGCAGCGACGCCTAAGGTCACGTGCGACATCAAATCAAAGACCGTACGGCACCCCACGTTTTCGGTCTCCACAATTTATAAATACGCCGTGCGGCTCCCCGAAAAATAAAAACATATGTGACTCGTACATTGTGTGACCGTGAAATACTCGGGCGCCGTATAATTGCTAGTGGCGCGCAGATTTTGGGACCCCCGGCCGCCGCGGCAATGTGACCTAGGCCTAAGTAGTAAATAACAGAGCAAGAACATGGTAAATGTGGTATAGTGGTATTTTGATGTAACACTTCTCTGTAATTATTGTAGTAACCAGAATGGCACTCGGTCGAGAACATACCTCCGGCAGGCTGAGCAGTTCACTTTTGTATCCCACTGCTAGCCTGGATCTGAATCTGAACCTGAACCAAAATCTAATCGGCTTATTCTTGACACCTAACCAACTCATCCATCAAGTTTTGTCATAATCCATCCACAACTTTTTGAGATATCATGCTATACTGTATATCGTTTTTGGCCCCATTTGTCAATGGTGAAGAATCACTTAAGCATTGAAAAAATTCTCGTGTCCAGATGTACAGTGCAATACTAGATGTATAGATGTTATTACCATACTGGATGGGACTATCCTCACAATGTACATGTACATGTAGTGAGTGAGTGATGTACAACAGCCTAAACATCACTGATTGAACATAACTGCACAACCGCCAGGGCAACAGTACTGGACCAACATGCATAAATATACGTTGTCACCGATAAAAAATGGGAATACAAACTATGTACATTTTAAAAATTTTGAACGAACTTCTGAAATTTTTGAAGATAATACATACGATCAACATGAAAATATGAAAACCATTAATGGAGTCCGGGGGCAGATCCAGATCCCTAGTTTACGGGTTGGGGCACAGAATCCGATACCACCAGGGGGTGGATAGGTGCAGAAGCTTTTACTGTAGCCTCGTCTACATTTAGTGGTAAAATAATTGCCATTCTCTTATTTTGTTTTCCTTGTTTGGATGGCCCAGTCCTTAGTGGCTAGTCTGAATTCACACCTTGGTAATTATTGGTTTCCTTTTTCTTTGTACCACTCCCTGCATTCAACTTGTGAATGTTTGTATTAATTTGTTTATATTCAACATTATATACCAGTGTTGTTGTCTAGAGGATGGTAAAAAAAACAAAAAAACACTACTTATCCTCAGGTTCTCGTGCTTTGGGGCCATTTAAAAATTACATAACCCATTATTTGCCCAAATCTGACATCCCACCCCTCTGTAATTCTCCGTAACACTTCAACAGACACCCCCTAAAATGTTACGTCACATTCAATGAAGGCAACCCATTCCCCCTATTTCATACCTTAATCCCGAGATGCTATTTATCCCATTGTTTATTTCAATTACTATGAACGAGATTTGAATGAAAAATCACTCACAAAGAGACAACTTGGCAAAACAGCACAAAGTAGAATGGCACTCAGGAGAGTGCATACCTGTGCCAGTTGGAACAGTTCATGTGTTTGTATCCCACTGATGGGCTAGACCTGAACCAAAATGCAACCGCTTGTTCTTGTCACCTATTCAACTCATCCACTTTGTTTTGTCATTACTCATCCACAACTTTTTGAGATATAGTGACATATTTAGTTTTTGGCCCAATCTATCAATTTTATAAATTGGCCTGTGTTGACCTTTTGACCTTAAAATTAATTGGTGGTTAATTCAAGACCTGACATGAAAATGCTCTTCAAATTTCATTCATTGGATGAAAATTGAGGATTTTAGAAAATACTGTACCACCTTTGTTGTTAGACTTGGCCTATGTTGACTTTGGCTAATGTAACCCCAAAATATTGGTGGTTGAATGCAGTGACCTGACCTGAAATGCTGTTGAAATTTTAAGTCATTCGGAATGAAATGAATTTTAGAAAATTTGGCCCAAATTGGCCTTTGGCCTATTTTGACTTTGCCTATGTTATCTCAAAATTAAATTAAAGCTAATTGGGTTAAAATTGAGGATTTTAGAAAATTTGGCGTATGTTTACTTTTGGTCTATGTTGACCTTTTGGCTATGTGTACCTCAAAATTAGTATGTGGTTGAATTCAGTGACCTGATATGAATAATGCTCTTCAAATTTCAAGTTATTGGATTAAAATTGAAGATTTTAGAATTTGGCCGATGTTGACCTTTGGTCTATGTTGACTTTTTCGCCTCTGGTGACCACAAAATTAATAGGTGGTTGATTCAGTGACCTGTTATGTAAATTCTGTTCAAATTTCAAGTCATCCGATTATTTTGAGGATTTTAAAATTGTGGCTCAAATTGGCCTATTGGTCTATGTAGACCTTTTCTGTCAACAAATTTACGAATCCTCAATGCGGGACCCATCGAGTCGGTGACATTAATCTCTGAACATTTCGTAACGATCGGTTGAGCAGTTTGGGTGGATGGTGAGCGACAACACACAAACAACAAACACAAACAAACACACAACAAATGGAGGTGATCAACATACTTGTCTAACAAAATCGCTTGGACATACACCTCCATACCCTTCCCCATGCATTATGTAATTTTTGAATGTCCCTTTTCTGTAGCTGTTCTGTCCATTTTCTTTTTTCCATTCGATTAAGAATTATCTCTCATCTTCGTGTGGATCGGCCGGCTTTCAATCGCTTCAAATTTATCATCCAAATCTGGTAACACAGCGGTGATCATACAAATATATGTCTAAATGGGTGCTGCAAGATGACGTTTGAAAGTGTTGGGTCATGCACTTTCTCTGGTTAGTTTTACCTTGGCTGTCCAAATTTTCCTTGCAGCTCAATCTGCAGGGAAAAACATACTCACCCCATCTTTGGTTGTACAGTATTGCGACAGCAATCACCAATACATCTAGATGCATTCTCAGTTCTCTTCAGGGTTCAGAGTTTTTCAACTAGCGTATGAAGGCTGCACGAAAACACAGCCCGAAGAAAAGTGTCCTGGAGATGATGTCAGAGTCACAGTGATACGTGACATAATCACATCGTCGTTTTTTGGGGTCGAGGCCAAAATCGAGCGTACAAGGACACAAAAAACATTAAAACCTTCGTTTCAAGATATTTATTGAAGGAAGAAAACAACAATGAAGTATTAACTGAAGCGGTATCTATTCATTAAACTAAAATAATTTCTGATTCTGTGGACCTTTAAAAGACTTATACACTCCCCAAATTGCTGACGAAGAAATTTAAACCAACGTCCTTAAATTGAACTTTTTTATTTGAAAAAGACCTTTTTTAGATTGAACTTTCATTCATTCATTCATTTTTCACATCAAAAAATCAATCCCCTTCCGTAAAACCATCTCCTTTTCATACCCATGAAAAGTTCACTGTAAATACAGTGTGTGTGTGTGTGTGTGTGTGTGGTGTGTGTGTGGTGTGTGTGTGTGTGTTGTGTGTGTGTGTGTTCAGCTGTATTGTCTGGACGTTTGTTTAGTTTCTGAGATGACTGTTTTGTTGTTGTTTTCTACACTTTGCCAAATCTCATTGAAAAGCTTGTTACGTAAATTAAAGAGGGACGCAAACTTCATAAATATAAACAAAGAAATATGAGATTTGCAATTGAGCATACTTTTTGACGTGCGGAACCACCCTTGGTAAACAGCGCCCGGATAATATAGCATTCCATGCCCCAAAAATTGTGGTTATGAGGGTGTTCAAAATGTTCAAGAATGGGAATCAGTCCAAGACAAACTGGTTTTTCTTTATTGTTCTAATTAAGTAATATCCAATTAGCGAGTGTGTCGTGTTGTGTGTGTGTGGGTTATTGGGTGGGTGTATGTATGTATGTTTTGTCGAATATACTAGTACGGAGGGACCCAGAGGGCGGGCACCTGGTAGGTGCGTAAAACAGTAGACGGTAGGGATTGGGGCAGAGTCAGTTAGGTCAGAATATCGTAGTCGGACCTAAACGTGAATCATTAAATGGCATAGACTTGGGAAACAGCCTGGGGAACATATTCAGAGTCGCCACAGCGTCTAATTTGACATTCATATCAAATGAAGAAGAATTGTAGACGCCCTCTCCTCTCGCTCTCGCCACCTCGCTCCCCCTCCTCTCCCTCCCTCTTCTCCCCTCCTCTCTCGCCCCTCTCTCTCGCCCCACTCCCACCCCCCTCTTCTCGCCCCCTCCTCCTCCCCTCTCTGAATTGTGGACGGCCCCTCTCTCTCACCCCCTCTTCCCCTCTCTCCTCCCCTCATCCCTCCCCCTCTCTCGCCCCTCTCTTGCCCCTCTCTTGCCCCCCTCTCTTGCTCCTTGCCCCCCCTCATCTCCCCCCCTCTCCCCCTCTCCTCACCCCCCCTCTCTTGCCCCCTATATCGTGCGCCCCCTCTCTTCCCCGCTCTACGTCACCCGCCGGGTCGCTTCCCCCTGGCTCTGTCACCCGATGAGTCTCACCCTCCATCTACTCCCGCGAGCGAATGGGAATGACTCCCGCCCAGCCGCTCACCATCCTAGTCTCGCAGGCGATGCAGCCGAGCGGGTAGGCCATGACGAGTCTTCCACCGATGGGGTGCGGAGAGCACGCGCCCAGGTCGCGATGAGAAGGACCTGCGAATCCTCTACCCACGCGTGCGTCAGTCAGGCCGCGGCGCAGAGAGCACGTGGCGAGCGCGAATCACCGCGTAGGAAGCTCGACTCGGTGGCCACCCGACTCAGGGTGTAGGGGGGCGAGAGATGGGTCCTGCGACGATCTGGTCGTACGTCGGCTTCGGTGTCATACGATCAAGAGATGAGGGAGAGAGATAAATAGAGAGAAATATAGATAGGGTGTAGAGCAAGTATATAGGGAGATGAGAGATGATGGGAGAACAATATGAGAGCGGTGAGAAGATAGAAGGGGTAGTAGCTAAAGCATGATAGGGGGCAATGTATGAGACATAGTGGGGGTCTAAAATATACACCAGTATATAGATAGGAGTCCGAGCAGAGTCTAGAGTGTACTGTAATGGTGGTGCCATGAGTGAGCGCTGTACGGTCGCCAGACCACTGGATCCGATGGCTGACGTTGAAACTTGCCCAGTAAGAATTGCTGGGACCTGTGAGATGCATTTCGAAGATGATAATTAAATACGGACAAGTGGTTCCCGAGAGTTATGGGCCATGATTAAATAACCAACCAAATGAGAGGCCACGGGTGCGTGATGAGGAGAGGGCTCACAACAATGTCTACGACATATACGCAAATTGAACGGGGCGTCAACAGAGATTATGTTGCTGTGTTCGCGCTTATTGTGAGGCGAAGATAGGCCAGCGCGCGGTATGATGAGGTGGAGAGAGCGTAGTAGAATAGAGGGCGAGAAGAAGGAGGGGTATTAAGAGAGGAGGTGAGACATGAATAGAAAGATAGAGGGTGTGAGCTAGGAAGCAGGAGGGGTAGAGTATCTGATTGTTATAGAGACCAGCAATAGGGTAGGAGCTTTACACAAAATTTCTTATACTATATCATTATTTGGATATTGTTACATATAATGTTATACACCATCAATAATTTAATAGTAATTCATACATTATAAGGTGAGGACGATCGAGTATTATACAAATTGATCTTATATATTTTACTAATATCCAAGGCTTAGTATATTATTTATAATTACCCCTCAATAATGATACATTATTACGAGACCGCACCACGTGATACTGTTGGGTATTCGTTGTGAAAGAAAAGAGTTTAAGGGCCGATATAATAAACAGCGAGTTGATAAAAAATCATTTTCAAAAAAAGACCATAAACCCGAATAGCTCCTAGTGACAATAGCAGAGCTGTACGGTGTGTTTGCAATTGATTTCAATATAATACCTGCAAGAGTATCTTCGACTGCACAATCGGGACATTGTAATTTTTTCCCATAATTTTTTCCCAGGCGCCCGCGATTTTAACACACCCTGATATTGCAACGTATGTCGAGAGCGCCCCACGATGACCTTCCTCGCCGAGGTTCATAATACTTGACGAGTAATCAATACAATGTTGCTACAGCGCCGATCGTACAAGAAGTCAAAATGTTTTGATGAAGAACAGTGTAGGACAGCAGTCAGGAAAACGGACTGCAGACCCTGCCTTGGCCAAGTCACACACAGTGCTTTCAGACGCGCCGGGTGAGGTAGATGGATGTGACTTAGCGGATAGGCATGTTGTTGGTTGTTTCGTTGGAGGGTCGTTGGATGTAACAATTAAATAACCCACCTAAAAAAGAAATCGACACGAGCACGCCTTATATTCCACACACAACACACATACGAAAAGTGATGAGAGAGGATTGTACTACACACTATATTATAATCTGAAGATATAACAACTATCACATTGAGGAAACTATAGATACGCAGTTGAAGTGCCTTATGGAGGCTTGCAAATCCGTTGACCAATAATATTCTTAATGTGGAGAACATTTTGACACCCTCATAACTCACAATTATAATTTGTAGGGAGCTAAATAAAGGAGAATGCGTAACATATACATTATCTATAGATTATACCGTGTCAAGCGCTGAGATAATATTTAGATAAACCAACATACCACCAGTGAGGTTATCGCAAACACCGTAAAAAATAAATAATAGTACGATGTATCATACTAAAGTTATGAGTCTAAATAATCTATATATATAATCTATATATCCAATTAATACTTTTAGATGTTTATGATAAATAATTTTTAAAATACATAAGTTTTGTCTGTTGGCGCTCTCTTTTCTGGGAATGTTTAGCTGGCTGGAAACCGACACAGCGTGTGGGGGGCAGTATTTGTCGAGGTATGTCTTCGCCAACCAGAGACTGTCCAGAAGATTAAAACGAGACAATCAACTGAGCACAGTTCGACAACTCCGTCGATCAGCAGAGAGCGCTGGTTCCGTACATATAACCCCAGAACCGCTCGCTCAGGTCCACACAATTAAAACAGCTGAACACACATATCAAAACCACACCGAACACACACACAGAGGCTACATTTTATCCAAAAATAAAACAACATCACACCACCCCTAAAACTAAACCATCAAATCCCGACAAACGAACCTCATACCACACACAGCAGCGAACCACACTTACGGGTCCCAGGTTATCACCAAACTCTAGTGGAAGCCTTCTTATACATGGGGGGTTCATAAGATACACTAGGACCTGGTTTGAACGAATGGGCAAGAGGCTCCCCGGATGAGCCAAATCAATTATTTCCACCTAGAACTAAAAAAGAAGTAAACGAGTGAGGAGAGTGGCGAGAAGCGAGTAAAAAGCTAAAGGCTCAAACAAACAGTGTGCCCCTGTGAAATGAAAAAACGAGATGTCTATTTCTGTGTTCGAATAATTGAAAAAAAAACAAACCAGCTCGGCTCAACCTCAATGTATTTCGAAAACCGCACGTGTCTGTGAACAAAAAATGCATGAATCAAATGTATCGCAACGAAAAACGAGAGCACAGGGGGCGAGAGTATGTCCGTCATATAACAAAGATGTTTTATATTTACTTAAGTAAATGACATGAACCACCAATAGCAAAGAGAGTACTAGCAAAATATGCAATGAAGATAATAATTTAACAGTTGATAGTCAAAATACTAATTTAGTAACACTAGATTGAACTATAAGAAGACGACGGGCCCACTCGGCACTGCAGTAACAAACTACAACCAACAAATGAATATCACGACCTCGCTAGAGTTTGTTTATGGTACCCTCTCTCGCTCTACGACACAAATGGAAAATGTACCTATGAAAGGAGGGACGCAGAGAGAGTTTGGAATGATGATTTTCCTGTAGGTGGGCCAGGAAGGTGTACGTCCCTGCGAGCGGCACCTGACAATGGTCGTTCTGGTTGTCCGTCGACCGCCTCTAACAAACAGAAACCACAGGGAACTGTGGAATCTTACATAGCAGGGGACAGACGTGGTGATGCCGGGGTCCACCGGAGGGGACATCGTACACATCGCTTCTTCACAAGTCGTATGAGGGCGACAGCAAGAGAGACACGTTTGCGTCCCTTTTTGACACAGCCATCATCCAAAAACACAACATAACACAAACCACTCATACACGATCAACACAAAATACCTCTCCCGCAAGATCTCCAAAGACCAACGTCAATTTGCTGCTCTCAGAGTAGTGTTCGGCGAGATTTTTGGTACCCGCCTCAGCCTCAGCGGGGAGGGCGATAACACCAACGAGACTTAGAGCGAAACTCGTCTACGCATCTTAAATTGGCCCAATGCGAGAAACCCCAGCCAACTCCTCGCATGGGGACACGCTACCAGTCGGAAGATAAACAGTACTCAAACGCTCAAACGGGCCCATCAGCCATGCTCGGAAATTCCCAAGCCAGTTTCTTCCACACGGGGGTTCAATACTTGACTAGATAATCAGTATCCCCATGTTGCACTAGGTCGTCGTTGCAAGAGTCGAGCAAGCCAGTTTGTGAAGGAATTTGTAGTGAAGCGGCAAGGAACCATTGCAGAGATCGCACTGTGGCAAGTCAGAGTGCTTGCAGACAGCGGGTGGGTCGTGAATCGTGATGGGGAATGGAAGATTGTTGGTTCTGATTATTTGGACGAGTTCAAGGTGGATGAAAAATTTATATAAACGCATATACTAGATAAGATGAAAGTAGCAACCCATGACCTTTTGGAATTATTACTCTCCTACCAGACAAAGGAAAGTGATCTGACTCCACACATACTTAACGTTACATAACTGTACTTTCCCTTTTGGGCGGAGGAGCATCGTAGTACTGTTTTGACATGAGCGAAATGGTCTTTCCAGATCCGTAACCATAAATAGGGATAATTGTGACAGCCAAATGTAGGATAAAATAGTCAACTAGTATACTGTACCAGATGTAGTGATAGTGTGCATGTAATATACCCAGTATATATATTAATATACTTAACCATTTTATATACCAACAACAGATACATTGATTACAACAAAAAACGATATCGAAGCGTGTGTTTCAGAACAAGTGACACCACCTTACAACTCTTTTTGTGCGTTAAACTAATGCAGCCTAGGGAGGCGTGCTATGGTGCACCGTAAATGTAGTCGATTCCGAATATCCAATCACACTTGAAATATTTTCCGTCCTGCAGAAAAGCATGTCAGTCTGTCCTTGACAGATCCGCACAGAAGATGGAGGAAGTGGTAACATGAGCGACCACATGATTTTCCGTGTTTTGAACAAAACAGAGCGGACCAATAACTTGATACTCGCTTCTCGCAATTCAAATTTGTGTAACACCACTTGGCGATTCCCAAGTAGGAAGACTTAGTGTGCGCAAGAATTGTCGAACAAGCCTTCGACTTGAACAATGGGCACACACAGATAAATAGATGTGGTAAGCAGTACACAAAGATCGGGCCGACATCAGTGAAAGTGAAGCACGTTCTGGTTGGCTCCTTCAACGATCCGATAGAGGATCGTCACACCTGACCAAGCGTGAGAGCCTGCCTGATGGACAGTCTCGTGAATCACGCAACAGAGAACTATGCAGACGAGCGTGCGCGAAGCATTGGATCCAGGTTATCCCTGTCAGATTGATGACGAAGGATGTTATGGCGCTTTAAAAGGAGTAATCTCAGCCGTAAAACGTTCCTTGGCCAAAGCTGCTAACGATCGAGCAGAAGCACCCGTTTGGAGATCGCCAGAGACTTCGTGGACGACTGTGGAGGACAGAGCCTGAATCCAACTCTTCACACCACAGTAGATACACTGAGTGAATATGGCCGACCAACGTAATCCGTAGTGTTGATCAAAACACAACGAAAAATGGCGAACGACAGCGCCTCACTTTCACTTCCTCACTCATCGGCGGTACCATGTCAGCGAGCTGAACAGCTTACTGCAGAGCGGAAAGAATATGTGCGAACGCATACGAGATTAGGATCGCCTACATACGTGACACCTCCATACCCGGCCTCCTACTTTCATTTGTTAACGCACGAACAATTACGGTTGGATACTTGTTTGAACACCTCGTATATGCTACATATATACATATAATATATACATAGTATGTATCATATGTTTTTATATATAAATATTTTACATATAACAATATATATATATATATATATTTGCAGATATTTATATATAATATTATATTACTAAATATAAATAATTGAATGCATGATCTTTATCTCCTTATCGGTCTGCCCTCATGTCGGGTCGCCAACAGCGGACTATATCGTATGTCCGCAGAGGGATTCTGGCACAGGTTGTACGGCCGGATGCCCTTCAGACGCAACCAGGGCTGGTCGCCTCTTACCGACACATGAGATTATGGTATCACTATTTTAACCGGGGGCAATAGCACGGGCCCAGATACAGCTGGTACCACTTCGACGACCTCCGATAGGAATGACAGGCGATGTTCCCACAACCTCGCGCACTGTTGATGTTATTTTGTTTTCAAAGCGGCCAGACAGGCTTGAACTCAGGACCTTTTGGATTCCACCAAAGGTCGGACTACTCTGAACCACTACGCCTCAACACCAGGGCTATTAATATTTTGCATGTACTAATCGTAATACTCCATGGTATATATATGTTATAAGTTTGTTGTATTGAAAGTATATTTGCATATATATATAGTTTTTTTATGTGACTATATGTAAGTTCTGTATTAGAATGTTTGTATCTGTAATTATCGATTTTATATTTGGATTAGTTAGTATTATTTAGATATTATAATTATATACCGTCTATATATATTATATATCATATGTACATCAATCCCACCGCTTCATCGCGGTTCACCTAACTCGGCGCCCCCGTGTCTCATCGCGCTTTTCTCCTTGGAACGTAACTAATTTTTTCTGCGATTCCCCCGGTACATCGCGGTAATATTGTAAAATATAAATTATTTAAGCAATAAAATTATAACGTGTGGTGCTCCGCACCAGCACACAGCGCACGAGACACAAGCTTCAGCTTGATAAGACATCTTCGAGTATTCACTACGTCATATTTCCACAGCCCCACGATGGGCACCCACAGACGCTCCTCGAATGGCGTTCTGCAGGAACCGTATAAGCGCCGAAAGGAAGGTCCTGGGACACGCTACCAGGAGAAGGTGAGGTATAAGGTGCTCGCAGTATACTTGCTTCGGAAAGGAAAAAGGTTACCGCCGTTGGATCAGCATTATAGTCGTCATTCAACACCCAGCCTCAAAACCCGACCAACCAGACCATGTCCGATCTCCGGCACCTGAACCACTCAACTGCCCAAACCGATCCAGAGCACGATCCAGGCGATATCCCGGTCTACGGTTCAAACCCATCCACTGCAAACCGACATAACAGACCAGTCGATCTCCGGCACCTCAAACCACTCACTCCAAACCGACCAGAACAGTCGATCTCCGCACTCCAACGCAATCACTTGCGACAATCCGACCATCAGTTAGCCAGACCAAATCGATCTCCGGGACCTCAAACACCAATACCTCGAGCCAACTCCGCCCAGACCAGTCACGAAATCGATTTTTTTTGGGGTCAGGCGTCAATTCATCGCGATTTCACTTTAGCGGGGAGGACGGTATGGCAACTAAGCCCCCAGGAGAAAAACGGGGGATTACTGTATATGTTATATATCTGTACTACAATTGTAATAATTGTAGATGGTAAATAATATCATATTCTGAGTATAAAGTAATTGGTATATATATATACGGTCCACTTATTGTAATAGATGTATATATATTATACATGCCCAGAAATTGGGTAAACCAAGGACAACGTTTCAAGTACCATGTGTTGCCGATACCTTACATGAGGAACTGTGTATCCTGATCCATCATGAAGAACTTTGCCAAGAATCGCTGTCGCAGTGGAGGGAAGAGTATCCACATCCGGCGGTGCAAAGGTTTGAGAAAGTTCGGGAGCATGAGATTGTCACAAGCGACTGCGGCGGAATGGATACCATCTCAAGTAGCATCTGGAAACTGGTTCCGTTGTGGTGTATAGGACTGACCCTTAGTTGCAAACAAAGCTGGTCTCACTGCCCACCAGTCCGCCGTCCATCAGCAAATTGAAACCAAATTCTGAGCGATAAGTCGAAAACGACCACGTCATCTCACATCATATATTATATAGATATGGTATATAATATATATATATATATATAGTATAGTATATATATGCACAAGCCGGTAGCGGACATGGGTAGTCGACTACCCAATAGAACCTGAACGCGATGGGCCCGTTCGATGGGGAATGACCTGAGGATTAAGCACAAGAAAAATTCTGATTCTAGCTTTCAAGGGTTATGCTGCAGATTGTTTTTTCGTTAAAATACCCCACAATTTAGAGTTTTTCGGCGTTCCTAGCAACGGAGGGGGTCCATAGCACCATGTGTCCTTTTCTCACAATAACTAGGCATACCAATGAACCTATCCATACCGTTTCATGTGTATATCCGTGACTCATAGTCTCTGAGATATAACGAACTTCGTTTTTTA
>CM068959.1:36106954-36119517 GCA_035128595.1 Eptatretus atami | reverse complement strand
AGAGGGCCAGCAGAGACACGTTTGCCGCCTTGACGCCCACCAAAAACACTTCAAAAGAACTTTTAAAAGACTCTCCAAGACCTCAAAAAGACCCTCCAAGATCTCAAAAAGACCACCTCTCTCAGAGAGTGTTCGGGAATTTTTGGACCTCCCTCAGCGGGGAGGGGCCTTGGTGAACACACCGAGCTGTCCGCCTCTGATTGGACAGGTCCTACGGCCCACCTTTCCATGGTGGGGCCTTGGCCCCTGCCGGGAAACCCCAGCCACTCCTCCATGCAGGCGCACACTCGACGAGTAACAGTATCAACGCTGCAACGGCCCCTGCCGGGAAACCCCAGCCAGTCTTCCACACGGGTTCATACTTGACGAGTATCAGTATCAATGTTGCACAGGCTGTCGTGCAAGAGTGACAACGTTTGTGGAAGGAATGTTGGTGGAAGCGGCAAGGAACGGCTGCAAGACGCTGCCTTGGCAAGTCAGAGTGCTTGCAGACAGCGGGTGGGTCGTGGATCGTGATGGGGAATGGAATGATTGTTGGTTGTTCTTTGGAGAGTTAGTTGGAGTGAAAATATTTAATAAACCCTAACTAAAAAATAAATTCACAACCTCATGGCCATTTTTGATTATCCCACCAGACAAAAGGAAGGGATCTGATTCCACACATACTTAACGCACATAACTGATTTTGGGACACTGTATGTTGAATGCAAATGGTTCCAGATTCCGTAACAATATGTATTTTATGTATATATTGTACATATGTATATATATATATATAATCTATATATATCTAATATATATATATATTTATATATATATATACAAATACATATACAGAAAACATACGAGGTGTGTTCAAAAAGTATCCAACCTTAATTTTTCGTGCGTAAACTAATGGCTAGGGAGGCGTGGTTGGTGCACGTATGTAGGCGATCTTAATTCATAGCTGAATATTTTCCGCCTGCAGAAGCTGTCAGTCGCCGACAGACGGCCGATGAGTGAGGAAGTGTAAGTGAGCGCCATCGGATTTCGTTTTGACAAAATGACGGAAAAACTGAACGCTACTGCATCAAATTTTGATGTAAACCTTGGCGATTCCCAAGTGAAACGATTCGCAAGATTTCAACAAGCTTCGGAACGAGCAATGGCACCACACAGATAAAGGGTGGTACACCGCTTCAAAGATGGCCGCACATCAGTGGAAAGTGAAGCAGTTCTGGTTGCCCTCAACATCCGCGAAATGAGATCGTCATTGACCAAGTGAGGACTGCTGATGCAGTTATGTCGAATCACGATCAGAGAACTTGCAGACAGAGGTGGGCGTCAGCATTGGATCCGTTCATTCCATTGTGACTGAGGATTGGCTTAAGGAGAATCTCAGCGAAGTTCCTTGCAAGCTGCTAACGATCGAGCAGAAGCAACTCCGTTTGGAGATCGCACAGGATGCTGGAGACTGTGAACAGTGATCCAACTTCTTCAAACCAGTGATCACTGGCGATGAGAACACAGTGATCCGTCATTTTGTCAAAACGAAAATCCGACGGCGCTCATTTCACTTCCTCACTCATCGGCGGTCTGTCGGCGACTGACAGCTTCTGCAGGCGGAAAAATATTCACGCATACGAATTAGGATTCGCTACATACGTGCACCAAACCACCCTCCCTAGCTTCATTTGTGTACGCACGAAAAATTTAAGGTTGCGATACTTTTGAACACCCCTCGTATATGCATACATATTCATATATATATATATATATGTTATGTATATATATATATATATACTACATATATATATATAGTTATGTATACATGTATATATATATTTACATACTAATATTATATATATATTTGCATTATATATATTGTATATATATATATATATATATATATATATATATTTGCATGTATCTTCTTCTTCTTTCGGCTGCCCTCATTAGGGTCGCTACAGCGGATTATCCGTATGATCCGCATAGTGATTTGGCACAGGTTTTACGCGCGGATGCCTTCCTGACGCAACCCTGGTCGCCTCTTACGACACAGCGATATGGTACACCTATTTTAACCGGGGCATACACCGGGCCAGTACACTGGTACCCACTTCGCCGACCTCAGAAGGATGACAGGCTGAGTAACCTCCTGGTGTGTATTAATTCAAGCGCCCAAGGGGCTTGAACTCAGGACCTTTGGATCCCAGTCCGCTACCCTAACCACACGCCAACACAGGCTATATATTTGCATGTATATGTATATGTATATATGTATATGTATATATATATAAATACGGAATCTAAAACAAAAATCCTGAAAATCACATTGTATGATTTTTAAATAATTAATTTGCATTTTATTGCATGAAATAAGTATTTGATCACCTACCAACCAGTAAGAATTCCGGCTCTCACAGACCGTTAGTTTTGTCTTTAAGAAGCCCTCCCATTCTCCACTCATTACCTGTATTAACTGCACCTGTTTGAACTCGTTATCTGCATAAAAGACAGCTGTCCACACTCAATAATCAGACTCCAACCTCTCCACAATGGGCAAGACCAGAGAGCTGTCTAAGGACATCAGGGACAAAATTGAGACTTGCACAAGGCTGGATGGGCTAAAGGACAATAGGCAAGCAGCTTGGTGAGAAGGCAACAACTGTTGGCGCAATTATTAAGAAATGAAGAAGTTCAAGATAACAGTCAATCTCCCTCGGTCTGGGGCTCCATGCAAATCTCACCTCGTGGAGCCTCAATGATCATGAGAAAGGTGAGGGATCAGCCCAGAACTACACGGCAGGACCTGGTCAATGACCTGAAGAGCTGGGACCACAGTATCAAAGAACACATAAGTAACACACTTGCGTCATGGATTAAAATCCTGCAGCGCACGCAAGTCCTCTGCTCAAGCCAGCGCATGTCCAGGCCCGTCTGAAGTTTGCCAATGACATCTGGATGATCCAGAGGAGGAATGGGAGAAGGTCATGTGGTCTGATGAGACCAAATAGAGCTTTTTGATTTAAACTCCACTCGCCATGTTTGGAGGAAGAAGAAGGATGAGTACAACCCCAAGAACACCATCCAACGTGAAGCATGGAGGTGGAAACATCATTCTTTGGGGATGCTTTTCTGCAAAGGGGAAGGACGACTGCACCGTATTGAGGGGAGTATGGATGGGGCCATGTATCGTGAGATCTTGGCCAACAACCTCCTTCCTCAACAAGAGCATTGAAGATGGGGCGTGGCTGGGTCTCCAGCATGACAACGACCCGAAACACACAGCCAGGGCAACTAAGGAGTGGCTCCGTAAGAAGCATCTCAAGGTCCTGGAGTGGCCTAGCCAGTCTCCAGACCTGAACCCAATAGAAAATCTGTGGAGGGAGCTGAAAGTCTGTGTTGCCCAGCGACAGCCCCGAAACCTGAAGATGTATGAGGAGTGGGCCAAAATCCCTGCTGCGTCTGTGCAAACCTGGTTAAGAACTACAGGAAACGACTGATCTCTGTAATTGCAAACAAAGGTTTCTGTACCAAATATTAAGTTCTGTTTTTCTGATGTATCAAATACTTATTTCATGCAATAAAATGCAAATTAATTATTTAAAAATCATACACTGTTTTTTTCAGGATTTTTTGTTTTAGATTCCCTCTTTCACAGTTGAATGTACCTATGATAAAAATTACAGACCTCTACGTGCTTTGTAAGTGGGAAAACCTGCAAAATCGGCAGTGTATAATACTTGTTCTCCCACTGATTATATATATATATATATATATATATATATATATATATATATATATATATATATATATACAGTATATATATGTATATATATGTATACATATTTATACATGCCCAGAAATTGGGTAAACCAAGGAAACGTTTCAAGGACATGTTGCCGATACAATGAGGAAGTGTGATATCCTGAGTCATCATGGAAGAACTTGCCAAGAATCGTTCGCAGTGGAGGGGAAGAGTACACACCGGGGTGCAAAGGTTTGAGAAAGTTCGGGAGCAGAGATTGTACAAAAGCGACTGCGGCGGAAGGATCCATCAAGGCAGTGGAAACTGGTTTCCGTTGTGGTGTATGTGACTGACCTTGTGCAAACAAAGCTGGTCTCACTGCCCACAGTCGCGTCCATCAGCAATTGAACCATTCGACATAGTCGAAAACGACACGTCATCCATCATATATATATATATTATATATGCATATGTATATATATATATATATATATATATATATATATATATATATATGCACAAGCCGTAGGCGGACATGGGTAGTCGACTACCCAATAGAACCTGACGCGATGGGCCCGTTCGATGGGGAATGACCTGAGGATTAAGCACAAGAAAATTCATGATTCTAGCTTCAAGGGTTAATGCTGCAGATTGTTTTTTCGTTAAAATACCCACATTTAGAGGTTTTTCGGCCGTTCCTAGGCAACGGAGGGGTCCATAGCAATGTTCTTTCTCACACATAACTAGGACATACCATGAACCTACATACCAGTTTTCATGTATATCTGACTCGTAGTCTCTGAGATATAACGAACTTCGTTTTTTATTGTTTTCGACCAGGGTTCATTCAAAGTCTATCTTCTCCGACAGTTTTCATAGGATCCGGCTGGAAATTTTGACAATAGGCTGAATGTACTGCCCACAGTCGCTCGTGGCCCGTTTTTTGATTTTCGAAAAAATACATTTTTTATGATTTTTCAAAAATTTCAAAGTCCCGTTGCTAGGCATCGTGGTATCCATAGCAACTGTTCATTTTCACACAACTAGGTCATGGTGTGACCTACCAACCAAGTTTCATCAAAATCGCCATTGTATTAACGGAGCACTGGACCGAACAGCACGACAGACACAACATATCGACGGAAAAACTGATAATAAGGGTAGAACAAATGTTTAAAATGAAAAAAAAATTTTTTTTTTCCACTGATCGATACCCAATATATATGTACAATATAATACATACAGATATATATATATATGCATATACATATTTATACATATACATAATATACATATACATATACATATACATATACAGTCATGCGCCACTTAACGGGGGTTACGTTCTGAGAAACGCGTCGTGAAGCGACGTCGTCGTTGTGCGAAATCATTTTTTTTTTTTTCGTTTTCGTTTTCGAACATCGTTTTCGAACATCGTACTAACACAAACCTAGACACCTAGGCTATATGGTGTAGCCTATTGCTTCTTGGATACAAACCTGTACAGCATGTTACTGTACTGAATACTGTCGCAATTGTAACACACATCCAAGAGAGAGGGAAGACGCGTTAGTTTTACCTTTGTGCTGTTCATGACGGTCATCGGTGTTGTTAGCAGCAGCTTACAATCTCCTCTCGCATTGATTAATTATAGAAAGGTGAATAAATGCGTTTGGATTTTATAAATACGTAATCATTGCATCGATGTTATAATTTACAAATGAAGAAACGAGCACCTGTCAATTGTGATATATATTTGGGAACAGTGCGATTGTTTTAACAACATAAAAAGCTTACTAAAATAAATGTGTTTTAATTTCGACTAACAACAACGATTTATTCGCGGAATTCTTCAATTTAAAGGTAATTTACTTGCTAGAAGGTAAACGTGCAAACATTTGTTCAGTTTGAAAGCCGATTTCCTTGAATCCCGATTTGCACGACCCTGATTTTTTCGCGATGACATTTTATGGACCTCAACGATCGCATTATAACAGGGCCACACTGTCGTTTATATCATTATGAGGTATTTTATGTACTGTACAGTGTACATAATTGTATGTGCTATTTTTATACGACTGGCAGCGCTACGTCGGCTACATCACTCGGCGATAGGAATTTTTCAGCTACATTTTTTTTTTTCCAGAGCTGGCAGATCCGTCGTATATGCGATCCGTCGTTGCCCGGAACGTCGTTAAGCGGCGCATGACTGTTATATATACATACATATATATATATTATATATATACGTATATTTATGTATATATGTACGTATATATATATATATATATATACATGTGCAACATTGATACTGTTAGGCCTGTCACATTTGCCACGGCGGCGTGGGGTCTACAAAATCTACGGCCACTAGCAATTATAGGGTGGCCGCAGTATTTCCACGGTCACACAATGTAGCAGTCACATATGTTTTTATTTTTCAGGTAGCCGCACGGCGTATTTATAAATTGTGGAGACCGAAAACGTGGGGGTGCACGGTCTTTGATTTGATGTCACACGGTGACTTAGGGTGTTCTTGCAGCGGCCATATAATTTTCAAGGCAGACGCAAGGTGCCCGCAAGGCGACCGCAGGGGGGCCCTAAGGCGAACGTGTGGCTAGACGGACCGTAACAAGTGGGTCGTTTTTTTTTATTTTTATTTTTAACAGTTCTTTTGTTTCGGCTTGTCGAATTGCTACGGGCGAACGTAGAAATGAAAAAAGTTATAACTCCGCGCTATAATTCCACGGCGACCCTACGACCTGTAAAATATAGCCAAACGGCGTAGGGCCACCTGAGGCCACCGCAGAAACTCTGCGGCCGCCGCACGTTTCTGTCAATTCAGAGGGGTACGGCCGCCGTATCCTCACCGTAGAGCAATGTGACTTAGGCCTTACTCGTCAAGTATGAACTCAAATGGAAGACTGGCTGGGGTTTCCCGGCAGGGGCTGTTGCAGTGTTATACTGTTACTCGTCGAGTGTGGGCCCGCATGGACAGTGGCTGGGGTTTCCGGGCAGGTGCCAAGGCCCCGCCCCGGAAAGGTGGGCCGTAGGACCTGTCAATCGGAGGCGGACAGCGAGGTGTGTTTCACCAAGGCCCCTCCCCGCTGAGGGAGATCCAGAAATTCCCAAGCACTCTCTGAGAGAGTTGGTCTTTTTGAGGTCTTGGAGAGTCTTTTTTGGGGTCTTGGAGAGTCTTTTAAAAGTTCTTTTGAAGAGTTTTTGGTGGGCATCGAGGCGGCGAACGTGTCTCTGCTGGTCCTCTACGAGGAAGGGAAGAGAGACCCGCCGACCCTCCGTGGACCCCGGCCATTCACCACCCGAGCTCCACCACGAACCTCGAGTCCCACACGTGTGACTGGGACCAAACCAGCGACCATTGTCATGTGCCACATCACGGAGCATGCCCTTCCTCCGACGGTCAGGTACACCACCAAACTCTGGCCCCAGCTTGTCTCTCTCCACGGCTGCGAGGATCCAATAAAGACTGGGTTCTTTTAATTGTGTGTGTGTGTCTGCATGTGGGCCCGTCTTTAAGTATAACTGAATAAGTGTTTTTGGATCATTGTAAATACTTCTTGCATATTCGCATTAAGTCTTGCTTTATGTCTTCATTTTCTGTAAATAAAACTTGTTAGAAATGTTCCCAGTTCGTTTCCATCCCTTCTTGAGTTGGTCCAGCATGGTTCGGATCTGAGTTTAGGCGGAGTTTTATCCCCGATAATCCGTTCATTCCAGCCTGCACGGCTTTGGCAGTTTCCGCTCGGCTGCACCCAAACAGAGTTGGTAGTCGGTAGTTGGAACTCTACCGCAGTCGATAGAGTGACCCGGTTCGAGCAAGACGTGCCGAGGGCGTGGTTTCCCCGGTAGTCGAAATCGCGTAGTTAATTAGGTAAATTGGTTATAGACAATAGACCCTACGCTAGGCGGTTGAGATATTGGCGTACACGTCGGTTACGACCCGCCGGCTCGCAGAGTTATCCGAGTGATGGCCTACAATTCGGGAGTTTGGTGGGAGACGGCGCAAGCTTTCCCCACCTAGTGGTCGTTCTCGCCACCGACCCCCGGCCCACAACATATATATATATATATATATATAATATATATATATACATACATACATACATACATACATACACACATGCAGATATGCCTGGTGTTGGCTTAATGGTTCGGGTGGGGTGGCTTGGGATCCTCGGATCCTGAGTTCAAATCCACTCCGGCTGTTGAATTAATACCAGGTAGGGCTGATTCTGCCTGTCATCCTTCCGAGGTCGGCAAAATATGTGCCAGCATGCTGGTAATCTGTGTCGGAGTGGCCACCCATCCAGTTTGTGTCAAATAGCCAAGGAGACTGCTGTGGCATTACCAACCCTCTGCTGATGATTGTCCTTTGTAAACATTATCTATATATATATATATATATATATATATATAATATATATATATATATACTACATACACATACGTGTGTGTTTGTGTGTGTGTGTGTGTGTTTGTGCATGTATTGAAGCTGGCAGGACAGCCTCGAGGTAGGCCACTTGCCTATGATCTGTCTAGCCTGGGTTTGAATCACAACCTGGCTACTATAAACTGTCGTACTAATGTTTGACACGCAGGGCGATTCATGAATGTGTGTGCTATCCCTCAGATGGTCGTTGAACTGGGAGTCGTGCCTGCCAGCATTAGTTGGTGGATGTTATAAATCCCTCGATGTCCTTCACGAGAATTGGGAAGCTAACTGGACACATGAACAAATTAAGCTTACACATCCTACCCTGATGAACTGCTATGAAGGCAATGACAAATCACTGAGAAATGGAAGAGCATGAACCATGGCAGTTTATTCTCAAATCCTTATTGTAAGGATTAACAAGGAAAGTTAAACACAGAGGACGCTATTTGGCCATCAATGCCATGCCATTAGCTGAATTTGTTTACTTATTTATCTTCTATGTGTTCTTAACCCATTCTTACCACTAATAACCCACCTTCTCATGAGTTACTTATTTCTAGTCAGGGAGTTACGTCAGGGTACCAACACATAATGCCCTACTCTTTTCAAGAGATTCTGTGGGAGCTTTATTTCTTGAAGTAATCGAGCTTTGACTAATCATCTCGAGCTCGGTGGAAACGGCACTACACCAACTAAGTTTTAATGTGTTGTGGCATCCCTTTTGCACCCCTTTTTTTCATTAATGAGAATGAGTCAGGTATCTTATTCATTTACGTTATTATCACATTGTTGTTGAAAGTAAAAATATAGGATTATCTATTGTGGCTTGTAAAACCTTCGTTGATTTGGAAATCCCTGAATTATACTGAGTGAAGCACCCACTCCCTACGAAAGCCACCAGGGGAGTCATGTTATTTATTATCTTCATGATTATTAATACCATAGCACGGTACCCACCCTACAGACTATGTTGTTTCAAGCATGCCACAAGTTCTTCGAACACATACTCTTTATTTGAGTGGTGTATCGGCAACAGACCGCTGCCTCGATCACTCCCAAAAATAATATTAACCAGGGTTACGTATTTGAACCGAAAACATGTGTACTGCTTATGTGCATTGATCATACGTTGTGGTTGTATACCTGGGATAATTCCAATTTCACCCATAACACTACCCTCCCTCCAAAAGAAGGAAATGCCAAGATGGGTGAAGTTTTTTTTTTCTCAAAACTTGATGGAATCAAACGAAACTTTCACATGCACAACTTCAGGTTGCCCTCATTAATTCCAAAAGTTTCAGGTTCCTCGGTCAAATTCTTTTGGAGAATTAGATGATACATACGTACATACATACATACATACATACATACATACACACGTAGGCTCCATTATATATAGATTGCACAGGTTTATGTCGTTTATCTTCGAGCACTTACCATGTCAGGTGCCGTTTGTATGTAAAATATCCATGTGGTTTCACTATAAACCTTTGTCTCTGTATCCAACCTGTTTCATCTCTGCCCTTTCCGATCCCTTTCTGTGTTGTTTGGTGTGCAGCCAAGTGATATGACTTTTGGCAGTTGCTTGCTGCTCTCTTCCAGTTTGTTATATTGTAGACTGTTTAAGTTGAGTTTCACTTTAGAAAGCAGTTTCTTCTTGATGAATGCAAATATAGACCATGCTGTCCCCTCACCTACTCCTTGAACCTCAGTGTAAACAAGGTGATGGAGAGGGGGGTGAGCCAAACAAAGGATCATCCTCTTGGTTATTGCCACTTGCTGCGAGCTTTGGCAGCTTCTTAATGGCAGCTAATGTTTGCCACTATCACCCAAAAGCATGAAATTGCTTTGGTTATGTTTACTCCACTTGTAGCTGTTAAACACCCAAACAACGACTGTTGAACTAAATGAAGAATAGCAAAGGAGAAACATGGTGGAGGTAGTTTGGTAAATATAGTCTTGTTTGGACTTGTAGTGTGTTGGATTTTTTTATTTTTTTTTTGGTGATGACTACGGAAAAGAGTCTGCTGGAGGCTGCCTCAGATGGTTAGGCCTGGTCTGAATGGGAACTCGATCACCATAGAAACAACACATTATTAACTTGTTCACTATCATTAAGGCTTATCAGGGTGGGGCTTGTAAGAGGGTCAATCTCATTTGTATATCTTTTGCTAGAGACAAACTTTATTCGTCTAACATTATTCAGATATTCTTCAATGGCCTTGGTCCAGCAATCACAAACTTTTTCATCCCAGTGCAGATTCCTTCCTTCTGTGGTATCCTTCGCATAGTGGGATGGCTGTGTTAACCTCTTCAGGGGATGCAAAATGTCTTCACCTAAGCTTGTTGATTGTGTTTCATCATCTTTCGAATATTTATCGGTGGATTTTGAGTGCACGTTTGCATCGCCATGGATTTCACAAGCATTCTGATGTTTCCTTGCTGTAACTTTCTGCCTCAGTTACGTCCTTGGTACGAGATGCGATGATTTTAATTCCAGAAACGAAACAAATAGTGTGAGAAACCCGATATGTAGCGACGTTATAGGGGATTTTGTGATCACCTGGAGTCCCAGACCTTTTACTTTGAAAAGGTTAAAAAGCAGGGTGACGGACTTTTGGGATGCCCCTCATACTTGTGTTCCATCTGTAGAAAATAACATTCGCAGACAACGATGTGAAGTTGGTGTCACTGAATTTATGAGGCTGAGCTCAGATGGGAATTCTGAATAGGATGACCGAATGAAAGTATGGAACATGTCAGACCACTGGAGAGGTGCTGCTGGTAGAAGTAGAAATACTTTGTGAAAAGAATGATTTGATTTGTCCTGATAGCCAGTATAATCTCGGCAAGTGGTGCCAACTATAAATAAAGGGAATTGAACAAACCAGATGGTGCAGTTGTGCAAGAGGGCATTTGCCACCTTTGCCCACCATGGCCTATCCGTTTCCATGGAGAACGATCTCAACTCAAATCATGAGTTGGCAATCCAGAGCTTTTGATTTTTCATTTTCAGTCGGATGGATGTTTGGTGTTAGATCTTAAAAGACCTGCTTTTTTTTTTCTTTTCTCTTTTTTTTACTCCTTGAGTACATGGTGTTGTTACATCATGGTTGAATGTGTGGTGAATCTTGCAGCATATTCAAGTACTTAAATCCATGATTTTTCTATCCAATGAAAGGAAATGGCGGTTGTTTCATGTTTATGTTCTTTTTATTTTACAGCTCCCAGCTGGTTTGCTCATTTGCCTCCCGGGGGATTGACCCCCTGCAGATTCTATAGCAGACAGTTTTATGGCTTCACATTAACCTAAGACCATCGCTGGTGTAATTGAGATTTGTCTTGGTTAAAGCAAAAAATATTAAATCGGGAAATGATAAATGAGAGAATTTCTTGAAATATTAAGCTGCGAATACAAGTTGGTTTTTAAAATTATTATTTGCACGAGGCATCATTTAGATAGTCCGACAGGATGGGATAGAGGTAGCACACTTGCTGTTGATCCGTCTGGTCTGGGTTTGATTCTCAGCTATAAACTGATGGATAATTGGTGCTTTGTAGACAGGGTGTTGCATCACATTTGTGCACCGTCCTTGGTTGGATGTTAAGCGTGTATCCCGTCTGCTGGGTTATCTAGGGGTTGTTAACAATCCACAGTGCCTTTTGAGAGAAGTAGCTAATTGTCACGACATCGTGACCACATTCCAAATTCCTGCCCAAATGTGCAGGAGTACTTACTCTGTGGCACAACCAGCAGGCTATTCTAGTTCAATCCCAGTGTAATAAGCATTTGATCTATTATAAAAAAGCTAGCCAGTTATGCCTGTCTGTCTGTCTGTCTGTCATCTATGGACTCCTAAACGCTGCACGGAATGAGCTGAAACTTGGTGGTTGTACTCTGAGTGTAACCGGGAATGTTTTGGTGGTAAAACAAATGAATAAATAAATGCATAGACCCATTTGTTTTGGCATAAGTGATGACGGAAATTCTCAATGTAAATGTGTCTCTTTTACTTTAAAAGGTTCAAAGCAGGGTGATGGGCCCCTCATACTTGTATCCATCTGTAGAACAATAACATTAGCAGACAAGGATGTGAAGTTGGTGTCATGAATTTATGAGGCTGAGCTCAGATTTTTAATTCTGAATAGATCGACCAAATAAAGTATGGGAAATGTCAGACCACTGGAGAGGTGCTGCTGGTAGAAGTAGAAATACTTTGTGATATGAAATATTTGATTTGGCCTGAGAGCCAGTATAATCTCGGCAAGTAGTGCCAACGATAACTAAAGGGAATTGAACAGACCTAGAGGGTGCCAGTTTGTGCAAGAGGGCATTTGTTGTCGCTGCTTCCTGCTGGGAGTGGGGTATTAAGTCAATAA
>CM068959.1:36059388-36080508 GCA_035128595.1 Eptatretus atami | reverse complement strand
TTTTTTATAGGTTTTAGGGTAAATCCAATATGGCCACCAAACCATGTGACCTACAATGTCATGTGTGTGAACCTTTTGTTCCTCATGGAGAGGCAATCATACATGTAAAGTTTTGCCTCGACCTGTTTCGCCACTTCAGAGAAGAAGAATTTTGAAGGTTTAAAAAATATATACAGTGGGGAGAACAAGTATTTGATACACTGCCGATTTTGCAGGTTTTCCCACTTACAAAAAGCACGTAGAGGTCTGTAATTTTTTTCATAGGTACACTTCAACTGTGAAAGAGGAATCTAAAATAAAAATCCTGAAAATCACATTGTATGATTTTTAAATAATTAATTTGCATTTTATTGAATGAAATAAGTATTTGATCACCTACCAACCAGTAAGAATTCCACTCTCACAGACCTGTTAGTTTGTCTTTAAGAATCCCTCCCATTCTCCACTCATTACCTGTATTAACTGCACCTGTTTGAACTCGTTATCTGCATAAAAGACAGCTGTCCACACTCAATCAATCAGACTCCAACCTCTCCACAATGGGCAAGACCAGAGAGCTGTCTAAGGACATCAGGGACAAAATTGTAGACTTGCACAAGGCTGGGATGGGCTACAGGACAATAGGAAAGCAGCTTGGTGAGAAGGCAACAACTGTTGGCGCAATTATTAGAAAATGGAAGAAGTTCAAGATAACAGTCAATCTCCCTCGGTCTGGGGCTCCATGCAAGATCTCACCTCGTGGAGCCTCAATGATCATGAGAAAGGTGAGGGATCAGCCAGAACTACACGGCAGGACCTGGTCAATGACCTGAAGAGAGCTGGGACCACAATATCAAAGAAAACAATAAGTAACACACTACGCCGTCATGGATTAAAATCCTGCAGCGCACGCAAGGTCCCTCTGCTCAAGCCAGCGCATGTCCAGGCCCGTTTGAAGTTTGCCAATGACCATCTGGATGATCCAGAGGAGGAATGGGAGAAGGTCATGTGGTCTGATGAGACCAAAATAGAGCTTTTTGGTTTAAACTCCACTTGCCGTGTTTGGAGGAAGAAGAAGGATGAGTACAACCCAAGAACCATCCCAACCATGAAGCATGGAGGTGGAAACATCATTCTTTGGGGATGCTTTTCTGCAAAGGGGACAGGACGACTGCACCGTATTGAGGGAGGATGGATGGGGCCATGTATCGCGAGATATTGGCCAACAACCTCCTTCCCTCAACAAGAGCATTGAAGATGGGGCGTGGCTGGGTCTTCCAGCATGACAACGACCCGAAACACAGAGCCAGGGCAACTAAGGAGTGGCTCCGTAAGAAGCATCTCAAGGTCCTGGAGTGGCCTAGCCAGTCTCCAGACCTGAACCCAATAGAAAATCTTTGGAGGGAGCTGAAAGTCTGTGTTGCCCAGCGACAGCCCGGAAACCTGAAGGAGCTGGAGAAGATCTGTATGGAGGAGTGGGCCAAAATCCCTGCTGCAGTCTGTGCAAACCTGGTTAAGAACTATAGGAAACATCTGATCTCTGTAATTGCAAACAAAGGTTTCTGTACCAAATATTAAGTTCTGTTTTTCTGATGTATCAAATACTTATTTCATGCAATAAAATGCAAATTAATTATTTAAAAATCATACAATGTGATTTTCAGGATTTTTGTTTTAGATTCCGTCTTTCACAGTTGAAGTGTACCTATGATAAAAATTACAGACCTCTAGTGCTTTGTAAGTGGGAAAACCTGCAAAATCGGCAGTGTATCAAATACTTGTTCTCCCCACTGTATATATGGCTGCCAAATCACATGGCCGATGACATCATCATATTTTTTTTAAGGTGGACCATTTTATCCGTAGATGACCCTCAGAAGTTTTCATACTGATCAGATGTAGCTTTCTACATTTGCAATTATGACATCATAACAAAGGCACCTGTGACGTCTTGAAAAATCACACTTATTCTCCAAGAGTACTTGCCATTTGCTAAGTTTCAATTTTTTCCTTGGTTCGGTTTCAGAGATACAGAGGCCCAAAGTTTTTATGTTTTTTCAAACATAGCTGCCACATCACGTGACCTATGACATCATAATTATGATTGAAACATTCTACATGAGTAGTTGCACCTGTGGTGAAAATTTTGTCTCAATCCAACAAGTGGTTGCGGAGAAAAATATGAAAGTTCTTTATTTATTTTGTTGAAATGTATCCTTTTGATATCATTAATTTGTTTGAGTCAGAGATATGAATGGTTGTCAGGATAGCTTAGAGGTATCCACACTCACCTCTGAGCTGACTTGCCTGGGTTTCAATCCTGATCTAGCTATAAACTTTCATCCCTGTGTTTCACAGGGAGGGTGATGCTTCAATGCGTGTCGTCCCTCGGATGTACATTAAACTGGGCGACCCAACTGCCAGCCTTAATTTGTGGACATTAGATCTCATGATGTCCTTCCGTTGAAGTATATGAGCTTTCCTTGGCATCCTGAAAAAATTACAAATTCCTGATCTTACCTATAGGCGGCACTGCATCAGTGGCCCAGCCGCACCTTCAGGAAATTATGATATCCTCATCCATTTGCTGCATTCAAAAGAACAATAAGAGGAATAGTTCTGAATGTAAGACTGTCATCAAGCTATTGTTTCTGCCTTTGGACACACACGACTCTCCCACACTTTGACACCAGTGGATTTAACAAACAATTTAATAAACATCGCATCATGTTGGGGGTAGGGTGGGCAAAAATGTGCTGTGTTTGCACGTCATACCGTATGCGGTTATATCATAGGGCCACTCCATTTTTGTAACTCTCAGGGAGAAAGATTGCTGGATTCTTGAGAATCCAGAAGTGAGAGTTACCTTGCCACTCTGAACCTGGCATCAAGTAAAAATGGTAAAAACAACCTCCTTCTTCGTTAAAAAAAACAAATTCAAAACAAGAAACAACATCCTCCATGGGGAGGTTGTTTGTTCAGCAACACCAGTGATCAAAGTCAATAAATAAAGTGGGAATATTTCTCATTTTCAGCTTTCATTCAGTTGACACTTCACTTAAACCACACTGTGTAAAATTCAACATTCATACAATAAATACCTGCTGTACCTTTTCTTTCATGCAACAAAAGGACTTGGGACCGTCAGACGACAAGGTGCCGTCTCAACAATTCTCAATAACAATTGCAACCAGGACAGCAAGTACATAAATACTCCCGTGATCTATGGTTACAAAACCTTATCACCTGGGAGTTGTTGAAATTGAGCTTTCACCTGAGATTCCGAATTTTAGCCTCGGTTTTTCACCCTCACGTTTGGCGGCAAGGTTTAACGAGGCCAGCAAGCCTGAACTGAATGGCTGTAGTTAAATGAGCAGAAGGATGTTGCTAAATTAATTTACCAAAGAGATACACTGACCGGAATGAACGCTCCAGGTGCATCACATCATCTTCATTGCGGTATTTTTGGCATCGTCCTCAATCTTTTGGAATCCGATTCCTTATATTTCATAAGACGTGAATCGGCAAACTCCACAGGGCAGTACTATGGCCCACCGAACAAATATTAGTCCTAAATGATAACTGAACGAGTAGTAGATGACGGAATGCTAAATTACTTCAATTAATCATTCCTTTTCTTTGCTAGAAAACTTCTTGGATCTACAGTTTGTTCTTCGTACTCTCAATGGTTCATTTACAACGTCATCAGCAAAAGCCTTTTCATTCTTCATTTTCTTCGTTCCTCATTTCTGTTTCAAAAGCTAACTGAAAAGCCTTTTCATTCTTCATTTTCTTCGTTCCTCATTTCTGTTTCAAAAGCTAACTGAAAAGCCTTTTTTCGTTCATAATAAATACCAGGAAATATGTGACAAATCACCGATCGTGGCTGTCAACTATAAGTTGATACTCACTGTGTCTGATCACCATAATTGGTTCGAAAAGCCCAGAGGAGTTTCACTTCAGTCGATAGATTAGAAGCAGAACTTTGATGATTTCTCATTTCGTCATCTTCACTCCCAGATTTGTATTTATTTTCTGCCGACTCGTACAAGTTGATATTCCGAAATGGACATCAGCCTGGCTCGAGGCTTAGATTTTGGGTGCTGTCAGTCGGTCAGTCTGTCCATCCGTCCAGTCTTCACTGGAAAATGATTTGGATGCATTTCTTTCACATGTCTGCAATAACATCGGGCATGAGGTACACCAAATGATTTTTGGATCCGAGTCAAAAGTCATGGGACACCCATGGGACACCCATTATTTCTGCATTTTGGTGATAAAAACACATCATGGGAGAGAACAGTACGGGACTGTATCGACTTTCGGTGACCATTATTTACTTAGATACACTTTACCATTTCCACTAACTACTTTAATAATGCTGTGTGTGTGTGTGTGTGTGTGTGTGTGTGTGTGTGTGTGTGTATATATGTATATATATATATATATATATATATATATATATATATATATATATATATATAGGGGCTGCAAAAGTAGGTATACAGTAAGGATTATACCAGTATTACCAGTATTATAGATAGTGGTGCTCGGATTCATTTAATACGAGAATTCATTTAATTCATTAAAATCACTATTACCATTTTTTATATTTTTATTTTGGTAATTTTTTCTGTAATACATCTTTTGTTTTTTCTTTGTTTTGTGCGCACGTTTTGTTTTTCATTACTGTATACCTACTTTTGCGGCCCCCGGTATATATATATTCGAATAAAAAGCCAAGGCTCATAGAGGAGCTATAACACGGAACGGACCAGGACTCCACCCTCTGCCATGATATCCCTCATCCTTTAGATGAGGACTTACATTTGTGTTATTTTTATGTTTTTACCTAGCCTCGTTTGCACACTCATGCACACTTTCATTTCTTATTCACCATCCTCGTACTATATAAGGCTTTTGCTCACTCACTTATCGACGTGTAAGGATTTTCCTCTTTCTCTCAGCCTCGGATAAGGCCTTTCCTCATGCTCCACCACCCTCTGACAATGCAGGTGCAGCCAAGTCACCTCCCCCCACAGCAAACAAAGCATTGCCCTTGCTGGACAGTTTTGTGTGCTGGAGACCACATAGTTCTTCATCGGAGGAAAGTAATGCCATGCTTTTCATGGTTTACTCTTCACGTAAGTGACTGCCAGCGGCTGTCCCTGATTTGGGAATTTAAAAAATGTATGTTCTCTTTTTTTCCCCCACAAATTTCATTGTAGTTAATGCTGCTGCTTCATGGTTGGTGTAATGATAAGGATGCCCAGGTGGGAATGGATAAGATGCCCGAGGGATTGATTTTCTTTCAAATAATCTGATGTGGATGATGAGGTGAAAATTGGGAGATGAGGAAACATGTATATCTCTGTTCGGTGGCTGAATTTGTATATATTTATTTTTAGAGCTTGGAGCATGCCCCCACCCAGAGTGAGTGGCATGTGAACCGCTAAACGGACTCGGCCTCACAAAGGGCCGCCGGGGCCTCGTTAGAGCATCCAGGGCGGGGGCAGCAGAACATTCGCAAAGGCAGCGAGTTCATTAATGGGATGGAGGGACGGTGAACGGAGCTGGCCAAATATTTGGCAGACACGTGGTGGTGCGCCACTGCAAACAATGCCTTGTGACACACCATTCCGTCGCAGCTCTAGCTCTAGCTCCAGCCCCTTCCTTTCGGGCTACCATTGCGTGCGCTGTACCTATTGCCTCACCCTCCCTGCTTGAGTCCTTCTTTCCTTAACTGTCAATACTTTGCAACTCCACCTTGATCCTCATTACATTGACTCTACTCACTTCGACCCTTTGTGTCGATCATCCATTGATAAACACTTTCGGTTTGTTTAATGTTGAAAATGAATTGACACCAGATCCTCAAACGAACTAAATTTTCACACTTTAGTGTTTCCTTTGCTCAAGTGACCATCAAATAAGGAAGTGCTTGTCAATTGATCAAACGGCTGCCCTTCATATTTGGTGTTTAAGATGGTTTGGGAACGTATTGTGAGCGACGTATAAAAACTGAAGTCATCATATTTGATCGCACGACAGACTGTACCGTACAGTAATTTATACGATTATACCTTCAGATCTCACTCTTTTTCGCTTCTTTTACACCAATTTGATTTTCACACAATTTGTCTACTCTATTAATTTATTCTCGTTTATTTAGTGTCATAAAACAAGTGTTTGTTTGCTGGTTTCCTACACAGCTTTTGGGAGTGGTGGGATCAGAAAGTCTTTCCCTTTTCTGGTGGTTTCACAGCCAGAAACTTGACTCCAAAATAAATAAATAAATAAATACAAGTTTCCTTACAAGGAACTTCAACACAGGAGGAGGCCATTATGCCCATGAAGCCTTCACAATGGTTGCCAACCTATGGTTGGTTGTCCACACTGTATCCTTTTTAAACTCTGTCAAGCAAGGAAGCAGCACGTACCATGTTAAAGTCTTCTGTATGACTCGGCCGCCGACCTCCCAGACTCATAGTGGATGCTGTCATCATTACACAACCGAGTCTGGAACGACTCCAGTGACATCAGCAATCTCACCCACCCCTGAGAAAATTGGTGACATCCACTGGAAACTACACAGTAAAGGACTGATTTTGTCGAGTGTTTGCTTTCACTGCCGCTATTCATTCATGGTGTGTGTGTGTGTGTGTGTGTGTGTTTGTGTGTGTTTGTGTGTGTGTGTGGTGGGTGTTGGGGGGGGGGGGGGGGGTTGGGAGGTTATCTCCCATTTGCAATGTTATTCCTTGTTCTCATGCAGATTATATACAAGTTTTATTTATTTTTCCCATTTCCCCCCACCAGCACCACCACCACCCCATCCCCAAGGTTGCCAATCACCGTCTGCCCTGTACTTAATCAAGCGTACACATACGTGCAAGAGCGACAGGAGTGTTTAAGTAACCCGCAGAAATAATTTTTCATCGATCACTTGTATCTCAACTGGAGTAGATATTTCGTTGGAGTTGGTGGTATTGTGATTGAATTTATCGGACAGCCGTATTATTGTTTCGGCCAGGTAACCATCCCAGCTCAGGTAGTTTTCACACTTGCTTCGAAACACAGCCAGTCACCGCTTGATAATTCAACTACTGATTGACGCGTACTCTTGTTCACACCCGTCACAAATGTCACCTTTCTCTTCCAAAAATTTACCATGCTTTCACAACACACGACCATCTTCCATGTTACGTTTCATTGTCGTGAAATGAACTGTAGTATTGTAATGATTTTGGTATGGAGATCAGTTTTGGTGTTGTGTGGGCGGCTTTTATGTGGTCACTGACCACGCAACATGCTATCGACGACCAAGGGCTATTTTGTGAAGGTCCTGCGCAACAAGCTTTTCTTTTTCATTTATGGATTTATGCTTTAATTATTGCCTACTGTCCGCACACAGAGAATATTATAAGTAAACCCTGCATGACTGCAGTGTTTTTGCCAAAACTTTACAAGCTATTGTGGAATTTTTCTGTAAGGGTTGCCATGTGCATCAAGTCGTGATCCATTTTGAATTTTATGTTTTTTTAGCACAGCAGGTTTGAGGAGTTTCGCTAAATGTACTTTAGCGGGTGTTCTCATAACACGGAATAATGTTCGGCCGCTCGAGCCCATCATGCCAATAGAGGGGAGGTGGATGCGGACGTTGTCTCCGTCCGTTCTGCGTGTCCACAGCCGAGGGCCTGTTTGATATCTTGATGGCTCGTGATGCCTGAGTGCAGCATAAACACTGTGGAAGGGTTTTGGCTGCCCACGGAGCACGTGGGGTTGGTTGTTTTGCCATACTTGTCATTCTCCATGCACTGTTGCGGAGATGTATACGGGAAGCTCCATCCCTTGCTACACTTGTCTCAATACAGAGACTCAGAATCCATTTCATTATTTATTCCACCAACATTGATTTTCCCAGGAAGTTGTAGCTGAAATACTCCATTTACAACATTAGTTTTCAATAGCCAGGTGTATTTGAGTAGTTTGGTGTGTAAAGGATTGTTACATTATCATCTTCATTGGGGGTGAGTTCAATCCCCATGACTGCTCAGTGGAAATTTCTGCACCATGTGATAGAATGGTTACCTGTCCAGAATTGGTTCTTTGCCGGGGAAATGTAAGATGTTCATGGCACTGCATGAATGCACCAACCCTCTGGCAATGAGTATGGGCCTCCAACACCACACGTCATGGGAAGGCATTGATGAGTGTGCACCAGTATATCTGTTCCAATTATTTTCTTGCATTTGCTTTACAAAAAGGAATCACGATGAGAATCTTATCAGATTTTCCTATCTGAGCAGATCTTATGAGGAATCATGGGACATTTTTAAGGTCTGTTCTACAGCTTCTTAAGTTCATGAATATGCCTGTATACACATCACATACACAGAAATAATTTTACCTCCGCCACCGAAGGTGGACGGAGGTTATGTTTTCACCTCTGTTTGTCTATCTGTCTCTCTGTTTTTTTTTCTGTCTGTTTGGCTGTGAGCAGGATATCTCAAAATGTTATGGACGGATTCGGACGCAACTTGGTAGACAGGTTGGGTGTGTGACAGCTTATCAATGGGATACAAAACGTAAACTGTTCAACCTGGTGGAGGTATGCGTTCTACCGAGTGTCGTTCTAGTTATATAGGTATTGGGGCTTATGGAAGAGCAGGACAAGAGGGGTTAAGGTTGAATAGAACAAACTGAAGCGAAGGGATGCAAGAGGACAATAAGGTATGGATATACCACATGAGCCCATGTAAAGGAGATGCATGTGCAAAGGGGACAGTCTCTGCTCATGTAGTGAAGCTCGGAGGTATAAATGGGAGAGGTTTAAAAATGGGACAGAAATTAAATAAGTGGTGTACCTTTAATTGAATAATGCAAACAATTAATGAGAATGGACAAATAAACAATTGACGCAAGTGTTTAGACCAGACAATCCTTTAAAAGGAGTTGTATTAACCCACACTGACACGTATCAACTCAAATATCGTAAAAACTGTCTTGTGTAGTCACAGCCATATTTTATGTCACAATGGAATTGTTCTTCATTTAGCAGGTCAGCCTGGGCAGCGCTGCTGATTGATGACTTGAACGTCCCAAACAGGTCAAGATGGTACTAGTTCTGCCAGGTGAGCAGCGGTTCAGAAGCGAGGTCCGGTTTAAGTAGTTTGAATGTGGGATCAATTGGGCGGGGGGGGGGGGGGGGGGGGGGGGCGGTGAGGGGTCGAGCTATTTCAGATGATGCAGAGAAAGAGGTTGGAAGTGTTATGTGTGCGGGAGACCAAATGGAAAGGAAACAGAGCGAGGAAGTTGGTAGGAGGGTACAAGCTGTCGCATGCAGGTGGGGATGGAAGGAGTAATGGCATGGGAATAATAGTATCAGAAGAGATCAGCAAGCAGGTGGTCAGAGTGGAAAGATGGGAGGGACAGATAGTTATGGCATGGTTGGTGGTACAGAGGCAAATTGTTTGTGTTATGTCAGTCTCTGAGCTACAAACAGGAAGGACTGGGGTGGAGAAACAGGAATTCAGGGATGCACTGCAGTGGATGATGGACATGGTTGAGCTGGAGGTGATGCTGTGCATTGCGGGGTACTTTAACGTACATGTGGGAGTAGTAGGGCCGGGTGAAGAGGAATGTTTTGGCAAATTTGTTTGGGGAACGAGGAATAGAGAGGGTTGAGAGATGATGGAGCTGGTGGCGAGGAATGAGATGGCCATAGCTGGTTCATTCTTTCAAAAGCGGGAAAGCCACAAGGTTACCTGTAGAAGTGGACATCGTAGAACAGAACTGGATTTGGTGGTAGTAAGGAAGTGACAGTTGTGGAGGGTTAAGGATTGTAAGGCAGTGGTGGGAGAGCATGTTACCATCCAGCACAAACCTGTGGTGTTTGTGCTACAGATGGAGAAAAGGAGGGATGTAAAGAGCAGGGGGTGGAAGATTATTAGGTTGGTGAAGTGGAGGGGCAATATCCCAGTAGAGTACAAGGAAAGGGTGTGGGCCAGGTATGAGCAATTTAGCAAAGAAGCAGAAGGATTGGAGGAGGAGTGGAGGAAGTATGGAGAGGTGTTTAGGGGAATTGCAGATGTTTTGTGTGGGATGTCAGGAAAGGATGCATGGTCAAGGAATGGAAACCAGGCATGGTGGATGGAGGAAGTAGTGAAGGCAGTAGGCGAAAAGAAAGAGGATAGAGACGATCAAGGATTAGAGGGAGGGAAATTGATGCAGAGTTGCTGCACCTGTGTAGGCAGAAGAAGAAAGCAGCAAGGAGAGCTGTGGATAAGGTGAGGAATAATATGGAAGTGGACGAGGTGTACAAGGTGTGCATCAAGTTTGGAGAGGACGATGGGAAGAGGATGATATATAAACTGGCTCGTGACAGGGATGAGGATAGTAAGGACATGAAGGGGGAGAGTGGTGATTAAAGATGGGGTGGGAGGCTAGTGACAGAGAGGGGGCAGTATTGAAAGTGTGCGAAAGATATTTCAGGGAGCTGTTGAATCGGAGAGGGGGCGGCGGCGAGCTGGAATGACCGTGCTATGTATAGGAGAGAGTGGAGTTGGTGGCGATCACGTAGGAGGAAGTGTGGACGGCATTGAAGAGGATAAAGAAGGGAAGAGCACCAGGCATTGATGAGGTGTGTACAGAAATGATAATTGCAGTGGGAGAAGTCATAGTCAGTTGGATGAAGAGGCTGTTGAATATATGTATGAGAGAGGCTTCGGTTCTGGAAGATTGGAGGACAGGGTTAATTGTGCCGATATGGAAGGGAAAGGGAGATGTTTAAGATCTAGGGAAGTACAGGGGCATTATGCTTCTTAGTCATGTCATGAAGGTGTTGGAGAGGATTCTGGACGGGAAGATAAGGAAGAGGGTGGGGATAGAGATCGGAGAAGAGCAGCAGGTGTTTATAAAGGGTCGGGGGTTGATGGATGGGATTTTCACACTGAGACAGCTGGTGGAGAAGATGTTGGAGGTGCAAGGTGAGCTGGCATTGGGATTTCTGTACCTGGAGAAGGCCTAAGACACTGTACCAAAGAGAGAGATGGTGATGGTGACACTTAGATGGATGGGAGTGCCGGAAGCAGAGGTCATGTTGGTGGAAGGGATGTACAAGGGAACGGAGGGAAGAGTTTTGTTTGGTCCTGGGATGTCTGAGGAGTTCTGTGTGAGCATTGGTTTGAGACAGGGAAGTGTATATCATGTATATCTCAGCCCACTCATGTATATCATGGTGATGGAACTGGTAAGCAGGAAGGTAAACATGAGGGGTATTCTGGGGAGGATGTTGTATGTAGACAATCTGGCTGTTGCTTTTGGAGAGTTGGTGGAAGATGCAGGAAGTACTTGGGGAGTGGAAGGGAGGCATTTGAGAAACATGGGCTGAAGATGAGTATGGAGAAGACTGAGGTGATGTGGGTCGGGCAGCAGAGAAAATATCTGAATATAATTAGAGGGGAAGGAGATCGGACAGGGAATAGAGGTGATCTGGGGGGGGGGGGGGCGGTGGCGGAATGGAAAGTCGAGGCAAAGGTGCAGAGGAGGATTAGGTGGGTGCAAAAGTATGGAGGAGGGTGGAGGGATTAATGCAGACAGGAAGATATCAAATAAATTGAAAGGGAAGGTTCTGATATGCCTGGTGTTGGCTTAATGGTTAGGTGAGCGGTTTGGGATCCGAGGATCCTGGGTTCAAATCCTGCTCAACTGTTGAATTATACCAGGTGGGGTTGACTCTGCCTGTCATCCTTCTGAGGTCAGCAAAATGAGTACAGCTTGCATCCAATGGATGGATTGAAGGTTGTGATGTCATCTGTAATGCCAGACTATCTTTACAATCTGGAGACGGTGGCACTGACAGAGAGACAACAACAGAATCTGCAGGTTTGGGAGAACAACTGAGTCAGGAGGATTGCAGGAGTGAAGAGGGTGGATAGAAGGAGGATGGATGAACTGAGGGAGGAGATTGATGTGCAGATGAGCTTAACAAGGACATTGGTGAAATGTTCGGCTGAGATGGGCTGGACACTTGGTGTGGATGGGGGAAGAGAGAATGGTAAAGAGAGGCAGATAAGTTGAAGGAGCAAGGTAAGAGGTCATTGAGATGGGAGGATTGTGTAAGGAAGGATATCTGAAGGTAGGGGTGGTTGGAGAGTGGAGAAAGTTGGTTGAGGACAGGGGGGAAGTTAAGGAGTATCGTGGTCGAGGCAGGGAAGAAGCTTGGTGCTATTGGACCACACCCCTTCTAAAGGGAAGAGCAGGTGAAGAAGAAGCATATGGTAATGTCTTCTCATGTCTGGGTCGACCTGTTTGGTAATCCCATCTGAGCATAAAATTAATGAGGCTGATATTCAGAGTTGCAATCGAATTTTACTATTACAATTTGTCCGTTGTCTACGAAGGTCCTTGTGCTGTAATTCAAGTCCATCAATGCCCTTGATGTCTTTCAAAATCTCTGTGTTGCATTTAATATATGTACAAGCTCCTCAATGAGTTTACCACTACACTCACTCTGCTCAAGTAATTCAGAGGTCGCTGCATAATTCAAAATTAATATAGTACTACCTTGTAGCATTTTGAGCATACAAGATTGGCATTCTCAGATTTTGATGGCTTGCATAATGCGAGGGTTGTGGTTGCTTCTCCCAACTATCATTATTTTTCTGCCACGGACCATTGGGTCCATGGTGGGTGATGGGGGTGCATGAACTCCAACATAGGGGTTGAAATGTATTGAGCGAGTCAGAGCAGGAATTTGGGATTTGACGAGAGTGCCTGCAATAACCTGAGTATTCTTTGCAAAGATGCCACATCGGATCTTTCATGTTTACCAGCAACCGATGCTCGCCAGCTCAATATGTCATTTGAAGGATGGCATACTGACTTCTACAATACCCTGCCTACAAAGCACCAGTCCGACTGATAGTTTAACTTCTGGTCTGGAATCCAAGCCAAACTAGACAGCTCAAAGATGAATGCATTGCCTTTCATCTGTTCCACTCTGTTCGGTATACAAATATTTTTGTACAACCAAATTGTCAAGAATGCAGCATGTTTTTGAAAAAAATTATTTTGTTAAAGTTAGCAGTGTACATTGTAGCTGTGTCTTTCCCACATCCTGACATATTTAAACGTTTCCATCAACATTGCTCCTGAACACCTAATCTTGTCTGCCTCTGTTTTCTGATCTTGTACTTTTGCTCTTTTTCCTTCCGTAACTTGTAGGCCGTGGTGGCGTCTTCAGTGAGACAAGATCGGGCCATGCCCGTCACAGCTGAGATGCAGGGTTACACGGAAAGGAAGGAGTCAGAACGACCATCGGTGACGAGGGTCAGCGAGAAAGCCCCAGCCTCCAGCACAACATCTCAGGGTGAGGCCCAAAGTGGTACTGCCACACATTGCTGGAACCTCTTGTAGGCTCATTGCGTTGCTCTTAGCTGACCTATATTTCAAACTAGTTGTTTAAGAACCCACCCTATGAGGAGGTATATAATGTGAATTTGCTGATGAGAGGGCGGCGCTTGGACTGCGCATGCACATTTGCCTGAAATTTGCTCCTGCCTCATGCCCTCTTGCTGAGGAGAGGGGTGGAGCTTGCATCAAGCAAGCAAGCAAACTCATTTTTACTGCTGCTGCCGAAGGTGGATGGAGGTTATGTTTTCACCACTGTCTGTCTGTCTATTTGTTTGTCTGTGAACAGAATATCTCAAAAAGATGTGGACGGATTCAGACGAAATTTGGTGGAGAGGTTGAGTGTGGGACAAAGATGAAATGATTCGATTTTCTTGAAGATCTTAATCCGGATACGAGAACTTTTTAATTTTCAAGTGGTTCTTCACCCTTGTGAGATGGGGCCAAAAACGATATATAGAACGATATTTCAAAAAGTTGTGTGATGAGTTATGACAAAACTTGGTGGATGAGTTGCTTATGTGACAAGAACAAGCCGATTCGATTTTGCTTCAGGTCCAGATCCAGATCCGGCTTATCAGTGGGATACAAAAAATGTAAACCGTTAAGCCTGGTGGAGGTGTGCGCTCGACCGAATGCTAGTTATATATCAGATGCTATGCATATGCATGTATTGTGATGTGACTTTGGAACCCAATGGTGAGGTTTTAGAATCATGTTATACATCCCGGAATACAGGACCACAATACTGCCGATTGCGATGGGAATTTTATGACTCCAAATATATTTATTTATTGTTGTACAACAAATTAACTGAGACTTGGACACAAAAGGCTATTTGGCCAATTATGCCTGTATCATATTCAAATCTTGCTTGCCTACAAAAGTTTTTTAAGAAGTTGAGTTATCCCATTAATTTAATGTACCTAATACCTAATGTGCTTCCATTTTTCTTAACACACTTAAGTTAACATCATCCCATTATCACCAATCATCCACATCCCATTTAATCTATTGGTGGGGTCTAAATGGTCATTATCGGGGATTTTATATCCACATAATTTCACATTGTACATTTGGTTTAATGTTCACCTCCAAAGGATAAATGCTCCACAAGGTAGAAACCTTTGCTGGAACTCACCAGAATGGTAGTTCTACTCAGACCTGACTTTATCAGGGTGATTTAGTCACTCGACAAAGACGGTGTAAGTTGAAGGAAATCTGTTTTGCAGCAGTTTCCTTCCAGATTTTTTTTTTTTATCATTGTTTTGTGGTTGAAATTCGAACTCCACTAATCTGCAGATACATTTATTTTGATTTTGATGTACCATACTCTTTGCAGAGCGTCGGTGCTGCCGAAGCAGTTTGTTGGCAAGGGTTATACTGGGTGGTTTGCCATTACCTTCCCAGTGTTATTTGTCTGTGTTCTTATCCTTTTAAATGCTGAACGTCAAGCAAGGAAGCAGCACGTACCATTTCAAAAGTCTTTGACATGACTCGACCGGGGTTCGAACCGCATACCTCCCAGAGACAAGGCGGACGCTTTAACAGCCACCGATTCTCGTACCCATTACATATACATTACTCACTTTTTACCCAGTCAACTTTGAACCAGTCAACTTTAACCAGTCAACAACTTGGCTCGGTTAAATTTGACACCAACAAAATCCCTTAACCCACCTGACTGGATTACTGAATCAACTCTTAGCTAGTGAAACAATGATTGTCATCATCAACAAAACATCAGAATACAAGAGATATTTTAAAGAAACTTTTTAATAGTAATACTGCCCCTTGAGCACAATCAAGCAACAACGTGTAGTGTAAAGAAGTAAAATGCAAAATAAAAGTGGATATACTGCGTGGTGGTGGCCTACTGGTAAAGACTGGCACTCCAGAGGTGAGAGGTTCAAATGTAGCTGAATGTCGCAATATGAGTGGATTTAAGTCCAAAGCTGCAAACCAAGCTCAGCTCAGTTGAATTACCGTTCCACTGTCGCATTGTCAGTAAAAACAGCTGGCTCAATAATGACCTTCAGAATGGAGCTTATTTGCCTGTTCCACCTGGTTTGGTGTACAGGTGATGCCAGTCCGCTCATTGTTGCTTGTAGTTTACTCTTCCCGTCCTCAGAGCAGCTTGGTGGTTGAGTTGGTAAAGCCATGTTGCATTGCTCTCATTGGTCTGGGTTCACTTCCCATGACTGCTCAGTGGAAATATCTGTACCCTTTAACAGAATGGTGACATGTAGAGAATTAATTATAGCGTTGAAACATTCACGACTTGCCACGCACGAGTCACCTGATACTCAGTCAAGAGCATGAGCTCAATGTCCCCAGGGTGGGCACTAAAATACCACCTATCAAATACTCGTAAAGAGGCAATGCTGCCCCGTCACCGAATGGGAAAAATAGAAGGACAGAAGGAATGATGATAGGAATAAGAAATCGGTAGCAGATAACACAATGCACATTGCTTCAAAAGACTCATTCTTCATTGCGGTCTCATGAAGGAGTCAATCTCAGGTGAGCCAGAGCCGCTGTTGGTATATCTCGAACGGAGGAGCATCTCAAAAGCCAGAGTTAATCTGCTGATACCTGCAGTACCACTCATGGCTCAGGAAGATAACTCTAGAAGGAGTCAAAATAAATTTCCTGCATTGATAAGAAATGTTGTTAAATGGGAGTCACAGTTGAAGGTCATTGCGGCACTCAAATGGCACTTTAGTGAATGCCAGTTTGGACAAAATGATGTTTTCAGGAAAATAAAAAGTGTCTTTCATTTCAAAGTTAACTTTTTTGTTGCATCGATCAAATGCTTATTTAAATCAGACACCATGCTGAAGCTTCTCAACTTTACCCTACTTTACCATCATCTCATTTGACCTCAATGTATCCTGTGTAGTCCTTTTTCTTTTGCAATGCTTGGTTCTTCTTCAAATTTCTCAATCCTAAACTCAGTAATCGGCCTTCAGCCCTAAATTCAGTAATAGGTCTATGCTATGAGCTGTATTCAGAAAGTAAGTTCCATTGGTGTCCAATAATATGAGTGTATTGTTTCAGAGCCTAGAGATTCACTTCACCATGCAACACAGTCTACCCCATTGTTCATACACTTTCACCATCGATGTATTCATACCTTTAAAATGCCAAAATATACTGTATGTTTCAGTGGAGACACTTTTCTCGAATTTATATATCGCTGAATATAAAACAGGTCGAGACGAGAACGAGGACCCACGGAGATGATCCTTCAAATATGGAAACAACTAAAGTCACCAAGGACAGTGGTGGATTAATGCACGGGCACGCAGGGCCCGTGCCCAGGGTCCCCGAGCTCAACGTGGGCTCGGGGTAGAAGCGGCGCGAGGGCCATGCGACCTGTACAATTGCATGGTACCCCCAGATAACATGGGGCTCCACACGACCGATCGTGGTTCACAATCTTTCGAGACAGGGCTCCCGAGGGTGGGATCTCACTTTGCTGACAAAGCATATCAACTTGTGAGTGGTGATATACACAGTGCTAAGGGAATGCTCCATCTTAAGGAAAGAAACCACCGTCACATAATGAATAAATTATAAAAAAATGTTTTTTCCCTGATGTTTAACGACATGACTATGATAAAATTAAGGGGTGAAGTTAGCATTAGTGGAGAAAGCAAGTGGAATAATAACTATGTATAATGTATGCAAATGCAACAATAATCACAATGAAATTTGTATAATTCCTCAGGTTAATACATATCGATATTGTTTTGGAAATCCACACTAGAGTTTATTGTACGATCACAAAACAACCCCTCATTAGTAAATGGATCAACACATGCACACGGCAGAACGTTGTGGTTTTTAAAATCAGAAGTGTATCGGAGCACCTGTCCCGAGGATGACACAAAACTACCCCAGCGGTGCTGAAAAGTGGAAAATAGCTCAACAAAAGGCGAAAAGGGTTAAAAATCACACAGAATTAACTTTTTTTTCGTTACACCAATGGCAGAACCAGAAAAGGGTCTTCGGTCTAGCACATCTGGGGTGTGTCCCTTTACCAATCAGCGTGCTATCGCTTGTTAAGCCAGCCGTTCCTTCTCAGCAGTTTTGTTGGACTGCTTACTTGAGTGCTTAAGCAACTTGGCGAGCACTCTACAATAAACTTTTCGCTGTTCTACAAGCCTCGTCTATGTATACAAAAAATAAAAGAAAATAAAAGCTTGGTAATTGAACACACCACTTGGTAATTGCCACATTCGATTCTGTAGTTCATCAGTGCCCCAGGCAAGATACTCTTCTAGTCTTGGGAGATTTCAGTGCATCTACTGGAACTGACAGGGATGGTTTTGAGACGTGTGTTGGTCCCCATGGGTCTGGAACTGTGAACCAGAATAGCAAGAAGTTCCTTGACTTTGCAAGAGGTCATGGACTTAGGGTGGCTGGTTCATGGTTTCAGCACCCACAGACTCATCACAGGACTTGGTATTTCAATGCTGGTGGTGTGGTAAAGGATATTGAACATGTGCTCGATGGTCGCTGGAGGATGATCCAGAACTGCTCGTTGCAGCTTAAATCCAGGAGAATGGTACCATCCCAGCCTTGGCTGGATGTTGGCAAGCTCAAGGATGAGAGCACAGCTGAGGAGTTTATGGAGGCACTGAGTGGGGATTTGGGGGGTCTGAGTGCTTTGGGGAATCCTGAAGAGATGTGGAGTGCCTTCAAGACCACCATCCTTGATGTTGCCGGTGGATGTCTTGGAATTCACCGAAGGACGAAGAAGAATTTTGTGTCTCAAGGGACACTGGATACCATTGACCAGAGTCGCAGGGTCAGGCTTAATGACAGAGCTGAGCTGTTCAGGGAGTTGAGGTGTAAAACTGTACGTTCGTTGAGGGTGGACAAGGAGGCCTATGTGTGAGGAATATGTGAGGGGGTAGAGCAACACTTGTGGTCAAGGGATTCTCGTCCTGCTTGCAGGGGAATTCACTCATTGCGTTCCTCCAAGCCCGTTCCTCGGTGTACTGCAGTTAGTGCAGAGAGGTGGGCTCTTGATAGAGGAGTCCGAAGTGAAGGCCCGCTGGGCCGGTTACTTTGCAGCGGCTGTACCAGGTTGATCCACCAGCTGTTTAGTTGAATGTCAGGGGTGTTACTGTCCGTATTGCTGACCGACCAATCAACTGTGATCCATCTCGTTGTGGAAACACAGGCTGTGGTGAACCGGTTGAAATGGGTAAAGCTCCAAGGATCTGTGCCATCCATACTGAACTTCTCAGGCTGGTGGAAATGCTGTACTGTGTCGTTTCATGCAGTTTTGTGCTCTGCCTGGAACACAGGCATCATCCCAACTGATTGGAAGAGGGTCTTGTTGTCCCTCTTTGGAAAGGGAAGGGTGATCGCCAGGACTGCATCAACTACCGAGGGGACGCTGCTCTCGTGCTGGGCAAGGTCTTTGCTCGGATAATTATTCGTCGGGTTTGCCACCATCTGCTGAGCACCAGTGCCCAAAGCAGTCAGGCTTCACACCAAAGAGGCCAACGATTGACTGTATCCTTGCCCTTTGTGTCCTCACCAAATGCAGATGAGAGTTTTGGCAGTGGCTGCTTGCAGCTTATGTTGATCTCTGCAAAGGGTTCGATTCAGTGAATTGGGATGCCCTCTGGAGGGTTCTCAGTCTTCATGGGGTGCCATCAAAATTCATTAATCTGATGTCTGAACTATACTCTGGTACTGAGAGTGCTGTGAGATGTGGTGATTCCATCCCCTACTTATTTCCAATTGTTTCTGGAGTTCCTCAGGGGTGTGTACTAGCACCCACACTTTTCAGCCCTTGTATGGACTGGATTCTGGGGAGGATGTCGGAGAGATCAAGTTGCGGTGCGTCGTTTCGGAATGTCAAGATCTCTGACCTTGCCTTCGCAGATGATGCAGTCATCTTTGCGGAGACCCAGGAGATACTTTTGGGGGCCCTCGACATGCTGAATGAGGAGTCGGAGCCACTGGGATTATGGGTTTCCTTGGTCAAAACTAAGACCCAGGCTTTCAATGACATATTGGATGCTGTGATCTAGTCTGTATCTGTTTGTGGTGAGGATGTTGACGTCACGGAGAGATTCACTTACCTTGGCAGTGATATTCATGTCTCTGCTGGCTGTGAGGCAGAGGTCAATAGACATCTCGGTCGGGCCTGGGAGTCATGGATTCACTGGATCATGGGGTGTGCTACTGTCTGTACCTGTGCAGGAGGGCGAAAGTCTGAGTCTTCAGTTCCTTGGTGTTTCCAGTCTTACTCTACGGATGTGAGACTTGGACTCTGACCAGGAATCTGAGACAGAGACTTAATTCCTTTGGTACCAGATCTCTTCGGAGAATCCTTGGCTATCTCTGGTTGGACTTTTTGTCCAATGAGCGGTTGCTGAGAGAGACTCAAATGAGATTTGATATCTGCACAGTCCATGAGGATCAGCTGCAGCTGTATGGACATGTGGCTCGTTTTCCTGACGCTGATTCTGCTCAACCAGATTCTCTCAGTGAGAGAGCCTCATGAATGGAGGAGGCCAACGGGCCAACCACGTGCCTCATGGTTGCAGCAGGTTGATCAGTATCTCAAGGAGATGGGGATGAGCCAGGCATCTGCCTGAGGGATGGCCAGACGGAGGCCCCTGGAGTACCGGCAAAAAGTGGACGCAGCGACGCGTTGCTCTGGCACATGCTCCCAAACCTGACCTGACCTGAACTGTTGGAGGCTCGCTCCCTCGGCCAGGAGAAGCACAATCCACAAGTATCAGCTAATATTGCTGTAATATACCTTCCTCACCTCAAATCATTTTGGAGAATGCCTTGCAGATCTTTTCTATTCCCCAACTTGTAACAAAGTCTCAGGGCCAGCCCTTCACTGCTGATTATTAGAAAGCTTGTCTGTGTTCGATCAATCATCCCTGGCCATGTCCCCTCTTGGTTTCGACTTTATTTGTCCTATCCTCATTCAAAAGTCCCACGATCATTGTGCCAACCATTCTATGGTTTAATGACCTCCCCCACCAAAGGTGGACAAAGTTTATGTTCTCACCCTTGTCTGTCTGTATGTTTATCTGTCTTTGATCAGGATATCTCAAAAAGTTGTGGACAGATTGGGAAGAAATTTGGTGTTGAGGTTGGGGGTGTGTCAAGGACAAAATAGCTAGATTTTGGTGAACATCCGTATCTGAACACTAAAATTTTTGAAGTGATTCTTCACCATTGAGAGATGGGACCAAAACAATATATGGTGCGATATTTCAAAAAGTTGTGAACGAGGTATGACAAAACTTGGTGGATGAGTTGGTTAGGTGATAAGAACAAGCCGATTCGATTTTGGTTCAGGTCTGGATCCAGATCTGACCTATCAGTGGTATACAAAACGAAAATTGTTCAGCCTGGCAGAGGTATGCACTCCACCGAGTGCCGTTCTAGTTCCTACGTTATTTTGTTCTCTCACCTTTTAAATTCAACTCCCATATTAAGTCTCGGACAAACTTTTCAAATGCTATTTCATCTCTATTTCCCATTCGTGTCTGTGACCTAGATCTCAATCATCATATGTACTTTATTATACTGTCAGACCCTGCCATTCAGGGATTCGCTATTCATGAGCCCTGCGTATTTGCAGGTTATAAAGTGTGCTTTGCTTTGACATTCACGTATCCACATTAAATTTTTTTATTATTTACAAGCAAATACCACCCGTCGCTTTGCTCACGGGAACAC
>CM068959.1:36044215-36058825 GCA_035128595.1 Eptatretus atami | reverse complement strand
AGAGAGAATGGTCTTCCCTCCCCTCAAATGGCCTTCCCTTCCCCCACCCCTCCTCGGTCTCCAACCCCTCCTCACTCCCCACCACTCTTCAGTCTCCCTCCTTCCTCTCTCTTTCTTCCCCACTCCTCTCTCTCCCCCTCTTTTTCTCCCAACCCCCCCCCTCTTTAGGGGGAGGGGAGTACGCAGAGATAAAATCTTATGCTTTATCAACAACACACACAATCGGCAATTTTTCGGGAATCGGCAGATTGGAGTCAGTGTGATTACTGACTACCGTATGTAATGTACACAACCCAAAAACCTAGAGTAGCTTTCACCCTTGTTTTGGGGGAATTTCAATAAACAAATTAAAAAGAGTTTGATTGTAGATGTTTCAAGAAGATATGCATAAATATTAGCGAACGTAGTGAGCTTCATACTCAACACGTGCACATGAGAGAATAGGAAACAACAACAACAACAACACAATACCCTGGCAATTTGGAATCCGTGTCGTCGGCTATGACCTTTTGCTTCGGTTTTTGTCATGGGAATGATGCGTCCCGTGAGATAAAGGCATCGTCGGAGACATGAAGACCCAAATATCAGACATGGTGTATATTTCTCCACTGATTTAATAAAGATATCTCCCGCATCATCAAAAATAATTTTTAATCGTGTATTTACATATTTTGATCGCTGATCCCGAATCCAGGCCGAAGTAACCGGGAAAAGAAATAGCTTGCAGCATCGAATGTAAGAAGAATTCTACGTTCGCTTCTAGGCTTTGCCTATTCCATATTATTCTTCATTAGCAGCTGCCAATTGTTGTGCGACAGGTGGGGAAAATTTGGCTCTGTAATTTAGAAAACTTGTTAATACGGAAAACGACTTGGAAATCGGGTTTTATCAAATACATTTTGCTTTGAAACTCACAAAGAGAAACCATATAACCTTTCTAAAGCAAATCCAATTCATATTAATAAAATAACCAATTGCTTTAGAAACGGTCACGAGGACAAAGAAAGATGTGATCGCTCGTACACTGCTGAGGTTAAAAGTTAAAACCTCCACTACCCATCATCATCAAAAGATATGGGATGAAACTTTGCCAGCACATGCCCATAACCAAGCATGCAGGTATACATACATACCTGTGGAGAGTCACTTTACAGATCCAAATCTCCCCATATGTACCATGTCCGTGTGTGCTGTCTACTTATGGACCTCTACCTTGTAGCAACTGCTGACTGTACATCCCGATCTGGACACGAACTGTTATGGACTGTAGTAGTGTAGGGTGTTTGGTACTAGTGTGTAGTGTTGGGCACTCAGCAAGTGGCTTAAGCACTCAAGCATGCACTCCAATTAAATGGTTTATAAGGAACGGCTGGCTTGGCAAGCGATAGCAAGCTGATTCGTAATGGCACATACTCGCAAAAACTAAACATCACCGATTTCTTCACATTTTCAGGTTTCACTCCAGATTTCGAGTTTTTTAGTCCACGTGATCCGATCCTCCAAACTCAAATTAAATTTCGATTGTGTACTTGAATTAATCCGTGAGAGTAGATCGTGGAAAATCACACCATGTAATGCATGAAATCGCTCCAAGCTCCTAATTTTAAAACTATAGCACATAAAATTGATGTATGCAGCGATTTGTGGGTATGTAAATGAGGCTTTCCATGAAATTAGTGAGGAAAGTGAAAAAAAACAAACATTTTGAGCGCTTTATCATTAATAAACCACTGCGGCCTGTTCCAAGTCAAGACATTGTTGAACAGGCCGAACACAATGACAAACTAACACCCCAGCGAGGGAGAGCAAGGTGACCAATGATGAGCCTTGATAAAGGATAATTAAATAAGGCCATTAATTATCTTCAAAAGAGGTGTTTTAATGAAATCAAACACCCAGTTTTCATTCATCCACCACCTTGGAGTTATGTTTGTATCAGGCAACTAGGTTTCATGGTTTTGGAGTTATGGAGGACAAACACACACACCACACACACACCACACACCACACAACACACACACACACACACACACACACCACACACACACACACACTGACATTTATTAGTATAGATTTATTTATTTATTTATTACACTTCAGGTCTGGTCTCTATATCCACCTGGGAAATTGGAAATCAGCCAACATCACAGTATTACATACATACGGTGCAAAACAGATCCCCTTCACTCCAGCCCAATTCGCTTGCTGGTGCTTCAATATCAGGCAAGGTCGTGGAATCCATCATTGCAGTTGACACAAAAGCATTCCTCTTCTCTTACAGCCTCATCTCAGATCATCAATTCGGATTCAGACCTGGTCACTACCTTGGACATGCGGCTTATACTCTCCCAACAATGGTGGAGGCCTTCAATATCAGACATGAGATCATAGTCGTCTCTCTGGACATATCTCGAGCTTTTGATACAGTCTGGAATCCTACCTTGCTCTCCAAACTGTCTGCCTACGGAATCCAAGGCCAACTCCACTCTTGGATTACTGACTTCCTCCACTCTCGTAGCCAATGTGTGGCTCTCAAAGGAACCCTGTCATCTCCTCTCCCTGTCAAGGCTGGCATACCCCAAGGCAGTGTTCTCACCCCCATGTTATTCCTAATCTTCATCAATGATCTCACTGACTCTCTGTAAAGTAGTCTTTATCTCCTTGCTGACGACTCCACTCTCTGCCGTGACATATCTCATCCTTCTGACAGACAGGCAGCAGCCTCTTCCCTCTCCTCAGACCATGACAAAATCACAAAAATGGACAAACACAATTTTGCTGATGTATTCATATCGTCCACCCGTTGCGTTCTCCCTCACCCATCATCATTACCTGCAACCCTTGTTTGTCCGTCTCCGACTACTTTCTCCCTCCACCCTACTGTTGGTGTTCCCCCTTTCTCCTGCTGTTCCCTTTGTTATGTTGTGTTCTCATTTGTCCAATGTAATCGCTCTTCCATGAGCCTAGATCATGTAAAAAACAACATTTTTTAAACAATGCCCTGACATTGGTGGAATTTTTCTGAATGTATCCCCTGCCAATAGTGGGGTCCATCAGTATTGGCTCCATACAATGAGCATTGATTAAAGTTAAATGGGCTATACCAACCTTGACAAGTATAATTTGCTCGTAACCTGTTTGTCACCATTTACTCTTTATCTCCCAACTTACGTTGTTACTTTTCCAAATCAGCGACAATTTCGGCTTGCAATGTCTTCCATTCCTGTCCAACAATGCATTTTTCACTCTATTGTATCAGTGACACAGTGCGATCTCCCGAAGGAATGTTAACAAATGTCACTTATTCTGGTACATTATTATATTATCTGTGGATTAAAGTCAGTCCCTTCGTCATAAATTACAGACGTTTATTTGTCATCGTTTGTCACCATGCTTGAAGAACATTGATTGCCTCAATTATTTACTTTGCTTTACATTTTTTTTAAAATTTATGAATCCAGTCTGCTGGTTGTATGAATGTTGAGGCTTCTCCCTTCTCTTCATGCAGTGGCACTGGGAATTTGAGCAGAAATTCAGAATTCTCCCAGGGGACCAACACAATGGTCGACCATTTTTGAAAGGTGCCATTTGGTCCTTCACGGCAACAAGCACTAGTGGACAGGTTGTGCCTCTGTCGTGCACTCTGATGCCCTTTTTGAACTTTTCTGACGCCTTTCTCCATAACTTCACTTTCACTCGAGAATTTGTTGACAAAGTCACACGGCACGGCTCACCTTCACTCCTTCCAGCTTGTACTGTCCGGTTATAGGAGTGAGAAAGATGGTGCCCATGACTGAAGCCTTTGCAGACGCCAAATAAATAAATAAGCCAAAAGCTTCCCTTTGTTCTGGCTCCAGTTTTATTATGGCGGGACGTTGGGGAGCCATTTATACAAGGCCAGTTATTTCAGATGCGGTCCTCTCCCACGATCGTGGTAATGGGCTCGGTGCTTTGAGCAGAGGGGCCTGGAGTCCCAGAGTTGCAGAGCAATTAACTCCTGAACTTTGGTCGTCCTGCTCAGAGAGGAATGCCGGCCATGGCCCTTTCTTCTCCCTGAAATGATGAAGGAAAGTTGTAATCCTAAAATGAACTTCCTGCACTTTTATTGCATCAGTGTAGGTGGGAGCAATTGGTCATCATACTGCTAACAAGCTCATTGTGGCTTCCTCAATCTAAAATCCACTCAAATTCATAAATGGCAAAGTTTTTTTTTATATAGCTTATTTGATCTTTTCTTTTATCTTAGCATATAAAAAACCCCAAAAATCAGAGATCACAAGAGGAAAGAGTGGGTGTTTTGGGAGGGGGGGAGGGTAGTCTAAACCTGTCAGGGTGTCCACATTGCAATAAGAGAACACAACAATTGGTGTGGTTGACTGTTGAGTTTTTGTTATTGCTTTTAAATGTATAACGAGAGACCATGAAACTCATTTTATCCTGCCTTGGGTACAAGACACATGGATCATTGTTTGTTTATCGATGATTAATGAAGCACATCTTCAGGAAGTTGCACTGCATTTCAAGTGAGTGGGATGAGATTTGGTGTTAAGTCACTATTGCCATGTGATGGGCTTGTGAATTTATTGTATGATCACAAAATTTTTACAATTTATTGTACGATCACAGAACATATTTATTGTACGATCACAAGAACAGAGATTTAGCAGCATTTTGGAACCAGATTCTGGGCCAATCTTTGCCGCTTCTTACCCTAAAAGACCCTAAGAGATCACAGGGGTCATCAAAAGTTAACTCAAACAGTCATTTCTATAATCTACAAAGATAATTCAGATGATTGAATTACTAAAAGTTGTTGATAGGATCTTATTTCGGGTGATTTTGCAAATAACCCACGACGTAGAAATGCCCATGGTGGCCATCTTGGAAAATAGCCGACACGGTAGGTTTTCATAAGTGCCTTCAATGTTGAATATGTTTCTTTTAGTGTCAAGTATATGTGTACCTAGTTTTATGCCTTTGTCATAAAGTGCACAATTTGGCCAAATTTGAGCACACATCTGCTGGACTAAAAAGGGAGGGTCCACAGCAACAAAAGCAATAAGTAAACCTCAATTGAAGCCAAAGTTTGTGGCATTTAGGTTATCACACATGTCATTTGTAACACTTTCCTCCCGTCCCTACGTCCGTGTTATGTGAGACTTCGGAATTAGCAGTGAAGGATCTTTGCAAGCCGGCTTTCCTGTGGGGGAATCTCCACCATTGAAAAGCAAAAATGTAATATAAAAATCTCCCCAGGCACATCAGACCATGGATGGTTGCCAAGTTATATAGAATAGAGCTTTTTGTGATTTGTGTGGGCTACACTTTAGGCCCTGAGCTTTTCCTCGTGCCAATGTGCCATGTTTATAGGCCACAGAACTTTAGACCTAGCTCTCTCAGTAGCAGACGGCAGCTATGAACGGGCGCCGAGGTTCGAGGCCATGCCAATTTCCAGGGCCGCCCTTGGCTGAGCTGATAAGGCCACAGCCATGGGGCCGCAAGCGAAGCATGTTTGGTCTTTCTTACTGGGCTGGCCCAGGGTCCCCCACCAATACCAGCAGTCCCCTTTTCTCTCCTGATGCCTTCCTTTATTACAAGCGGGCTTATTTAACTCAGTCTGTTGGAAGGCTTACAAGAAAGAATGTAATGGAGAAAGGCTCATTTTGTTCATAATGTTCAAAAACATTTTGAATGGCTCAAGAAAGTGACTTTTCTCAAGTAATTTAGTTGGACCTGTTCTGTTCGCCCAGGGGTGCATTTGATCATTAACCTTAAAAGAAAAGTGATTATGGGAAGCAAAACACAGCAGATGGTATCTTTCCCAGATGAACGAGTTTACTTTGCCAGATGACTTGGTGGGTTTTTGGTTTTTTTGCATCCACATTATGGTGAACTCCAAACAAAGTAAAAGCATTCCAATGATCTAAGTAGTGGCAGGCCATCATTGAGTTTAGGTGCAGACTTACTCTGAGGCTTGTTGAGCCACAAGAGATTTTTATTTCTCTTCTGTACAGTATTTGAGGCTCATGGAGGAGTGGGTGCGTAAATTACCTTCAGGATGTATGCATCAGTGTACTTTTACATGACATTAGTCGACGATGGATAAATTAGCACAGTATATCGGACTTGAATTGGGGGGGGGAAGGGGTTATGGAATTCATGAGCCAAGTGCTCAGATGGGAAATCCAAAAAGGCCATTTTCTAATTGCAACAAGGTACCACGGGGGCAAATGGCACGAGGCCAAAGCAGCAGAGGAACCGGTACCTTGGCTCCCATCGCAGCAGCAGTGCATAAGGAGCGCCACTTTAATATGGAGGTCTGTGGTCACCCTCTTGGCCCTTGTGGCGCTGGCCTGTGGTTGACTGGAGTCTACAGTGAGCTCTCATCTTGAGTTCATTGCTGCAAAATCCAGAGCAGATGAAATGTCCTTTTGGTGATCCCTTGGAGCGAGTGCTTTTATGTGCTCCCTGCAAGCCTTGTGGTGTATGTAATATGCATTCTAGCAGATAGTTATTGCGGCTTGCACAAACATATTGAAAGCTTTCATTTGTAGCTTTTATTTTTTTATTAAAAATGGTTTGCTGAATTTTAAATCGTACGGAGTGGAGGACCCTTTGGTCTCATTCTTTAATTATGCAGGGACGCGGTGTAATAATTGGGCTTGATAATGTGGTTGGACAAGCCGAATGAATTTTGTACTGCACTAAAGTTACAAGGACTTGCGGCTAAGTCATATGTGAATGTGTATATAAACATCTGTGATTCGTGGGAATTACCATTCCTTCATAATATAATATCATGGATGAAAATTGTGGAAATTTGGCATGTGTGCAGTTATCCACCAAGTCAAACTCAAACAGGAATTAAACACTTCAATAAAACTGACATTGCTGAGTATGGAGTGCAGTTGTAATAAAAGTTCCATGAACAGAGGTTTATATTCTTCATACAAAATTATTTTTTCCAACAATTCTAACTGAATTTTGTTTTTGTCAAATACTTGTAATATGTCTTTTCAATCCTGACAAATCTCACACTCTCACTATCTCTCTCTGAAAGGACCGTCTGGCAAACCCTCCTATCTACTTTCTTAACAATCCTCTTGAGGAAATTATGTCATTCAAACTCCTGGGTCTCACTATCAGCCATGACCTTTCTTGGACAAACCACATTTCAAAGTTGGCCTCCAAAGCCAGCCGCCGACAGAGTATCCTCCGTCATGCAAAGTCCTTTCTTGGCACACCTTAACTGCTATCCACCTACAAGGCCTTCATCCACAGCTTGATGGAGGACGGATATCCAATTTGGGCTGGCTGCCCTGCCTTACATCTTTCTCAGCTTGATACTATGGAAACCACTTGGCCTTCAAGATTACTGGAATATCCTGCTATGAAGCTCAGTCTATGGGCCTACCACTTTGCCTTTACAAAGAGGTCAATGGTCTCTCTGTCTTCTACTGCCTCCCTTCTGGTCTTGCACCCCCTGCTTTTTCCGTACATTGCCCCCACACCCCCTCAGGTTTCTGCAGGGCACACACAGTCCACCATCAACCCTCATCTGGCGAAACTACCTAAATCCAGGATCACTGCTTACCTCCACTCATTTGTTCCTCCTTTTTCCCACCTGTGGAACCAGCTTCCACATTCTTTTCAATCTCATTCTTTCTTCGAGGTCTTCGAGACAGCTATTCACCACCATCTCAGATCATCCCCAATCCAAAACCATGATCTTTTCTACCCTCGTTAACCCCCACCCCAATCCCTTCTTCTTCTAAACTTCCAGTTTTCCCTCCTGAGATTCCTTCCGTATCCATCTTGTCCACCCTATTCATCCTCTCCTGCCCCCCATATATATATATTATTTATATATTATATATATATATATATATATATATATAATAATTATATTATATATATATTGTTACGGCTGTGGAAATTCGCATTACACCATAAAGGGCCCCTAGGTGAGATATCTCTAAGTGCATTGTAGTTAGCCCACACCCGTTGTATAGAGGGTATTATGTGATTCATCCGGGCTGCGACGCTTTGAGTTAGCCATTTTTCTGTTCTATCTTTATTTTGAAACAACCACGCCACCGCCACCATCTACGCTTCCACATCATCGCATCACCGCCACTCCCAAACGGCACCATACCCATCAACCCTTACCACCGAAAACCCTCCACCACCTTCACCTCTCTCCTTCTACGGCCATTCCCGCACCACCTGTGAACACTGAACGTCGGCTGTCTCGGGCCCGTTCGACGTTTGGTGCCGAACGCACCGAGCCGCAAGCGCAAATGGCGGCCTTTCCGAGGGGAAAACTCGGATCAAGAACGCTTCACGCCCACTTCCCCTCCGTCCAATAGCGAGTGCGGGCGGCTTGGCCCCGCCTCCAGGCGTGTGTGTGTGAAATCGATATATGCAAATCTAGGATCAGGGGAGATTCACGCCCCCGTTTCCTCCGACCAATGGGCGAGCGTGGCTCCGCCCCCGAGGTCATTCTGATCCGAATATTTGCATATTAGCTGCTCCTGCCCACCTATAAGAAGGCGAGCACAAGGCGAATGAGTTGAGTTGGGTTCTGCAGTCGGCTGAGGAGAAGTGTCATAGAGTTGGGTTCTGCAGTCGGCTGAGAGAGTGTCATCCAATTGGGTTCTGCAGTCGGCTGAGGAGAGTGTCATCCAGTTGGGTTCTGCAGTCGGCTGAGGAGAGTGTCATCCAGTTGGGTTCTGGAGTCGCTGAGAGAGTGTCATCGGGAGAGCGGGCGAGGGGAGCAGTGGAACTGCAGGAAAGGAGCTCGGTCCGAGGCAGGAAGGACGGCGGTCGGCGACGAGGTCGCGGTGTGGGATCGCTCATCGCGGGACCCAAGCCAGCCAGCCACTCCCCTCCCCCAGGGCATCAACAATCTCCCTTTCCTCCGCGCTGAGATAGTGCAAAAGGGGGCCCCGTTCCCACCCCACCCCACACGTGGTGCCAACGAAACCCGCCAAGGAGCACGGAATCGGGACAGCCGCGCGGCCACATTTGCGGCTCGCCCGCCAACGCGTCACGAGGACGCGGGTATGACCCCTCGGTCTCGCGGACCTGGCCGCTCCTCTAGGTCCGCGCACATTTGGCCTACTGGCCTGTCTGCCTCCTTGTCTATGGGTGGCTTCTTTCCTTTGCTTTTGTGTAAATGTGTGTTGCGCCGTCTGTAAAGTAGAACTGTATAAGTGTTGCCGTGTGTACGCGTATTCGGTTTTAACTCTTTCTTTGCTTTATGTGCATTTTGACTGTATGGCTGTATATACGTGCTTTCCGTTGTCACGTAATAAATGTGCATTTGTGAACTGTTTTCCCGTTTCGCTTCGTCTTTTCTCTAATTGACTCTCCATCCTGCTTCACGTAAGGGGTTCGTAGTGGGCTTAGTACGCCCGGTAAGTAATCGGAACCGTCAGGGCCGACATAACACCGCTCGGTTATCACTGTAGCACGGAACGGACCGCTTAAGCGGTTCGTATCAAGTCGGCCTGTGCGTGGTACGATCGCCCGGTCGACCATTCGCGCAGGTACTTAGGTAGATCGAATTTGGGCGAGCAACCCTATCCTGCGCGGGTGGGCAATTGGCACGATCGTGGTGAGGTTAAACCCCCACCCGTGACTAGCTACCGGCGTTGGTCCGAGAGGGTCACGACTGAATTGTCCGTCCGGTGGGCGATGTGCCGCGATTCGAGTTGCGTGGCCGTTCGCACGCCGGGCGGCGCGAATTCGCAACAATATATATATATATATATATATATATATATATATATATAATATATAATATATAAATATATATAATAAATACATTTCAGAGTACATTGAAACATTAAACTGCTTAAATTTCAGTAAAAACTGGAAAAATGGGGTGTTCTAAAACTTTTGACTGAGTGTATGTTGGTTTTATATATAATTGGTGTGTAGCTCAGAGCACAAGAACATGCTGCGATCCTTTCCACATTGTCTCAATAGCCCTGACGCTCTTCTAAATAAAGACCAACATTTGGTGCCCAGCGCACGTTCATGGCTGGAAAGCGCTCCCAAAATCCCGCACCCCATGTTATTTTCGGAGCTCCATTGCATAGCCGAGTTCAGGGGTGAATGAGGCCATCTTCAGCTTCCGAGCCTCGCGGGGGCAGGGCTATTTCTCAGGAAAGTATCTGCGCACCAATGAGGGTGCAGGGGAATGCCTACAGAGAGTTTTGATCCAAATTTGGCTTTTCCCAACATGAATAAAATAGCTGGGCAACGATCATCTTGAAACAGTCCGCCACAGTCAGTCTGTCAGACAGTCTTCTCTTTAGTTGGTGTGTACTCGCAGCTCAGCTCAGCTGCACCTGATCCGGTGAGTAAGTATAGTATGTATCAAGGGCATGAGACCCCCCTTGGTGTGGCCTGCAACACATAAGGTATCATGCGAGGTAGTGTAACCCTGCAGGATTGGCAGCACCAATCGGCATTCGTGGTTGCCGAGGAACTCAATGGCACGCGGAGTTGTCTGTGTCCGGCAGCCTCAGGACCGAGCGTTCGGGAGGGACCCGAGTGCTTCTCCTCGTGGCAAGTCTTGAACCCCCCGGATCCGCAACAATATTTCTATACTAATAAATATCAGTGTGTGTGTGTTGTGTGTGTGTGTGTTTGTGTGTGGTTGTGTTGTGTGTTGTGTGTTGTGTGTGTGTGTGTGTGTGTGTGTGTGTGTGTGTGTGTCAGTGTGTCAATGTGTCTCCTCCATAACTCCAAAACCATGAAACCTAGCAGCCTGAAATTTGCATGCAAATAAACAAAACTCCAAGGAAATGCATGACTGAAAATTGTGTGTTTGGGTTAATTAAAACACCCCTTTTGAAGATAATTAACACCCTTATTTAAGTGTATCCTTATCAGGCGCATCCTCAGTCACCGCTCTTTATGGTCTCTTAAGGCGTATCCATGGTAACCTTGCTGGGGTCTGAAGCCGCCATGTTTTTTTGGCCTGCTCAACCATGCCTCAACTTGGAACAGGCCGCAATGATTTCTTAACGATAAAGTTTTTTTTTTTCACTTTCCTCACTCATATTATGAAATGCTTCTTCATCATAGCTACGGATCACTGAGTACATTGCAGTGCTTATAAATGCCCGGAGACTTCAGCGTTTGTTGCTTTATTTCATTTCCTCCCGTGCGATCACCGCGAGTATCTCTTAAACAAAAAAGATTTACAACATTCAAGCTCCAGAATCGAACTTACAAGCAGTTCTGACTCCATGAAAAGTGTTCATTGGTCCAATTTGTACATATTTGATATTTTGGGCGTTTCCGGAGTTCGGGAGGTACAATGTTTAAGATGACGGTTTGGTGATTGCTAATCGCATGCCAAGTGAGTCGTTTCTTATCGACCGTTTCGTTGGAGTGCTTAAGCCACTTGGCGAGTGCTGTACAATATTCGCACTGTCACTGAATACTATGTCTATGGACTTGAACAAAGTTCATGGGTCACTCGCCTGCGTTGGCCACGTGTTATTCTGCGATGCAACAGGTGGTGGCTGGCTCACTGAAAATGTGAAATTTCATTTTCCACGACGTTTTCCCCTTTTTGTATGATCTTCCATTGTACAACCCGTTATTTCAGCATAGATAAATACAAATAACAATTAAACATTTCACTTTTAAAAGTTTCTTCAACTATTTCGTGGAGTGTTTATGAAGCCACTTGGCACGTGTTCTTCGGGTTTCAATGGCGACACCACAGTTCTACACCAGAGGTCAGAAGGCAAAATAATTATTTGATCACAATGAGTGAAAAATCTTTTCAGTTCAGAAATAATGAATCGCCATACCACGGCAGGAAAGCCCAGAGGTACGCATGCTCACTCTGTGTAGCCTGGATTTCAATCCCGACCCAGCTATAAACTGTCATCCCGGTGTTTCCCACGCAGGGTGATTCATCAATGTGTGTGTCTTCTCTCAGATGGAACGAAGAGGCTGGGGCGCCACATCTGCCGGAATCCCTCACCCCTCTCCTTCCCAACCCTACCCCTCTCTCCCACCGCTCTCCCTCTTTCTGACACTAACCCCCCTCTCGCTCTCTTTGACCCCTACCCCCTTGCTTCTTCCCTCCTTCTCTCTCCACCCCTCTATCTCTCTTTTCCAACCCTCCCCCTGGCCCCCCAACCCTCCGCCTATGTTGGAGGGACTAGCATGTACCAATCAGATTTAAGTGAGCCATCCGTGGGTGCAAAGTTGTTGCATGTACGAGCATGCATCCATGCAACAGACCTTTGCCAGCAAGATAGCGTGGGTTTATAAATGCTCCTGCCCAGGTCTCAGGTGTGTGTGTGTGTGTGTGTGTGTGTGTGTGTGTGTGTGTGGTGTAGATGCAATTGCTGTTGTTGCCTGCTATTTCCACATGTGGTAGCTGGGTTTCAGGAGGTGAAACGGAGACCTACCACCGACATGTATGTGCGTGCGTGTGTGTGTGTGTGTGTGTGTGTGTGTGGTGTGTGTGTGTGTGTGTGTGTGCTTGTTTTGTATCGACATATGCGAGTTTCAGAATGTGGAATAGAGTCCTCCCAGGGCGGGTTCAAAGTATCCACCATGATTTCAGTAAGGGGTCACCATTCATGGACCGAGCTGTGAAGTTTTCTGTTCTCAAAGTTTTGTGCCGAGGGCTCTCTTCAGGATCGTCCCTGAGTCCCAGACGCTTCCAACTGTAGTTAGTTTGTAATATATTCCCAGTGATGCTTTTTAATATCTCTGTGAGGTTCTTTGTCATCATTCCTGTAGCTCTAACTATCACTAGTCAACTTTGGCATTCTTCAGCTTCCAGAATCTTTTCACTTCATTGTTGAGGTCTTGTTATTTGGTCATTTTCTTGATTTCTGAATCATTTAGTCCAAAATCACTGGTATTAACACCTCAATTAGCAATGCCTTCTTCTCATTTTAGTACCTAATTATGATATGTGATTGCAATGCTTTGTTTTCGATGTTCACGCTCGATGGATCATGAAGTTGTACGTGAGTGGTATTCCATGTTTTCATTGCTTCTTTAGGTTCATGGTCCCACACATTTTCTGGAACTGGGATATCAAAGTTTTGCAGATGTGCCAGCGGATTACTTACAAACTCTGTTGTGTAGTTTTGTGTACAGCTGTTCTTACATGAATTTTTTTTGTGTGTGTGTGTTTGGTCTTTAAGCATAACATCATTCTCTTTGTTAATGCCACCTCCACTCCTCACCTTTCTCTCTTTCCCCCCCCCCCTTCCTCCACCCCCCCCCCGTCACTCTCTCCCGCTCTCTCTCTCTCTCTCTCTCAACCCCTCCTCGCACCCCTCCCTCCCACAGTGTGTAGCAACATTTGGTGAGACGTTGCTCTCCCCACCTCCCCCCCCTTCCTAACTTCCCCTCCCTCCTACCTCCGTCTCTCCTCTCCCTTTGTCCCTCGTCTCCTCTCTCCCTCCATCCTTGCTTCTCTCCTCCCTTCCCTCCGTCCTCTCTCCTCTCCACCCTTATCTCTCCCACCCCCCTTATCATCCCTGTCAGCGAGGCAACGGGTGGTATTTGCTAGTATATAATATATAAACGGTTCACAAGAACACCAAGGTTTGATTCCTGGTATGGGCGTGTAATTTTCACACGCATATGTATGTATATATCACAATCACAACTCTCGCCTGTAATTGGAGGGAATAACCAATCAGCTCTAACCTAATCAATTATCCCCAGCTGCGACTAGGACTTTATAATTAACAACCCCTTGCAATTACAGCCCAAGTCAGCTGCATAAAACAACCAAGAATAGTGACAGAAGGTTAGCCGAAGCCACAGCTCTGGGTAGTTCATGAGGTGAGAGCTGATTTTTATTCCCTCAAATTTTGGGTGAGAGACGTGCGTGATTGATCTTCATACGAATACGACCATCAACATTGCATGTGGTAGATCTTTGTAATCCTCAGTGGTGCACTTTTCTGTCTCGGCTGTCGCTTACTACTCGCCAATAAGTGATGAAACTGGTCCGGCGGTTGATGGGGACATGTTGCACTGGGGTTCTCTTGCATGTACAACTTGTGAATATCTGCAGCTGTCTGTATGACCCAGGTCAGGTTTTAAACAGCAAAAGATATACTTTATGCAGATTTATTTGGCTGGAAGGGCAAAGGTTGTGATATATGTATGTATATATATGTACATGTATGTACTATAATATGTATATATTATATATATATATACATTATATTATATATATATATAACACATAAAAATATATTTATATATATATGATTTACATATATATACTTATATATACATATATATATAATATATACAATACATATACTATATATATCTTCTTCTTCGGCTGCTCCCGTTCGGGGTCGCCACGCGATCATCCGTCTCCATTTCGCTCTGTCCTCCACATCTTCCATTGACACTCCAACCACCCGCATGTCCGCCCTCACCGCATCCATAACCTCTTCTTTGGCCTTCCTCTTCTCCTCCTACCTGGTGGCTCCATCCTCAGCATCCTTCTCCCTATATACTCTGCTTCCCTCCTGTGCACATGTCCAAACCATCTCAATCTCGTCTCTCTCACTTTGTCTCCAAACCGTCCTA
>CM068959.1:35997710-36039621 GCA_035128595.1 Eptatretus atami | reverse complement strand
CTCCAGTTTCCAAGTGCCTTTTGATGGTGCAGGAAACTGGACTCAGACACCTTGGCTTGCTTTGCAATTTCTGTGAAGGAAAGACCTACACTTTTAAGGGTTATAATGGTCTGTCTGTCTTCCTTTGTTAATTGTCTTTTTCTCGCCATTTGTAGCAATATACTACTTCCTGCAGTGCAATATTGTCCAAATAATGCTTCAGAAGGTGCAGCAACACAGTCTGTTCCAACACTGCTTTATACAGACAGAGGGGTTTGTAACTAATCAACAAAAAGTTGGGACACCTGTAGGAATTGTTTGCAGTCAACTTGAAGGCTTAATTTACTTCCATTGCTGTAGAACAGCTGAGTTGCTACACCATTACTTGTTCCCTGAAAGGGCCTTTTTTAACAAACTCTTGAAATTTACAATATTTTTCAGTTTTTGGTTACCTAAACTTTTTTTAACCTCTGGCAGTTTACCGCTAAAACTAACAGCCTGGTCCTTAATTTGTAACAATTTCAGGTTATTCTCTGGACTTGAACTGCTTAAATTTCAGTAAAAACTGAAAAATGGGGTGTTCTAAAACTTTTGATCGGTGGAGTATATATATCTATATATATATATATATATATATATAATATATATATATATATATAATATATATATGCATGAACGTATATATATAATATATATATATATATATATATGTATGTATGTATATATATGTAAACGTTTAGATATCAACAATCAAATTTAACCTTCAGGTTAAGGTCTCCTGAATGAGAAAGCATTTGATGATTGGGTAGGGATCATGCTGCGGGGTCGTAGTGTTGATCGGTTGCTGCAAAGGCTTTTGGGTCAAACTCCTGGGAATTGTGCCTCAAACACCTCACATGGTGGAAGCAAACAGTGCTCAAGGCCTGGTACGGCAATTAATCATTGCCTAGTTTAAAATAGCAGTTCACGCTTCGCCTGCTGCACACAACGGAGGCTCTGTTGGAGCTCACTTGTTAGCCCATGCTGAAAAAGAAAAAAAAAAATGCAAAACATATCTAGTTTTGTGAGCAATTCATTAAATAAGAATGGCACAGGTTTCTAATTTCAACACACTTAAACACTTTAACATTGAGATAGTTTTTGATCATTTTACCAGTGATGGATGTTTTAATTACGGTAACTGCAGTAATGAATAGCATGACATCAAAGCAGTGAGTTTTTGTGATGTGGAAGTTGGGGGAAAAGGTTGTCAACAGGAGCCGTATAACTTAATTCGCTTATTGAAATGCATCGTTTATACTTCATATCTTTGATCACTTTTTGGCCGATTATATCATCTTGCAAATCCAGAGCAGAAAATCATGGAGTCATGTTTGGAGAGAAATTCTTTTCTGACTGAAGTTATCCTGGAAACAAGAAAATTGTGAAACTAACTCCGAAAAACATTTCCCAATTTTACATCCGTCATGGTTGTCCAAGATGGGACAGCACCCAAGAGGGCACAATTTTCTTTTTCTCTTATTTTTTTTTTCTAATTCTCCCAAATGATAGCAGCTGGCTCATCCGTAAGTACATTCAAAGAGTATGGCAGAGCTACAGGACTCATTACAAGCACATGCTTTTCCAGGCCCCTGTTGATTAAATATAATACTAACAAAGTCCAGCTTTGGCACCATCTCATCTTGGGAAATATTACTTATGTTTTATGATTTGTAAATGGTACAAGTGAAGAAAAACAATCTCATTTTTATTTAATTATATTCCCCTCCCCCACCCCCAACCCCCCCCTAGGTTGACAACGTCTGTGTTTTATAATACTAAACATGATTCATATGGTAGTTGCTCAACATTAAGCCCTTCAGGCTGTTTCATTGGTGGTTACTTGCTGCTCCTTCTACCTTTTCAAAGTAAAGGTCATCGTTTAAATAACTTACGCTGTTTTCATACAACATGTGTAAACTCTTCTTAGACACCTACGATTGCATCTGCCCATGTGCAAACTTTTAGAGAGTGACCTCAATGACACAGAATCTGGCTCTTACTCCAGGCCAACTGGCATTGACTGTAATCTGCCCTTTCTCAATAAACTTGGGCTTCGATCTCCATGCCATCTGATATTGATTCCATCTGGGAATACTTTCACAAAGGCATGCTCTCGATCTCATACAGTAGTTCATCTCATCCCGTTCATGTCTATTCTATCCATTTTCTCGGCCTTAGTAACATGAATCCTGTAGTGAGGCAGTGGTGGTCAATTATGTTGCTTTCTCAACATGGAAGGCTCACCTGACTAAGGACAACTTTATGTCACTAACTAACAAGTGTGTGTCCATTCTGTAGGCAAGCTAGAACACAACATCTTTCTCAAGGCTGAATTCTCCAAACCTCCTTCCTCAAAGTCAGGCCCATCTCTGCTGTATGTTGTCCCTCCATCACCTCACTCACCTCAAACGCCCTCACTTCAGACTTTGCTCAAGACAAGATAGAATGTCTCAACCCTGTGTATGCCTGCAAATGTCTTTTATTCACCTTAACCCTTCATACTCACTGTCTTTGGGTCTTTCACCGACCCAAGAAGAAAGAGCAATTTTGTCCAGCTTGACTCTTCATCTGTGACAGGCCCAGATTGCATTAGTGCCCGTGTTCTCAAGTCCTGCTCTGCTGCCTTTGCTTATCGTTTGTCTGCTTTCTTCAAACTGGAAGTCCACTGACATCACTCCGATTCACAAGAAGGGTGCAAAAACAGATCCTCTCAACTACAAGCCAGTAATCTTATTCCCAATCACAAGCAAAACCATGGAATCTATCATCACTGCCAATATCAAGTGTTACCTCTTTTGAAATAATCACTTTGGATTCTATCCAGGTTGCTCAAATATGGATATTCTGATGTTTCTCTTTCGGAATGGGGAGAGGCAATGGATCTCAAACTAGAGGTTGACAGGACCATCTCACTGAACATATATCTGGCATTCAACTCAGACTGTATATGCAAGGCCACTGTTATATCTGGCTTTCTCACTTCCTCAACTCAAACAGTTAGCATGTCGTAACCAATACATTTCTTTCCTCTATTTTCCCAGTGGAGGCTAGAGTGCTCCAAGATAGTGTCTTGGGCCAAGTCTCATTTCTCATATACATAAATGATCTCTCTGATACTCTTTAAAACCATTTCTTGCTTTTTGAAAAGGACACCACATTGTGCTATACAGTACCCTATCCCACAACCAGGCATGCAACAGCTGAGTCACTATCTAATGATCTGGAATTGAATAGATTTTGGTTTGACAAATGGAACCTGTTTTTCAATCAGTCTCATTCTGTCATTCTGGAGGGATCGTCAAATGAATCCTGCACCCATCTATTTCCATTGTTTGCCACTGGAAGAGGTTCGGTCTCTTAAACATCGAGGCTTCACCATCAACCATGGCCATGTCCTGGTATGATAATATTGCAAAGCTGGCCTCTAAATCTAAGTGCAGACCGAGCATCCTCTACACTACCAAGTCATTGCTTTAAAAACTCGAACAGCACTCGTAAAATCGCATAGTCTCGCCTCATCGCGCGTTCATTCTGAACAAAAATACCATCGTTAACTGAATACGCTGCAATTATGGCCCATATACCCTATTATGTCACATAGTTTATTGGCATGGGCTATGAACATCATAATTTTAATTCTTCATTCACACAGATCAGATATATGAAGTTTCAGATTTTTGGACAAGGATTTCAATTCAACCAATTATGGCTAGAATACCACTTTACTGACGACATCATTGTTTTCACCCTATATACCCCATGGGGAGTTTATGACATATGCGAAGTTTCATTCTTTTTAGTTGAGCGGTTTTTAGAGAAATTTATGGTCCAATTTTTTCTCCCTTTCATCCAATATGGCTGCCATACCATCTGATCTATGACTTCAAAGTTATCAATAAAATATTCTCCATGGGGAGTCCCTCCTATATTTAAAGTTTTGTATTGATTGGACATGCGGTTGCAAAGAAACTGTTTTTAAAGCGAAAACACACACACACACACACACACACACACACACACACACACACACACACACACACACACACACACGTCTCGCATCCTCTTCGGGGCGAGACTAATAAGACTACTCAGGTTTCAAGGCTCAACATTATTGGCATCTCCTATGCAGAAGGCAGAAGCACAAGACCGTTGCAGCACGTCGCAGAAAGATTAGTGGGCTTTTGTTTTTTTTTACCGCTTATCCTCTGGTCTCGTTCCATCTGCTCTCTCAGCCCTCCAATTCTCCCAACTCAACCAGGACTCACATGTTCTTCCAGTACCCCTCTCCTGAATATACTCCTAAAATCCAGGTTTATTGCCCACCTTTACTCTTTTGTTCCTCTTTTCTCCTGTTTGTCGAACTGCCTTCTGAAGGAGGGTCAATCCAACTCCTCTCTCCAAGGCTTCAAATGTGGTGGTACACAAACATCTCAAGTCATTCCCTATCCATACCGGCGATTAACCTTACGTAACCCCCACCTTCTTACTTCCTGGTTAGTGGGTTTCCTCACCTCTTCCCCTTTTCATTCTTTCCCTTGCTTATTGTGTCTGCATCTTGGCCCAATGCCCCACTGTCAGTACGTTGGCTTTTTCCCTTTCACCTCACTTTTCCATGAGCCTATATTTTGTGTCGAAAAAACATACACCCAGTCCTCCATGGTCTGTATTAATATTCTGTTAAAAATGGGATGGAGCTGCAAGATAACTCTGTGTTTTCCATGGATACAAAGTGGTCCCAGTGAATGTGTAGCTGCCTGAAAACCTTTGCTCAGGAGAGGAAAGGGAGAGGCAAAGACCACTTTGCACTAAGGTGCATCTTACTGTTTTTGAGAAACATTAACACTCCTGCTTTTGGCTATGTCATTCACAAGATATCTACAGAATCGTCATCTCTCACGTAGAAAATATACAATGAGGTATTTAACATCATTTTTGGAGAGTTTGGGTTTTCTTTCTCGACCACTTCCATTGTTAACAGTCCCAGTTTTACTTAACCTCCTGAGAGTCTGGTATCTAGCTCCTGCTGAAACAACAAGTCGGGCTGCAATCTGTCACATGGAATAACCTTCACTAGCTAACAGCTTGATTTATATATAGTTGCCGTGTGACGACATTTCTTTTCCATGAGCTATGATATTCACCACACCACAATGATATCAGTGCCTAATACTTCATAGACCTGGTGAGGATCTTTCTGATTGCTTGTCCTGATGCTGGTGTGGCACTTTCCGATAACCAGTTATAGGTATTATTTTTAAAACAATACTGTACAGTGGAGTATTTCATTGTTTTTTAAATTATAATTGTATTATTTGCATTTTGTACTCAGTTTTTCCTTAATTTCCATATTATCCAAAACTGTATGCCTCATCACTTGTCTGCTGTTATTCCCAATGTGGAAAGTGGACAATTTCTGGAACTTGGGGTCTATTGGCCTGAAGGAAGCCGGTCGGAAATGGGTGAAACTTCGCCTGAGACTGGGTCTGCTAACTTGTTGCTTCCTAGATGAGCAGAGTAGATCTAGTTACTCTTTGGTTGGATGCACCTTTTTTCCTTAAAAAGGTATCATCCCAATAATATATATATTATATATGTATATGTATATATATATATATATATATATATATATATATAATATATAATATATATATATATATAATGCCCTGAGCCATCTCGCCTTGGTTTGAATCCTAACCTAGCTATAAACTGTCATCCTGCTGTTTCACAGGCAAGGTGATTTTCAGTGTGTGTGCTGTCCCTCAGATGGACGTTAAACTGATGCCCCATCTACCGGCATGAGTGTGTGGTGGATGTTAAAGATTCCATGGTGTCCTTCACATAGTGTCAGTGAGCTATCTCTGGCACCATGGCAAAATTACAAATTCCTGTCCAAGCAGGGAAAACCGCCCCGTATAACCCTGCCAAGAAACTGCTTCGGCGGCACCAACGCTCTGTAACACAGAGTGTGACACACACACACACACACGGATGGACTCCTCGATTTATGCTTGAGATGCATTCCTAAAAAACTGAATGTAAAACCCAAAAAACGTAAATAGAAAACGATTTTCCCATCGGCATTATGTTATAAATTGAAGATGCGTTCCTGGACGGAAATTTCTGGTGCTAACCTAACTCCAACCGAAGTAAAAACAGTAAATGTGTAAATACAGTTCCTGTAAGTAAATACTGAAAACAATAACCAAACAAAACAATAAAGAATGTAAATAATTGTTTAAATTAATAAATTCTAGACCGTCTTGCATAAATTCGTGTGGGACTCAGTACTCACCAAAATCTGTGGCACGCAGCGAGTGTCCAGGTATGAAAGGTGCGGGTGTCGGTGGAGCATTTTCTGAGATGATGAAGGACTCGACTTTATTACACTCAACTTTATTTTGGTGGCGTTACTAGTAATTGCTCTCACAGTCGAGGGAGGAAGGCTAAGCGTGCGGGCAATGACCACCAAACACTCCCCCTGCTCAAATTGCTTCACTACGTTCATTTTAATGTCCCACACTAATAGCTTTAAGAGCCTTCGTCTTGGGAGTCTCAAATGGAGAACTTGATGGTCATTTACCACTCATGATGAATGGCTTTTGGAGAGTTTGGCTCAAAATACGATCAATGAAGGTCAGACGATACCTCACAAGTACAGTACAGACCGCACGACTGATGGCAAAAGAAATGGTGTACTGTACATTGTACCTCCACATCCCTTGTGTGCCGGCGCAAAATTAAAAAAAAATATTCCATGTAAAAAGCATGAACTCTAAAATTACGAGGCATATATATGTAGAAAATTGTTCAGTACTTTGTTTAAGGTGTTAAGTCATAAAAACGTTAATATAATGAGTGCAAATCGAGGACTAAGTGGACACAAGTTGGGTCACCCGATTAAGATCAGGTTACTTAGACTTTATGAAACCATCAAGAACATTGATATTTAAAGGTGTAGCTAAAATTAACTTGGGAGTGCACCATTGCAATGTTGGGCCAAATGGCCTCATTCCTTGTTTGAGGTCAGTTCCTCTCTCACTCTCATTGTGTCGCCTAATTTTTTTCAATGGTTTGCAGTCGTACACACCTACATACGGATAATTTCTTTGAAGGAGGGGGAAGGGGTGGGATTGTGCCCATGACTTGAACCTGGGTTCCCCAACCAGTATGCGAATTTTGTTTGGATATTGCTCCAGGGTTTTGAATTGTATCAAAATCAAAGAAAAGGTTACACTGACACACACACACACACACACACACACACACATTAATTGCCACCGAGCTGTGTATGGGTCATGTGTTGAGGAAGGATGAAAGTGACTGGGTGAGAGGGGTGTTGGAAATGAGTGTGGTAGGAAGTGGAGGACGGGGAAGACCGAGAAAAACTTGGCTAAAGGTGGTGGAAGAAGAAATGTGGGCAAGGGGATTAAGAAGGGGAGATGCAGAAAATAGGATAAAGTGGAGAAGATTGTCATGGGGCCCGCAAGGCTAACCCCCGCTTTATCAGGGAAAATGGCCTTAAAATGCTTGGTTTTTGTTGTTTGTTGAGCTGTGTATGGGAAGATAGGACGGCCACAGATTGAATCCCATTATGGTAATTACAGCAAGGTCTGTCAACAACAAGCATTGCTCACCATACAAATCAGGTTGTTGGATTGTTTCAGCAAATATCTTCCGGCATCAGTCACATTTTTGTCATTGTGATTCCTCGGTTACAAGTAAATGACGGAAGCAGCAATTTTTCGATTGTTTCTGTTTCATCCTACATAAGCATTCTTCCTTAATTTGTCACTTCTAGGAAAGATCCAAAGACATGTCTTATGAAAAAAAACCTGACAATAATTCCAAGAAAAGAAAGAACACACATACATTGGCTGAGACAACAGAACATGTACGATGAGGTGTATGATGAGGCTCTGATTGTCTTTCAAAAACTCGAGCTTAAGAAATGTGGGAATTCCTATTAAGGGTACATTGATTATACAGTATTTAAAAAAAAGTATTTAGGATTTATAGTGAGTAATACACTTGAGTATTAAGAAATAGTAAATGTCTGTCTGTGTGTATGTGTGTGTTCTCCTCCATAATTCCAAAACCATGAAACCTAGTGACCCGAGAGACTTTGCATTTATACTAAGGGAACTCCAAGGGAATGCATGGATGAAAACTGGGTATTTGGGTAAAGTTAAAACACCCCTCTTTTGAAGATAATTAATGGGCTCATCAAATTAAAACAAAAAAACAGACTTACCCTTGGTCAGCCCACACTCACCTCGCAGGAGTCTTAAGATGCCATTTTGTTTCGACGTACTCAAAAGGCCTTGACAGTTTTCCACGATGACCTCTCTTGGACTAGTTAAAGCATACAATCAAAATCTGTCTTCAGATTTGAGGATCGGAGATATTGGACTCAATAACAGTTCAAAATCTGGAGTGAAATCTGAAAAATTTAAGAAATTACCGATTCTTATAACTAAGTGTATTTATTTTAAGCAAGCAAGGTTGTGATCGCTCTTTCTCCATATTTACAAATTGCCAAAGCGCTAAACTTAACTTTTTCTACTGTTCGGAGAATTATATTGAGTGAAAAAAGATTAAGGAATGTGCCTAAACTGTAATTTCATTGACTGTAACAAAAATAATTACAATAAAACGCTCATCATCGAATGCCTGATCTTCGCTGTATACATCGCGAATCACCTACCAAGCCAGCCGTTTCTTATCAACCGTTTCATTGGAGTGCTTGCTTCAGTGCTTAAGACACATGGCGAGTGCTCTACGAGCTGCTTAGTAATGGCTGCCTACTCTGAGCAGCCTGGTGTTGGCTTTGCAGTTAAGGTGGCTGGCTTGGGACCTTACTGTAGGGTCCTGGGTTTGAGCTCCTGTCGATCATTGAATTGGGTGGGAAGTGGGAAGAGAAGGGAAGTTGGAGTGGGAAGAGAAGGGAAGAAGGAGGGGAAGGGGGGCGGGGATGCGAGAAGGCAGGAGGAGGGAAGGGGTGTGGTGGGAGTTTATGAGGGAGGGGTGTGGGGTGGAAGTGGGGAGGGGAAGGAGTGGGAGGAGGGAGTGGAAGTGGTATGGTGGAGGAGGAAGCCGGTTGGGTGATAGGAAGCAGGGGAAGGGGTGCGAGGAGGGACCCAATGTTCACTGCCGGGTACCTTTGCTACTTAAGAATAAAAATTATGAAGTAAGTGTAACATTAAAAAGCACAAATGAAACATGTTTGAAATATTTTGGTGTAGAATGAGTGAGATGAATTTTTTTTTTCCCCAATATCCTGCTCACAACCGGACACACGGGGGTGAATGCACAACTACTGTCCACTTTAAGTGGCAGACGTAATAAATATGAGTGCTTTTACAAGGAATTTTCAAGGAATTTCGATGGAGCTATTTGGCCTATCAAGCCTGTGCAAAGGTTGCCAACCGATGGTTGCTAAGAAAGGAAATGTTGCTTCTCTCAGCTACTTGTAACCGACGAGCCACAATGATTATGAGCGATGCTGGAAGATCCTTACAGAAACAATCCTGCAACCTTGTTGGGCTTGGTGCAGAGATCTCTTTCCATGGTTTCCACTTGGGTTGAGTGTACTTTGTGGATGTTCATCGTTACCTCCACCACCGAAAGTAGATGGAGGTTATGTTTTCATCCATTTCTGTCTGTTGGGTAGTATAGTCGATCTAGTCGAAAACTTTTTTTTTTGAGATTTGTTCTACCCTTATTATCAGTATTTAAAATAGCGATTTCAGTTAATACAATGGCGATTTCGATGAAACTTGGTTGGTAGGTTCATACCATGACCTAGTTGTGTGCAAATGAGAACCGTTGCTATGGACACCACCGTTGCCCAGCAACGGGACTTTGAAATATTTGAAAAATCATAAAAAAGTTATTTTTTCAAAAATCGGGCCACTAGCGACTGTGGGCAGTACATTCAGCCATATTGTCAAAATTTTCCAGCTGGATCCTGATGAAAACTGTCGGAGAAGATAGACTTTGAATGAACCCTGGTCGAAAACAATAAAAAAACGAAGTTCGTTATATCTCAGACTATGAGTCAATATACATGAAACTGGTATGGTAGGTTCATGTATGTCCTAGTTATTGGGTAGTCGATCTCGTCGAAAAAAAACATTTTTCAAAAAAAAAAATCTGAAATTTGTTCTACCCTTATCAGTATTTCCGTCGATATGTTTGTCTGTCTACGTCTGTCTGTTGGGTAGTCGATCCAGTCGAAAAAAAAAATTTGTTTAAAATTTTTTTTGAAATTTGTTCTACACTTATCACTTTTTCCGTCGATATGTTTGTCTGTTGGGTAGTCGATAAAGTCGAAAAAAAACTTTTTTTTTTTTTGATCTACCCTTATTTTCACTTTTCCGTCGATATGTTGTCTGTCTGTATGTCTGTATGTATGTCTGTCTGTTTGGTCCAGTGCTCCGTTAATACAATGGCGGTTTCGATGAAACTTGGTGGGTAGGTTCATACCATGACTAGTTGTGTGCAAATGAGAACCGTTGCTATGGACACCACCGTTGCCTAGCAACGGGACTTTGAAATTTTTGAAAAATCTAAAAAAAATTATTTTTCGAAAATCAAAAATCGGGCACGAGCGACTGTGGGCAGTACATTCAGCCATATTGTCAAAAATTTCCAGCCGGATCCTATGAAAACTGTCGGAGAAGATAGACTTTGAATGAACCCTGGTCGAAAACAATAAAAAAACGAAGATCGTTATATCTCAGAGACTATGAGTCAGATATACATGAAACTGGTATGGTAGGTTCATGGTATGTCCTAGTTATGTGTGAGAAAGAACCGTTGCTATGGACCCCTCCGTTGCCTAGCAACGGCCGAAAAACCTCTAAATGTGGGGGTATTTTAACGAAAAAACAATCTGCAGCATTAACCCTTGAAGCTGGAATCATGAATTTTCTTGTGCTTAATCATCAGCTCATTCCCCATCGACGGCCCATCGCCTCAGGTTCTATTGGGTAGGCGACTACCCATGTCGCCGCTACCGGCTGTGCTGTCTGTCTTGCCCTCTGTTCGCGTCCAGTGCTCCGTTAATACAATGGTGATTTCGATGAAACTTGGTTGTAGGTTTATACCATGACCTAGTTGTGTGCAAATGAGAACCGTTGCTATGGACACCACCGTTGCCTAGCAACGGGACTTTTAAATTTTTGAAAATCATAAAAATAATTTTTTCGAAAATCAAAAATCGGGCCCCGAGCGACTGTGGGTAGTACATTCAGCCATATTGTCAAAAATTTCCAGCCGGATCCTATGAAAAATGTCGGAGAAGATAGACTTTGAATGAACCCTGTCGAAACAATAAAAACAACGAAGTTCATTATATCTCAGAGATTATGAGTCAGATATACATGAAACTGGTATGGTAGGTTCATGGTATGTCCTAGTTATGTGTGAGAAAGAACCGTTGCTATGGACCCTCCGTTGCCTAGCAACGGCCAAAAAACCTCTAAATGTGGGGGTATTTTCACGAAAAAACAATCTGCAGCATTAACCCTTGAAGCTAGAATTATGAATTTTCTTGTGCTTAATCCTCAGGTCATTCCCCATCGAACGGGCCCATCGCGTCAGGTTATATTGGGTAGTCGACTACCCATGTCCGCCTACCGGCTTGTCGTCTGTCTGTCCCTCTGTTCCGTCCAGTGCTCCGTTAATACAATGGCGATTTCGATGAAACTTGGTTGGTAGGCTTGTTTGTCTGTCTGTCTGTTTCATGCTCAGTTCATGCCAGTGCTCCGTTAATACAATGCGCATTTCGATGAAATTGTTTGGTAGGTCATACATGACCTAGTTGTGTGCAAATGAACCGTTGCTATGGACCCATCCGTTGCTAGCAACGGAGCTTTGAAATTTTGAAAAATCCCCAAAAATTATTTTTTCGAAAATCAAAAATCGGGCACGAGCAACTATGGGCAGTACATTCAGCCATATTGAAAAATTTCCAGCCGATCCTATGAAAACTGTCGGAGAAGATCGACTTTGAATGAACCCTGGTCGAAAACAATAAAAAAACGAAGTTCGTATAATCTCAGAGACTATGAGTCAGATATACATGAAACTGGTATGGTAGATTCATGTATGTCCTAGTTATGTGTGAGAAAGAACGTTGCTATGGACCCCTCCGTTGCCTAGCAACGGCCGAAAAACCTCTAAATTTGGGGTATTTTAACGAAAAAACAATCTGCAGTGTTAACCCTTGAAGCTGGAATCATCAATTTTCTTGTGCTTAATCCTCAGGTCATTCCCCATCGAACGGGCCCATCGCATCAGGTTATATTGGGTAGTCGACTACCCATGTCCGCCTACCGGCTTGTCTGTTTGTTTCTCTGTCTGTGAGCATGACATCTCAAAATGTTGTAGATGGATTATGACAAAACTTGGTGGATGAGTTGGGTAGGTGACAAGAACAAGTCGATTCGATTTTCGTTAAGGTCCAGATGCCGATCCAGCCTATGAGTAGGATGCAAAACGTAAACTGTTCAGCCTGGTGGAGTAATACCCTCTACCAAGTGCCATTCTAGTTTCTGAAGCAAAGAACATGGCCAGTGACAGATGAGTAAAAGGAGAACGAGCCTGTAAGGAAGAAGAAATCCTGTAAACCTGCAAACATACTCTTACATTAGGGAGTTGCATGATTCATCGGCAAGGAAATATACTTGAATCAACAGAAATGAGCAATGGGACATTCTTTACAAAAAGCAGTTTAAAGCTAGGCCAATGTTATGATAACTTAGAATCGAAGGCAAGCGCAAGTAATGCTTGGAATTTTTTTTAATCCCATTTACCTCCTTTTTCACATTGTGCCTCTGGCTCAGGGAGTGAGGTGTACCTGCATGATTACATGGAGGATTGTTCTTTTCTTGTTTCCAAGAGGTTGTGTATTTTTGACTTCTTCTTCAAATGATGATGTGGAGTGTAGACAAATGTGTGATGGCACCATTAGGAAGAGATGTACCTTTGGATGGACACATTTTCCATTACATAGTCATTGCTGCAAGCTGTAATGATCATAAACTATTGACAGACAAAAATAGGAACTGGAAAGTTAAGAATTGTTATCATTGAGATTTTTTTTGTATCATGAAGTCAATGCTCATGGAAGAGCTAGAACACTGAATGGATCAGGATGCAACAGAACAAAAGGAAGAGCAGAGAGAGAGAGAGAGAGAGAGAGAGAGACAGACAGACAAGCCGGTAGGCGGACATGGGTAGTCGCCTACCCAATAGAACCTGACGCGATGGGCCCGTTCGATGGGGAATGACCTGAGGATTAAGCACAAAAAAATTCATGATTCTAGCTTCAAGGGTTAATGCTGCAGATTGTTTTTTCGTTAAAATACCCCCACATTTAGAGGTTTTTGGCCGTTGCTAGGCAACGGAGAGGTCCATAGCAACGGTTCTTTCTCACACATAACATAGGACATACCATGAACCTACCATACCGTTTCATGTATATCTGACTCAGTCTCTGAGATATAACGAACTTCGTTTTTTTATTGTTTTCGACCAGGGTTCATTCAAAGTCTATCTTCTCCGACAGTTTTCATAGGATTCGGCTGGAAATTTTTGACAATATGGCTGAATGTACTGCCCACAGTCGCTCGTGGCCCGATTTTTGATTTTCGAAAAAATTTTTTTATGATTTTTCAAAAATTTCAGTCCCGTTACTAGGCAACGGTGGTCTCCATAGCAACGGTTCTCATTTGCACACAACTAGGTCATGGTATGAACCTACCCACCAAGTTTCATCGAAATCGCCATTGTATTAACGGAGAGCAACTGAGACACAGAATCAGACATACAGACATAGACAATACAGACATACAGACTACAGATACAGACATACAGACATACAGACATACAACATACATACAGACATGACGACATAAAGAGATAGATAATAAGGGGTAGATCAAAAAAAAAAATTTTTTTTTTTCGACTTTATCGACTACCCAACAGACAGGAGATGGACCAACAGCAGAGTTAATGGACAAATAGAGGGAAGCTTGACCAACAATGGGTGTGGAGAAAGGCATGAGAGCAGGAAAGGATGCATGGGGTTGACAAGATGGAGTAGATAACCACAAAGTTCCAAAAATTAGCGTGCATATGTATACACACACACACACACACACACACACACACACACACACACACACACATTTCTGAATGATATTTGGCCCAATTAATGCACTTGCTCATTTAAATTATGCCTGGTGTTGGCTTAATGGTTAGGGTGGTGGGCTTTGGATCCTTGGATCCAGAGTTCAATCCTGCTCACTGTTGAATTAATACCAGGTGGGGTTAATTGGCCTGTCATCTTTCCGAGGTCGCGAAAATTGTGCCAGCATAGCTGGTATACTGTGTCCGGAGTGGCGACCCGTCCAGGATTGTGCCCAATTGCCAAAGAGACTGCTTAAGCAGCACCAACGCTCCACAGAGTATGGTCCCAATCTCCTCTCCTCCTCTCTCATTTAAAGTGAGCGACTCACCGCCATCTTGGATTGCTCCCATCTCGCTACCCACGACCTTTTCTATCTGCACCGTCTATCTCGTCTTATTGTTCTGTCTTCATTTTTCCTACTTATTGTCTTTCCCATTTGTTAACATCCAACTCATCTGTCTATTTTCTTCCATTTCATATTGTGTGTGTTTCATGTCTTTCCTTCTCATCTTGCCTGTCTGTCCATTGTACATGCCTGTTCCTTAATGCTCATTTGACTGTGCTTTGGTTGTGTCCCTTATTTCATTCCACCTCTTCCCTGAGCCTTGATCTCTGATTGAGGAAATACACCTTGTTATGGACACATATTTAAAGGGATCCATATTTTCCTGTTTCCTGTTCTCCCCCAAATTTTCCATGAATACCGATGACATTAACAGACAATGAATAAATCAATGCGTTTCTGGAATATCAACCTGGGATCGCAGCATTGTGATGCCGGTCGGTGCTCACACGGAAAGATGGAGTTAGAACATTTTTCATCACAAGCATATTTGGTCAGGAACATTGTCGGCAACAGGTATTTTGTAGGGAACATCAATGTAAGATGCAATACCAAGGAGCCACACTTACTAATCATCCATTATGTGTAATGATATCTGTCAGGGACAAATGCTAAATAAGGAATACTACCACCTAATGTTTCACTGACAAATCATTCACAGTTCAGTAGAGTTTGTGCAGGTGGAGTGCACACTTGTAAGCGAGTTACCGCTGTGTTTGGCCAAATTATTATGCCTTTGTAGAGTTGCCTCAGTTGCTTCACAGCCTCCCACACCCCAGGGCACTTGGTCACACAAAGGCATCAGGCTGTGGCATTTAAGGAAACTCATACTCTGTTCAAAGTACCTCTTATTGCATCACTTTAATTGAAACGGTGGATTCCAGTCCTGTCGAGCCCATTTTCTGCAGACAAAACATCAGATGACTATGTAACGTCGAATGGTCTCTATATAGGTTTGTTATAGGTCTTTTAGATTTTGTCATGTTGTAGTTGTTTTTTGTTGATGTCTTATGAAATGTAATGTTTGACAAATAGTTCATTATTTTCAACAAATTTATTGATACAAATACTGTAATTATTTTTATTTGCTTATACCTGTGATCCGTGCACCCCTGTCAAATATGTTCCGTCGCCTCCTGTATCCTCATTGATTTCAAGTAACTATATTTACTTAAAGCTAAGTTTGAGTCTAAGTCTTGATTTCAGAGATAAAGGTCCATCATGGCATAATTCGTGATTCCAACACCTACCGATTTAACACCAATCCAGGAAATTGATTGATTTGGCATATGTGTGAATAGCAATATAGGACAGATGGCAGAGGTCTAAGAACAATAGAATGGCATCCCAGGTATTGAAAGAGCAAGACTTAAGGAAGAAAATTATTGAACAACCTTCCAGATGCAGAAACGTCTGTCCATGATGGCATTGAAAAGTCTCACCATCACACTGGACAGATTTTAAATCCACAGAGAAGGCACTCTCCATCATGTTTTATCGCACTATTATTATGCTAAGTTGGACAAAGTAAGGGGTTATCCGGCAGCACAAAACTGGCCATCCTGCATGAATTGCTGTGAACAATGAACAACAGCTAAAATATATGCCAGCACAAGTGTGACCTTATACCTTGGTACATACCTCACTCTTTCATCCAGTTCAAGAGACCTACCTGATAACAATGGACTGAGCCGCTATACAATCTATGAGGCTCAAATCAAAGGGAGGACGGAATCCTTGTCACTTGTCTGGATGTCGCATCATAACAAAAACACTGAGGAAGCTCAACCCCATTGAGGACCGGACTTGAACCTTAAATAGCTCACCACCATCTCAAATTAACATCTACCCCCATATCACTGGCAATCAAGCTGTATTATCTGCAAAATTCACTGCATCAATCACCTGGCCTGCTTCAACAACATAGTCCAGCCTTCGACCTGTACCATCAAGAACTACAACAGCAGCATCATTTTGGTGTCTTCCAGTTTCACTTCAAGTCACAAAACATCCTGACTTGGATGTTTGTGAAGTAGTGCCATTCCAATCATCTTGCATGCATCAAATTATTGCCACAAACACCACAATTTGAGTGCCGTCAGAGATCAACGATCACCCACATGAACTGTGGCGGTTTAATGAGAACGCCCACCACAATGTTCTCAGGAGAAGTTGGGGTGAGTCCAAATTCTTCTTGCAAGCATTTCCACCCTATAACACCCTATAATTGTGCACAATGCTCTCTCTATACAGAGCGTCGGATCCGCCGAAGCAGTTTTTTGGCTAGGATTACAATCCTGGACAAGCCACCACTTCGATGCATGATACACATGGTATAATAAATGGAACAAAAATCGAAAATAGATATTGATGCGAATGCGTCGATGGATCTGCCTCCACCTGTGTTGGATGTCAACCCACTGTTACATTTGATCTCAATTAAAGGTCACATGAGCGAGAGCATGAGAGAGAAAAGAGAAAAAGTAGAAGAGAGACAACATCAGATGCTTCAAACTCGAATTATTGTCTGCGAAATGATTTTTAAAAGGCACATGACCTTTGACCTGTTGCACCAAAAATTGAATCAGTTTGTTTTTGTATTACAGTCCATCGTTGTGCCAAGATGAGTTGAAATCCTTTCAGTGGTTCACAAGTTATCATGGGAATTATAAACCAATAACGGACGCATGCACTGACAGACAGATGGTCGGACAACCCAAGAACATAATGTCTCAGGCCATAGATTGTGGAGGCATAACTGGGTTGAACACACAACTACCGTCCACTTTAAGTGGCAGAAGTAAAAAATATGAGTGCCTTTACAAGGAATTTACAAGGAATTTTGATGGGGCTATTTGGCCTATCAAGACTGTGCAAAGGTTGCCAACCGATGGTTGCTAAGCAAGGAAATGTTGCTTCTCTCAGCTACTTGTAACCGAGGAGCCACAATGATTATGAGCGATGCTGGAAGATCCTTGCAGAAACAATCCTGCAACCAAGTTCGGCTTGGTGCAGAGATCTCTTTCCATGGTTTCCACTTGGGTTGAGTGCTCTTTGTGGATGTTCATCGTTACCTCCACCACCGAAGGTAGATGGAGGTTATGTTTTCATCCGTGTCTGTCTGTCTGTTTGTTTCTCTGTCTGTGAGCAGGATATCTCAAAATGTTGTGGATGGATTATGACAAAACTTGGTGGATGAGTTGAGTAGGTGACAAGAACAAGTCGATTCGATTTTCGTTAAGGTCCGGATGCAGATCCAGCCTATGAGTAGGATACAAAACGTAAACTGTTCAGCCTGTTGAAGGTACACACTCTACCGTGTGCCGATCCAGATTTATTTATTATTTTTACATCAAAGCATATTCTGGATGTGATGTGAACTGCTTGTAAAGTTATCATTTTGAACAACTCTGGACTTGGTGCTGGAATGGAGCATCCGCTCTGAGTCTGGGAAGTTGGTCGTTTGAACCCCCATCTGAGTTATATGAAAGACTTGCTTGAAGCTCGACATTTAAAAAAGATAAGAGTACAGGCAAACAACCATAGGTTGGCAACCGTGGCGCAGGCTTTTGTGCCAAATAGACTCCTCCACCATTTAAGTTCCTTGTAAGGGAACTCGTATTGTTTTGTTATTATTATATTAAGATAAAAACTCAACAACAAAAAGCAACAAGAAACAAAGGCACTTGCGTTGTGCCATCCTGCGGAAATAATGAGCATTACTGCCTTTTGTTTATACAACATGTAAACTAGAATGTTGACATTTTTGTGGAAAATGTTGAAAGATTTTTTTCTTTTTTACTTCTTGCTACATTTTGGCGTGCGAGTTGGCTTTCAGAAACACAGGAACAATAACAACCTAAAAAGAGCACAAAACATAAACCAATTGCTCTCTTTAGTGTTCTCATCCCCAGCTTTTAAATTCCAAATGCAGTTGTTTTGTCCTTTGTCCACTCATGTCCTTGTTTAACTTGTTAATTTGCGTACAACCTCTTTCATGTGCTTTAGTTCCTGAAGAAAAATATCATAACGCAAGCAATGGAAGCTCTGATTGAAACAAATTAGCATGAACAACAAAAATGGCTCCAGGGCCTTTCTTCTTTGAAGAAAGACAATTATTTTTCTTTCATCAAAGGCGAAGCATTTTGCAGCCATTTAATTTACCATCGCTTTAATGCTGGGTCCTCTTTATCATGTAAGTATACAACTTTAAAATATTAATAACAAATGCATAAAGGCCAACTTCAAACACCATCGCATTCACTTGGCAAATGATGCGGCATAATGCTGGAAAGCAGTGATCCCTCCTTGCCGTCTGATTGCCATTTGTTTAAATGCTGAGCAATCTCCTGATAGTGCAAAAGAAAGAAGAAAAAAAAAACACTCCAAAGCATTGAAAGTGCACCACGCTGAAAACTCACCAAACTTTGTGCAGAACTTCCGAAATGTTTTCCTTGTAAATGATTATATTACCATATGCGCTTCCATTAGGTGGGACTGTTGTTTGGCAAAATGGCAGAATTTTGATGCTAACTCCTCACCCCCCCCCCCCCCCCCCCCCCCCCCCCGATCTCTCTCCTCCCCACCCCCCCCACACACACTTCTCCTTTTTAACAATAGATGCAAAAATCGAATATAATTTCTCTTGCGACACCGGAACAAAACAAACAATATATTTGTAACAACCATCAGAGCCCCATGCTCTGTTGAATGAGGGGGGCCTCCCCAACATGATTAATAGTAAAATCATTTTAAAAGTTGATTTTAAACTTACCCAAGTCATTCACAAGCCCCAGAAATGACCTCCCCATCGGTATTCCGAAGTACCCAAATCAGATACGGTGTCTCCCACCAACTCTTTTGTTGTGCAGAGGCACACACACACTGGCTTTCTCTCTGGTATTTTCCTGAGTATTTTCGGCTCCTTTTAGAAGCTTTGCGAGCCATTTTAGGTCACAATCCTTTCCGTACACGCACGATAGCAACTCACATGCTCTGAAGATCGCTATCTCTAGGGGTTTATGCGGATGCGAGCCAAACATTCTGGGGTGGATTATGTCATTTTGAAAGTCCCGCATTGAATGCAAGGTGCACATATTGTTTATTCACATCCATACTCTGAAAGTTCTATCCTCTGAAACAGCATTTACCAGCAACTAATATCTATAGTGGACAGCACACAACGACACATGTTTCGGCAGATGTTCAGAAGAAAAAACCAAAAGTAACATCAGACAAGTGGAATTGTTTTTTGTAACCCCATCATGATGTTTGATTATTATCTATCAGAAATCTAATCATCATGGAGGTCATTCTCGTCCACATCATTCAATCCATCATGTCCACAAAGTCGATACAAGCCATAAACCTCTGAACAGGACAAGTTTGTGGCATGACAAGAACATTTTTTTTCATCCTTTTTGATTGAAGATAAGCAATATGACTTCCGGTTCCGGTTGTTGAGGTGACGGTTGGTTCCCACCAAGGATCTCTGCCAACTTTCTCAAAAATAAGTTTCCGGTTGTTGTTTGTCGCATTCTGACTGTTTATTTTGTTGCCTCCATGTTTACTGTTATGTTCTTCGTTCGGTTTTCTTTCAAAATTTGTGCTATTTGGTGAGTTTTCGTTGGTCTTGTCATATCGGGTTTCCCTGAGGCCGACTCATCTTCCCATCTATGTGCACGATCGTGTTTATTTGTATTTTCTCCTTATTACCATCAGTTTATATTTTATCCACTTTTCCCTCCACCCTCATTCTATCCCTCCCACTTATATCCTCTGTTTCATGTCTCAAAATATAAAAAATATCCAACAAAATTTTTTTTCCCTTCTCCCCTTACACCCCACGTAACCACGTGACTTCCTCGACTGACTCTTCTTCTTCCTTCTATCCCCTCTTTCTTGCCAATCCCACTCTGATCGTGAAGGTATTCACCACACACCTTCACAACCTTTTCTTCAAACTTTTCCTTTACTCTTCCCCCCTCTTCCCTAATCTTAAAAAACAACCCCAAAGCGGTCTCTCACTTCAACTTCCCCTCTTCACCTAGTTCTTCTTCAAACTCTTGGATTCAATTTGACCTTTCTTTCATCCTGTGTCTAAAAATTCCATTTGTTACAATGCTTCCTTTCTCCACACTGTCCTTCTCTGCACCCTCCATCTTGCAAGGTATTTAAACGAATCTCTGACCGACAATTTTTTAAATCCCATTTTGCAATACTTGTTCGTCTTCCATTATTAATCGTTCTTTTTTTCCAACTTCAGTGAAATTCATCCCACCTCCTTAAATCTACCTCCTCCTAACTCCTCCCCTTTTATACCATCTTCTTATACCTCCCATTGCCCCTATCCTAGCATCTCTCCACTGTCCTCTGCCTTACTAACAGTTTCCCCCTCTGATATCCCAATTGTATGGTTTTAAAATGTCTCACACTCATTCAGCACACTGCTCAATATCTCTAATTCATGCTCTCTCTCTCTTCTCTCTCTTCCTCTCATCACATCTCCCCCACTTCCCACTCCCTCAGTTATTGTTCCTGCCCCCATCCACTCCCACCTCTGCCATAACACGACCAATCTTATCCTCCCCCTTCCCCACCCCTCCCTTCTCTTCTCCCTCTTCCTCCATGACCGTGCCTGCTCTCATCGTCTCCCTCCCTTTCAAAGCTTCTTTTTCTCAACCCTCCCTCTCAATTCAGCTCCTCTTCCCTCTTCGAAGCAAACTTCACTCACCCCCCCCCCCCACCCTCCAAGTTTCCCCCTCACCCTTCTCAAAAGTTCCCTCCACCACACCTTTCTCTCTAAATTCTTCCCCTTGAACCATTCTGCCCCAAACGTCCACCCTGACCTTCCACTTCAAATCTCCATCCCCACCCCCTTCTCAAAGCTGCCCCCCTCTTCACACCTCCTCAATTCTCATCACACCTCCCCTCTTTCACCCCCTCAATTTTTGTTCCACACACTCCCATCTCCACAATACACACATACACACACATTGACATTTATTAGTATCTATCTATCTATCTATCTATCGATCTATCTATCAATATATATATATATGTATCTATGCTAATAAATGTGTTGTGTGTGTGTGTGTGTGTGTGGTGTGTGTGTGTGTGTGTGTGTGTGTCAGTTTGTCAGTGTGTCTCTCCATAACTCCAAAACCATAAAACCTATCAGCCTGAAACTTTGCATGCATACGAAGAAAACTCCAAGAAGTGCAAAAGTGAAAATTGGATGTTTAGGTTAATTAAAACACCCCTTTTGAAGATAATTAACAGCCTTATTTAATTATATCCTTCATCAGGTGATCCTCGGCCACCTCACTCTCTGGGATCTCAAGGCATTCCCTCGGTAACCTCGCTGGGATCTGAAGCCGCCATGTTTTTTGGCCTGCTCAACTATGCCTCGACTTGGAACAGGCCGCAATGATTTTGTTACGATAAAGTTGTTTTTTTTCACTTTCCTCACTCATATTATCGAATGCTTGTTCATCATAGCTATGAATTGCTTGAAACATCATTTTTGTAAGTCCTAAAGTTTTCACATTAGGAGCTTGGAGAGATTTCATGCATTATTTGATACGATTTTCCACGATCTACTCTCATGGACTAATTGAAGTGTATCATCGAAATATTATTTCGGTTTTGAGGATCGATATAGTGCGGACTAAATAAGTGTCGAAATTTGTTGTGAAATCTGATAATTTAAAGAAATATCGAGTCTTATAACTATGTCGATATACCTATCTACTTTAAGCAAGCGAGGCTATGTTCCCTCTCCATACATACCCAAGAAAATGTGAAAATTCCAAAGCATTAAACTTATCTTTTTCTTCTGTTTAGAAAATTTTATTGATCACCAAAAAATTTCAGAATGTGCCAAAATTAAGCAGATTCATTGAGGTATATGATTTAATGCATTCACTGCGAGACTCGCACTCTGTTCCCCAGAGGGACTGCCTATCCATAGCATCTGCCAGATCTGTGTCTGTAGTCTCAGAGGTTTTGTGAGGTTCTCTGCAGGGTATCAAAGCAAATCTGGAAAAAAAAGACATAAAAAAAACAAGTCATAACATTTGCACGGACCCTGAACTGATGTACCACGTGACACATGCACAGACGAGCAGGCAAAATGGCGGATTTATAGATTAATTTTATTTCATTAACTGCTGTGTGCGTGGTGAAGACCGACTTTAAAGTGAAAGGGATCCTTATGGTATGCAGTGACAGCCTGGCCAACCATTCCTTATCAACCATTGAATTGGAGTGCTTAAGCCACTTGCTGAGTGCCCATTGTCGATCACGGTACTGCGCTACATCAATCTGAGCGAGAGGTTCGTGCACCGTCACCCTGAGTGAGTGGTTCATGTTCCATCATCCTGAGTGAGTGTTTCGTGCTCGGTCACCCTCAGCAAGTGGTTCGTGTTCCATCACCCTGAGCAAGTGGTTCGTGCTCCCTCACCCTGAGCGAGTGGTTCGTGCTCCATCAACCTGTTTGACTTCTGAAATAATACCCGATTTCTTAGCCATTTGCTATATTAACATGTTTTCTAGATTACCGAGCCAAATTTTTTTTCCACCCGTCTCCCGCAGCTGTTTATAAAGAATAATGTTTGTGAACATATCCCTGAAATGTCTTTATAAATGCAACATTGTTTTTCGATGAAAGCTACTCAAGGTTTCTCGGTTGTATACAGTAAGTACTGTAGTTGGTAATCACATTGACTCCAACCTGTTGATTCGCGAAAAATTGCCAATGTTGGCGAAGAACTGTGTGTGTGCTGTGCGCGTGCGTGTTGTGCTGTTCAGCAACATAACATATTGTTGCGAATTCGCGCCCGCCGGCGTGCGAACGGCCACGTGACTCGAATGGCGGCCGCCTCGCCCACCGGACGGACAATTCTGTCGTGACCCTCTCGGACTAACGCCGGGAGCTAGTCACGGGTGGGGGTTTAACCTCACCACAACCCAGTCCGCATTCTACCCGTGTGAGGTAGGTGAATCGCCGAAAGTCGATATACCTAAGTACTCGCACGGGTAACCTACCGAGGGGTTGCACCACGCCACAGGTCGACTCCGGACACGAACCGCTTAAGCGGCCCGTTCCGTGCTACAGGGATAACCGAGCGGTGTTATCGTCGACCTTGACGGTTCAGATTAATTATCGGGCGTTTTTAAGCCCACTACGAACCCTTTACGCGAAGCAAGATGGAGTTCAATAAAGGGAAGGACGCAGCGAAACGGGGAACAATTCAACAAGCAAGCATTTTATTTACACGCACACGGACACAAAGCACACATATAACACAGAATGCACATATAGCAAATAAAAGAAAGGCAACGACGACGCAGCTCTACAACCGACCAACGCGAACACTCGGCAACACTTAACTGTTCTACTTTTCAAGACTCGGCGCCACACACACACATTTACACAAAACCCAAAAGAAATGGAAGTCGCGACTTCCCTGGTGTGTCGATCCTTGGCGACCGTAACTCCGAGCTCCCGGTGCCCTCGCCGTCCCTTATGACCGACCACTCCTCTCAGCTCCACTTCGACGCGAGAAAACCAGGGAACTCCACTTGACCCGTGGTCGAAAAAAGACAGCGCGAGCTCCTCCGCACTCCGTCGCCTTCGCCGTCCCTTTTTATCGCTGGGGCCCCGCCCTCCACTCCGCCCCCGTTTTCGGCTCCACCCCTCCTTCCAGAACATGCTGGAACTTCCAGAAGGGCGTGGTCCTCCGTCCAATCGGTGACGCTCGCACCGCCGTGGCATTCTTCTTCTTCCCTCGCAGGGTGTAATCCACCGCGACGGCGCCATTCGTTCGGGGGAGGGGGGGGGACGGGGCGCCTGCTTTCCCTCGAAGGCCAGGCCTCTGGCAACCGTGTGCCGAGTCGGAACGCGGTGGTTGTTGTAGTGGTGGCGTGGTTGGCGTTGTGTAGTGGTGGCGTGTGGTTGGCGTTGTTGTAGTGGTGGCGGGTCGGCGTTGTTGTAATGGTCTGAGGGTTGGAGCGTGGTTGGTTCGAAAAATAAAGAAAGAACAGAAAAAACGACTGACTCAAAGGATCGCAGCCCGAATTGAATCACATTAATTCCCTCTAAACAACGGGTTTGGGGCTAACTATACATGTACTTAAAAGATATCTCACCTACGGGACCTGAATGGTGGTTGCGAATTTCCACAGCCGTAACAATATTCTCTCTGCTAACTCCACTACCTCTGTCTCTGTCTCTGTCTCTGTCTCTGTCTCTGTCTCTGTCTCTGTCTCTGTCTCTCTCTCTCTCTCTCTCTCTCTCTCTCTCTCTCTCTCTCTCTCTCTCTCTCTCTCTCTCTCTCTCTCTCTCTCCCTCTCCCTCTCTTTGCCCCATCCTTGCTCTACCCCCTCCCAATACAGTGCAGCACCCTCCTCCCACATCTCCTCTCTCACTCTCCCCTCCACTGTCTGTCTCTGTGTCTGGTATATCCAGACGGTGGTTATGTCTTGACAGTGTTTGTTTCCCGAACGTGTCTGGGCAAGTGTTTATGTTCAGATGGGAGTTTGTTTTATTTTAGTTTGACAGGAGTTTGTAAAATTTACATTGCACTAAGAAACACAATTTCAATTTTAATTTCCTGATTGAACAATCAACAACAATCGTTGTTGTTATTATTGTTGTTTCGTTGTTCAATTGGGAAAATAAATGACAATTTTTATTTTTGTTTACATTGTCGAGGCTCGTATGAGAGCTGACACACAACACACAACAAGTGGGGCATAAGACAAGAGGGGCGGGAGTGGGAAGGACAAAACAGTGGGGAACAGAGACATTAGGAGATCTGTGGAAGGGAGAGGGATGGGACAGGGAACATGGGGAATAGAAGATGGACATTACGGGGACTTTCAGGAAGGAAAGCAGGGAATTTTAAGGAGGTTAGTGTGGGGTGGATTAACGGGGGTAGAAAAGATTGTGCTTTTAGATGGGGGAAGATAAGAGATGGTGGTGAACTGCTGTTTTGAAGGCCTGGGGAGAAGAATGGGATTGAAGAGAGTTTGGGAGTTTGGGAGAAGAGAGTTTGAAGAGAGTATTTCAAAGGCGGGAAAACTGAGGAATGAAATAGTGAAGGTGAGCAGTGATTAGTGTTTTGTGGTAGTTTTACCAGAAGGGGTTGCTGGCGAACCTTGAGTGCCCTGCGGGAATATGTGGGGACTTATCACAGACAGAGTGGGGGGGGGGCAAGACCGGAGTGAGACCGGTAGAGGACAGAAAGACCACCGACCTGCCTGCGGTGAGAGAGTGAGAGGCCCAAAGACTCATCCTCACTGCGGGAGATACCATGCTATCTAAATGCCTTGGTTTCCACAGCGTGAAGCCGAGAAAGGTGAGAGGCAGGAGCACCAGCACAGAGGGCAGAGCAGTACTCCATCAGGCTGCAGAAGAAAGCTTTGTATGTGGTCAGTAGCTCAGGTGGGCTGAGGAAAGTCTTTGCCCGACAGAGGATGCCCGGTCAGCGACTGGCTTTGGAGGCCAGGTTGGAAATTTGGCTTTCCCAGGAAAGGTAATCCTCGATAGTGAGACTCAGAAGCTTGAATGAAAGGACTTCTTCCAGAGGATTGTTGAGAAAGGAGATTGGGGGGGGTTCCAAACGGTCAATGATAGAAACTGAGACAATAACAGAAACTAAATCATAAATACCTTTCTCAACAATGTTTAGTCACAAACACACCCTGATTTTTGGCACAATGTATTGGTGCACTTCAAAAATGTAAGCGTATTCAACCCTTTTGGTATCTTTAAAAATGTAATTGTTGCAGATTTTACATTTAATTTTTTTAATTAAACATCCAGTTTAATGTCCATCCTACTGATGACACACACATTGATTAATCACCCTGCCTGTGAAACACAGTTTATAGCTGGGTCGGGATTCAAACCCAGGCTGGACAGCTTAGAAGCGAGTGTGTGATGGGACGTCCAGTTTCACGGCCATCCGAGGGACAACACAATTTGATTAATCACCCCGTACATTCTCATTCTCTCGGCTACTCACTTTGCCAACAATTTGGGCATACTGTGTATTGTAGAGTTGGGTATATTTGATCACTTTAATTTGCATCATTTTTCGGTACTTAATTAAAAAAACGACAGGTAAATTCATCTTTTTACTTTTGACAAAAACAATTAATTGTGAAATAAATGGGGCAGACTTGATCTTGGTTCGTTCCATTGTAATGGCCCGAATTCTTGACGATCCCAAATTCACAATATTGTTCTCGAACTTCATTGTGAAAAGAAAAGAATAAAGGAATTATGATTATAGTTATGATTATAAGGGTTACTATTGAAAATCTATTGCACAAAAGGTGAAAAAAACACTATCGTTTTTCGTTCTAAATTAAACACAAATGCCTGACGGAAATCGCCTTCGCCCAGCGTCGAGTGATAACCAAGATGGCGTCCGGTAGCTGCACCATGCTCTGTGTGTTGTGAATGGCAAATGAGCATTCTATGTATTTCCAGTTCAGTGTTGTAAAGCTGGGCCTGGCCATTTTCTAGCCCACAAAACAGATGCTGCTCCAGTGGGTGATACGCACTGATGTCTGCATACTATCTCACTGATCTGCATACGTGGATTTTGTGTTCTTTATTAACTCTTTTATATATTCTCCCTCGAAAAATTTTATTTTATGCTTTTTAAACGTAAAAACATGGAGGGATGAAATCTCAAAAATACAATCAAACAAAGTCGGAATGACACATTACAATGCCACAATACGATGACACCACAATCCTCCTATGGATTACCATCATGACATCTTTTGATGTTTTACTTTTTTGTGGGATTGTGATGGAACAACGTCAATATATAAATATATAAATATATATATATATATATATATAAATAAATAAATATGTATATACATATATTGTGTGTTTCAGAATTTTTTTTAAATTCCTTGCTTTCTCTAGCTGTTTTCCATCATGTGTTTAAAAAAAAATAAAAAAAATAACAGTTTGAGACACTCAGCTCTTTCACAAATGTTCCAAAAGTGCTGCCAGGCCCACACTAAATATGGGGTCTCTCCAACAAAAATGTTCCGGTGTTGCCGAGGCAACTATGTTATATCATTATTAACTCAGAGCTTTATGTTTGGTTCCTGGTGGATATCCCAGCTTGCTGGATTGTTTATCATTTTGGTTTGTTGGAAAATTGCAATTCAGAAGATAGGTGAAGTTAATATCACCAAAATGGCACATTTGGATGTATGCTGCTCTAGCGTATGAGGGGAAACTGCTGTTGTTGTTGCTGGAAGGTAGAACGTGCCATGTGCTTGCCCGGTTTGTGATGTGGCAGCCCGGTTTTGGAACACGCACTCTCTGCACACTGCGCCCAGGTTCTGCCAGTGTCGGCAGGCTTCTTATCCAACCACCTGGTGCTGGTTCCTCATGGCCACATGCATCTTAAACAGCAACTGTTTACCACTATCCCTTTAAAGGGCAAACAGATATACGATAAAAGCTTAACTTGGATGCAACTCCCGATTCAAACATGTAACAGGAGTTAATAAAACTTGTTTAAACCGCCAAATTTTTTTCGTTTTCTGCTTTAAATAATTCTTTAAAATTGTGTTTAAAGCTATCAAAACTTTGGATGAATTGTTTTTCAACATTGTGATAAGCTCTAATATCTATGCCAGACGTACAGATTATGACGGCAGTACTGGCGTTTTGATAATGGTAGCCGCACAGCCTGTACCAGCCAAGAACGCAAGTCACACTTCCCCCCACTTGTTTTGGCTTTCCTCACTCCGCATGATTTGCCAACAGGGTGATTAAACAGATTTTGTGGAATACTCACAGATTAATATCCACTAAAATTCGGCACAACCTTGGACTGGCCTAGATGCCTGAAGTAGCGCAGCACATAGCTTTGAGACAATGCTTCAATTGTCTGCAATGTGTATTGCATGGCCTAATTCTGGATTATAAAAATTGCGAGCAAGAACTGCATAAGAACAAAAGTAATTGTTTGATGGTATTTCTGACTTCACATATCTCTTTTTGCCTCTCTCTTGCTGACTTTGCCTCTCGTCAGCAAAGGTTTTCTGGCAGCTACAGATCCATTGAGACCACTTAGTGCAAATGTGTATCTTATTGTTATTGAAGGAACATTAATAATCGTACTTTTTGGCAAGGTCATTCACAAGATCTCGACTTGAGAACATACCCTGAGATACTTAACACATAATACAATATCACCACCTGGATTATTGCATGTTCATACTTCTCATTGTATGCGCATCACATGGATATTTTCATCCATGCCATTCATGTCATCACCAAAATGTTGTTTCGGGCTCTCCACACTCATCACAATGAATCTATTTCTTATCTAATTCTTTTCCAATGTCACTTTTAAGCATCCACTGTCAAAGTACTTCTCATTGTATGCGCATCGCATACATATGACAATAAACTCATGAACATTTTAGTCTTATTACCCCACGCACATGAAGCGATAAGTGGGGTTAAGCAAATGGTTCATGTCCGTCCGTTTGTCTGTCTGTCTGTCTGTAAACGTCAGTTTATGGTCAAGGAACAACTTATTTAAATTTAATGTTATATTTTGAACATCAATCGGAACATGAATTGGAAAACAAACCTACCATCGACAGTACTTTATCTCCAAATTAATTCCCGATCGCACATGTGCAGAAAGGAGTGAGATAATTTTCCAAAATTGAAAATCATTCCAAACAGGAAACTTACTATTTTTAAGGATGTCATAAAGGACACAAACAACAGGCATGAATAACTAATGTAATGTGTTAGATCAGGATGGTGTAATAGCGAGACACTCCGTCGACGGGAGTAAACCGACGGTAAATTTCTGAATTTATTTATTTATACGATTTTTACAATCTTCACTTTATTTAAATGTATTATATACTTGAATTCTGCAGAACACAAATCGCCTTCCTTGCACTTTCAAGATCCTTCCAGTTATCAGTACTTGGAAATGTTAAATATGGTTGTTTATAAGGGTGATGTATAGTATAAGATTGCTTCAATAGTGCTGAACTTCTGGAATGTTTTTTAACGATCTTTAAAATCATTATTTTATTATAATTGAACGATATACTTGAAGTATATATGTAAACACTGTGTGGGGTAACACGTTCTATGAACTCTCGTATTCCTTCTGCAGGTGTGGCATTTTCTGATTGCTTGCATAACAACCAATCATTGTACTATATTTAACACATTACTGTTCGATGGAGCATTTCATCTTTACACATGACATGGGATTCTATCAAGTGTTTGCAAATCATACCCAGATTTTCCTTGTTACATATATATTTAAAATACCGACTATATACTGGGTGAGTCAAAAGTCATGTCCAATAAGTTTTTTTTTAAATATTTTTTACAAATCTAACAATAACTTTTCAAATTGTGCTCCCTGGAGTCGAGAAGAAATGTTAATACGACATATGAAGCTGTCTCCCACATTATGGAGGATTTGTAGTGTAATTGCTGCACATTGTGTTTGAGTTCGTCAAAAGTTTTAGGGCATCCTTTGTAAAATACGCCTCGAAATAGCTCCACAAAAGTTCCAGTTTTTCCGACAGTTTATACCTCATGGAATGAGCCATCTCTTGTCATTATCTAAAACATAAACATAACACAAACAACAGATAAAAAAAAAATTCCCATTTGACACATTACTTATGACCAATCGTGTGTATGTATATGATATGTATATATTATATATACATATATATACTGTATATATATATATATATATATATATATATATATATATATATATATATATATATACACTCCCATGCTCCTTCTAGCAAAAGAAAGCAACCATGAAAAGCTACATAAGGTAAGCCCTTTGCTGTTTCAATCACAAGTTGCACATACATGAGAATCCCAATGCTGCATGCCTTCCTCAGCCACAGGACTGGTTTCATTACTTGTTAGCAAGTCATCAGCGACAGCATAGACAGAGACGCACACCACTGAGGATCCTGAGCATGTACCATGTGCAATGCCAATAACAGTTAACATTAAGCCTATTTTATTTCAATGTAATGATATATTTCAACACTGCAGAACACAAATCACCTTGTTGGCAATTCCAAAAATCTCCAGATTAGCAGTACTTGGGAAAAACTTTTACGCCATTTCGACCAATAAAACTTGACATGTGCTCTGAAGGCGGTTGTGCTTGCATACGCAAAGCAAGAGTTGAAAAGACCGTGCTCGAAAATATAGATCATGCTTGGTAATTATCCTCGTGCTTGGAAACGTGCTTGAGCTCAGAGCATGTTTACAAATCATGCTCGCGCTTGGAATTGCAAGTCAAGCTCAGAAGTGCAAAGCAAGAGTTGAAAAGATTCCTCCCATTCCTTTTTCTCAAGACTGTGGTGCAAGGTGTTCCCATGTAAGGTGTTCTCTGAACTCTCTCGTTTGTGGTGTCTTTTCCATCCGTATCCCCATATCGATTTATCATAATAACCATTTTAACTATAACAAGCATCTTCCCACCTTTTGCCTTCCCATGCACGAGCATCCGCCAGTCTCGGCTTTATTTGAATGATCCTTGTGGGATTGGAACTTGTTACATAATTCATTCTGAAGGCAGCAAATTTTAAACATTGTTTCTGTCATTTGTGGAGGCCTTCTGACCTCCGGCACAGAGTATCCGCATTAGTTGGGGCTCTGACCCAACAATATGCAAATGAAAAATATTTTCTATGTTCATAAAAGATTGAGTGTAAATGTGTGACAGGATACCTTCGACTCTTGGAGTCCCATCCTTATCCACCTTAGTCATTGGAAAAGATTAACTTTGGTATGCGCCGATGCGGTATTAAGTGTTTGCCAAGATGTCTCTATAAATGCCATATAAATGACACTAAAATGGCATCACAGGTATCACTTGGTTTATGACAATAAATATAATGTGAAAAGCAAACATACAAACTCGAGGACGAGTCATACCAAAGACTTAAAAATGTTATATGCTACTTCCTTGCTTTATGCTCAGACTTCATTTAGAAAGGATGGAGCACAAACAAACATCCATGGGTTAGCAGCTTTAGCACAGACTAGATAGGCCTAATGGCCTCCTGCATTGAAATTTATTGTAAAAGATAATTCATAAAAAGAGGTTATGCTCCTTAAATTATTTTACTGGAAACCAGCACTTCAAATGTTATTACTGTAAACTATCATCTCAATGAAGAAACAATTAAAACGGGTAAGGTCAGCATATAAAATATATAGGACCACACGTCTTGAAGCTCACCTCGATCAGGAGCAACAGTCACTCAAATCCCCCGCACATCCCCATAGACCCTGATTTTTAAACTTTTTTTTAATGCCATGAACAAACTTTGGTTCTGCATGGGTGATGAAGGTTGTGGTGAAGTTTCATTGAAATAATGTGTGTAGTTTTGGAGAAAAGAGCAAATACCTATTTGGGGGGCTCAAACCCCCTGCAGACCCTCTGAGATCCTAGTTTTTTAAACCTGTTTATCAACAAACTTTCTCGAATCACTGACAGCGACAATTGAGTAATTAATCAAAAACCAAAAACCAGAAGGGGCAGTATCAAAACCAAAAAGCAGGGTATCTTTGGATGAAAAATGATCAGAATGATGAGTGGCAATTGATCAACTGCACCATTTTCAACACTGTAATTAATGTTGTAACTGCAATAATTATTATAATACAAAGAGTAATTTCTCATGCAATGCAGTCTCTGTTTTGTTCCACTTCTTGAGCTTGCTCCACAGCCATTAAAGGGATGTTCAAGGAAGTTTCATATGACTTCTTCATTGTTGTTAAAACTAGAGGCAGATCAAGCATTTAATGATGAGAGAATAGGGGAACGGGGGTAGGTGGGGAGAGGTTTCAAAGAGTCTTTGTCCAAATATTTATGCAAAAGATGGCAAAGTCAGCTCGGAGTTTTTGAGGACCACTTCAAATAATGGCACCTGTGGCAATCTGGATAATTTCAATCACTTTTATACTTCACAAAATTTACACAAGTGTAACTAACAAAGCGAGGCAAACAAGAATGTGGTAGAAATGACAGGTTACTACACCCAGCTACAACTAGTTTATTAAGACACGTACGAGTGTGGTGACAGAGGGTCAAAACACCCCATGCTGACAGTGGGGCAGTGGATCCACAAACGGACAAAAAGCAAGTAAATAAACGAACAGGAAAAGAGCAGAGAGAGGAGGGAAGGAAACAATGAAAACTGTGAGTAAATGTAAGAGATCATATCAGCATATGGAACCCCTGATCAACCTTTGATGTTCATTTCAAATATATATCTAGGGACACATATGCCAATATACTCTCACCTGATGGAGAAACACAGCTTTCCAAAATTTTAGCCAGAGTATTATAGGGAGACACCCTTTCCCCACACCTGTTTATCATAGTGCTTGATTACACACTCAGAAACGCTATCAAATGCAAGGAGGAGGAAATGAGGATCCAACTAGAATGAATAAAAAGTAGAAGAGTCAAACCAGAAGCTCTTACAGATCTCGACTTTGCCGATAACAGCCTTATTGTCAGAATAAATTGATCAAGCGCAAGAGCGACTCAAGAGAGTCGAAAGAAGCACGAGTAAGATAGGGATATCAATTAATGCTAATAAAATGAATGTTCTGGCATTCAACCAGTCGAGAGAGGTCTCAGTTGTATCAAACAATGGAATAAAACTTGAGACAGTCAATGACTTCAAGTATATTGGTTCCTGGGTTAACACAATTGCTCAGGATATCAAACAAAAGAAAGCTGCCACATGATGAGCTGAAAACAAACTTTCAAGAATACGGAATTCGACACTCTCTCGGCGTATCAAGGAACGACTCTGTTCCTGACAACGGTTGAGTCTGTTCTGCTTTATGGAAGTGAAACATTGACCCTCACTGTGACCCACGAGAAGGGACTTTGTAGATGCTGGACTCTGCTTCTTCGTTCAGCTTTCCTTGGTCTGAAAATAGGACAAATAAAGAGCTCAATGGTTCTCTTCCAAGGCTGTCAGTGAAAATTAGAAGAAGATGTATGAGGATTGCTGGGCACTGCTACTCACGCAAAAACAAACCTGTTTCCAATCACAGATTCTGGACACCTAAACATGGAGGGCTGAAGCGTGGCAGACCAGCTCTCAATGACATCAACATGTTGAAGATGGATACGGACCTGGAGACAGAGGAACTGCACGCAACAATGCTTGATCGACAGCACTGGAATCTGGCGATCAATTTCATCTGAGTTTGGCTCAAGTGCCAACTTCAGAAGAAGAAGAAGCAGAAGAAGAAGAAGAAGAAGAAATGTGAGAGGGTTGAGTTAGTTAAACATGTTTCTGGAGAATGCCACTAGAACGAGATAACTTTGCAAGGCCTAAAGATCACTAGTCATGCATTCTGGAAATGGGAAGGGGGAGGGGCGGCAGGCTGGGCAGAACTCGAGAAATCAGTGGGGTGGAGGGTAAATGAGTGTGATACATTTATCCCAATACTTCTAATTCTACTTTCCAGACAGTGGTGTCCAAAATCACATATCATGTTTTTTTTTTCCCAAGAATGAACACATTGTGCAATGAGGCAGAAGTTTGTCCACAAATAAAGCATAAATAAATAAAGAAATTAAAAACCTCTCTTTATTCATAACATTGACAAATGTAATGAGTGAAGTCTGTGAAGTTCGATAAATCTCAACTACCCAAAAATTCAGTTACCACACTTGGAGCATTCATGTTTTGCTTTGTCATGAATTACAGCCATTTAGTTTATGACCATAAATGCAATGTCAAAATCAAATTTCATCACAGTATGTTTAGATCATCATCCTTTGATGTTATAGGTTCCACATAATGTTTGACTCAAAGAGTCTTGAGTCATGGATGCACTCAGCCAGCCAGTAAGGTACAGTGAGTGCATGTGGCTTACCTGACTCTCAGGACATTAAGCCATGTCAAGCAAAATTGTTGGTGCAATGGTTAGAGTGATAATGCCTGGTGTTGGCTTAATGGCTCGAGTGGTGGGCTTGGGATCTGAACGTCCTGAGTTCAAATCCCGCTTGGCTGTTGAATTAATACCAGCTGAGGTTGACTATGCCTGGTGTTGGCTTAATGGTTAGGGTGGTGGGCTTGGGATCCTTGGATCCTGAGTTCAAATCCCCCTCGGCTGTTAAATTAATACCAGGTGGGGTTGACTCTACCTGTCATCCCCTTCCAAGGTCGGCAAAATGAGTGCCAGCTTGCTGGTATGCTTTGTCGGAGTGGCGACCCGTCCGGGATTGTGCCCAATGGGCAAGGAGACTGCTTAGGCAGCACCAACGCTCTGCACAGAGTGTGGTCCCAATAGATGGATAGATGGATGGTTAGAGTGTCCGCTCTGATTCTGTGAGGTCGGCAGTTCAAATACTGGCTGACTCATACCAAAGACTTTAAAAAGGATACATGCTGCTTCAGAGTTCAGCATTTAAAATAATACAGCACAAACAACCGTAAGTTGGCAATCATAGGGCAGGCTTTGAAGGGACTAATGGCTTCCTCCTGCCTTGAGGTTCCTTGGAAATAACTCATATTATTATATAAACCTGTTTAAGGTGGACCTCTAATCTTTCCCTCACCCAGAACGTAGTCCCTGGGAGCTTATGGGATGGTGCGTCATGTGTCTGTCGGTCCGTCCACAAATACTTGCAACTTATTCTTTGAAACTACACATATGATTTCGATGAAACTTTACCACAACGTTCATCACCATGTAAGTATCAAAGTTTGTTCATGGCATTAAAAAACAATTGGGGACTGAAGGGGTCTACGGAGCGAGCTTACGGGGAGGGGTGGGGGGGGGGGGGTTGCCCACCATAAAGAGGTATGTGCTTTCTTCTCAGAAATGACACACACCATTCCGATGAAACTTGAGGACAACCTTTGTCACCCATGTACCAAAGTTTGTTCATGACATTACAAAAATTGAGTTCTAAGCGGGTGTAAGGGAGAGTTTTCCCCCCAAAATATGTATTTGCTTTCTTCTCTGAAACTACACACACATTTTTGATGAAACGACTTCAACCTTCATCACCCGTGATGTTCCAAAGATTGTTCATGCCATTCAAAAAGAACACGAGGTCTGAGGGATATTATGGGGGTTGCCCCCCAAAATAGGTGTTTTCTTTCTTCTCAGAAACAACACACACAATTGCAATGAAACTTGACTACAACCTTTGTCACCCATTGTATCAAAGTTTGTTCGTGACATGAGACAAATCAGGGTCGAAGGGGGTGTAAGAGGGAGTTGCCCCGAAAAATATATATTTGCTTTCTTCTCAGAAACTACACACACAATTTTGATGAAACTTGACCACAACCTTCATCACCTGTGATGTACCGAAGCTTGTTCACGCCATTAAAAATAAACGAGGGTTAAGGGGGTGTATGGGGATTGCCGCCCAAAATAGGTGTTTGCTTTCTTCTCAGAAATTACACACACAATTCTGATGAAACTTGACTACAACCTTCATCACCTGTGATGTACCAAAGACTGTTCACAGCATTAAAAAAGCCATTGTCTAAGGGGGTATATGGGGGGTTGCCCCTCAAAATATGTATTTGATTTCTTCTCTGAAACTATAGACACAACTCTGATGAAACTTGACCACCACCTTCATCACCCATGATGTACCAAAGTTTGTTCATGGCATTAAAAAAAATCCATAGCTATTTACTTTCTTCTCCATTACATATTTTGTGGGTTATCCATGCCTACCAGTGTTTCCCTAGTTATCTTATCCAGCCGCTACCAGGTGAGCGAACAGGGGTATTCCCACTGTTTTTGCTCAGTGCCGTGTGATTTGTATCGAATAGGACCGGAAGTGCAATGCCAAGGATAATTAATTGACACACTTTCATGTTGATTAAAAATTTATTTGAACCTTGTGCGACATCATACATGAAGCCTTGGCAAACTTGTTTTGGCAGCAAAAATGTTTTTTTTTACATAAAAACCTTCGAAAATATTTTTCTCTGAAATGGCTGAACAGATCAAGGCGAAACTTTACAGGTATGATTGCCGATCCATGAGGAACAAAACGTTCTCCACCTATGACGACATAGGTCAAGTGGTTTGGCAGCTATGATTTTTTTGAAGAATAAAACTTTTAAAATCCTCTTCTTCAGAATGGCTTGACAGATCGAGGTGAAACATCACCCACATGTTGCCCAAACCTTGGGAATATCAGCGTGTTTACAAACAATTGATAGGTCACATGATCTGGCAGCCATTTTGGATTGAACAAAAATCTTTTAAATAATTATTTCTCTTGAACCGCTTCATCAATTGACATGAGACATCGCAATTATGATCTATTAGTCATGGGGAATATATGTTTTAAATTTCAATCTGATCAGCCCCATGGTCTGGCAGCCAGAATTATTTATCATTATGAATCTGGGTTCAGGGATTTAAATCAAACTTGGAACGAGTATGTACAATGATGAAACTCCAGGTACAAGTTTGTATAATGATGTAATGTTAGCAGAGGCATATCTGGCGGCATCACAACGTTGAAGAGTGCCTTTCTAGTTTTTTAATGGCATTTGTTGTTACTCACAAATTTTGAAGATAATACAAATTGAAATCATTTTGGGACTCTCTTATTTTCTCAGTGAAAAAAATAATACAAACAACCTCTTATAGCCGGTTGTTCTGCCATCTCGCAGGCATCATTCCATTGAATTCAGTGCTTACAAACCGCATGCCTCTTGCTGTGTAAAAAGTAAATTTTGTCTCACAAGGCTGGTTGTGAAATGGACAAAAAGAACTCCCAGGGCCTGAGCAGCTTAGCAGCCCCACTGCCACCCCTTCGAACATTCTACACTTCTTCAAGGCCCATTGAATGCACGAGGCTGTGCTGTCAAGTACCGCGAGTGAACTTTGGCTGAAAGGCGCCGATTGATTCTTTAACTGTCTTTTGCAATAAACCACGCTCTTGCTGCCTTTGTCGGCACTGCCCGCCTGACATCTTGAGAGCATTCTGATCACGCCGCTCATCTTCTGTTGAAAGAGGAGAGCCGGAGCTGGGCAGCGGGTTAAAAACTCGCCTGGTTTCGTGGCGGCCGTAGGCGAGAGTTAAACCACGCAGAAGGGAATGCAAGATTACCTCTTGTTCTCACCCTCTCAGAGGCTGGGAAGGGGAGGAATTGAAGCTAACGCCTGGAATATTTGCATCAAATGATCCCTAATCCCCCCTTCTCTCAGCCAGGCTCCTCACTACTGCTAGCCAAGATTGCCAGCTGCATGGTCTCTGCTTTACTAGACCTCAATGTGTGGAAGCATCACCATAATCTCCATTCTTCAAACTTTCTCCTTTAGCTTATTTGCACAATTTCTTGTTTTTGCCTTCATCATCTCACAAACAAACTGTCTGTTTCATCCTCTTTGTTTAAACCTTGCCGGACTTCCTCCATTTTAAATTTCCTCACAGTAAAATGGAGGCTAATATAAACAGCAAAATTTTAATTAATTTATGGAGGCTGCTTATAAAAATTGGATTGATGCTTCACAGCTCGGGCAAGGTGCTCCATCTCTCGGATGGACGCTACGCTGGGTATTCTGTCTGCTGGTATTATATAATGGGCATTAAATTTTGTCTTTTGTGGAGAGTAGGTGATTTATCACCACCACCTTGAACTATTTACAAATTAATTCCACCTTCAGTCGAACCTCAGGCCTGGCCAGCCAGTTCACAAAAAACTTGAGCCAACAACTCTCCTGAGCCGACCATCACAAGAAGGTGTGATTAATTGGAGCCATTGAAGAAGTAGTAGTCAATCTGAAAAGGGTATAGTGCTTTACCTTCTTTTTTTACCGAGTTAAAACACGTTTCGACAGCCAAGGAAATTTGTGCCAACAGCCATCTTTATCAGGTGTCTTTAATCACAACAAAGAAGATTAGAGAACACCTAATGAACACAGCTGAAGACACTTCTTCTGTTGACCATCTAAACCTGTTTATCTCGGCAAACAAAATGTTGGAGAACTATGCCTTCTTCAGTACCTCATACTACTACTACTACTACTTATAGTCAGACTGACCTATGTGCATTATACTGACCTATGTGGATTAAAATGACCATCTAACTGGGTCCCTCTCCTCTATTAATGGTCTTCAAGGAGAAGGAAATCTGCCCACCTCATCTGGTCCACATGTACATGGTAAAAGTCCAGCAATTTGTGGTTCCCTCAGGGCAACTTGAGATGGACAACAACATGCTACCCAATGAAAAGGCTGCACTGCCCAACATTCCCCTCACAGAACTATCTTTTCATCTATTATCACACAAAATGCCGTGAAAATGGAAAATAACATTTAGGGACTTTGTTTCGACAGGCAAGTTGACCTCCATTTATGATTGAACATATTGCAATGCAATGGAATTATCATTATCTTACATCGCCAGCTCGTAAGTCGAACCTCAAACATAAACATGATATCCACAGCGTGCCCGTATTTCCCAGCCTTTAACTGGGCTCCTTTCGGATAACAAATTAATTGCCAATCGGGGGATTAGGAGCCTTTTGTGGGCTATGTTAATCGAAATCCTGATGGCATTCCTCAGTTAATGGCAGCAAATCTGTTGTTGCGTGAGGGAATTTTACAGCCCCATCAATCAGGTCACCAACAGCTGTCTTTGTGCACGTTACTTTGCCTTTGGATGAAAGGTGCCTTCCACACCCTTCATCAGTGGGAGTCCAGAAAAGAAACACACATTTTGTGACCTGCTAAAAGAAAGTGAAAAGTGACCTTGCTAAAAGTGTGAGTTCACTTCCGCTTGATAATACCATACATTTGGTCTAAATCCTACACGTCAGGATAAAATGACTTTGCAAATGAAGAACTTGGTGGATGGAGCAATGGGGAGTTGAGGGTGCAGAGATCCAACCTTGTTTGAGTCTGGAGATGTTCACAAACATAACGATTGATCGGTCATCCATTTGGATTTAAAATCTGGTGCTAGCTGAAGAGTGCCTCTTGAGGACTCGAGCCAGGAGGGGTGCAGTGTTGTACACGCGTGCCGTTCCGGCGTCGAGGCCCTCACCGGATCAGTCAAGAGGTGCCAGCGAGTGGCACTCGGCACGGAGTCCTGCCACTCGAGCCACATCCGCACTCACTCTTATACTTACTCTTCCATTCTTTCTTCTTCTTTTTTTTTTTTCCTTTTGCTGAGCTGAAGCTTACCCTTGAAGTTTTACTTTGGGATTGAAGCATTATGAGGTTAAGTTCTGAATTAGCAGGAAGTGTGAGGCTTAGATATTCATGACAGGTTTTAATTTCTGAATGTACTTAAAGCTGTAGGATTAAATGTAAAAGATGAATGCTCCTTTAACTAAAAACAACAAACCAACGAACTAAAAATGAAGTTAAAATTGGGTTCCAACTTAACTTTTAATACCACATTTTTTTTACATTACTTTTCAAAAAAATTTTTATTTTCTTATTTTTTCCTTTTTGTTAAGCACTTTGACATTTTGCTTTTCAATAACAATAATAAAAATCATCATCATTATTGCTTTTTACAGTGTCGGTGCTCCTAAAGCAGGCTCTTAACAACTGCTATGCTGGGCAGTTTGAATGTGGTGGGTAGTTTGACATTGCCGTCCCAACGATCAGTCAGGACAGTAATTTGCAATTAGTTCAGGGTGCCGGCGATGGTCCACCGACCCTTCATTAAAGACACCGTGGGATCTTTAACGTCCACCAGCAACCAATAATGGCAGATGGGTCCTCCTACTTAACGTCCATCCGATGGACAATACACATATCCCCCTGCCTGCCAAACACAAGGATGACAGTTTATAGCCGAGACAAGATTCAATCCCAAGCTAGTCAGCTCAGAGGAGGTATGCATACCTTTACGTTGTCCTGCCAATGCTTTTCCATGAATTACACATTAAATAAAATATAAACACAATGTACGAGATGAAGAAAGAATATTGGTTGATTCAATAATAAGCATACACATAGGTTTCGGAATGAAGGGAAATTTTAAAATTTAGGGTTGGGGACAAATACAACAATGGGTATTCAGTGCAGAGATGTGTTTTTATTGTTGATGAAGTTTTTGCTGAAATAATAGCAATTAAAAAAAACAAAACCTTGATTGATTTGTTTTCTTACTTTCCTTTGCTCATATTTCATTTCAAAGTCTGTTCCTCCGAATGAACTTCACTGTAGTATATAACATGTCATTGCAATGATGGTTAATAACGGTGTCTTTTAGAGATGTAGGAGCTTTAAAATTTCCCATTTTCTGTCCTTCAGCGAAACAGTGCTTATTAACTAAGAATTAATGTTGTCTTGTTGGAACTCGTAAATCAGAGGAAGGGGTTTTAGACCTCAAAACATTTGACTGCCATAATGCCACACACGATATCTCTTGTCGGTCCAGAAAAGCTCATTTAGTTTTACTTTAATTATCTTTTCCTTACTCATCTCAGATCAGTCTATGAATAAAAGGTCTATGAATCTAAAATGATAAACCAATCAAAGGTGACTCTCAAGTTAAAAAAAAATTAATTAAAAAATAATAATTGTATATACATATATGGGATGCTGCACTGATATACATATATATGTATATATATATATACATATATATACATACATATATATATACATACTGTATACATGTATATATACATATACTGTACATATATATATATATATATATATAATATATATATATATATATACTGCATAAATACATATATACGTACCAACATATATTATATATATATATATATTGTGTATACATATTATATGTATATATACATATATATGTATACATATAATACATATATATGTATACATATTATATATGTATATATATTACACATATAATATATATATGTATATATGTATATATACACACCACATATATATATGTATATATACGTATATATATACACACAACACACACACACACACACATATGTATATATATATATATATTATTTATATATATATATATATAATTTATTATATATTTATTATATTATATATATATATATATATATATATATACACATACCCAACGCCTGCCTCATTAGCTGGAAGGCCATGGTCTTCATCCTTTCAGGGCCTTTTCCAGGAGTAGGCGACCCCAGCAGTACTTATTGCACCACTGCCAGGAGCTGACATACTTATCATCTTACTCTGCTTGGTCTATCCTCTGCCAAAGGCAGGAAGATGTGCACTCTCAGCTGTATTTATTTTGTTGACTTCCTCACCATCAGAGGTGTGGCTCCCAATAACTTCAGC
>CM068959.1:35973539-35986855 GCA_035128595.1 Eptatretus atami | reverse complement strand
TGTTTGTGTGTGTGTATTTGTCTCCTCCCAAAGGGGTTGTGAGACTATTGTAACGCCCCTGTCTGTCTGTCTATGTGCCTGTGTGTGTCCAAGTCGATATATTTTCACTTTAGATATTTTTTCTCTGTAACCACTTGTCCGATGGATGCAAAACATTAAACATAGGAGGGACTCCCCATGGAGAATATTTTATTGATAACTCTGAAGTCATATGTCGCATGCTATGGCAGCCATATTGGATGAAAGGAAAAATTTGACACCTTCTTCTCCGAAACTGCTCAACGATAAAAATTGAAACTTGACATATGTCATCAACTTCCCAGGTGGCGTATAGGGTGATAACAATCATGTCATCGGTGAAGTGGTAGTCCAGCCACATTTGGTTGAATCGAAATCCTTATTCGACAAAATCTGAAATGTCCTCCACAGTATCTGATCGACTATCTGATGTGAATGAAGAATTAAATTTTTGACGTCATCAGTCACATGGTCTGGCGGCCATACTGGATTGAACATGAACATAAAAACGTTTAAAAAATCTTCTTCTCCAGAACCGCTTAAAGGATCAATTCGAAAATTCATACATATGAACGACAAGCTATGGGGAATATAGTTTGATTTCTTTTTTTTTTTTTCATATTCACCTTTAGTGGTGCAATTTAGTCTTAATGTGCACAGAAGTGGTCGTTAAATCTCATAATAATCAATCAATCATCGTAAAATATGCAACTCGGTGTATATCTGTCTGTTTGTCTGACCACGATACATTCGGTCGTTACTTATCCAATCTTAACCAAGCGTGACAGGAGGACTAAGGGTCACACGATGGAGGTTGCAGCAACTTAATTTGCCCCCCTCCCTAAGGGGGTTTTCCACCTTGGGCGAAATTTGCGTGAAGGTGTATATCCATGTTAAGATAGCTAATTGTGGTGTTTTTCCCAGGCCGCTTCTAATAACAAAAGTAATAACAACACCAATGATAATAGCATTATACTAATGTTATTACAAAACAATATTAATACCAATAATATCCTCCCTACTCAAGGGATATTTCCTCCCTGGATAAACACCGTGTTAACGTGTATGGATAGCTTATCATGGCATTTTGTGGGGCAATCCTACCAGAAGTAAAAAATACTATATACCTCAAACATATATGATTACATTTTTAAACAGTCGCTACTGCTGTTTAAAACTCACCTGAAAGCGAAGAAACTCAATGTCCTTGAGGAATTATATGCTATTCGTGTACCCCACAGACTAACAAACCCAAGCCGAGATCTACTGTAATGTATATACCCCAGAGAGGATAATATCATGACTGTTGCTGCCGCGAGCGGGTTTTACAAGTAATCAATAAAGCTATGGATAATGGCAATGTATGTGATATAGTAGGGTGCATGGATAATACGGGTATATGTGCCATAATAGTAGCGTGTTCAGTAAACGATGGTATTTTTGTTCAGAATGAGCCTGCGAGGTGAGACTATGCGATCTACAAAGTTCTGTTCTAGTTATAATACAGTATATACTCTCCATAAAAAGATATGAAGCTCAATTTGTGTTTGTTTGTTGATATATGCTTCAAAAATTACAAAACTACTGAACCAAATCCAACCAAATTTTGTATGTTGCCGAAGAGTACCTCAAGTATGGTTTCTGATGGGGTAACATATCTGGAAGAGGGGTTTCAGGTTGGAGAGAAGACCCCAATTCTCTCGATGTAAATGTGTATCGTATACCGTCACCCAGTGGTATCCAGTATTACAAATCATCTTCTTCTTTTGTAAGGAAGTTTAAACAAGTTGATAATTTTGCATTATGGTGATGATGAAATCTAAATGAGAATGCGTAATTCCCATTTTTATGCCTCTGCTGATGAAGTCACTGGAGGCATTATGTTTTCAGGTTGTTCATCCGACTGTTCATTCGTCTGTGTATCCGTGCTTTCGTGATACCTTTTGATCAATAGGTTTTTCGTGACTGCGATAACTTAAGAATGGCTGAAGGGATCGAAGTCAAACTTGGTACAAAAATGTTTAATAATGTAAAGTTGAACTGATTATATAATGGAGTCAAGAGGTCAAAGGTCAAAAGTGAGAGGTCCCGGTAGGTTAAAATTCTGTTACTGCACTAACTTGTGTACCATTGATGTGATTTTGACCAAACTTGGTACAAATATATATATAATGATGCAAAGATGAATTGATTAGATTTCAGAATCAAGAGGTCAAAGGTCATGTCAGGTAAAAACGTGATACTTGAGAGCAGCTGAAGGGATTTAAATCAAACTTAGTACAAGTATGCATAATGATGTAAAGATGAAATGCGTAGATTTTTGGGTCAAGAGGTCAAAGGTCAGAGGTTATGTTAGGTAACATCCTGTTACCACGATAATTTGTGAACCAGTGATGGGATTTTGACCAAATTTGATATAAGTATACATTATGATGCAAAGATGAACTGATTAGATTTTAGCATCAAGAGTTGAAAGGTCAGAGGTCATGTCAGGTAAAAATGGTGCTATTGAGGTAAGGATTAACTAAACGAAGTGCATGGACCATGATACATATTTATTTATTTATTTTATTTTTTTACACAATGTCGAGGCTCGTATGAGAGCTAACACACAGAACGGACAACAGGGCAGGAGAGGGAAGGCCAAAACAGTGGGGAACAGAGACATGAGGAGATCTGTGGAAGGGAGAGGGATGTGGCAGGGTACACAGGTAAACAAGATTGACACTACAGGACTTTCAGGTCCTAATTGTTAAAGAAGAGGGAGGAGAGGAGGCTTTGGTATAGGGAGGGAGGGGATGGGTAAGGAGAGTTGTTGAAAGAGTGTGCGGAATTGCAGAAGAGCTAGGGGGGAGGGCCGGATGAGGAGGAGAAAAGGCTCGGTGGTGATGGGTTGAGGTACTGGGGAGTAATAATAGAGGGGGCAGAGGGAAGATAAAGATTGGAGGAGGTAGAATGATGATATGGAAGAGAGGGCAGGGGAAGGAGGCAGCTTTGCGGATGTGAATGGGGGGCAATATTGAGAAGGGGGTGAGTGGAGAGATTTGAGGGAGAAGGGTGAGAGGGGAGAGTGAGGAAGAAGGGTGAGGTGGGGGGGGGAGTTTTGAGAAAGTGAGGGGGAAGCTTGGAGGGGGAAGAGTGTGAAGGTTGCTTTTATAGGGAGGGGTTAGAGGGAAGCTTTGAGAGGGAGGGAGATGATGAGAGCAGGCACAGCCAAGGTGCAGGATTGTGATGGAGAGGTGGGAGAGGGGAAGGATGAGACTTGGTAGTGGTATGGTGAAGAAGGGAGCAGGCAGGGGGAGGTACAATATTTGAGGTGTTTGGAAGAGCGGGAGGTGTTAGAAGAATGAGCATGTTTGAAATGTTGAGGAGTGTACCGATTGAGAGAGGGAGATATATGTTCGGTTAGAATGGAGCCCACAGAATGATGTTAGAACACCACATAGTTTGGGACATCAGAGGAGGAGCTGAAACTAAAGCAGAAGACATTGAAGAGGTGCCAAGGGTGGAGGTAGGATGAGGGGCAAGATGGTAGGGGTAAGGGGAGGGTATAACAGGTGAGGGGTTAGGAGGAGGTAGATGTAAGGAGGAGGGGTGAATTGGCACTGAAGTTGGAAAGAAGGGACGATTGATGGAACACGAACATACATTACACACTGGGAGTTTTCAAATTTTAAAGTCAGACATGCGATTAACGACATTGCGTGAGGGATGCAATGAAGGAGAATTAAGAGAATGGAGAAAAGAAACGTTGTAACAGTTGGACTTTTTAGATACCTTTTGCGATCACCTTATCTCACAGCCAAGGTTCTTTCAAATCCATACGGTGGTAGCTGGTGTTTTTATTTTTATTTTGGAGCGTCACAGTTCTTTACTTCAAAAGTCATCGATTGCAGTGCAAGGATCGATCAGTGCTTCACTGAAGCACAGGTGCTGCATGAACAGTGGGATGCCTAGGTGCTAAAACTTGTTTTCTCAGCTGTGAATTGTAAGTTCAGAAGCGTCTGTGTGTCACTAAATGGGAGAGGGCAGAGTAGGCATGCTTAGAGGTTGGGAAGAATGGAGGGGGAGGGGGTGGTCTTTGGGGTTGTAAAGAGGTGGAAAAAAAACCGGTGTCATTATTTTTGGCCACGAAGACCACTGAGTATAAATATTTCAAAGGGAATTGCAATATATCCGATCAAGTAATCAGGAGTAGGTAAACAAATCAGAGAGATGGTCAAATAACTAAGAATAATGGATATTAAAACTGCTGGGTAGTCAACATGGATTTGTGAGGCACCAATCATTTCTCAGTACGAGATACTCAAGTCCAAGGTTTCAAATATATAATTGTGTGTATGCATACGTGTGTGTGTGTGTGTGTGGTGTGTGTTGTGTGTGTGTTTATTGTCTCCTCCAAAGGGGTTGTGAGACTATTGTAACGCCCTGTCTGTCTGTCTATGTGCCTGTGTGTGTGTCCAAGTCGATATATTTTCACTTTAGATATTTTTTCTCTGTAACACTTGTCCGATGGATGCAAAACATTAAACATAGGAGGGACTCCCCATGGAGAATATTTTATTGATAACTTGAAGTCATATGTCGCATGCTATGGCAGCCATATTGGATGAAAGGAAAAATTTGACACCTTCTTCTCCGAAACTGCTCAACGATAAAAATTGAAACTTGACATATGTCATCAACTTCCCAGGTGGCGTATAGGGTGATAACAATATGTCATCGGTGAAGTGGTAGTCCAGCCACATTTGGTTAATAAATCCTTATTCGACAAAATCTGAAATGTCCTCCACAGTATCTGATCGACTATCTGATGTGAATGAAGAATTAAATTTTTGACGTCATCAGTCACATGGTCTGCGGGCCATACTGGATTGAACATGAACATAAAAACGTTTAAAAAATCTTCTTCTCCAGAACCGCTTAAAGGATCAATTCGAAAATTCATACATATGAACGACAAGCTAGGGGAATATAGTTTGATTTCTTTTTTTTTTTTTCATATTCACCTTTAGTGGTGCAATTTAGTCTTATGTGCACAGAAGTGGTCGTTAAATCTCATAATAATCAATCAATCATCGTAAAATATGCAACTCGGTGTATATCTGTCTGTTTGTCTGACCACATACATTCGGTCGTTACTTATCCAATCTTAACCAAGCGTGACAGGAGGACTAAGGTCACACGATGGAGGTTGCAGCAACTTAATTTGCCCCTCCCTAAGGGGGTTTTCCACCTTGGGCGAAATTTGCGTGAAGGTGTATATCCATGTTAAGATAGCTAATTGTGGTGTTTTTCCCAGGCCGCTTCTAATAACAAAAGTAATAACAACACCAATGATAATAGCATTATACTAATGTTATTACAAAACAATATTAATACCAATAATATCCTCCCTACTCAAGGGATATTTCCTCCCTGGATAAACACCGTGTTAACGTGTATGGATAGCTTATCATGGCATTTTGTGGGGCAATCCTACCAGAAGTAAAAAATACTATATACCTACATATATGATTACTATTTTTAAACAGTCGCTACTGCTGTTACTCACCTGAAAGCGAAGAAACTCAATGTCCTTGAGGAATTATATGCTATTCGTGTACCCACAGACTAACAAACCCAAGCCGAGATCTACTGTAATGTATATACCCCAGAGAGGATAATATCATGACTGTTGCTGCCGCGAGCGGGTTTTACAAGTAATCAATAAAAGCTATGGATAATGGCAATGTATGTGATATAGTAGGGTGCATGGATAATACGGGTATATGTGCCATAATAGTACGTGTTCAGTAAACGATGGTAATTTGTTCAGAATGAGCCTGCGAGGTGAGACTATACGATCTACAAAGTTCTGTTCTAGTTATAATACAGTATAACTCTCCATAAAAAGATATGAAGCTCAATTTGTGTTTTTTGTTGATATATGCTTCAAAATTACAAAACTACTGAACCAAATCCAACCAAATTTTGTATGTTGCCGAAGAGTACCTCAAGTATGGTTTTCTGATGGGGTAACATATCTGGAAGAGGGGTTTCAGGTGGAGAGAAGACCCAATTCTCTCGATGTAAATGTGTTATCGTATCCGTCACCCAGTGGTATCCAGTATTACAAATCATCTTCTTCTTTTTGTAAGGAAGTTTAAACAAGTTGATAATTTTGCATTATGGTGATGATGAAATCTAAATGAGAATGCGTAATTCCCATTTTTATGCCTCTGCTGATGAAGTCACTGGAGGCATTATGTTTTCAGGTTGTTCACCGACTGTTCATTCGTCTGTGTATCCGTGCTTTCGTGATACCTTTTGATCAATAGGTTTTTCGTGACTGCGATAACTTAAGAATGGCTGAAGGGATCGAAGTCAAAACTTGGTACAAAATGTTTATAATGTAAAGTTGAACTGATTATATAATGGAGTCAAGAGGTCAAAGGTCAAAAGTGAGAGGTCCCGGTAGGTTAAAATTCTGTTACTGCACTAACTTGTGTACCATTGATGTGATTTTGCCAAACTTGGTACAAATATATATATATAATGATGCAAAGATGAATTGATTAGATTTCAGAATCAAGAGGTCAAAGGTCATGTCAGGTAAAAACGTGATACTTGAGAGCAGCTGAAGGGATTTAAATCAAACTTAGTACAAGTATGCATAATGATGTAAAGATGAAATGCGTGATTTTTGGGTCAGAGGTCAAAGGTCAGAGGTTATGTTAGGTAACATCCTGTTACCACGATAATTTGTGAACCAGTGATGGGATTTTGACCAAATTTGATATAAGTATACATTATGATGCAAAGATGAACTGATTAGATTTTAGCATCAAGAGTTGAAAGGTCAGAGGTCATGTCAGGTAAAAATGGTGCTATTGAGGTAAGATTAACTAAACGAAGTGCATGGACCATGATACATATTTATTTATTTATTTTTTACACAATGTCGAGGGCTCGTATGAGAGCTAACCCAGAACGGACAACAGGCGAGAGAGGGAAGGCCAAAACAGTGGGGAACAGAGACATGAGGAGATCTGTGGAAGGGAGAGGGATGTGGCAGGGTACGAACATTACTACAGGGACTTTCAGGTCCTAATTGTTAAAGAAGAGGGAGGAGAGGAGGCTTTGGGTATAGGGAGGGGAGGGGATGGGTAAGGAAGTTGTTGAAAGAGTGTGCGAATTGCAGAAGAGCTAGGGGGGAGGGCCGGATGAGGAGGAGAAAAGGCTCGGTGGTGATGGGTTGAGGTACAGTGGGAGTATAATAGAGGGGGCAGAGGGAAGATAAAGATTGGAGGAGGTAGAATGATGATATGAGAGAGAGGGCAGGGGAAGGAGGCAGCTTTGCGGATGTGAATGGGGGCAATATTGAGAAGGGGGGTGAGTGGAGAGATTTGAGGGAGAAGGGTGAGAGGGAGAGTTGAGGAAGAAGGGTGAGGTGGGGGGGGAGTTTTGAGAAAAGGTGAGGGGGAAGCTTGGGAAGAGTGTGAAGGTTGCTTTTATAGGGAGGGGTTAGAGGGAAGCTTTGAGAGGGAGGGAGATGATGAGAGCAGGCACAGCCAAGGTGCAGGATTGTGATTGGAGAGGTGGGAGAGGGGAAGGATGAGACTTGGTAGTGGTATGGTGAAGAAGGGAGCAGGCAGGGGAGGTACAATATTTGAGGTGTTTGGAAGAGCGGGAGGTGTTAGAAGAATGAGCATGTTTGAAATGTTGAGGAGTGTACCGATTGAGAGAGGGAGATATATGTTCGGTTAGAATGGAGCCCACAGAATGATGTTAGAACACCACATAGTTTGGGACATCAGAGGAGGAGCTGAAACTAAAGACAGAAGACATTGAAGAGGTGCCAAGGGTGGAGTAGGATGAGGGGCAAGTGGTAGGGGTAAGGGGAGGGTATAACAGGTGAGGGGTTAGGAGGAGTAGATGTAAGGAGGAGGGGTGAATTGGCACTGAAGTTGGAAAGAAGGGACGATTGATGGAACACGAACATACATTACACACTGGGAGTTTTCAAATTTTAAAGTCAGACATGCGATTAACGACATTGCGTGAGGATGCAATGAAGGAGAATTAAGAGAATGGAGAAAAGAAACGTTGTAACAGTTGGACTTTTAGACACGGGATGAGGAAAGGTCGAATTGAAAACATTCTTTTGAAGAAGAAGGAAGAAGAGTAGTGCATTATGGTACAATACCGAGAACCACACGTGTGAAAGAGGAAGCTGTCATAAGAGCCGGTTTTTTTTTTGTATACCTTGTCGAGGCTCGTGTAGCTAACGCACATCAAGGGGGCATGAGACAGGAGGGGAGGGAGTGGGAAGGACAAAATAGTGGGGAACAGAGACATTTGGAGATCTGTGGAAGGGAGAGGGATGGGATGGGGAACATGGAGAAAAGAAGATGGACATTACAGGGACTTTCAGGAAGGAAAGCAGGGAATTTGAAGGAGGTGGTTTGGATGGATTATCGGGGGTAGAAAAGATCGAGGATTTGGATGGGGGATGATAAAAGGTGGTGGTGAACAGCTGTTTTGAAGGCCTGGAGGAAGAATGGGAAAATAGAGTGAGGGAGTTTATTCCAAAGGCGGGAAAAAAGAGGAATGAAAGAGTGAAGGTGAGCAGTGATTCGTGATTTTGGTAGTTTTACCAGAAGGGGGTTGTTGGCGGACCTTGAGCGCCCTGCAGAAATGTGGTGGGTTCAAATCGCAGAGAGAGCAGGGGGGGGGGCGAGGCTGGAGAGAGGACGGTAGAAAGACAGAAAGACCACCGACCAACCTGCGGTGATTGAGTGAGAGGCCCAAAGACTCAGCCTCATTGCGGGAGATGCAATGATACGAAATGCCTTGGTTTCTACAGCATGAAGCCGAGAAAGGTGGAGGCAGGAGCACCAGCGCAGAGGGGAGAGCAGTACTCCTCAGGCTGCGGACAAAAGCTTTGATAGTGGTCAGGAGCTCAGGTGGGCCGAGGAAGGACCTTGCACGACGGAGGATTCCCAGTCGGCGACTGGCTTTGGAGGCGAGGTTTGAAATGTGGCTTTCCCAGAAAGGTCATGGCAGATAGTGAGACCCAGAAGCTTGAAAGAAAGGACTTCTTTCCAGAGGATTGTTGAGAAAGTGGATGGGGGGGGTTTCTAAACGGTCCTTTCGAAGAGACATAGTGAGAGTGTGAGGTTTGTCCGGATTGAAAGACATGTTCGTGTTGGACCAGTTTGTGATTTTATTATCAGCAGTGAGCGAAGAAGCTGCTGCTTGCCAGTCTGAGGGATGACCGATGGTACGGCAGAGGGTGGAGTCATCAGCAAAGAGATATAGAATTTTCCAGAGAGTCGGAGAGATCATTGATACACAGAAAAAGAACAGGGCCCAGAACACTACCTTGAGGAACTCCAGCTTGGACAGGAAGGGGGGATGAAAGACTCCATTTAGGGCCACACGATGACTGCGACAGGAGAGTAAGTCTGCGAGCCATGAGTGGAGATGGCCTTGGCATAGTTTGGTGAGCAGGGCAGGGTGCCAGACTGTGTCAAAAAGCACGTGATATATCCAGGGATACGGCTCTATTCCTGTCTGGCATTGAGGGCTTCCATCCATTGTTGGGAGAGCAGAGCAGAATATCCAGGGTAGAGGACCTGGTCTGAAACCAAATTGATGATCAGAAATCAAGCCATTGGAGAAGAGGAAGGATTTGATGTTCTGAAGTGATGATGGATTCCATAACCTTGCTGAGGATTGGGAGAAGGGCTGATTGGTCTGTAGTTGCAGGGATCTGTTTTTGCACCTTTTTTGTGCAAGGCAGTGATGTTTGCTGATTTCCAAGCAGATGGCAGATGGCTTGAGCAAATGAGAGGGTGAATAGAACAGAGAGAGGTGAGCAAGAGCAGAAGAGCAGGCTTTGAGGACACGTGGGCTGATGCCGTCTGGACCGGTTGCAGAATCTGAGTCGAGGTTTGACAGCAAGCTCTCCACCTTGTCAGGAGAAAAGGACACAGAGTCCAGGGACAGTTGGGTGTGACTGGGTAAGGTGGGTAGAGAAAGTGATGGGTTTTGGACACAAGATTTAGCTGCAAACACCGAGTTTAGGCATTCAGCTTTTTCACGTGCGGTATCAGCAGTGCTGCCATTTGAGGTAAGGAGGGGATGGAGGGGGAACATACACCAGAAACAGATTTTTGATTTTGAGAGGAGGGAGAGAGGTTTGAGAGTTCAGACTTGAGATGAGAAAGATGTTGTTTCTGGCTCTCCTGAGGGTAGATACACACTTGTTCCGAGCTTTATGGGAAGGAACTGAGATTGCCCTCAGTTGGGTTTGCTTTCCATGGCAAAGGCAAGTGTTTCAGGACAACCGCCTCACCACAAGCTTCAGTGAACAAGGGCGGGAGGAAGTAACTGAAGACGAGAGGGGATAAATCTGTGCATGAGGGAGAGCAAGTTTCTTTGAAAGAATTCCCAGGATGAGTTGATGTTGGAGAAAGTAGAGATAGGAGACCAGTCTATAAGTTGAGGCTGCTTGGAGACCCTGCCAGTCGGCTTGAGTGAAATGCCAGACTCGATGGCGGTGAGTGGTTCTCTGATATTAGCCAGAGAGATGTCCACCTTGACAAGGACGTGGTCAGAAGAACCGATTGGAGCGGAGTAAGAGCAGCAGATATTGTCAGGGAAATTTGTCAAAATCAGATTGAGATGGAGTACCATTGGTTGAGATCCGGGTAGGGAAGTTGACCGATTGAGTCAGTCCCAATGAGTCCAGAAAGCTTTTTGTCAGGTGCCATGACAGGTGAGAGAGGTACCCACACCTAGCCAACTGGCATATGACAATTGAAGTCGCCACATATGAGGAGAGAGAGTTTGGATGAGAAGATAGAAGTTGGTCCATGTTTTCAGATAGTGAGGTGTAGATGGAGTCATCACTGTTAGGTGGACGGTACAGTACACATATAAACATGAGGTGGGAGTTGAGGGGAAGCCGTAGCCAGAGGTATTCCTGGGGTGTGGGGAGTTGAGGGCAGTGCATGGGAGTGAGAATAAGTCTTTGATGAAGAGAGCAACTCCTCCACCAGGGCGAGGCTCAGGTCTGTCAAACCGGAGGAGGGAGTAACCAGGGAGAGTACTTGGGGAGTCAGACACGTCTTGGGAGGAAAGTTTCTGTAAGGCAGATTATGGTCTGTTGTCAGTGGCAACCTGTATGGAAAATCTGAAAGGTTTGAGCGAAGGCCCTGGATATTTGAGTCCATACTTTTAATGAAGAGGTAGGGGAGGAGGCTTTTGGTGCGGGGTGGGGGGGGGGAGGGTAGGACAAGGACGAGGGGGGAGGTAAGGAGTGTTGTTGAAAGAGGTGGGGGTTGCAGAATAGCTAGGAGGGGGTGAATGAGGAGGAGAAAAGGCTCTGTGGTGCTGGGGGAGAGGGGGACAAGAGAGGGGAAGTAGGCAGTTGAGGATTTGAGGAGGTGGAGTGAAGAGATGGAGGTGAGAGGGCAGTGGAAGGAGGCAGCTTTGTGGGAGGAGGGCAACTTTGGGAAGGATGAAGGGGGAGAAGGTGAGGGGGGATATGCTGTGTGGAGGGAGAAGAGTGGGATGGTTGCTTTGAGAGTGAGGGGTAGAGGAGTGAGTTGGCACTGAAGTTGGAAAAAAGAATGGTTGATGGAAAGCGAATCATTAGCAAAACTGGGTTTTTATCTTGCCAAAACGAAGTTTTTGCAAGAATAGTAGTCAGTCTGTATGTTTTTTTTTTGTTTTTTTTTTTGTTTGTTTGCTGTAATCACGAAAAAAAATTCTGCGACCACAGTTTTCATTGGAAATTTTGTTACTTCGCATATCAGGGCCTATGAGGTCCCTTTTCAGGCCATAAAATGTTGAAGGTCAAGGGTCAAGGTCAAGGTCACTTTTTCGCAAATCAGCGGTAATCGACAAAACCCCATTTTTTGAGTAAGTTTGATCGGATCGTCTTCAAACTTCATGGAATATAGTTCATGGTCTGGCGCTCAGCTGATTAATTTTTGGTGGCGATTGGCCTTGACCTTCATGTGTTTTTTTTTGTTTTTTTTTTTTTTTTATCTTAATCACATTAAATCACTCTGAGAAGCACAGTTTTCATTGGAATTTTTTGTAACTTCGCATCTATCAGGAGGCCTATAGAGGTCCCTTTCAGCGCATAAAATTTTGAAGTTCAGGTCAAGGTCAAGGTCACTTTGTCGCAATCAGGGGCGATCGACAAACCCTTATTTTGAGTAATTTTATGCGACGTCTTTCAAACTCTCATGGAATATAGTTCTATCGGTTCTGGTTCAGCTTGATTAATCTTTCTGGTGGCGATTGCCTTGACCTCATGTTAACGCCTAAGTCAAACATATTACCCCAAGTTCAAATTTTCAGTGGAACTCATTATTCGTTTAGTTTACCTCAAATTGAACACCTCGATGAGTGCTTTTCTAGAGATATATCAAACTTGACTTATGACGTGTTTACGTGACTTGTATGAGCAAACGCATATTTTTCATGTGTTACTCTATTAGAACGATTCTCACGGAATCTCTCGTAAGGCAGATATTCCTCCAAGAGTCGCTCCTGGTGGATTAGCACTCTGTTCACCTCGGTGACCTTAAAGAATCACCACGTGTCACCTATTTGCAAGATACGATTCACCCTACGGTGGACATTGGTTTATGCTGTAATTTTAGGTCAGTATCGATTTAACACATTTCTGATGGATACAATTAAATGGCCGAATTCAGAGAAGTGGGAGAGAAGAAACGCGCTGATTTGTAACAGTTGGATTTTTTAGGGCAAGTATGAAGAAAGTCGAATTGAGAGCAGTCTCTTTAAATACGAACGAAGAGTAGGTGCATTCTGATACAGTAAAGTAGTACCACCTGTGTGAAAGAGGAAGATGAGCATTATACTAGATCGTTTTTTATTCATATATGAATTTTGAGAAGATGTTTCAACCGATAGGTCATGGAAGGTTGTTAGAAAAAAATTGAGGAAGAAGAAGAGGAGAAGAAGAAGATGATGAAAAGAAGAAGAAGAATCAAAGAAAGGTACAGGTTTTTTTTTTGCTTTTTTTTTAGATAAAGAAATAGAGTGATAGTTGGAATGGGACGTTATAGAGAATGGAAAATAGAAATGAAGATAATAGGAGGAGAAAAAACAAATATAACACATCGCTAACACCAGGCGGAACAAAGGGTAGGCTTCAAGCTCAAGATAGGCCTCAAGCAGCCCAGTAAGACAATTCGACGAAATCTCACAAAAATAGCACGATTTTTGAAACCAAAACCCGAAACTAGGAACACACAGTAACACTGTCGGGT
>CM068959.1:35946034-35956877 GCA_035128595.1 Eptatretus atami | reverse complement strand
TGTTATTATAGTTTAATGGACACTTTACCATCAATGCTACTGGCATACCATCTTTAATTATTACATCCCGCACATAGTACAAAGCTGGGTTAAGCAGTTGGTTCACTCTGTCTGTCTGTCTGAAAGACATCAGCCTATGATGGAGGAACGACCGTATTATTCGGCCTTTAAGTCGATGGGGTCGAATTGGCTAATTTTCCCATTTTCTTTCCTTCATTCATAGATAAGTCGATTTGGAGTATACGGTGAAGCTAGATCAACTATGGTAGTTAGCAAAACAGTCAGTCAGAATAATAGAGGTGTTAAATTAATTCTTCTCTTCGTGTTAATTCCGGTACTCTCTTCAAACAATCCCTCGGTGTCTCGGTGATGACTTCTCCACTCTGGATTCACCGCGGCCTGTTCGATAGCTCGATCGGAGATTTCTCGATTCCAGAATTGACGCGTGACTCACCCGAAAGCTGGACCAGGGTGAGGGGACCACTGCATCACTCCTGATAACCTCCCCTTTGCCTTCCCATCCCAGAATTTACTTGAGCAGTCCGTCCAAGACCCGGAGGCCTGCCTCTCCCTCCCTGTAACCCCTCCACTCCACACCCGCACTGCTCCCGTCCCGCCAAGCAATCTCGGCGTTACATTTTAGTGAGTTCCCATGTAACTGTCCATTTAATTGTATATTTGTGTATTTCATTTATGTTCTTTATTGGTTTGTTTAATATTTGTTTCTAATATGAAGTTAATGAGGTTAAAGTTATGTTCGGGTGACCAAAAATGTGGCCTGGGAATGCATCCCCCCATTTTAACACTACATCCATGGAAATATCTCACTTGCTTAACATTGTTTTGCTTAATGTTGCACTTTCTAGGAACACATCCACGACGTTAAGTGGAAACTTGCTGCAGTGCGTTGTAAATTAACAATTATACAATATATTTCAGAAAATATCACACTTTGCAATTATTTTTCATTTATGCAATCCAATGTGTTAAACCATAAATAATTCGAGGCCTGGACTTCAGTGAAAAAAGTATCAACTTGTACGCCAAACAATACTATGCTTAATTTCAATTGAACTCTATATTTTGAACACTGTTGAACATGAATCAAAACACAAACCTCCAGTTTAGCAATACCTTGGCTCTGAATTTGGCAAATTGTGCGGCGTTTCATCCCGAGCACACATGTGCACTCACAGTAGGCTATAGCAATTGCTTCAGTCAGTCTGGCAGGCAAACAAAATTGAAAATTCATTCCAAACAGAAAACGTACTCGTTTTAGGGATGTCAAAAAGGACACAAACAACAGGCATGAAAAAGCAATTTAATATGTTAAATCGGTGGTGCAAAAGAGGGTGCACCGGCGGTGGTAAACTTCTGATTAAATGGGGTTTTTTTTCGACAGCCTTTAAAACTTTTATTTTATTTCAATGCAAATATATATTTGAACACTGTAGAACATAAATCGCCTTATTGCACTTCCAAAAACGTTAATTTTAGCAGTACTTAGGCAAAACTTTGCGCCGTATTGAACGAATCAAATTCGCTGTGCTCTGATGGTGGTGTGAGAATGAGATTCGGCCAAAGATGGTGGCAGCTTACGATGCAACCACAAAGCTGACTTTGTCCAAAAGAGCTGTTTGTTTAGTGCAACTTTTTCTCAAAGGTCATTCCAAAAATTGTCAGTTTCTCCGAGAAGAGTTGGCAGAAAGTTCAGCTCTGAACTGTTCCGTTTGACCCAATCACTTTGTATGGTTGCCATCGTGCCTGGTATTCAAAGTTCATGAACAAAGCTAATATAGATTGTGCTCGGAAACGCAAAGTAAGAGTTTAAAAGACCCTTCCCATGTCCTTTTTTTTTCTTCAAGACTGTGGGGTTAGGTGTTCCATGAACTATCTGGTTCGTTCATATTTTGTGGTCATTATTATTGACTCAGTAAGATTTGTTCCATCACATTCCACAAACCACATCAATTGTGTATACCTGTTCTCATTGTTCCACAAAATCTATTTCCATATGTCGAGACCACAACCCCAGTCGTGCTCTGAAGCGGAACATGAGACTTCTCCCTGACTGCTTTCTTTACTGTTTGCTGATAATATTACAGTCTTTTTTTTTTTCAGTCTTTACAGGCATCAAATATAATATTGCAATTGGATGCCCATGTGGACAATTTGCACAATTAAAATGGAGATAATGATAACCCATGATTGTGGGTGTGTCGTTGGTTATTATCTCCAAATGTGGGTTTCAGAAGGTGGAACAAAGCCCTCCCAAGTTTCAAGGTATCCACGTCCGTGTGTGTGCATAATATATATGTGTGTGTGTGTGTGTGTGTGTGTGTGTGTGTGTGTGTGTGTGTGTGTGTGTGTGTATCATCATCCATGACAATGTGACTGTTTCCAAAACATTGGTTCTCTTGAAGCAGCTCCTAAGCAGAGAACTACACTGGGCAGTTTGCCATTCCTCTCCCAACAGGCTCACAATTTGAACGTGAAATCACCGCAATGCAATATTGAACACAGCCAGTTGAGCCAACCCAGGATCTACATACGTATGCACACACACACACACACACACACACACACACACACACACACACACACTATATGCAGAAGGACAAAATAAATTGATGAAACATTAATGCAAAATAAATCCGTAGCAATGATTAGCACAGCCATTTGAAACTCCACCTTTTATCATGCAATAGGGTAAGGATTAAAACAGGTATTTTTACTATGTGTAGAACGAGCATGAAGCTATACTAACTTCTAATACAAATAATGAGAGGAAGAAGGATAATGACAAAGACAAGTGTACACACAAGTTCACCCAATGTCAAACGTATTCATGACATCACATCCCTGAAGGATTGCAAGATTCTTTCCTGCATTCATTGTTGTTCCCACTCAGGGAAGTCCTCAGTTTCAATTAGAATGAAATACTACTCTTGATCTTGAAGCCTAGTGTCTGTTTCCATTGCTGCTTTAACTTAACCGGGACTCAAACGGAAATTTTAACTTTGAAGATCTGCAGCAGTCTCTTGTTGGATTAGGAAATGACAAAGAAGCCTCGTATACCACGTCCGTTTGTCCCATTTCAAATCTTTTAAACCTGGATGAAAGAAAAGCTCGCAGAAGCTACAGTAATTGAAGAATGGTCTACATAGTATTGGAATGCTGGAAACCCACAATCTGTGTCCTATCATAGAAATTTAATAGAAATACTTCTGCTTCCCCGGCATCATTTTGATGAGCAGTGCTTCATTAAAAGCATCAAAGTCCATCACCAAGTCAGCCAAGTATAGGTATTTTAAATAAGTATTAATAATGTTGTTTGTGTAATCATTTGTTTTTGTTTTTGTCTTGTATGTCAAACCTGTAGTGTTCGAGTCAGCAACCCAGACTCGATTCAGATTCCAAACTAGGGAGGCTGAATACTCAAAAGGAACCAGTACGTACATGAAGCTTTAGACTCATCTTCAAACTGGCAACTCGATCAAGCCATATTTAGTCTTTGGGAATTTTAATTGAACATATTAATTGATATCTTCCTCGAAATGGGGGATCAAAGTAATTAAGAGGAGAAAACAGATTGGCATAAGATTGGCACCTGTGAGGTGGAGCTACTTCACAGTCATGTTTGTGCATGAGAATTAAAAACTGTGGCTCGAGTCCCAAACATTGAGATTTAAGTGGTACTTGACCAAAATTTGACGATTGAAACAGACTTGAATCTTGGATCCAGTACTTCGACTAATGAAAACTTTGCACTCGACTCGAAACTCGACCATTCACTGAGACTTTGGACTTCATTTGAGCCTCAACATGAGATTTGAGAGTGGAATCGAGGCTTGACATGAGAGTTGAATCAAGACCTGACCTTTAATAATTGGAACTTGACTCAAAATTTGAGTCTCAAAACTTGGGACTTAATTTGAGACTTGACTGTTTAGACTTGGAACTTGACTCAAGCCTCAACATGAGAATTGGGAGTTCCTTCAGCCTCGACCCTTGGGATTTGGGAGTTGACTCGAGCCTCGACCCTTAGGATTTGGGAGTTGACTCGAGCCTCGACCCTTGGGATTTGGGAGTTGACTCGAGCCTCGACCCTTGGGATTTGGGAGTTGACTCGAGCCTCGACCCTTGGGATTTGGGAGTTGACTCGAGCCTCGACCCTTGGGATTTTGGGAGTTGACTCGAGCCTCGACCCTTGGGATTTGGGACTTGACTCGCGCCTCGACCCTTGGGATTTGGGACTTGACTCGCACCTCGACCCTTGTGATTTGGGACTTAAATTGAACCTCGACCCTTGAGACTTGCTACTTTACTCGAGCCTCGGCCCTTGAAACTCGACTCGAGTTCTGACATGTATTCTTCGCAACTTTTGGTGTTTGAATGTTTCCTGCACCTGGAAGGGTTTTCAAAAAAAAAGAAGATATACCACAATGGTATGTGGACGTAAGGAGTCAGTCAGCTTGAGCCGGGACATTGCGTGAAATGTTTGCTTGAAGCATCGGTTAGGGTTTAGTAACTGCTTTGCCAAGCAGGCGCACACTTTTTGCTGCACATCTGGAGAGGCAAAATGTCCCGAGATGGATGTGAGGCGAGGCCGCGGGTCCAAGCGCCTGAGAATAACGGCCCTTTGTTTGACTCTTAGCACTGCGTGAACCCCTCTCTTGCATCTGACTGAACTTCGAGTTAGGAAATGCCAGAAATAAATGGTTGTGTTGTTGTTATTGTTGTTCTTATTGTAATCATTGATCCTGTTAATTTGGCTTCATCACCCGTGCACTAATCGGACATTGCTTTAGCTGTTTCACTGGTCATTTGTAAGGCACAGATCTGCTTTAAAGTGTCAAACAGAGGTCGATGACTGTGCTTGTAGAGAAGACCCCTTGCAGATGAGTCGCTCTCAAACCCTGTCCTCATGCACTGTGAGCCAAGAAGTGATGACTTTATTCACAAATACAATTGATAAAAATTGTTATGAAGCAGCAATGTATGCATCAAATATGAATAATCTATTCTTTGAAGATTTTTGGTCTTGAACGGCACGTTCGATCCGTCTTTTTGGTTGATTTGCCAGAACCGCTATTCTTTGCAGGTTGAAGTGCTTCAACTCTTTCTGGTGTCACGCTGAATGTTGCCGAGGCCTCTTAGGTTCAAGCAGAGGACCTTTCTCTTGAAATTAATGCGAAGTTGAAGAATTGCATTTCTCAATGGTACTCATCGTGTCCCAAATAAATCTCCAAAGCAACACTACACAAGTCGCACTCTTCTTTATAGCAAGAAGTAACACTGCCTTTCTCTTTTGTTCTGATGATGGACAACCTTTAGTCACCATGTTCTGAAATGGACTGAGCAGTTTTTCCATAAGATTCTCTTGATACACCATGCAATGACATTTGCTGCTTACTAATCTTCAAAAAAGGGACATGGTCATCATATTTTGGGCCATCCTGTACAATGCACTGCAGCCCTCCTTGCCCTGTTTGTCAACTGCATACAAACAATGATCATTGCGGGTGTACGACCGAGCCGAATTAGGAATGCCTGCCCCTGTTAGCAGCCTGCATTCAAGGCCCGAGCAAGGAGGGAGTGTAGGGGTGGGCGGTGAGACCCTCGGATAACGGTGGGAGGGCAGGGGGCTAATGAGGACACCCACGTTGTGAGTGGAGCTGTCTGCAGCCGAACAGAAAGCCCGCGGGCGAGCGAGTCGTCGCACCGGCTTTACCGTTTCCTCTCTTGCTCCCTAGTTTCCTTACGACCTCCCGTCGCCTGTGCAAAGGCGGTCACGGTCGAGGACTGACTGATGTATAGAGCAAGGTGCTGTATCGGCAACTGTTACTGAAGCTGAGAGATATTAAAGTGACGAAGTGGAGATAGAATATGGGATAGAGGTCCTAGTGGCTCAGGTGTGGCGTGGAGGAGACACATGGGCGAGAAGGCACAGTATCGACTGCTGGACACAGAGTTCTTGGTATGGTATGTCTGTCAACGTTTTTGTTTATGTGGACAAGAAAACCTAGTTTGTCTTTGGTTTTATTCTTTTGTATTTGTATCTGAGCAAGTTGGATGGATCTTTTTGAAAAGCAACTGTTCAATTTCCATCTTAGTGACCCCCTCTAACATCACACAAATCGTGTTTATGACAACAATGTAAACATCAAACCATTGTATGACAAGTTGTTTCCATACTTTACTCGACATTGTTGTTGTTGTCTGTGTGTTTAGTATCGGAATATATTACTTGGGAGTAAAAAGTTCAAAATCCCATACTTTATCCCACATCCCAATGTGATTAGTTTTCCTGTGAATGAGAAAAGCAATGTGCTACTTTGTTCATAGCTGAATGACGGCTGTGGTTGTGTGTGTGTGTGTGTGTGTGTGTGTGTGTGGTGGATGCACACGCACACATGCTTGTTTTAAGTCTGCAGGTTGAGCATCTGATGTGGATGTGAGCTCAATTTGCATTGCAATGGACTCACACTTGCATGACCACGTGACAGACTGCACATTGAGCGGGAAGTCAATATAAGCCACTTGTATGGAAACGTTATGCTGTCAAATGATTCCTATAATTATGTAATGAAGCTTCTTTCTAAATATGAAGTCAGTGATTGGTGAAAATGATCGACCAAATAACTCAATATTCTCCTTTTACCATTTGAGGTAAGGCAGCGGTGGATGGCTCATTTGGTAGTCCATCCATTGGGACCATACTCTGTGCAGAGCAATGGTGCTGCCGAAGCAGTCTCCTGGGCTATTGGGCACAATCCTGGACGGATCACCACTCCGACCCAGGATACCAGCAAGCAGGTACTCATTTTTGCCAACCTCATAAGGATGACAGGCTGAATCAGCCCCACCTGGTATTAATTCAACAGCCAAGGGGAATTTGAACTCAGGACCCTCAGATCCCAAGCCCACCACTCTAGCCACTAAGCCAACACCAGGTTTGGTAGTGATCCAGCATAAATGCTCATCTTCCTCCAATCTACATCCTTGGACTAATTTGTGATGAGATCTGATGAGATTCCAAGCATCATGGGAAATTGTAGGGTATTTTTGTAAGGGTAGTTCCTTGTATTATTTTTGGTCCTGTTAAAACAAGAGAACACCATGAAAGTTTGGATAACTGTTTTTGTAACTTTAGATAAACTGATACATACCATCGAGTTGAGCATTATGTTTTCATTTTTGGCCGTGAAAAACCAACACCACTCAGCAATTTTAGCACATTCATAGGAAGAGGCGAATGACAGGTTTTCTTGCTGTTTGTTTATAAAATACTTTTACTTTCTGATCTTGAAGTTTATGAAATATTTTGAAAATGTTGAACAATGTATTATATTTCTGAAGATCTCAGGTTGACAATGTGCTTGCACTTGCTTTGTGGATGATATATATATATATATATATATTTCAGCGAGGAAGATAGCTCAGATAAAGCATTTAATTTGAGCTATCTAGTCTGGGTTTGATTACCAGCCTGACTATAAAGTGTCAACCTGGGGTTTTGCAGGCACAACACACCATCAATGTGTATGCCAACCCTCAGATAGATGTTAAGCTGGGTGGCAATTCTGTGAGCAGTACCTGGTAATTGTTAAAGATCTCACAGTGTCTTTTGTTGTAGTAGGCTAATTATAGTCAGCAGCCTGAACAAATTCCAAATTCCTGTCCTATGCATCTACAGTTCAACGTCATGTCGGTCAGCTGGTTCATGAAAGACCAAAGACTTCAGTCAAGTGAACGTGCTCTATAGGCCTCAGCCAATCCCACAAAAGGATAGGATTAATTGGAGCTATTAAATAGTACAGTGTGGTGTGTGTGTGTGTGTGTGTGTGTGTGTGGTGTGTGTGTGGTGCGTGCGTGCTGTGGTGTGTGTGTGTGTGTGTGTAGGTCTGGTTCATAAAATTAGAATAACGTGGCGAGAACCGGTCACGTGCTTAATTAATCAATTATAAATGATCAAGCGCTCAAGGTTTCTTTGTCATTCTGACATCAAAATAAATATTTGATAATATTATATCGGAAGATGTAAAAAGAAATGCTGAAAATTTTCTTTGAATAAAAATCAGTGGCCAGTTGAAAACTGGATACCCATGTCAATATATTACAATAAGCAACTTCCTATGTTAAAAAAAAATTAGAATCGATGATGTTTCATGTTGAGATACTGATGAGTATCTAAATTCAGTGAATTTGTCATGATGGAGATTGTAGGAACTTTTGATGCATGTTTACTGCACGAACGTGTCTAGCCATGGGAAAGAAGCACGACATCTCTGAAACGAGGAAAGCAGTGGTCAAGGCCCTCACCGATGATGGAAAGTCACAGACAGACATCACCAGACAAATCGACTGTTCACAATCCACAGTGTCTCACATCCTTAAAGAGCTTCACTCCGGGCATAGTGTCACATCATGCAGAAATAATTCTGGAGGGAAATGGATCAGCACATCAAAAGATGACAGGAAATTGGCCGCTATTGCAAGGAAGAACCGATTCCAGTCTACCAAAAACCTTGCTCATAGGTGAAACGACAGTGATGTCGAAGCATCCATGTCTACAACCACCCACGGTCTTCGTGATCTTGGATTTCACTCACATGTGCCTGTTGTGTTCACGGACTAATCAAAATTTTGTATCCTCTTTGATGACAAGGGACCCTGAGTATAGCACCATCCAATAGAGATGCATCACCCTAACTGCTTAGAGCGGAGCATCTAGTTTCCACAAAACGAAATGGTAGGGGGTGGCACGAGTGTCGTGGGTATAGGACCTCTCTGCCTACTGAATGAGACAGTTACTGCGGTTGTGTACCAAGATGTGTTGGAGAATTTCACGATCCCAACTGCCATGATGAAATTTGGTGTCATTGAGTTCATCTTCCAGGAAGACCTGGCTCCGACGGATAGCACACGACATTGTGGTTTTGTCTTTGCCTGTAAACTTGCCCGACCTAAATCCAATAGAGAATTGATGGTAAATTCAAATGCAAACTGAATGTGCTCTAACCCCAAGTGCTTCAGGAACTGAAGGATAAACGAGTCCAGTGTTGGGAATCTATGATGGGAGAAGAAGGCAACCGCACATCAAGGCTCTGATTAAAGCTAAAGGATGACCAACCAAGTACTGATGTGATTTCCCCTGTTTCTTGCCCAAGAACCGAATTTATTCAAATTTTGTGGAACAAATAAATGGATATTCGAATATTTTTTAAACTGCTGCCTTGTTTTCCAATGACAATTGCTCTTTGTTGGAAGGACATATTTATCGTTTTCCATACTTTTCTGAGAGAATATTGCTAGTTCGTTCTTTAGATGTCAGATGTCTAAGAAAAATTGAGCACTTGATCATATATGATCGAGTTATTATGCGTGCGCCCAGTTCTTGTCACATTATTCTAATTTGATGAACCACACCTGTGTATACAGTATTGTGACAAAGTCTTGGGCAACCACATTTTTTCACTAATTTGTAATTTCTTTCTTGCAAGTAATTTAAATCCACACCACGCTATATATGTGTGTGTATATATATTTCAAACTTGACGAGACTCAAAATAATTGCTTTACACCAATAAGGCAATTCCCAGAGAGAAATATCCCACAAAACAGGAATATCCAAATGTGGCATCCAAGCAACAATCCAGAAGCATAATTAGACTGGAGCAGTTAAAAAATATAGAAAAGGGATTGAAAGGCAAAATGAACTCAGCAAAACAGATGAACAATATTTAAAGATATGTTCCTTAAGAAAAAGAAATCAATAATGTGCTGAACGCACACAATAAATGGCACAGACATCAGGAGTTCAAGCGGACTCGTCTCCTGTCCGAAGGTCTCTTAACAAAAGCTATCTCCATGAGCGAGTTGCTGTCAAAAAGCCCTTTCTGTGTAAAGGTGACAAAACCAGGAGACTGAAATATGCCCAAGAACATCAGAGTTGGGATGCTAATCAGTGGGGAAAGAATCATCTTAACATCACAGAAGTTGTCTGAGATTATTTGGACAGGAAGAAAAACAAACACAATCAAAAGATGAATTATGGGAAACATTGCTGCATGCATGAAACAACCTCCCAATGGAATTTCTCCAGAAATTGCAGGAAAGCATTTCAAATGGATATCTAGCTGCTGTTTTGCATGAAAAAGGTGGTCACACCAAATATATTGAAACCCACCCATGTGTGGAGACAGCAGTCAACACAACTTTCACACACAACATACACACACACACACACACACCACACACACACACACACACACACACACACACCACAATACACACACACACACACACACACAAAATTCAGTCATTTCATGAAAACTCCCACTCACTTTCGTCACATGAAGGGACCCCAAAACTGCACATAAAATTTTGTGTTACCTGGTCCCAAATTGAGGGAGTAGAACTGTGTAAAACCAATGTACCTTTAATTATGATAATGAAGCTGATAACAATGACCATGGTGTTTGCTGGAGAGGGGGAGATTGGCTCTTATGTGCCGTGATGAAAGAAATGGATTATTACAGAAAATAGCAAAATGTCTCAAGCGAATGTGGTGTGAGGTTGCCGGAAAAGTCTGTCCACAGATAATTCCGAAACTGTGAATGCCGAACCCCCAAATGTGTCTCCACGTGGACAACTTAATTTACTGCAAAACTTTTTGATCGACTGGATTCCTCATCTTTTTCCATCTTTGGGAGAAAGATAAGCGTCATACAGGTGGAAACACAAAATCTCAATTGTGTTGAGATATTACGGAACCAGCAAATGTTTCCACATGCGGTAAATGGCGAACCTGCTAATGCCGAACCCGTGAATGTGTTTC
>CM068959.1:35922372-35942857 GCA_035128595.1 Eptatretus atami | reverse complement strand
ACCGCTGGCTTACGCTGAACTTTTGATGTTTTTTTTAAAGATTCGGACGTATTCATAACGAGTTGGTCTATGCATAACATATTAGTAACGACACAGAACGTTTCGTTGTCTTATAGATAACTTATACCAACGAATGCTTAGCCTGTTTCGGCGTTCACAACCTATGCCCAACGATAGTCTAACTTATGCATACGCACTGCACATATCGCCGACGATCACGTGGCGTAGCCTATTAAAAGGCTGCCGCACAAGATTCAAATCATAACCGCCGGAGAAATGGAAGTAACATCGCATCACACCTTGGCGATCTTGCCAGCGTATGCCGACCTCTGAAAAATGCGTCTAAAACGCTGGCGCACGTCGAATACGGTATGGGTAAGTTTGTATCGTGAATAGAACGCTAAAGTACGTATCTACGTCGTAGTAAGTGGAGTACGTCTTGAAATTTTAAACGTGTTAAAAATTTTACGACGTACTTGCCGTATGCCTCACACGTTCCGCATGCGATGGAATAAGTTGTACCACGATATGCGATCGTTGGCACACGTGACAAAAGTTACTTGTAAGTTACTTATAGTCGAAACCGTCGAGCTAATGGTTAGCGTCAGTGTTCCAGACTCCCTGGTTTTTTTTTTTTTCTTCGGTATGACGTGGATGTTGACACTTCGATTTCTAGTGCGGTTATTAATATATATAATTAATAGGCTGCCGCTCAACGATTTAAATCATAACCGCACTAGAACGAAAAGTGTCAACATCACCGTCATACCGAAGAAAAAAAAAACCAAAAAAAAACCAGGGAGTCTGGAACACTGAGCTAACCATTACCTTGACGTGTTTCGACTTATGAGTAACTTACAAGTACGTGTGTGGACGTGTGTCAACGATCGCGTAACGTGCCTACAACTTATGGCCAGCGTAGCGGAACGTGAGTCATAGCTGGCATAAGTCGTAAAATTTCAAGCATGGAAAATTTGAGGACAACCGCAAAGTACAACGATGAAAGCCAGCGTACTACGACGTATGGCAGTGTTTTTTCAGCGTGCTCTAATGTTTCCAAAACTTACCCATAACGTATTCGACGTGTGCCACGCCCGTTTTAGACAAATTTTTCAAAATCGGCATAAGCTGGCTAAAAGGTCAAGGTGTGACTGGGTCTTGAAGGAGGTTATGTTTTCACCCCTTTCTGTCTGTTTGTTTGTCTGTTTGCCTGTGTACAGGATATCTCAAAAAAGATGTGGACGGATTCGGATGAAATTTTGTGGACAGGTTCAGTGGTGTGAAAGGACAAACTGATTAGATTTTGGTGAAGATCCGGATCCGGGTCCGACTCCTAGAATTTTAAAAGTGATTCTTCACCATTGAGAGATAGGGCCAAAAAGATGTAGTACTGTATAACATGATATTTCAAAAATGTATTGGGCCCGATATGTTCTCGTGGATCAGCCATTGCTGGTGGAGGTATGCACTCTACCGAGTGCCCTTCTAGTTTTTCTGTGTGAAGGCCCAAAAAAATATGATCTTCTTAAAGAAGAAATCAGCGTGGATGTACATCAATAAAACTCAAGGAGAAACACGCTCAGTAACAAATGACATTTTACCAGAACCTAATAGTCATTTCTCTGACACAACTTTTTTTTGTCAACCTCCAGTCCAATCGGACGTTGCCAACACCAGTGAATATTTTCACAAACTAATGATGTGAGGGTGAAGGACATTCACAGATGTTTAAGCATGTCTAATTCTGAGCTCCTGATTCTGCATCCTTCAGCTAATTTAGAATCCACGAACACGTAAGTCAATTTGGCACATCACGTCTGTGCCATATCCGCATTCCAGTACTGCAGGTTGGACTAATTATAGAGCGAAACACAAACATGGAAGTTAGCCAGATATCCGGCACACAATGGCATCCTCTTTTCAAAAGATACTGCGGGATCATTACAGGCCGCAAGCTAACTGAAGATGGCACAAGTGCTACGACAAGCGACAGACGGGCAGCTTTTCAATTACAACTGGTCCTGTCAAAGACTGAACCGAGATGATACAACTGGAATGGCAAATGCCTTACTAAAACAGGCTGTCTTAACAAAATGCAAACGAACTCAAGGTCATGACCTCATTAAGTATTTTTACTTCCAAAAAATTATACAATCACATCATCTCATGGGTGAGTTTAAAACTAAATTGCACCACGATCAAGAAAGTTAAACTGCCTGCATCTCGTTATGATGAATCGCTTGAGATAAACTTCGACGAGATTGAAAAAAAAAAACGTTTTAACTCCGATTTATTTATTTTAAATTTACTTTTACAAATTGTATCTAAAACAAAAACAGAAAACAAAAGAAAAACGAGCATCCACTATTTCTCATGGCACGACAGATAGCTTAATTTGTGAGGTCAATGAACGGGTATCCCAAAAGTTGTGCATTAAACCCAGAAGAGGGAAGCAGGAATAAAGATTTGATTATAAGCTTCTTGAAACTGAGATCTTTATTATCTCCATGCTTTTTGGAAAAAAAAAACGAGGGGATATTGTCATCGGCTCCGTCAGTCTGTCCTTCAGCTATATCCTCCTAAACGGTTGGGCAGAAAATCCACCAAACTGGTATTTATGATCACCACATGGCAAGAAGGTGCAAGAACAGTATCATTTTTAGCCCCACCCCTATGGCGGGTCAAAAGGTCAAATACCAAAAAATGCAATCACAACGGGCATAATTTTAAAACATTTCAAATGAAACTTTGTGTATGCAATCGACATTGGGGGACGCATGGAATATGTAACGATTTTTTGGGGATTTGACCTCCGGTTCACACGCTTGTGGGTGGAGACTTGGGACACAGGGGTCAAAAACGGGAAAAAATTAAACTCAAATTTGATATTCGATCATTCCTGGTGAAACTTTTGTGCCATCTTTCAACCATGCTTTAGGTGAGAAGCGTGGGGATATGAGATGGTACACACCATCGACTGTGCTGTGGTTGAATCTACATATATAGGAAACAGCAGGTTGCCCCGCGATTGGAATAAAACCCAGATAGCTCAGTAATGACCTTCACGGAGGGTCTCAGTCTGCTTGCTCTTCCTGAATTGGTTCTGCACGTGACGCCAGTCTATACTTTGTGGATGACTCTCACTACACGGTGGAAAATGCGGTACGGTCAACCAATATGTTATGAAAAGGCAGCAATGCCAATAATCCCACCGAACCAAATAGTCACGGAAAACTTTGGTGAAGAGTATGTGGACTGCGGGAAAAAACCAAGGCGAGAGTAGGCATACATGGCTTCCCAGCCAAAACTTTGATCTTGGCTGCACAGAAATCTTTGCACACAATCACTGAAAAACAGTTGATATCAAACGTCCACAGAAGAGCACAAGCTTCCCAGTTCAAATCACACAAGAATCTCCATCTCAACGATCATCATGAAAAAGTATTCTCAATTAATTAGCAAATAGCGAATTATTAATCAGCTAAGAATCAATCACAATGAATACGGTATTAATTCTTAGCGAAGAGCGAACGTGAAACGTTAGCATATCACAGTGGCAAACAACCTGAACAGGAGCTTGGCTGCTAAATTATACCAACAACGATGCAGAATGGGATCAACACAATCACGTCCTGAAAGAATCACTTTCATGGTTCCCTCATTCATACAGGAATTATATAATTATTTTATTTGGCATACGCTGGCATTTTTGACACAAAAAGGAGGAATGTTTTCTCACCCACCTCCAAAACCCCTGAGATCCTCCACATTATGTATCATACATTCCATTTCTTATCTTCATGTTACCAATACCTACTACGATTGTGACATATTAATTTGTGCGAAAACCTAATTATAAATATCTCCTTCCTGATATCCCAACGACCCTACCCCACTCTACCCTGATGTGTTTTCTCGACCAATTTCCACTCCTTCCTGATACTGTATATTATATATATATATATATATATATATATACACACTGTTATAAAGTAGGAGAATCTGTCTGTGTAACGATTCTAGTGTCTGTATCTGGCTGTGGAGTGTCTGTCTTTGTAACGAATATACAATAAACCAGGAGTGTCTGTCTGTCCATCCCCGAAGTACTCCCTCAATATTGAGGCCAGCCCCGCCAAACGTTCTGTGGAACCTTTTGGGGTCCCAGCCAGTGTCCTAAGGTTGGTGGGAGGTTTCATAAATTTCCCTGTCTCTCTGCATGTCAACCGAAGCTGCTCTTTCTCTCCCCCCCACCCCCCACATGGAAACACATTCACGGGTTCGGCCATTAGCAGGTTCGCCATTTACCGCATGTGAAAACATTTGCTGGTTCCGTAATATCTCAACACAATTTGAGATTTTGTGTTTCCACCTGTATGACGCTATCTTTCTCCCAAAGATGGAAAAAGATGAGGAATCCAGTCGATCAAAAAGTTTTGCAGTAAATTAAGTTTCCACGTGGAGACACATTTGGGGGTTCGGCATTCACAGTTTCGGAATTATCTGTGGACAGACTTTTCCGGCAACCTCACACCACATTCGCTTGAGACATTTTGCTGCTTTTTCTAATAATCCATTTCTTCATCACGGCACATAGAGCCAATCTCCCCCTCGTCCAGCAAACACCATGGTCATTGTTATCAGCTTCATTATCATATAAAGGTACATTGGTTTTACACAGTTCTACTCCCTCAATTTTGGGGCCAGGTAACACAAATTTTATGTGCAGTTTTGGGGTCCCTTCATGTGACCGAAAGTGAGTGGGAGTTTTCATGAAATGACTGAATTTTTTTTTTTTTTTTGAGAATTTCCCGGTGCATAGCACAGTACCTCGCTAGTCGCGTGGCCCTGAGCTGGCACGGAGGATCTGCGTTTGTGCAGCCACTTGCACCGTTGTGGTTTCACTGTGGTAATTTTTCCATGATATTAGATGGGTCGGCGCAGGCCTAGGACTGCGTGTTGAAGCAGCCCGGCCACGTTCCCTGTCACCTGCCATTGCTTGAGCCAGAGACTGCCATGCGGCAGCCTGGCTTCCCTGCTAAACCTGCTCTTTTTGCAAGCGAGTGTGGAGTTCCATTGATCCCTGTGTGGTCCGTTCCGATGGGTTTTTTTAGTTGTATTTGAGGTTAGGGTTAGAATGTTACTGTGTGTTGTATGAATTGTATTGTGTTAAAGTCTCTGTTGGTGTGACTGCTGTCTCCAAACAGTGGGTGCGTTTCAATAATGTTATTTGGTCGTTTCTAGCGGTTGCAGAATTGATCCTATAACTCTTTAAGTCATGTCCAAATAGCAGCGTTTAGGAAATTGGGTTATCCATTTGGAAATGCTTTTTTTGAAGAGTGTGCCATATATGTACAATGCATTACCTCCGCAGCATGTCTCAGTTTTTATCTTATTTTTGATGGACCACGTAATATTCATCTTTTGATTGTGTTTGTTTTTTTCTTCATGGGAATCTGAAAGAATGTTGCTGCCAACTTCAAATAACCCTCGGAGGAATCAACCTCCGTGTGATATGTTAAGATGATTTCTCTTTCCGCTCATTATTCTTGTTAAGAATAATTAGGTGAAGAAACTACACAATGATGGACAACCGCTTTTGAGCTGGAATTAGACTCATCCCAACGGTGCGTTGATGCTTCTTGGTTGCATAATAATTCGAGTCTCGCTCGTTTGTCACCTGAATTACACAAAGAAAGGGGGCTTTTTACAGCAACTCGCCTCTATGCGAGAAGCTTTTGCGGTGTGTTTTAAACGGGGCCGTCACTTTCGGACTATGGAGACAGTGCGCGCAGCGTTTTACATACATTTTGATACGTTGCCATTGCTGGCTAAAACGTCAAGGTGTGACTGGGCCTTCACCTTCAGTTACAAGTGGAAAGGATTGAATGCAACATAAAAAACCCATTTTTAAAGAGCCAGTTTATTACAAAATTTATTATATTTTTTATATATATATAGAATATATTTTATATATGTATATAAATATATATAATATATATATATGTATATATATCAAAAGCCACTTTATTATATTTATTACAAAAAAAAACTCTTAATTTTGATTGTGGCCACTGAAGATCCCTTGATATCTTAATGAAGATGTCAAGGGATGACAGTCTGCCGATGTGATGGTCTGCTGGACGTCCCATTAAGAGGACATTGCTCATGATGCTGGGATCCCAAGTTTAAATCCCATCCGTTGTATGTTGGTTTGTCCACCGGCTCATAATAATCTCCTTGTTTTACACGTGGAAATACAGTGACGTCTCCTCATGTCCTTGTCCTATGTGTAATATACGTGCTTGTCCCACAAGCTCCTTTGTGGGCCTTGGACAATGTCCAAAAATGCCAGTGTCCATCATCTCGAGTGAAATCTTTTTCAATATAATTTTGGCTGCCGCTTTTGTGAGAAGTGAATCCTGTCTGAGCCGATGACGTCATACCGTGCTATGCACATTGTGACGTCATAAGGTCAAACGTTTTCAGCAGAGTGATCACGTATGCATTTAGGATCATTGTTCCCTTATTTAACTTTCTCAATGCACAATATTTCCAGCAGATATGGATTCAAGGAGTAAAAATTTAAAAAAGCATTTTCTTTTCTGGCACTCTCATGCAATGTGGTTTCTCCGTTGCATCTCCAACCTGAATGCACACGCCAGTCATGCTTGCAATTTGCTCGTCTGTCCTTTTCATAGTCGAGGGCCATATGAATAGATTCCCATTATGACTGGTGTATAGGTTAAAGCACCGTGAACGCTGTTCAAAATTGTTCATTTGTTTTTCATGTTTTTAAAAAATATTTCATTAAAAACAAACAGTCTTTCTTCAACAGTATCATCATCAACATTTAATGCACAACAGGTTTGCCTCCTATAACCAAAAATAATGAATTAATGTTTATTTCTGAAAACTGTTATGTCACCAGTGCTCCTTGTGCAGCAATGTTTCTAAAATGCCTCTCACATTTTCCACCTGTATGTCTAAAACTGTATTTTGGGGACGGATATCTATACATATGAATCCATCAGAATATTTTTTTCACTTTCACATTAAGAGTAAGGTCAGGTGGGACAAGATGCCCCTTTAGCCTCCTTGGTCCTGGTTACATGTTCAGTATCCCGAGTGCCCACACCAGAGGACTCCCTAAGCTGATGGCGTCGCAGGCAATCTAAAATTAAATAATTTTCGCTATGCTGAACTAAAGGATGCAACGGGGTTCTTCCCTCACCTTATTATACTTCTTTTTATTTCTCGTCATATAAGGAGGAAAACAAAAGAAACAGTGAAGATGATGGTCGAGCATGAATGTATCATCCCTCACACGTAGCAACAGCGATATCTGTATCTATAGATAGATATTCAAAGCAAAATGTACACATATTCACAATGTGATTTACTTGCACCAATTTGAGACCAATCTAAATGTTATAGTGTGAGGCAAGAGCTGAGGGATGATGATGGAATCTGAGTATTTGGATACGGGTGAGGAGGGGGGTAGTACTGGTTAGCGGGGATAGACAAGGGGGGTACTGCCGCCTCAGAAATGTAACCAAAAGGCCACATGTTGAGTAACAAGTAACAATATATTTACTTTTACTTCCATAAACATTTTCACTGATTCTGCATGCAAAGTGCTCCATGAACACGGCGGAGAGGGATATCAGCTGGGGGGAAAATCTCACTTCTGTGTTAATCACTGGAAGAGGAAAGCGGGATCATACCCACTCCAGCATAGTCATTCGTCGACCAGTTGCTCCATAATTCCATCTCTCACCATTGCACATGTTCAATGTAAACATAGCAGAGGAGGCGGGAGTTCTTAAGTTTCCCTTTCACTGTTGCCTGCTTCAGCCAATCATTGGTCTTAACCTCTGCGTGACCTTGGATATGCGCCTTGACAACTGGGTTGAAGGACCAAGCGGCGGTACAGAGAGAGGTTGAGTGGATTGACATTTTTTTTCCCCTTTACATTTCACAATGCCAGTTAAGAGTGATAATAACCGAGAGAATGAATTATGTAAATTGTTGTTTGAACTGCAGTTACAAACTAGAGTGGCATTTGGGAGAGCGCATACCTCCGCCAGGCTGAACAGTTCACGTTTTGTATCCCACCGATAGGTCGGATCTGAATCCAGATTTTCACCAAAATCGAATCACTTCGTCCGTGTCACGTACTAAACCTGTCCACCAAATTTCGTACAAAAAAGGTCCATCACCTTTTGAGATATCCTGCTCACAGACAGACAGACAAACAGACAGACAAGGCCGAAAGAAAACAACCTCCGTCCGCCTTCAGTGGCAGAGGTAATAACACGTGAGGGTCGGCCGATCCCGAAGCTTCATTTCTGGGGAATACAAGAGGATGGCTCACAGCATCGGTGACACAAAATGTCCTGTTTTGTTGGCCTTGTTTATTATTCGACAGTTGAGGAATCAAGTGGCAGAGCCAAGTCTGCTTCTAACTGCAATCCGTGCACCGAGAAAGGCTTTGCGGATTTAAAATAACCCTCTCACAGACTATTGAGACATGTGGGGAGTCGAGAATGAGTGTTTCATGTCAATATGGATCTCTGTTTTTAAAACCATCAAGTGCTTTATGTCAAATTTGTAACACTTGGTTTTCCATCCCCATCTTGAAGTCTGCTGATGTCATGTTCGTCATTATGGGTAAATTTTATGACAGTGGATTTAATGCTGGAGGAGGCCATGAGGCCAATCAAGCTGGTGCAATGGTTGCCAACCTATGATTGTTTGTCCGCGCTCTTTCATTTTTAAGTGCTGAGCATCAAACAAGGAAACATTACATCACGTACCGTTATTAAAGTCTTTGGTATGACGTCTTGCCCGGGGTAGGGGTTGAACCACTGACCGCCCAGACCCAGAGTTGATACTCTAATAATTACACCACCGAGTCTGGGTCTGGGATTATTAACAAAGTTATTAGACCTCCGGTATTTTTACAGTCACATTCGTCCATTTGAGGGATTTTATAAATACGATATCTGATCATTATTATTATTATTATTGTTAGTTCATGATGATGTCTGGTTTCACGACTGATTATAGGGGCTGCAATCATAGCCTCGAGGTTATGCACACTCACCTCGGATTTCAAATGTCGACCCAGCTACAAACCGGTATCATGGCGTTTTGTAGGCAGGGCAAGACATCAGTGGACATGAAGTTGTCCCTCAGACGGATGTTAAACTCAGTGTCCCATCTGCTTGCATTCTGTTGGTGGACATTGGAGATCCCACGGGTCTTTTGCGAAGATCAGGCGAGTTATCTTTTGCCCCACAAGCAAAATTGCAAATTTGTGTGCGAACGCACCGCGTCACTGCATCAGAGGGACAACCACACCTCAGTGATGATTCAACGAGCTGTCTGAATTCAGAGATCAAGCCAGTCCACTATGCATTCTCGGACAAAACAACAACAATAGTAACCGATTGTACATTGTTGTTAGTTAGGGTTAGTGCTTTCCTTTCTTGGTGTACCGTAGAGTAAACAAATACAAATGTTCAGGTAAATTGCAGCATTTATATTCAATAGTTTTATCACCTCCGCCACCGAAGGTGAAGGAGATTATGTTTTCACCCCCTCTCTGTTTGTCTGTTTGACTGTGTACAGGATATCTCAAAAAGTTGTGGACGGATCCGATGAAATTTTGTGGACAGGTTGGGTGTGTGACAAGGACGAACTGATTAGATTTTGGTGAAGATCCGGATCCGGATCCGACTACTCGAATTTATTTTAGTGATTCTTCACCATTGAGAGATAAGGTGAAACTAATATAGCACGATATCTCAAAAAAGTTGAAGACGGATTTGGATGAAACTTGGTGTCCAGGTTGGGTGTTTGACAAGGAAGAAATGGTTCGATTTTGGTGAAGTTCCTGATCCGGATCTGGATACGAGAATTATTTAATTTTTAAAGTGATTCTTCACCATTGAGAGATCGGGCCAAAAACGATATAGTACTGTACAGCATGATATTTGAAAAATTTATTGGGCCTGATATGTTCTCGTGGATCAGGCATTACGTGACGGAGGTATGCGTTCTACCGAGTGCCCCTCTCGTTCAATATGTACCAACAGGATAGAAAAGTTTTGACCGATGGTCAATATTTTACACGTCTCAATTCTTTGGAGTCAGAGCCACGACTGGGAAGGGATATGAATATTGTGACATTTTGCAGATGTAACATGTAGTGAGCCCATAAAGGATGTTGAAATGGACAGCTTACTGCAAATTTGAATTGGATACACAAAGGACAATGAAATGTTATTTTTGGGTTTTATTATTTTTTTGCTCGTGTTTAAAAGGTTGTTGAATGGTAAAGGATTTGCTTTAAAGTGATGGCGAGTATGTGGGGGGAAGTCATCATGTGAATTGGTGCACGCCGTGGATTTTGAGCACGGCGCTGAAAAAAATTGCCTTCACTTATCGAATCCAGGATTTTTCTTGCAATTGTTGTTTTGTTGCAAGTATAATTATTTACGAATTTTTCTGATAGAACAGCTCTGCTTAAGTCGTCGGCATGGCTGCAGAAATCTCCGTGTTGTGCCGATAAGAAGGGCAGGAGAAAAATACCGGCGGAACCGCATTCGGTGAACCCTTCCCACTGCGGTTTGTTTCGATTTAATATCCTCGGTAGGACATGAGCAAAGCCTGGATGATCTCCTCTTCATCTCTTTGGTCAAGCAATCTTGTGGCCATTGCAGAAACAACAGAAGACCGAAGATATTAAAGCCCGTTTGAACTGAGCACTTTAATGCAATAATGGCTTCTTTGTATCTGCTCTGCATTTGTTCCTTTCCCCACCACCAATGTGTCTTCGGAGTTTGAACATAAATCTGGCAATTGCATCTCGTCCTGCGTCAAGGGAAGAACTGAAAGCAATTATTTGGGGTTACAGTATTATCCTTACTCGTTCGTGTCTTTTGCTATTCTGGTTTCCTCTCGATATGACGGTGGCTGACGTTAACTCGGAGTCTTGGAACTGGACTTGTCTTCGTCTGAAGTGTTCGGGGACTGAGTAGCAGGAATGGGTTGGTGTTGCTTGGCTTGCATTTCTGAGGCTGCGAGTACGAGATGGGCAGGCACGGATGTCTGTATTGGCAGTTTCCTTCCTGGCAAGCCAGCCCTAGGGAGGCAGCAATCTACGAGGAATGAACTTCCCTTCCTGCTCTCTTGCAGAAGCATCATCTCAAGTTTTTCTTCGTCCATGTTTCTCTCACATCTGTTTTGCCCAAACGTTAGGCCATGGAGCATTGGAAGGTGCTGAGCATCAGCATTGTTTGCTGAAGAAAAAAATAAAGAATTTTCACTTCTTCAGCAAAGAGAACAATGTGGATAGGGTGAGCTCCCATCCTCTTTCTGCAATTTATTATTTTCTTATGGAACCAGAGCAATGCCTTGCAGAGGCCTGGGGTGAGGGGAGAGAGAGAGAGAGAGAGAGAGAGAGAGAGAGAGAGAGAGAGAGAGAGAGAGAGAGAGAGAGAGAGAGAGAGAGAGAGAGAGAGAGTCGTTGGCTCCATATGTGGGTTTCGGAAGGTGGAACAGAAGCCCCCAGGTCTCGAAGTATCCACCTTTGTTTCAGGAAGGGATCATGATTCATGAACCAAATTGTGGTTTTCTTGTTGTCAAAGGATGGTTCCGAGGGCCTTTTTTCAGGATATGTGTGTGTGTGTGTGTGTGTGTGTGTGTGTGTGTGTTTGTGTGTGTGTGTGTTTGTGTGTGTTAAACCTGATGTAAGTTAATCCTTTACTCATTATGGTTGTACAACTGGCTCTGCAGCCTTCACATGCACATGATGTCCCATTTTATTGGTTTAAATTGTATGGACACCAGACAGGACACCAGACATTGCATACGTATTGTTTCAGTGTCCGTACTTGTGAAGTGTCTTTTCGAGCAGTAAGCCTGAACCTTTGCCCTCTGTTTACCTTGTTGAGTTCATGGAGAACAAATTTGCCGGGTGCCCTATTCTCCCATGAAGTGGCTGACTATTTGCTCAGGCTTTAGCTCATGTCGAAAGCCCACAATCAGCCTTGTGCAGCATCGATGGCACTTGGCGAGAGCGGTCTCAAGCATTCCCCACTCCCTCCCCTATATCTCTCCCAACGGTGCGGAAGATTAGCTCGCCCATGGCCATGAGGCATCCCTTAACACAAGGTTAATGTAACTCCTGATTATAATCGACCAGTGAGTGCAATTCTAATCATTATAATAATAATAATAATAATAATTAATTGTGTATGGAGTTTCTTTGTTTCTTTCTTTCCTTCTAAACCAACCTATTGCTTTCCATGTCTTGTAAGTGTCAAAAGGTCTTCGTTTTTTTGACCCTGCTATGTTTTGCTGTCATTCTGGATCTCTACTTTGTACAAACTCTCCTGAAGTTGAAACTGATGATATTGTTCAGGTATTTACACCTGTGCTGTTTAGGGCAGAGTTCAGCGAGTGTGGCCGTACGAGACCTTAAATTTTAGGACTGACAAGACGTCCTGCATTGAGAGCAAAATGTACTAAAGGCGGGTCTTCTCAGCACTCCCAAAAGGCAAGGGAAATTCGACCTGTTTTTATATTGTTGAGAAGGGTTTTAAGTTGGTATCACGACAGTATTATAAACTTTATGACAACTTTGGGAAAGATGAAATACGATAACTTGTAAAAAAAAATTTAACATGGTCTAATGCTCATGGAAGAGATGTTAAACAAATCACACAAAGACATGCAGACAGTGCCATTAGACAAAACTGGACCTGACCTATTTAAACGTCAGACAACAGCCATCTGACCTTGGGAAAACAAAAAAAAGACAAATTCCTGGAGCACTCTGCGTGCCGGCGACGCCATCTTGTGACGTCACTTTTCTCTCTGCAATCAGCAAGAGAGTTAAGAGGAGATCTCCCCCCCCCTCAATCCTCTCTACTCCCCTCCACACACATGTGATGCCAACTTATGAGTTTAATCTATGTTCCATCTTCTAAATGGTGAGCATCAAGCAAGGAAGCAGCACATACCATCTTTCAAGTCTTTCATATGACTTGGCCAGGGTCAGAATCAAATGGCCGGCCTTCCCAAACCGAGAGTGGTTGTCCTCACCACATTTCCACGAGACATTCTACTATAACCACATTATTGAGATATTCAACTCGAGGCATGTTTGGGAAAGACCCTCCAAACAAAGAAAAGGGTGTGTTCATTCTGGTGTGTTGGAAGTGAAATAAAATTTCAAAAGACCGCAGGTAAGGTTTCATTGTCCACGATATTGTTTATAACAAAAAGACCGCAGGTAAGGTTTCATTGTACACGATATTGTTTATAACACATTGTCTGGGAGGAATCCTGACACAGCAGACATGTTGTTACTTACAAAATCGAAGATTTTTTCAAGTATATTGGTCAATAGATTTTGTTATTTTGTCTCTGTCTGTCTGTTTGTTTGTTTGTCAATCTCCTACAGGTCACAATTTCAAAAACCGATCTTCACGAAACTTTACCACATGGTAGAGTTTGTCATAAGCAAGAAGCCGATTGTTTTTGAGGTCATAAGGTTAAAAGGTCAAAATAGGCCAAAGGTCAACAAATTTCTTGAAATTTCTAAAATCCTCAATTTTCATCCGATTGACTTGAAATTTGAAGAGGATTTATTTTTCAGGTCACTGAATTCAACCAGCCAAATGTTGTTGAGGTCGACATCGACCAATAGGTCAACATAGGTCCAAGGTCAACAACTAAGGTGGTGTTTCTAAAATTCTTCAATTTCCATCCGATTGATTTGAAATTTGAAGAGGATTTATATTTCAGGTCACTGAATTCAACCAGCCAATTATTTTTGAGGTCAACATGGACCGAAAGGTCAACATAGGCCGAATTTCTAAAATTGTCAATTTTCATCCGATTGATTTGAAATTTTAAGAGGAGATGCATATTTGGTCATTTATTCAATGACTAATTATTGTTGAGGTCAAATTTTTTTTTTGAATTTTTCAAGTATTGTGCTCTGCACGACATCTTCTTGTTCTTCATATTATTCTTCTTCTTCTCCTTCTTCTTCTTCTTTCCAGGCAGATGCAAAACATGTTCCATATAAGATTTTCATGATGCACCCTCACTGTCTTTTTATAATATAACCATTCTTTAAAAATCAAGTCAGTACGCTCGCTTACCTCTTCCCTGTTCAAAGTTGAAATCAAAACATGGCCTCTGTTGCCCTCGCCTTTCAGAGACTGATGGTGACGATGAGTGGAATATCCTTTCCAAAGGTATAAATCGAACCGTAGTCATCGTTTCACTGGCATTTCTACTCCTCTGTTGTCATTTTGTTTCCGCTGCTGGTAAATGTTAATCAAGTTGCGTATTGAACATTTGGTCATGCTTTCACGGTAACGCAGAAACAGCGCTGTCCGGGACCTGTGTTAATGTGGAGTTGTGAAGATCCAAGTGGCCATACCGCCCCTTTTGAGTGGTGGTTTGTGGCAATGCCGTGTCGAGATCTCTCTACTGCTCTTCCATTGTTTCTTTCTCTGCTTTTATTCCGTCTTCTCTTGTCTTTTGGTCTTATAACTGTTTGCAAAACATCGAAACGAACTCAGTTACATTAAGGCCTCTCCATTTGAGTAATGATCGCAACTCTTGTTTGAAGTCAACAGAGCTGAGGGGAAAGGAATGAGATGTTTCAAAATCAAATTTCCCTTTTTCTTGTGGTGACGATTGGTTTTGTTTAACTTCTAAAAACTGTCCAATTGGGATTGACTTTCACTTTTTGTTATGGCCAATAAAAAATATTTGTGGTTGGAAGCATCATGTTAATTAGTTAGGTGCTAAGTGGTACGATGGTCTTCATACCACCGCAGCATTCTGTATTATGGAGTGTATTAGAACTTCATCCTTTAAAAAATAAAACCCAACTTTGGAAATCATTCTGGGTTTAATCATTTATTTACCTTTCATCTTTCATCCTGTGTTCTCTTTGATATAATGAGGGGCACCTATAATGTGTGTGTGTGTGTGTGTGTGTGTGTGTGTGTGTGTGTGTGTGTGTGTGTGTGTGTGTGTGTGTGTGTGTGTGTGTTGCGTTACTCCATATGCGGGTTTCAGAAGGTAAGACAGAGTCCTCCCAGATCTCAAAGTATCCATCTTCACATGTCTGTGTATATATGAGTGTGCATATATGTGTGGGTGTGTGCATGCAAGTTGCTGTTGTTGACTGCTATCTTACATGTGGGGAGGTTTCATGAGAGTGAATGGACATGGGTAGGTTTCGTTCCACTTCTGAAACCGCATATGGAGGTAACCAACGACACACACACAAAATCTTATAGGTGGCCCCTCTTTATATCAAAGAGAATACAGGATGAAAGATATATATATATACATATATATGCATTTATAGATGTATATATATATAATATATATATATTATATATATATATATATATATATAATATATATATATATACACTAGCGGTATATATATATACACTAGCGGGGTATGCTGCACATTGTTAGCAAGAATGAACTGTGCTTTCCCATTGTCTCGGGTCACTCACCTACATTTGATTTTTCATTTATTTATTTTCTCTTTTTTTTTCATTTATTTATGTTTTTGTTTACGGATGCTTTCTGACAGTTCTGTGATTTTTCCTGGTATTTTGGCTTCGATGTCTGTCGGCACACAAAATTACTGTGCTTCCCCCATTGTCTCGGTTCATTCACTTGCATTTTTTTTCATCTTTTTTCATTTATTTATCTTTTCATTTCTGGATATATATGTATGTATATTATATATATTATATATATATATATATATATAATGCAGTAGTAATGTAAAATATATAAATGGCATTGAGGATATAAAAATCATAAAAATTGAGGTATTGTGCCGACTTTTCTGATAAGCTGAGTATCTGCAGATGAGTAATATGTAAGCAGACAAATCCTTTAACGGGACATCATTCTCCATTTTGTTCATTCGGGGGTGTCGGGGATTAAGGACATCGAACACACAAAGTTTTTCTATTTTGTGAGTGAGTCTATAACGAACTCATGAGAACAAGTCAAGCTTGGAAGTGTTACATTGTAGAAGGAAAAGCAAATGCTAATTTCAATTGTCGACTCTCTTATGGTGAACTATTTTTATACTCTGTTATTTATTTGACAAAACAGACTTCATTTAATCTCTTTTCTTATAGAAACCCACTTATGGAGTCTTTCAAGGTTGCTGTGTTGTTAATAGATGAAGGACGGGCTCTAATAATGAAAGATGGTCAATATTATGTTTGGGATGGGATGCTGGCTGGCCCAGTGCTGTTGTAACCATTCAACGATTGCCTGAAATTGACTAGGACTGTTAAACCAGTTCCTTAAGACTTAATTTCAGCTGAGCTCCCTTATCCCTACTCCATCATACGTAAAGACAGTATGCTGTGCTGACGTCACTACTTCCTCCACAGGCATTAAGGGTAATGTTAGATTTTCTTTATTCTTTGCTTTATGATTTTCCCTTAAGCCATGAGGCTCAGTGGTGTAATGCTTTGAATGTCTGCTCTGAGTCTGTGAGGTCGGTGGTTTGAACCCAACCCCAGCCTGTCATACCAAAGACTCAAAATGGTTTATGTGCTGCTTCCTTGCTTGATGTTTCGTAGTTAAAAGGATTGGGAATGGACAAACAACCATCAGTTAGCAACCGTAGTGCAGGCTTGATGGGTCTTTTAAGGTCTTGCATCGAAGTTCCTTTCAAGGCAACGCATTTTATATTATATTACTGTCCATCATTCCACCAGTCTAATATTTAAAATATCAGCAGCATGACCGTTGCATCCCCATAAATGATGCAACCAGTTGTGGGGAGCCGCGGGTATGACAGATGTCTACTGTATATTTGTGAAATTGTCCACCCCGATGCATGTCTCAGTTCATGCCAGAAAAACCCATAAAATATAGAAACATTGATGCTCTTCACTTTCAGATGTATAGAAATTCCCTGAGAAGAAGAAAGTCAGTTTAAAACGATATTGTGTTTTGCATGATGATGATACGTGAGACATTCAAAATGTTCTCAGAACAAGATACTTATAAAATACGAAGAAACACCAACTTTTTTATTTTTCAATATATGTGTAGATATTATTTGTTAGGAAATACTTTTTAAATTTTATATACTGTTGTAAAAACAGTGATTTTGTGTATATGGTGTGTGTGTGTGTATACTGTATACTGTATATATATATATATATATATATATATATATATATATATATATATATAGACACACACACACACACACACACACACGGGATAAGATTAAGCACACGTGCAAAATGGTACTGTTTGTGAAAGCAATATTTATTTTTTTATCACTAGGCCAAGATAACTTTGTACACCCAGCATATACAGCCCTATAGGGGTATCAACTTAAACAAAAAAATTATTTCACCTGGTCAACGTTTGGAGAAGGTAACAATATTGTTGCGTACTTCCATTGGCGGACTGTATTACCATGGCCAATAGAAGACTTAGTTAAGTCGAAAGATGGTAAATTATTGGGATGAACAATTCTGCGATGTCCTACAGTGAAATTGGATGTGAACTTGGCTTCCATTGGCTCGATTTAGACGAGCCAGGGTGACCTCTAACAGTGAAAATCCAGCACTGATCATGCTTGTCAGATGTATTCATTTTGCCACAACCACAGTTTTGCAGCAAGAATAGAATCTCTCTCGGTTATCCACAAGGACTATCTGGAACCCGATTCGTGATGCAGGTTATGAAGTCAGCAGACCGATAAAACACCCTCTTCCGTCCCCTTAACCACAAAGCTGCCCGCTTGACATGGTGCCATGAACGTCAACATTGGAATCACACATCCTCGAGGGAGATCCTGTGGTGTGATGAATCAATTTGTCCTGCATGCAACTGATGATAGAACTCGGGTTTGGTGGTGACCTAACAAAACCTGTACACCAAGGAATACTGTGGAGTCAATCCTGTTTTGTGGTCGATCGTTATGATATGGAGCTGCCTGTCACAATTGTAAACTTCACCATGTCACTTTCCTGGGTAACTTGACATGCAGAGAGTACTGTAGGGACATTTGGGATTCTGTTGTTGTTCTATATTCTAACAACCATCCACTTCTCACAAGACCTATATTCATTGATGACAATGCGGTAATCCATGGTCCTCATGCAGTTACCGACTTGTGAAACAATGCCATCACAACGTCGTCCTGGGCAGCAAGAAGTCCTGCTTTAAATCCAATAAAGGATGTTTGGGACATTCTTGGGCATAGAATTAACAAAATGGACCCTCCCGTGCACACTCTGGCACAGTTGGAGGCTGCTTTCCACCAGGAATGACAACAACTCCGTTTGTATTCTTTCCGGCGGCTTCTTCAGTGGATGAAAAGGAGAGTGACAGCAGTCATTTGTTCTAATGGTACTTACACGTATTATTGACTTTTTGAGACATCCATTCCATTGTGACATCATTGGATGTAGTTACTCATCGGTCTTGGGCCCCACATCACGTGATGCATTGCCAACAGCATCATTATTTTTGGTGTAAAACAGTCCCATTACAGACATCCTAATTTTATTATTTAAAAAATCAACAAAACTTCTAAATTTGTCTCCTCATTTGCTGAACCTGCATACTTTACCAATATAATATAATGTAGTATTTTTTGATAAACTTTAAAGTTTCTGAATCATTTTCTTGGTTATTACTGTGATCCATGCTAACCTTATTTTCATGTGTTTATTTAGTTGAGTGACATGTATTATTTTTGATTTGATAATTCCATCAAGTGTGGTATGTAAACCATTATTGGGCCACACAGGTAATTATTAGATGGCCAGCAGGTGGTATTGTATTTTGTACTCTGTTATTAATTTATTTTACACTTTTTCTTAACTTGTGGTACCTGCCAGTCTGGGGTGGGTGGCACATTTAAACATGCATTCGCTAGGTCATGTTGGTTTGAGCAGAAGTCTTGGGTGGAGCATGGGGAGAGACAGAATAAGGGATGTGCTGGAACCAGAAGGAAGGTAAATCAAAGGGATACGAGAAAAGCAGGAGTTGAAAATGTTTGAGAAGATTTGTGGGGTAGGGAAGGGGTGAGGAGGAGGTAGCTGGGGGTTGAGCAGTGAGAAAATCAAAGTAGTACAATCGAGACAGAGAGAAGTGTTGAAAGGAGAGAAATGGTGTCCAGCTTTAGGAGATGGTTCATCTGGCAGTCGCTGGCACAGCGCTGCATGCTCACTTCTGCATGGGTTCATTGTGCCATTTTACATGCTGCCGATGTACCTCGGACTCTCATCTGGACCCACTGTGCCAACTGAGGTGTTTTCTTGTACTTGGGACTTCACTGTTTCTACAACAGTGTACTGCGTCTGCCGTGATTCTTGTGCCTTGAACACATATGGTGGGTTCTGTCTGTGCCACACTGTGCCACACTGTGTGCTGCCCCCCATCCCAAGATGCTTGCACTTCTCCAAAGGTCCCTCATTCATAACCACGGCTTAGCAAGTAGCCATAGTTGGAATGATCATTTCTTTCCATGAACTTCCTGGTGTTCATGTGTCATGTCTGCCCATTGTTGTGGTACTTGTTTTTCTTTTTTTCTTTTTATATACAATCTGAAGGCTCATATCAGAGCGAACACACAGAACGTATAACAAGGGGAGCAGGAGACAAGAGGGGCGGGAGAAGGAAGCACAAAACAGTGGGGAACAGAGACATTAGGAGATATGTTGATGGGAGGGGGATGGGGCGGGGTACATGGGGGTTAAACAAGATGAACACTACAGGAACTTTCAGGAAGGAAAGCAGGACATTTGAAGCAGGTGGGTTTGAGGTGAATTAACGGGGGTAGAAAAGATTGTGGCTTTGGATGGAGGAAGATAAGAGATGGTGGTGAACAGCTGTTTTGAAGACCTGGAGGAAGAGTGGGATTGAAGAGAGTGAGGGAGTTTGTTCCAAAGGTGGGAAAATAGAGGAATGATGAGAAGGTGAGCAGTGATTCTTGATTTTGGTAGTTTTACCAAGAGGGGGTTGCTGGCGGACCTTGAGTAGCCTGCAGAAATATGGGCGGGACAGATAGCAGACATGGCGGGGGGTGGGGGGGGAGGCCGGAGAGGAGATGGTCGAAGAACGAAAGACCACCGACCTACATGTGGTGAGAGAGTGAGAGACCCAAAGACTCAGCCTCATCGCGGGAGATACCAATGATCAGAAATACCTTGCTTTTCACAGCGTGAAGCCGAGAAAGGTGAGAAGCAGGAGCACCAGCCCAGAGGGGAAAGCAGTACTCCATCAGGCTACAGATGAAAGCTTTGTACGTGATGAGGAGCTCAGGTGTGCCAAGGAAGGACTTTGCACGACATAGGATGCCAGTCAGCAACTAGTCCTATAACCACATTTTATTCATCCTCTAACCATATTTCATTCTATTTCTTCTTCTTTGTCCTTT